>CP094635.1:34432430-35081428 GCA_023657505.1 Camelina hispida
TAGACAAAAAAAAAAAAAAATCCAAGAATATTGGATTTTTTTCTTTCTGAAGAAAACTAAAAACAACCATTTCGACGCTACGTTTTCAACTTTCCATCATCATTTATAATCGACTATAATTTCATATTTCTTTCGTTAATCTTGAACTTTCGGAAAAAATAAGTGTTTACACTTTCAAGTCAATAATCATCTAATTTAGGGAACATTCTCCAAATTTTGGATATTCATGCTTTGATATCTCCATTATAAATTTCATTCTTGTCGGTCTTTGCTAGATACGATGCCATATTTTTATTTTTTGGACTTGTATCAAACTTAATTATATATCCCACTTACGGGTTTGGAATGCATGCTTATGGTTTTAAAAGAAGTATATATTTGGATTTTATACGTGTTTGTACTACCTTTTACTGGCTAATTTCAAAACCATCTTTTTTTTTTGGTTCTAAATGGTAGCGAAAAGGTCTCTCTATCATCAGAGGTTACAAGGTAGCGAAAAGGTCTCTCTTTGCAAATTTCATCTTTAGTCTAGAGAATCAAAAACCAAGAATTACGAGGAGATTTTAAAGGAACAAAAATGATGTTTAAATTAAAGGAGATAAAACGAATATACGAGAGTAATAAAAGTGATAAGAATATGACATATCAAGTTATCACCCACCAAGGCGTCTTTTCTCCCAAACCGGTGAACAGTGGTTTCGTTCTCAGCAAACCTCCGGCGTCTTCAACGGCGCCGGATCCTCGCATCTTCCGAATCGCCAAGCCCAAGCTTTACCATGGGAAAACAATACCGTCTCAAGAAACCCATTTCCAGTGGAAAATCGAATCTTGTGAAGGGAGGATCCTCCTCTCCGGAGTCCGTCTCTTCAGCTGTTTCTAAGAAAGTTGCCTCCACCGTCGAAGGCACTCTCCCACTTGGTCTGGCTGACCTCGCAGCAGTCTCTAAGACAGTCTCGGTCGCCACCAAAAAACCAGATCTAAGACCTGCTCTAGATCTGGAAACTCAAGGTCAATCGGTTGAGCAAAAAGGAGTCGAATCTTCAGAGGTACCTCCTTCATTCCCTCAAATGGCTGAGAAACTAGCTACGGCTCAGACTCTCCCCACCTCATCTGCGCAAGCTGCACCCGTTTCGGTTGCTGCGGCAAGCCCAGCATCTGCTACAGTTAATACACCGGCTGACGAAGAAAGTTGGTGCGATATGTTCAAGGGAACATCAACGAGACTGAAAAAGGTTGGCACAACCTTGTGTGAAGATTCCAGACTCAATAATCGAGAAACATAAGAAATCTTGGGAATCCTTCATTCTGGGGCAATTTTACTCCGACCCTCCTGCTCAAGGAACAATACACAATATTGTTAATGGGATATGGAGTAAGCAATATCGGGATGTATCGGTGTCAAAGATGGAAGGAAATGCTTTCCTTTTCCGAATCCCAAATGTGAATACAAGGAATTGGGTTTTAAACCAACGTCTCTGGCAAATTGAAGGCCAAACAATGTTTGTAGCGAAATGGGAACCGGGTGTCATTCCGGTGAAACCTGAACTCTCATCAGCGCCAATCTGGTTGGAGCTTCGGAAGGTTCCCCTCCAATTCTTTAATAAGGGAGGATTGGAGAGAATTGCGAGCTTGGTTGGCCACCCCAAATTTCTTCATCCTAACACGGCAAGCAAAAGAAATCTTGAAGTAGCAAAGGTCTTCACGATCATCGACCCGAGAAAGCCCCTCCCTGAGGCGGTTAATGTACAATTCAACTCAGGCGACATAAGACGTATTGAGGTTTCAAGTCCTTGGATGCAACCTATTTGTGCCTTTTGCAAAGAGGTAGGACATAGCCTGAAGCGGTGTCGTGCTGCCCCAATCCTTTGTAAAGGATGTAATTCTACTCTCCACTCCTCGGAGGAGTGTCTCCGAAATAAGCAGCAGACTCCGAAGGCTAAGCCCAGGAGAAGACGATCAAAAACCCCAAAACCAATGGCAAAGGAAGGAGAATGGGTAAGGGTTGGCTCTCGTAACAAGGTTCTTTCCTTGGAAAACTCCACCCCGTCTGTGTCAAAGGAGTCCTCTTCATCAAAGGATGAGGTCTCTCTCCCAATTTCCAAGGGATCGAGAAGTCGTATTGATCAAGGGTTAGACGACAAATCGTCCTCTGAGGAAGAGGAGGATTCTTCGGACCAACCATCTAGTCAATCTGAAGAAGATGAATTAGATCTAGAAGATGAAGAGAGGTTCACAGAAGTGTTGTCTCAAAGACAGCAACGAAGTGCCAGGTCAAAGGCCCCAAATCCCATAAATAATCATGTGTATAGACGTTTTTTGTTGGAATGTACGCGGATTAAATTCTTCCTCACACCGCCGCGGTTTTAAGAAATGGCATAGACGCCATCTTCCTCTTTTTGGGAGTCTGGTGGAGACTCATGTCAAGCAACCAAAGCAACAGAAATTTCTTAATGCAATGTTGTCAGGTTGGTCTTTTGATAATAATTATGAATATTCGGATTTAGGTAAAATTTGGTTGTTATGGCACCCGAGTGTCAAAGTGGATATTATAACAAAGTCTCTCCAAATGATTTGCTGCGAAGTGAAGCTTCCAGATTGCGCTGAATCCTTCATTGTTTCCTCGGTCTATGCGGCAAATGATGAGGCATCTCGGTTGCTTCTTTGGGATGAGCTTGTCTCTTTCTCTACAACAAATACGGTTTTGAACAAAGCTTCGTTGATTATGAGAGACTTCAATCAGATATTATCCCAAAATGAGCATTCTACTTTCTCAGGACCTAATGTTGACAGACCTACCAGAATTTTCAAGGACACCTTGATGAATGCTGAGCTAGTGGATCTAAATTACAGGGGAAACACTTACACTTGGTGGAACAAAAGGAAGAGGGATCCAGTTGCTAAGAAACTCGATCGCATTCTTGTGAATGATAAGTGGTCGTCACTCTTTCCTGTATCCATGGGACAGTTTGGTGAACCTCTTTTCTCTGATCATTCCTGTTGTGAGGTGATTCTGGACGCATCAACTCCTAGATCAAAAAAACTGTTTCGGTTTTACAATTATTTGCTGAAAAATAAAAACTTCCTCCCCCTGATTGGCGAGCAGTGGTTCTCTCTAAATGTTGTTGGATCTACTATGTTTAGAGTCTCAAGGAAGTTGAAAGTGTTGAAGCGAGTTATCAAGGAGTTCAGTAAGCAAAATTACTCTAACTTGGAAAAGAGGACTCAAGAAGCTCTAGAAAAGTTAAGTGAGGCTCAGAACATTATGCTTTCTCATCCAACTTCTTCAAATGCTGAGATTGAGCTTGATTGCCAAAGGAAGTGGAACATCCTATCTACAGCAGAGGAAAGTTTCTTTCTTCAAAGATCCAGAGTAACCTGGTTTAGGGAAGGGGATATGAACACGTCCTACTTCCATAAAATGGCTTCTGCTAGACAATCAATGAATCATATTCATTTTCTTACGGATCAACATGGCAGTCGAGTAGAGTCACAACAAGGTATCCAAGACGTTTGTGTGGAGTTCTTTCAAAGTAACCTGGGAGGGTATCAAGACCAACCAAACTTCATTCAGGAGGATATCTCAAATCTGCTGAGCTACAGATGCTCTCCTCAAGCTATAGCATTTCTAGAGGCTCCTTTCTCAACCGAAGATATAAAAGCAGCTTTCTTCAGTCTTCCAAAAAATAAAGCATCCGGTCCAGACGGTTACACACCGGAATTCTTCTGTGCTTGTTGGCCTGTCATGGGCGGAGAAGTTACAGAAGCAGTGCAAGAATTCTTCAGATCGGGTCAAATATTGAAGCAGTGGAACGCCACAAATTTGGTTTTGATCCCCAAAATTCAAAATGCATCTTCAATGTCAGAGTTCAGACCTATCTCTTGTCTAAATACTCTCTATAAGGTAATCTCAAAGCTGTTGGCAGGCAGGCTTAAGGAGATCCTCCCATCCATAATCAACCACTCCCAATCAGCTTTCTTACCAGGCAGACTGTTGCTGGAGAATGTTCTCCTTGCTACGGAGATAGTTCATGGTTATAACAAGAAAAATGTGGCGCCTAGTGCAATGCTCAAGGTGGACCTGCGGAAAGCTTTCGACACAATCAAGTGGGATTTCATTATTGCAACGTTGAGAGCAATCGAATTGCCAGAAAAATTCATAGGTTGGATTCAAGAATGCCTGTCCACCGCCTCCTTCTCTGTTTTGGTAAATGGTTAGACGGGAGGATATTTCAAAAGTACCAAAGGTCTAAGGCAAGGAGACTCCCTTTCTCCTTACTTATTTGTTTTAGCGATGGAGGTGTTCTCAAATCTCCTTCAGTCCAGGTTTGACTCAGGGTACATTTCATATCACCCAAACACCTCTGATTTGAAGATATCTCACCTGATGTTTGCTGATGACGTGATGATCTTCTTCAATGGAGACAGCTCTTCTCTTCATGGTATTTATGAAACTCTCGAAGACTTTGCTGGTTGGTCTGGTCTGCACATGAATCCAGAGAAGACTCAAATATTTCATGCAGGATTGAGCCAGGCAGAAACTGAGGCTTTAACTTCATATGGATTTGCTACTGGCTCGCTCCCTATTCGATACTTGGGACTCCCCTTGATGAGTAGAAAATTAAAAGTGGCTGAATATGCACCACTGATTGAGAAGATCCAAGCTAAATTCAACTCATGGTCTGTCAGATCCTTATCTTTTGCGGGTATAGTCCAACTTCTAGCTACAGTCATCTTAGGAATTGTAACCTTTTGGATCTCTACATTCATCCTTCCTTTGGGTTGTATAAGAAAAATTGAATCCTTGTGCTCCTAGTTTCTATGGTCAGGCCAGAAGTGACTCTAGAGGAATGGCAAAAGTAGCTTGGTCTCAAGTCTGTCTGCCAAAAGAAGAGGGAGGTCTGGGTCTTCGGAGGTTTGCACCTTTAAACAAAACTTTCTGTCTCCGCATGATCTGGCTATTATTCTCCAATAGTGGTTCTTTGTGGGTAGCTTGGCATAAACACCATAATTGGAATTCTCGGTTAAGTTTCTGGGACCAGTCGGAGAAAGTTTCAGACTCATGGAACTGGAAAAGCTTATTAAGGTTACGAGGTTTGGCAAGGGAATTTGTCAGATGTAATGTGGGAAATGGATGGTCAGCCAGTTTTTGGTATGATATATGGACTCCTTATGGCCCCCTCATTGACTATATCGGTGCGGATGGCCCCAGGTATTTGCGAGTTCCCAAAGATGCCAAAGTTCGTGAAGTTTGCGCAAGTGATGGATGGATTATCGCCAACCCGAGATCGGACCAGGCCTTAAACCTCCAGATTTATCTAACAACCATCCAAATTCCTCATGATGATCAAGGTATGGACTCTTATGACTGGGTGGTGCAGGATCATATATGTGAAGGCTTCTCTTCATCTCGCACTTGGGCTAGCGTACGACCCAAAGTAGACTTTGTAATGACCCTCACCCAGAGTAAAAATCTCAAAATAAAAGATCGAGGAAATGGGCCGGAAAAAACTTGAAAAGAAAGAAGATGTAAAACAAAGAAGAACGACCAGAAGAAGTCCGAGGAAAAAGTCAGGAGTCGAAAAATGACCAAACCAAGACGGAGTGACCGGGAGTATGGCCAGGACCCTAAAGATGATCGAGGAGTCGAGAAAAATTAGTCGAGGAGTCGAAAAAGGTTGCCGAGAAAACTTATCAAGAGGAACGTTAACGACTAACCAATGGACGGAGGACCGATAGCCATTGACCGAACTATCAAGGAATTGGTCTGAATGCATCAAAGAATGCCGGAAGGAAACATCGAAGGTGTTGGGCAAAGGATGGAGTGTTTTGGGAAAAATTATTATTTTCTCAAAATTTCGGCCAATGAGAATCAAGATAAGTGGGAGAATTAAAAAAAAAATTCAAGAAGATTAAGGAAGTTAGTGGAAGATTAAGCTTAATCAAGGCGTTTAAGGAAGAAGTGGTGTAAAGATGGCCAAGTCTCACTAATTTTCACCAAGAAGACTTAAGGAGAAGAAGAGAACCACATTGAGCCAAGTCACACAATTGCCTTATAAAATTATGTGGAGATTAGCGACATGCACTAATAAAAGAGGAGACATGCACTAATGAGGAGGAGTTTTATGCACTAATAGAGAAGGATTAGGAAGCTAATTGGCGAGCTTTGATTGGATGGAGAGGCACTTGTCGCATAAACAAGAAAAGGAGAAAACACATGTCGATTTGCACTAAGGAGAGGAGGAGAATTCGAGCCTATAAATAGAGGAAGTGAAGCTCATTATCAAAGTTTCTCATTTTCCTCTCATCTCACTAAACACTCAAACACTTAGAGTTTTGTTTCCTCTCAAAGTTAAAGAGAGAAACAAAGGAGAGATCGCCGAGATAGTCGCATAAAAGAAGGAGTTGCTGCCGAAGTAATCTTAGGCGAAGAAGCGGAGTTGTTATCAAGTGATCATCGAGAAAACACGGAGGTGGTGTCGAGATCAAGCTGTCGAAGAGGAAGGAGCCTCTATCGAAGAAACTCTTGGGAGAGGGACGTGGTTGGACTGAGTAAGCCGAGAACGAGAACGGTTGAAGGAGCGGAGGAGTGTCAAGCGGAGACAGTCTGATCGTGTGGTGCCGTGAGTCTGGGTAATCATCGTCGATACGCGAGAGGTGAGTCTGCGGTAATGCATGTAGGGTGCATGCATGTAGTGTTGGTTTAAATTGATTGCATGCCTAGTAGGATTCATCTTAGTGAAATGTGTAGATACACATCTAACTTGAATCATCATGCATGTTGAGTTGGTTATATTTTAAGTAAATGGGACTTAAAATTTGGTTAAGGATTGCATGCATGATAGAACCTAGTTTTGCTTGATAATTCTTGTTAAAACCGGATGCATGCACAAGAGAAGATTAAGTATTTTGCATTGTTTTGCATAATTTTAATCGAGGTTAGAACATGCTTAAATAAACCTTGGGGATTTCAATGAGTAAATCGGTTAGGTTTCATGTTGTTCTGGACTTAGAATTTAAAGGGGTAAATTTTGTATTGGTTGCATGCTTATTAGGACTTGTTGCATAATCTTTGCTTAAGTTTCCTATAGGGTTGCATGCATTTAGAATAATCTTAAGTCGCTTGATTTATTTTCTTGCTTCTTGTTGATTATTCCATGTTGGTTTTCTTGTGTGGTTGCTTGCATGCGTATACAATAATCCTAAGTTGCTTGATTTATTATCTCGCTTCTTGTGTGATTATTGCATGTTTTATTCTTGCTCGATTTCTTGCATGCGTGCTAGATAAATCGTTGCTTGAATTATTCTTGTGAGGTTGTTTTAGCTTAGTCTCTCGAATTCGTTTCTTGAGTCGTAGCTAGTGTAGTGAGTCGATATTTCTGGTTCCAAAAATATATGTCACGCGTGAGTTCCCGACGACCACTCACGCGGGGACATTGTCACGGCTGGCTAGCTACCAGCGTGACCGCTACATGACGATGTGGCTTGAAGGTGGGTTCGTGTTGGTGACCTTTGTGGTCTCAGCATGGAGAAGGGGATGGAACGGAACAGAATATCGAAGGGCGCTAGGTGTAAAGAGTCTAGAGTATACAAGTGTCCCTTGTTTATGTCTAGTCGTCTTTGCAAGTTGCGAGTTGCGTGTTTAGGGAAAAAGAGAGTCTAGGATATTTCAAGCGATCCTTGTTGTATTCTAGGCGTCTTGTTGGATTGCACGGTCAAGGAGTTTAGGGTAGTTCAAGTATCCCTTGTTTATCCTAGTTGTCCTTGCAAGTTGCGTATAGGTGAAGAGTCTAAAGTAAGCTTTAGTCGTCCTATGTTGCGCGTGGAGAGTTTAGAGCGTCGAGTCGAGTCGCGTTGATCTAACCTCTCTTGTTGATTGTGTTTTCTTTTGCTTCCGCTATTGCTTTCGGCTGTGTTGCTTTGATAACTTGCTAGTTGTTTAGGTTGCTTGTTTTCTTTGATTACCGGGGTAGTCGGGTTGGGAAATAGAATCCTGTTTAGGATATTAAAAAGGGGTACCCAGGCTCACTGAGTAATCTTAGATTACTCATGTCTCAGTTGTTGTGGTTTTGCAGGGAAGCCTAAGTGAGTCTAGAGCCGGAGCAAACGTTAGGTTACCGGATAGGGTTTTCTTGTGTTTCTTGTAAAACCCTATGTTTTCCTAAACGAATAAGCGTATAGTTTTCCGACTATCTTTATATATTGCTTTAATGATTTATTTGCGATGAATTATTTTATTAAAGTAATGTATACGGTTTTCAGGAAAACATGGCAAGTTGCAGCTGATACTCGGCCTTGTCCGGGCTGACACAACGCACCAGGCCGCGAGGGTTGAAAAGCCTAAGTAACCTCGGTTGCGGGTGGGATTGTGCTAGGGAGGATCGGTCGGGAAGTCTGCAGCTTCCGTCCCTCGGCCGGACCACCTCGGCGCAATTCTGCAAGTGACGTCCCGTGCCTGTCCGATGACCTTCGTGGTCCTAGGACGGTTCGGGGGCGTTACAGACTTGGTCGATTGGTTTCACACGGTTTGGTACAAGGGAGCAATACCGAAGCATGCGTTCAATATGTGGGTGACAAACCTTAACCGTCTTCCAACGAAAGTAAGGCTTGCTCATTGGGGACTGAATATCAATACAACTTGTGATCTATGTTCTTCTCAGTTCGAATCGAGGGATCACCTGATGCTACATTGTGATTATGCCCTCGTCCTTTGGGAAGCAGTAAGAGTGAGACTACACCTCCCTCAATTATCTTTCACCTCTTGGTTGGACTTGATTGTATGGACAAGAACAAAGAATTGCAGATCCCCACCAACACTTAGGAAACTGGTTGCTCAATCAGTCATTTATGCCATCTGGAAACAGAGAAACAACCTTCTTCATAATCAAGCTCAAGTGCTACCATCTGTACTCTTCAAAGGCATTGACCGGGAGATAAGGAACGTGATCATCGCTAGGCGCTTAAACAAACGGTTTGAGAAACTAATGAGTTGTTGGTTGTAAGGAATCAGTCTTGACTGAGATTTATTGTTCTCTTGTTTTATTTTTTTGCCAAGAAAACAATTGTAAGGGTGGAAACACTAGTATTTCATTTTATATGATATTTGCAGTTTAGCAAAAAAAAAAAAAAAAAAAAAAAAAGTGATAAGAACAATGAAATTATATTAATAGAGGAAATGATAGGAAATAACCTTTTAACTTTTCACTTTAAAAAAACCAAGTCTTCAACTTTTTAGTTGGCTGATAATTACTTAAATTTACATCGACCATACAAAACTGGATTCCTCATAGCCAACATTGAATATTCCAAAAAGAAACTAAGCCCCGGTGAAGCTTGGGGGCTTGTAGGCAATGAAACTAATGCATTGGACTTGACGGTTGTTGTCGAATCCGATGATCCTAATGAAGGCGTTAGGGTACTCCTTCTTGCACTCTTGCACTTCCTTCAACACTTGAGCGGAGTCAGTGCATCCGAACAGTGGAAGCTTCCACATTGTCCAGTACCGTCCATCGTAGTAGCCGGGTGTGCTTCCGTGCTCACGGTACACAAATCCGTGCTATATACACATCATAAAACCATTCAATACAATTGGTATTGGACGATGATTCGCATTGTTTTTCGGTTTAGAAAATCCGGCTATTGATTTTGGTTTCTAGCAATGTAAGAAAAATTAGAGACAAAGGAAGAGTTATCTGTTAATTACCTCCAACTCGAATTCAACACAAGGAATCCACTTGTTGCGGAGAAGGTAGTCAACTTCCTTACCCAATTCGACATCGGTAAGGTCAGGAAGGTAAGATAGAGTCTCAAACTTCTTCTTTCCAATTGGTGGCCACACCTATATAATTACCAATGTCAATTATTTTCAGTTTTGTTCAATTGCACGTGACAAACGAGTGTTTTTATTAGTGACATTAGTTTACCTTCATGCAGCTAACTCTGCCGCCATTGCTTGCGATGGAAGTAATGTCGTTGTTGGCCTTGCGGGTGACGGGGAAAGCAGCGGATGACTTCAAGCCGGTGAATGGAGCAACCATGGTGGCTTGAGCAGGGGAGGAAACCACAGCGGCGGAGGAAAGCATAGAGGAAGCCATTACTACTTCTTCTTCTTCTTTTCTTTCTGTTTTCTCTTACTTAATGGTATTTCTATTGGTTTTCTCACCTACATATAGTGAGAGCAAAAAGAGGCAAAAAGCCCTAAAGATAAAAAGATTCATGATAACGTGGTTCACTGCCACAGGATTAAGGAGAGGTACAGCCTTATCTTATCTTTCTTTTGTGAGGAAACGAGTGAATGTGTATGGTTTAGTACTAGTCCTCCACTTGATCGGTTGCTTTTGGCTCATTCTTTTTGGAAGAATATCTTATTATATAAACCTTAGCTTTCAAAGTTAGTCATTAACCGATCATGACATTTGTTAAATATATCGATAATCTTTTGACATGTGTGAAAAGAAAATTTATTTAATAATTATAGAAAAATTAAAAATTCTTAACAATAAAAGGATTATAATTAATATTTTTGAAAGTATATAAAACAAAAGTAATCTATTATATCACTATTTTTGAAAGTATATAAAACAAAAAGTAACCTATTATATCACTTTTCTAATAGGAAATTTATCTATTAAATTACTAATTTAATAGTAAAATATGTGCAATTAATAAAGAAAATATTTACAATTTAATTGAAATTATTATTTATTAAAATCATATAGTAAAAAGAAATTTATACAGAAAAGTGATTAAAGTATGAAAAGGATTAATGTGTTAAAATAAGTGATTAACATAATTTAAGAAAAATAAGATAATCAAAATAAGAAATTAATGTAATTTACTTAAGTTTTTCAATCGGTGAATGATTTGATATCGTATTCAATATTATCTTATTATATAAACCTTGATTTCAAAGTTATTAACTCATGTGATCGCGACACGTGTCAATTTAACAGTTAAAGATATTGTCATGTGTTATACAAAAACTTTTTTTAACATATTTGTAAATTATAAGAAATTAAAAATTTAAACAATTTAATAAATATAAAAGATAGTTCACAAATGTATATAAAAAATAATACCAATTCTGATTTTAAATTCATAATTCTATAAGAAAAGGAATTAAGAAAATTATACAATTAATTACCATAATACCATAATTAAATAAATTATACTGTCAATTATTAATCCTAAGAAAAAAGGATCGTAGATACTCACCTTTACATAAACAAATAATTTTCTGATAATAACTTCTTTGAATATGACTTATGAAATTACAAAATATGAAACAAATATATTTAAGATATTGTTACTTTTTCAAATATGAGATAAAATTAGTTTTTAGTTTTATTTTTGAAAATTATGTTTTATTAATTTTTAGTTTTTATAAAATATTAAATAAGGTATAAATTTGATACAATGTACATTTGTTTATATGAATATTATATATGTTACTCATTGGGATTGATTGTATAGAATTAAAATATAATTTTATTATCATGTAATAATATACAAAGAAATTGTATTGCAAGATGGAGTGTGTGAACTCTAAATCCGGTTTTTTTAAAAAATAAATAAATAAAATAAAAGTAATATTTTGAATACAACTTAAAATTTCACGTATTTTGCTTATATTTGCGTTAATACGTGAGCCTAATCTAGTATATTATAAGCATGACCGTAACTTTTATGTTTTTGGACCTTTTATTTATCTTGTTTGTATTTTAATTTTTTTGTTTAAGGAGATTAAGTTAATAAGTTCATAATCAACAAATATTATTGACAAAAATATCTAAGCAAATCATTTTAATTAAGTGAGTAAATGTTCACCTCTATATTTTTGTTTTAATTTCAACTTACAATCAATCAATAAAATAAAAGAGGGATGTGTTGCTCTCACGGTATGATACATCAGTTAAAATCCATGTTTTAATAATCGCTAGACGCTAGTTGGGCGGTGGGAGAAGGTCTAGCGCCTAATCAATTAATCGGAGATTACACGGGGATTAATCGAGTACTAGTTTTTGGCCTTTATCCATACTAGATGAGTACCCGCACTACGTGCGGGTTTGTTTATATCTATATATATACATTTATTGCGATACCTTTTTTGTTTTTTATATTTTCATATTTGAAAGATTAAAAATTATTGATTATCAAATAAAACTGAAACTAAGATTTTTTTTTTAGGAGGCAAAGTATACTAAATTTTGTTTACAGCTAAATCTTATTCTAAAATAATTTTTGTACTTAATCTTATTCTAAATACCATAGGACTCTCAAATTCTCTTTTATCAAAAAGATTTTTTCATGCAGCTTGGTTAACTCTTTAATGGTTATAATTAAGATAGACAACTTTCCTTCCTGCTAACTATGCAATTTCTTTAATACAACTCTAGAATTTAATTTCCTTCTTCTTTTCTCTATGTATTTTCCTCAATCAACATTCTACAATTGATTTAACTATCTTTCATTCAATAGTGAACAAAACTCCGATCTTTTTTATATATAAAATTTATTTATCTAAGGACATACTTTCATGAATTTCTTTACAATATTAACTAAATTTCCAGTCACCGCTGTAACACTTCAAATTGTTGAGAAAATTCTAACGCCTAACCATATGTTAATATCTTTATGGTTTACCAAAGGGGACGAAGCGAATCTTTGGTTTTGCTTTCGATACATTTTTATCTTTTGGTGATGCATCTACTTACTTAAATAATATATCAACATGTTTTAAGCCTCTCTAGATTTCTTATATAAATATTGAAATTGTTTGTGATATTAAAAAGAAGAAAAGACATGGAAGATGTTTCAGATTCCTCTTTAATTTTAAATATGTTTGCTTTTAATTTATGTGCTTCTAATTTGGGTTGACAGGTAGCACTCTCTCCACTGCTGATGTGTCATTCATATGGAGAGAGTTGGACTACTTTTATAGTATAGATTTATTAGGTTACTGCTCGTAACTTACTTGAAATCTCTGGTTGAAGTGCCTTGAGGTATCTTCGAACCATTGAAGCTTCGTCATCATTCCCATTGTACAAGTACTTACGGAGTCTCGTAAGTTCTTGTCCAAACTCGCGGATACTCCTCTCTCCTTTGTTCTATTCTCAAAAATTGTTCCTCCAATCGATCACGCGATTCAGGAGAGAAGTACTTAAGCTTGAACTCCTTTTTGACCGTCTCCCACGTTATTGGCACGAAGCGATAGCGAGAAACCACTGTATCCCACCACGCTCCTTCATCTTCCTCCAACATGTTAACCGCGATCCACCTCCGGTACTCCATAGGGCATTATGACGTATCAAAGTGCATCTCCAGGTTACATAACCACCGGTCTGCTTGCACCGTATTTGTTTCTCCTTTAAATTTCCGAACGCCCAAGTCCTTCATCATTTTCACCAACCTCATGAACTGTCCTAGTTGTGTCACAGCTAGCTTGTCTCCTTGATTGAGACGCTACTGTTGTTGAATCATGTGAGTCTCTGATTTTGAGACTCATCGAAAGAGTCTGTTGAGTCTCTGATGTTGTAGGTTCTCCGTTATTGCCTTCCTGACCTCCCTGGTCTCCATTTGGCATAGTCGAGTTCGGTTGTTTCCCAAACTGCTCGACAGGTGTGTATCGCTGAGCTTGCGGATACATAAACTATGATGTCTCATAACGTGCAGATTCCACTAGAGAATACCTTGGTGTATCTCCGAGATATCTCCATCCCCAATTGTACATGTCACTAGCTCTTGGTTTATAGTGATCGTACACATATTCATTATTTTGCCCATTACTATCATGCGGACGTGCTTCCCTGTCAACTTAGTCATAGGACGTGCTCTGCTTGCAAACCCTTGCACAAATCTCCTGTAGTATCCTGCCAATCCAAGAAAACTCTTGATCTCAGTGGCATTCTGCGGTCTAGGCCAATCCCTGATAGCCTGAATCTTCTCTGGATCTACAGAGACCCCCTCAGCAGAAACAATGTGACCCAGAAAGCCCATCTCACGCTGCCAAAAACTGCACTTGCTCAACTTAGCAAACAACTTCTGCTCCCGCAGCTTCTCCATAACTGCCCTCAAATGCACTGCATGCTCCTCAGGACTCTTAGAATAAACCAGGATATCGTCGATGAAAATGATGACAGACACATCCAGAAACTCCTGAAACACGCTGTTCATCAATCTCATAAACGCTACTGGCGCTTTAGTCAACCCGAAAGGCATCACCACAAACTCATAATGCCCATACCTAGTCCTGAAAGCACTCTTCCTCACATCTGCCTCATCTATCGGTATCTGATGATAACCCGACGCCATATCTACCTTAGAGAACCAAGTAGCACCCCTCAACTGATCCAACAACTCATCGATCCTATGAAGAGGGTACTTGTTCTTTACAGTGACCCGGTTCAAACCCCGATAATCAATGCACAACCTGAAACTCCCATCCTTCTTCTTCACAAACAACACCGGCGCTCCCCACGGTGATACACTAGGACAGATGAATCCCTTACTCAATAAATCCTCTAGCTGCTTCTTCAGCTCTGCCATCTCTGCTGGAGCCATTCTGTAAGGAGCCTTGGATAACGGCATTGTCCCGGTTCCAGTTCAATGGTAAAAGGATCCGACCGAGATGGTGGTAATCCCTGCAAAGACTGAAACACATCCTCAAACTCCTCCACTACCGGAATACCGCTAACCGTAGACTTCCCCACTAACTCTGGCATAAATATAGTAACCAAATAAGCCTCACGGCCCTTCTCAATCATCTTCCCAGCCTGGATGGCTGAGATCACGAGACTCCCGAAGTTGGTCTAATACCCTGGAACACCAACTTCTCTCCTGAGCGCTCAAACTCCACTCTACCCCGATGGCAATCCAAATGCACCCTATGCCGATGCAACCAATCCATACCGAGAATAACATCATATAACTCCACTGGACTGATAAGCAAATCCGCTGGCCACGACTCCCTTGCGATCTGAATATCAATTCCTCTGGCTCGTCCAATCACTCTCAAGAACTCGCCTCCCGCAACTCTGACAACTCCTGCACGCTCTCCAGGATCCCCGCACACTCTGCACACTCTGGGGTAATGAAGCTATGGGAAGCTCCATAATCAAACATAACATGGGACTTAAACCCGCCCACTAACAGGGTCCCTGTGATTGCCCCGGCACTGGTTCCACTAGTCTCTGCTGTCGTGTAAACCCGTGGTGCCTACTCAATCTGTGCCACCTGCTGACCTCCAGGCTGCACCTGCTGCAACGCTGCCACTGCTGCCGGCTGCAACTTGGGACAAAAGGCCTGATGTGCCCTGTCTCCCTACAATGATAACATACCCGAGGCCCTGCCGTCGGAGCACTCCTCTTGGGACAACTAGCAACCCTGTGATCCTTGCTCCCACAACCGAAGCAACTCGCACCACTAGACTTCTGCGTAGCATCCCACCTCCACTTGGTTCCCTGTGCAGGCCTACCGCCCCTGCTAGAACCACCCTGCTGCTGAGCCTTACTAGGCTGAACTGCTGGAGCTACCGCCACTGACTGTGCATGGATATCCTCCTCAATCTCTACTGCAGTCTCAACCAGCTCTTCACGCGTAGCATAACTCCGCCCTCTATAGTGAACTCTCAAATCATCACGTAAAGCCCTCAAGAACCTCCTGATCTGAGCCTCCTAACACTCCAAAGCCCGACCCCCATAACAAAGAAGTCGACTGAACTCCAGGTCCAGCTCCCGCACTGACCGTGTCCCCTGAGACAACTACATGAACTGCACCTCCAACCAATCCAATGCCTCCCTAGGAAAATACTTGCGGTTGAACTCCAAGATGAAGTCAGCCCAAGTCATCTCCTGCTGCACCCTCCTAGTAGCCACTGATCTGCACCACAACTCAGCATCACCACTCAAATAGTAGACCCCTATGTCCACCCACAACTCCTCAGGACATCTCAGAGTATGGAAGTTATGTTCCACACTCGTCCTCCACGCATCCGCAGCAGTAGGATCTGTACCACCCGAAAACCTCTCAGTGAACAGACCCTTCATCTCGTTGAGCATAGACAAATAACGTCCATGTGCTCCCACATCCGCAACCACTGGCTGCCGCTCCTCCGCCACCACTAGTGGCACTACCTGAGCCTGAGCCGGTAACACTGGTGGTAACCGCGCTAACACCTCTGCTAGCATAGCTGCAACGTTAGTACCAGGGACTCCACCCGCTAGGGCTCCCACACCCATGACCCTAGCATCACCGGCCACTAGGGCATCAACACCGCCCCCTCCTGCCACACTCACGGAATCCCCCGGAACACCCTGCGACTCGCCAACACCCTCAGCTGTCACACTCTGGTCCTCGGTCTCACTAACCACTGGGACTCTGCCCCTACCACGACCACGTCCGCGTCCACGACCACGACCAGCCACAGCCTCACCTCTAACCATCTACACTACCATGAACAGAAGGCTAAGCAAACAATTTCTATTAAAACACAGAAACATAAACTCACTGTGGAATCACACAGTCGGCTCGAAGAGGATGTTCTAGGACTCCATGCCACACACAATTGACTAACTCACATAATCAATCAAGACATGCAATCCCAAACATCACAACAGAAACCTAGTGAACCCAAACCTAGAACCGTAAGGGCTCTGATACCAAAATGAAACGACTGACCTTTTTTTAAAAATAATAAATAATAAATATAATATAACAAATAAACTATGACTAGTGGTCCCATACCCACTAGCCACCTAACCAAAATCACAACCAACAGCGGAATAACAATAGCAATAACTAATAAATAATATCCAATAAATATAATAACCAATAGAATAATATCCCGTATAAATTCCAATCATAATCTAATGATCCAAACAACATAAACCAGTGAACCAGCAATCCTAAGCAACATTCTAGGAATCAACTCTAGCAACCTAAGAAGCTAGACAACCAAGCGAACCACTAGAACATCCTCCTCTTCATTGCCTTGATTCCACGGCCACACTTTGCCTTTACCTGCACCACAAACATATATTGCAATGCATGAGTATTTTATAAACACTCAGTAAGGCAATCCTCCCATCTACTGGGCTATACACACAAGCAATAGAGTATCAATAACCAACACACAACAGTCAACAAACGACAAGTAACAAACCAGGACTCGGCATCGACCGACGCCAACATGCATCGACCGATGCCAAATGGGGAAGCATCGACCGACACAGAAGCTGCATCGACCGATGCAACTGTAACTTGCATCGACCGATACCCAATCTGCATCGACCGACGCATGCTCGACGTAACACAAAAACCCTAGAGTTTTACGCGCCGTCCTCGCACTTGCATCGACCGACGCAAGATATGCATCGATCGACGCAACGTCGAGCATCGTGTTTTCCCCAAAGCTTCACGCTGGATCTTCGTTCCTACAACCATAAAACTCGATCCCAAGCCACAAGAAAGCTTCCTAACGTCCATAGCAACGATCTAACAAGTCTAACATCACACAACAAACAAATTAAAGAGTCCTCTAGCTTAGATAAGCCATTGTCATGCACTTACCTTTGCCACAGAAGAATCTGAACCTCTAACAAACAAGAACAAGCCTCTAGGAAGCTCCTACAACGATCCCAGCTACATATCTCCCCAAGAAACGCCACAAATCTCCAGAAATCACCAAAAACGTTCAAGAACAGTTCTCTCTTTCTTTTGTTTCCCAAAAACGGCTGAAGTCGTCTAATGAGACAAAAAGAACGACTTAAGGGTTTTCCCTTCCCTTTTGCCCAAAATGCAGCGTTTGACTTAAGTCAAAACGCACGTAATTGAACCAGCATCGACCGATGCTCCTACTGCATCGATCGATGCACATCCCAAACCAGGATTCCGGTTCACGGATGTTACACTTTCACCTTGAGATGTATGTAGCCTCTTGATGGTTATGGTTGTCTAGGCAATTTCAAGTACATTCATCGAGCTCTTGGTGCATGTTTTTGAACATGCCATGGCACAATTTTCAACCGCTCTATTTATGATTTCATTTGCATCTAGTCATGGAAATAAAATTTAAATGGATTAAATATATATTTTCTTGTCGATAATTTTTAAAAAAAGTTCTGATAGCGATGCTGAGTTTGGGGAGTTTCTTTTACCAGAATTCTGGAGAGTGGTTAAAGCACCGCACACAGAGGATACACACCCAACCGGGCGGACCCACATAAGTTGGAGGGGGTGCAACTGTACCAGATGAAATATAAAAGTTTTTTGATTTTGTATTAACATTGTTGATATAAGTGGTGCAGTGGTGATGAATGCACCACATTTTTTAAGTGGTGAAGGTTCAAACCCCCTCTAAAACTGATTTTTGCTCTTTTTGCACCTTATCCAAATTTTGGCTGGATCCGCCACTGCCGTGCAGTAATCATTGACAACATCACCTTGACACAAAAATCAAAACACATAGAAATAAAATCTTAATTCGTCTTGTAACAAAAAAGACATATTTTATAAAGCACAATATTAATTAGTTTACCTGTGTTTTCGAGATTGTCATTCCAAAATGGACAATTCGGCCTCTCAATGAATATGCAGCCACTGAGCCTAGTACATCTTTCCCTGGAACCCCCGTAAGGCGGCAAGCATTATAGATATTTCTAGCACTCGAGGATGGACAGCGGAGCTTTGCATCAACTTGAATTTGTGACATGAGCAGACACATTACGAGCACACATAGAATCAAATTTTTGCCTTCCATCTTTGATTGACTTATTGTGTGATAGCAATATGTATATTGAGTTATAACCTTGTATATTGATGAATTGGCAACGAAACAAGGCTCGCATACATGAATATTAGCTGGTCTACAATCTGCAACCACAAACTTGGTTTAATTCCCAGGTTGATCACATGGTCTATAGACTCTGTACACGCTGCCTGGACCACCCGTATCTCAATGGCTACCTTCACCACCGGGAAATCTGATTCTGACTGAGGGTAGTTTATCTTTTTCTTCTTTTTTTGGACCACCCTTATCTCAATGGCTACCTTCACCACCATGCAATCTGATTCTGACTAAGGGTAATTTATCTTCTTCTTCTTTTCTTTTTGGTTAATCCATTAAAGTTTTACTTTACCTAATATTTGAATTAGAATACTTACTATTCACTATTTTGTATTAGTTTGGCTGGTTATGTTTTGTATGTTCGTGCTAACCAAATAAATATAAATGCACGTTCTTATTATTTGGTTTATAACTATAAGATTTTATATATTTAAAGTTTTGTATATATCACTTCTCCTCTATAAAGTTTGTAACTTTGTATACATCACTTATCGTGTATAAAGTTTTTTGTTTCTTCATTTAATTTTTAACAAACTCTCCTTTGGTCAGGTGTGGTTATAGGATTTCAAGTTATAACCAACTCTCTTTTAGTTATGTTGATATATCTTCTTATTATATAAAACTGTTTTAAAAATTAGTCACTATAGGTGATGGCAAATTAAAATATGAGTTCTTTGTGTTTAAGTTTAACCAATTCTTTTGTTTTGAGTTTAAATTTGTACTAGGTAGTAACCCGTGCTACAGCACGGGACAAATATTTCAAATAAATTTCAAATTCGTAAAATGACTAATAATTACATTTACTTTAAAATGGGAATGCACGTCCCGTCCCGTCCCATCTCCACATGTTCCAACTCATCTTCTCTCGTCTCGTCTCATCCCATCTCGTCTCATCTCATATCGTCTCGTCTCGTCCCATATCCATCCAATTTTTTTTGTCTTACGTTCGTTCTCTTTTAAATAATTATCCATTAGACAATGTTTATTAAAAGAGATTGGGTAAAAATTAGATGGGATACCAAATTTCTCGTTGAATATTTTTTTGTTAGTTAGTTGAAACTATCCAAATAATTATAGTTTTAAAAAGTATATAATTGTTTTCAAAAATACCAAATCTTCAAAGTGCTCGTTTCAAAGTGGTTAATTTACTGTCGCATAATAAATTCTTATCCAAATTAGTGAAAGCTTGACACTTGAATTTTTCTACCAGTATTTTTTTGATTTTGTACTTTTATCTAAAATTTCTTTCCCTTTTAAAAAAAATTGTTCAATATATTGATTTTCACTATTTGAATTACCTGTTTCAGTTTACATATACTATTTCTTGTCTTAATACCATAAATATACAGAAAATTTTCTCAAAATTTAATTATTATTTCTTTAAGTATATGTAGTAAATTAAATTAAACTAATTTAATTATTAGTTTTTGGCTAGGTAGTAACCCGTGCTACAGCACGGGACACAATATTCAAGTGACTAAGAATTATATTAATCCAGGTTTTGTAGCAAAGTTGTGTTATTTTCATGTGATTATTTTTAAAATAAACCTAAACGTATTTACTTTGGAACAGGAAATACGTCCCGTCCTGTCCCATCTCCTCACATCCCAACTCATCCCAACTCATCCCCTCTCGTCTCATCTCATCCCGTCTCTTCTAGTCTCGTCTCGTCCCGTATCAATCATAATTTTTCGTCTTATGTTCGTTCTTTTTTAAATTATTACTCGCTACACAATGTTTACTAAAAGAGATTGGGTAAACAATAAAAATGGGATACCAGAATTTTTCCTTGAATATTTTTTTATTTAGTTAGTTGAAATTATCAAAAAAATTATAATTTTCAAAAACTATATATCTGTTTTCAAAAATACCAAAATTTTAAAATTGTCTGTTCCAAAATAATTAGTTACATGTCGCATCCATATCAAAATTAGTGAAGTTTTAACATTTGAATTTATCTACTTATATTTTTTAATTTCCTATTTTTATCAAAAATTTATGACACTTTTTTTTAAAAAAATTGTTCAATATATTGGTTCTCATTATGTGAATTATCCGTTTCAGTTTACATATTATTTCTCGTCATAATACCATAAATAGAATGGACCTTTTCTTAAAATTTAGTTATTATTTTTTAAAGTATATGCACTTAATTAGTAAATTAAATTACTTAAAAACACACTGGTAAAACATATATTCAGTCAAATAATAAACCTTTTTAGGTTGTAAAATTTTAATTGTATAATATTAGAATTTTCCAAAAAAAATACTTGGCCACTCTTTTACGGTGTTTTTTCAATATTTTAGTGTATACGTAGAATATCGCTACTCATACCAAAAATAAACATGATCATCATCTTCATCACGTGGAAAATATTAATTTTTTACAATCCATCCATAATAATCAAGCAAAGCCCGCTTTTGTTGAAAATGTTAAAGTAATTTTTTAATGGGGTGTTAAATCTCGTCCAGTCCAGTCTCATCTCATCCCGTCTCGATCCATCCCGTTAGAAATTTTATGTCCCATAAATGTTTTCTTTTAAATAATTACATAGTAGGTAACATAAATTGTAAAGTTTAATGTTTGTTTTTAAATGGTTGAACAGTATAATTTTAATCTTAATAAAAATTCTTTAATAAATTTGGTTTTATACTTTAATTGACATATCTTATTATCATTTTAACATTGATATATTAAAATAAAAGATTTATATAGTTATTTGTTTAAATAATTGTAAGTTCTGTTTTAACGTATAAAAGTGATAAAATAATTAACCCGTTCTACAACAGTTTTCTATTAATTTTTTAAAAAATAATATCATAGAGATAAAACTTATCGTTGTCATATCTACAACTGAATTTTTATTATTTTTTATTTCATATAATTACGTGATATTTAATGATATACATGTATAATTTTTAAACTAATCAAAATATTTCTCATAGTTTACTTAGGAGTGTTAAATCCAAATATCATATTTCAATTTAATTTTAGTTGGATTATTGCATGTATATAACCTAGACGTATCTATTTTTAAATTGGAAACATGTCTTGTCTTGTCCCGTATCTTCTCGTCTTGTCCCGTCCCGTCCCATCCCTTGTTATCTTAATTTTTTGTATCCGGTAATATAATATGGTAATATACGGTTAAGAATTTTTGGTTGTAAATATATTTTAGAAAAATTTTGTTTTAATAAATTTATTAATTTGTAAAACTTATTGATCATGGATTTGCTAGATTATATTTATAGATATATTTATTTGGTATAATATTTATAATACAAAAATTTTGTGTCACTCTTTTTGACATCTGAAAAATTGATGATCTGAAAATATATTGTTAGAGAATCATACTTTTGTTTATTGACTCACTTGGTTGTTAATTTGTTATGCGAATATATATATTTATTTGCTTACGATAGATACATGAACTAAAATTTAATAAGTTAATTTGTTACTACATACAAATATTATTAATACCCAAGAGATAATAGGGGACAAATATTATTAGTGTTTATAGAACAAATGCACACACACACTAAGCAGGAAGAAGATAAATTTATTGATAAATTTGCTTAATACATAGTTGACTAAATTTGATATATGATTGTAATGACCAATATTTTGGCAGAAGTAACATCAAAGGCATCCGTCGCAATTACTATCGGGGAACATTTGGTGTGACAAAGGTTGAAATAGTTATTTTCGCTCACGACTCACGTTAAATTTTTGGCTCCTCGACTCACACATCCCTGCTTCCACAGTGACAACATACCTTAAAAATCATATAAACCATAATAATTTAAATTTTTATATATTATTATAATTAGCAAAAACCTTGTCGACGTTGTTGACGTTTTTTGTTGTTGTGGTCTTCATCTTTATCACCTCTCGGTATATTAGGCTTTTTCATGAATTTTGTCTGCTTATGTTCAAGAGAAATACAAAGAAAAAATAAGAAAGATATAACCTAAACAAAAAAAAACTACCAACATAGTTTTAAATAGGAAATGAAACTTAACTACGTTTATGCTTTTTGTTGTCACCTCGTTTGCAATATTTGTTAAAATGTTGGGTTGCTTAGTTAGTTTGTACTTGCCAAATAAAATACTAAAACCACATGCATTCATATAAGATCATTAGAGTTATGTTTCTGTCTAACTATGAAAACATTTGTATATATATGTTTCGATAATTGAAACCGAACCTTTCTAACTCACGGTGTTGGATATTATAATATGGTTGGACCTCGACAGCAACCATTTACCATTTACCAAGTTACCTGCACACACACAATAACATATTATTAAAGATAATCCGGACAATGTAAAAGCATGATTATGTGCTAATGGTTGAATGTCATAACATACAATAAAGAAAAAGAAAAAAAAACTGATCTTACTCACCATTTTTTCACATTCGCATATAAGATCAACATCTGTAAATTGCTAATATGATATAAGTGGAGTAGGAAGTAAATTGCGAATGTGAGCCGGTGATGGAAGAGTCAGGAATAGGAGAGTATATATAGATTTTTAAATAAGGAGTAGTTTTCTAATTTTTTTTCAATAATTTGCACACGCATTTAATCCAGTTTATCAAATTTGGAACTACTACCAAGTTAAGCGGGATTATGAAAATATATTTTGATAGGTAATTAATGAATTGATTGGATGCAAAGCTATACTACAACAGATTTCCCGAAATTTTAGAGGCATATGGAATCGAATATATACCATTATAATTTGAGTAAATAGTCAACGTATATATATATTGTTAGTTAAAGAATATCTTACGTATATGGAATGAAATCACTCATACGAATCAATCATGAAAATAGGATACGAATTTAATTTGAATAACAAATAAAAGAAAAATCTTATTTACTTTAAAACGTTTAAATATAGAAATTAAAAATGGGAAAGTAGGGAAATATTAGTAACAGCTTACTCAAAAATGTCTGAATCTGTTATGCGTGAAATTTCAGGAAGATATCTAAATATGAATGATAAAACAACTAATCACGGAATCAGTTATATTCGGGATTTTGAAATTATATACATTCCTATATTTTTGTAAGAAACTCAGATATCAAGATCAAATTTAAAGGTAATATTATGGAAATATGGTTATTTAAATAATTTAAATTATATTTGGAAGCATACATGGAAACTATAATATTCATGTTTTGGAAGCATATATGGCAAGTGCTATATTTGATCTGTATAATCCGCTTATTTGTGAAAATAAGATTTCCTCACTAATTCCCAAAAAAATTGTAGTCGGATTACTATTGGAAACAACAAAAATTGCAGCTAAGGTGCATCGAACTTGGCACCTTCCAAAATATTAGAGCTTCATTGGACCAATATGCTATTAGAATTTTCTCAACAAAATACACAATGTATTGCTTTTATTTATTATTTAGACGTAAAAAAACCATTTTAAAAGACCCGACCCGGGATCCGCGTGTTTATCCGTTTAGGATATGAACAAAATTTCGTTTTTACCCTTAATGAAGATATATTATTTGGTTATAACTCCAATGGCATACCCTTGTAATTTTTTACAAAACAAAGGTTTAGTCCATAAACTGTGTTTCAAAATAATAGTAGGGATTAATTTTTTTTGTGTTGAACTGTCTTTTTAACCCAAAAAAAAACTAATTATGGAGTTGTCTAATCTTTTGTTTTGAGTTTAAATTTGTATTTGTGTTTTTGAATATTAATACCAAGTGTTGACCAAACATTTATTTCCCAACAAGACATTAAATAATTAGAAAATTCCTCTTAAAATTTAAAGAAACATTAATGTTACCAAAAGTGAGATATAAAACGATCGAGTTCATGGAATATAAGCTAAATGAGCAGCCTTATCAAATAGAAAACATGACATATGTTTTCGAGCAAACCAATCGCCTCTATAACAACATATTAAAGAAAATTTGTAACTCATCAGGAAATTGTACGTATCACTTAAACTAACTCTGTACTCATCAGCTTTTTGCTATATATAAATACAACAAATAGGAAATCAGTTTTTCTTTTAATAATATTGATTGGTTTATTCATGCAATCGGAAATTAATTATATGGGTTTCAGTATTATAACCTTGAGTGGCTTGCTAATATTTTGTAACAAATTTCGTATGATTACCAATAACATTAGATGAGGTCATTGAAATGCTGGAAAGTGATTTTCATGTGGTTTATCACGTGTTAAATCCTAATATTATACTGTATATTTTTCAATCCTCGACAAATGCATTAAAAACCTAGCCATCTCATGTTTCCATCTCATGCATTATGTATTCTTCAAGAGTTTCTTTGGTTGAAACAATGTTTTGAAGATTTATTGATAACTGGGTTCACTAATCGAAACTAATTTAATATCCTTTATTCTATCAAACACAAGTCACCTATCCAATAAGATTAAGTCACATCATATTATATTGTATATTTTAAAAAACTAACTAAAAAATAATACAACAAAAATGCAAAACTTTAGAAAAAAACCTGATTTTCTTCAGTAACTGTCCTCCCACTCCTCCACGATCTCTGCAATTTCAAAATAATACCACTGTAAAACTATAAAAAACTTAACAATCATCCAGACCATTCTATTTTTTTACCAACCATCGACACACCTCTTTGTTTCTTTTTTTCTGCAAAACAAAAGGCTCTCAATGATTTCACAATAGATATTAAATTCATCCAATAAGATGATATCATAGATGCTTGCTTTCCTCATATCGGGTAGAAAAAAAGACGGAGGCATAAGGAATCTGAAGCAATTGACAAAAGCTCAAACTTTTTTACGGTAACAAACTCACGCAAACTTCGTCAACAAAAAAAAAAAGCAATTACATCAGCTTAATTTATGGTTTTTCTAGCAGGTGCGTCAACTAAACATGATGTTTTTTCATGTACCGGAACAAGAATTGGTGAGTTTGGTAATATAATTAACTAGGTTTTAACCAGAGCTGGCCCAAAGGCCAAGCCATTGAAGCCCATGCTTGTGGCCCTATAGAAAATCCTATATTTTATAGGTAATTTTCGGCCTTTTTTTCCAAAAGTTTGTCTAGTCTAGTGGCATTAACCTTGCATTGCGTGAATCCTAGCTCGGGTTCGACTCTTACAAGCATCATAACAGCCTTTTTATTTTTCTTTGTTTGTGGCCTTTAAAATCATAGAGCCGGCTCTGGTTTTAACCCGCGGTATACCGCGGCACTATATTTTTGTAATTAAAAATTAAATAAAATTTTATGTTGTATTTGTTTGTTATTTTTGGTAGTATTTCATATGTTCTATAAAATTTATACAGTTTTTATTTTGGATGAAAACTTTTTTTTCTAGTTTGGAATAGTTTATATTGTGTTTTGGTTGAAAAATGTGTTTAACATTTATAATTTAAGTTTTACTGTTTTAAATTTGCAAATAAATTTATAAGTGTTAAGAAAATTTAAATTTATGTTAATGTCGATCTAAACCCGTCCCGCTATATAGCCCCATCTCGTAGTCTATATTTTTAGAGAATTTTAAAATATTATATATGGTATATGGTATCATTAAACACTTTGACTAAAAATGAAATAAACACAAATTGTAAAAGGGATTTTAAAATATTTTTGTAGTATTATATAAAGTTCTAATGTAGAAATGTTGCTTACTATAGCTATAAAGGAATCAAAAACCAATTAAATCACAAAACTAAACATGATGTTTTTTCATGTACCGGAACAAGAATTGGTGAGTTTGGTAATGTAATTAATTATGTGTTATTTAAATGCCTACTAGAATTATCTGATCATGATAAACATAAATTTGACTGTAATTTGCATTACAGTATGTTCATTTTGTAATATGCGTAGCGATTTTTGTTTTTTTTTACTTTGCTATACTATTTGTGTATCTACGTTGATCTCTTGAAGGTGGAAAATTAACTGCTACATACATGCAAAGCACAATGGTGTAGATGTAAAAGTGATGAGAGGTTTTGGGAGATGCACATGATTCTTATGTCTAAGCTTTTTCCTGTACAATATATATATACAAAAACTAAAATTCGATACACATAAACAAAGGTAAGTTATAATGTTATATGACCAACACCATAACCATCATTTGTTATTTCTTGATTGATCTGAGATTCTAGTAAATGTTTGTATACTATTCATCAGAGATATTTTTCTTTACACATAATTATGCATCTTTTTGATATATGTCTATATAATAGCCAAAAAAACCATACAACAAATAATTATATTCGTTGAGTTATACATTTTCTGGTTTTTAATTGATTTTGCCAATAAGGTTACTTGCTTGAAGCTAATTTGGAGAATCATCTCGTCCAACTCACTTTGGGCTCAATGGATCCGAATAAATCTTATCAGACAAGGATCCTTCTGGTCAGTAAGTGACACATCCTCTTTGGGAACTTGGATGTGGCAGAAACTCTTGAAGTACCGTGAGCTAGCAGTGGGTTTTGTTAAACATGAAGTAAGGAATGGGCGAGACATATCGTTCTGGTTCGATAACTGGTGTCCACTTGGGCAACCAATTAACATCACGGGTCAGAGGGGTTGTATTGATCTGGGAATAGTTCTTTACTCCTCCTTGGCAGACGTAGTTCACACTCACAGACAGAGGAGGCATCAAATCAACCACTTCAGTGAGATTGAGATGGCATTAGACGAGATAAGGAGGAAGGGTTTTGTGGATGGACATGATGTTGTGCTTTGGAAGGGAAAGAATGACCGGTTTGGAGACAGGTTCAGTACCCAAGAAACATGGGAAGCAATCCGTGAGACGAAGCAAAAAAACAGAATGGCATAGGGGGATATGGTTCCCATATGCCACCCCCAAATACTCATTTATCGCTTGGCTGGCAATGCGTAACCGCCTAGCCACCGGAGCCAGAATGCTCACTTAGAGAACTCCGGTCAATTCCTCATGTGTTATATGTCAAGCGCTAGTGGAAGACCGAAAACACCTCTTTTTCATGTTCTTTCTCGACTGAGAATTGGTCTGGGATCAGTGGAAAGCTGTTGGGACCAAAATTCTCGACAAGATGGAGAGACGTCCAAGCATCTCTTACTGATACTTCTTTGGGGACACATTGTCTTTTTCTAACATGGTAAGCTTTTCAAACTGCGGTTTATTCAATATGGAGAGAACAAAATAGCAGAAGGCATGGAGAGTCTTCGATACCTCCGGCACAGTTGCTTCATAGTCTTGACAAACAGGTCCGGAATCGCCTAATCTCTGTAAGGGAACAAGGAGACACACGACATGATCATAGCATGGCCCTCTGGCTTGCCACAAGAAAAAAACTGATTGACAATTTTCTTATTGCTTTTAGCTAACAGTCTTATAAACAAAAACGATGCACTTGTTGTAACAAATTTTTTTTCGAATAAATTTTACATTTTATTCAAAAAAAAAAAAAAAACAGAAGTAGTGGAAGTGTTTAAACTTTTGCTTTGAGTGTAAAACTTGTAGTGGAATTGTCTTTTTTGAATTTTATCAAGTGGTGACGATTCATTTATTTTTCAACTAACACATTAAATTAGAAGGTTACTCTTTAAATCTGAATAAACAACGATCGAGCTCATGTGTTGTAATATTGGTTCTGATTCAACTTTGTGGCTGGATTAGTCATTTGGTTAAACTGAATTGAGTCCAGTTATTGTCAAGTCTGCTGAACCAGGATCGAAGAGAGAAAAAAAAAGCAAAGCTTCTTTTCGCGAGAGAGGGTTTACTGTTACATTCAGATGTAGGTATGTATATATACTCAACATATCTCTTCTTCTTTTTCAATTTTGTCCGATCTTTCACTTTCTTGTAAAAGAGAGAGAGAGAGACACTATTATTGTAAAGCTTGCCTTGTTCTTGTATCATCAATTAAGATAGTGGATTGTCAAACTGATTCGGCCCCAGACGTAGACTCGATCACACCGATCTTGTCGAACTTGGTAAACAAACTTGTTGTGTGCTCCCTTTTATCGGTTTATATTTTGGTTTGAGTTCTTGATCTGAATCGTGATTCTTTAAGTTCAAATCGAGAGTATTGGAAGGTTCATATTGGTTAATCAGAGCAAGAACAAAGTTAATTTCTATCAAATTGGTATCAGAGCGAAGGCTGGGTTTCGACTTCAATTCAATCAATGGCGTCGACAACGAGGTTTGAGATCCAGGTGTTCAATGGAGATAGCAACTTCTCGCTATGAAAGATTAGAATCCTAGCATAGTTGGGGGTTCTTGGTTTGAAGAGCATTTTTACTGATTATACTTTGATGAAGATTGTAGCAGTGTCCAAGAGTGAAGAAAAGAAAACCTACTCAGAAGAAACGTCAAATTTATCACCACCGCAAACGAAGGAGTATCCAGATCCGGTCAAGATTGATCAGTCGCAACAAGCTTTGACAATCATCATCAACCATGTTGGTGATAAGGTTCTAAGAAAGGTAAATCACTGTGAAACTGCAGCAGAGATGTGGGCTTTATTGAATAAGTTGTATATGGAGACGTCGTTACCTAACAAGATCTATGTACAATTGAACTTCTACTCGTTCAAGATGATAGATACTCAAACAATAGATCATAATGTAGATGATTTCTTGAAGATATTTGTAGAGTTAGGGAGTTTGGAGGTTCAGGTTATTGAAGAAGTTCAAGCAATCTTGTTGCTGAACTCTCTGCCAACAAGCTATAGCCAGTTGAAGCATACACTTAAGTATGGAAATAAGAGTCTATAGTTAAGGATGTGGTGTCATCAGCCAAATCACTAGAGCGAGAGCTGTTGAAACGAAAGAGTTTGAGAGGGGTCCATCGGCTGCGTTATACACCAATGAAAGAGGAATATCATAGACAAGAGAACAACAAAATGGGTCAAAAAGGAAAGGCAGGAGTAGGTCAAATTCAAGATCGAAGGTTGTCTGCTGGTTCGTAAAAAGGAAGGACATCTTAAAAAGGATTGCTATGCTAGGAAACGGAAAATTGAAAACGAGGGTCAAAATGAAGCTGGAGTCATCACAAATAAGCTGGTGTTCTCTGAAGCTTTGAGCGTTAATGATCAACTGGTTAAATATCTATAGATCTTGGATTTAGGATGTACCTCCCATATGACACCACGAACGGATTAGTTTAGTAGTTTTGAGAAGAAAGAGTCTACAACGATTCTGCTTTGTGACAATCACTCAGTAGAATCTCAGGGACAAAGATCTATTCGGATTCATACTAATGGAGGTTCTATTAAGATGCTAAATCAGGTCAAGTACGTTCCTAACCTGCGAAGAAACCTGATATCAACGGGTACACTTGACAAGTTAGGATACATGCATGAAGGTGGAGATGGGAAGTCAGATATTTCAAGAACAACACCACAACATTATCTGGAAACTTAATAAATGGGTTGTATGTGCTTGATGGAGAGACTGTGTTCACTGAAAGTTGCAATATAGAAACAGCTGTAGACAATGCAATGATATTGCACATTTTGAAAGTATCGGCTGGTAAGGGTCTGTTGTAGAAGAAAGATGTAAATGATCAGATCTTTTCTAAACATTGTGTTATGGGTAAATCAAAGAAGTTAACTTCAATGTGGGAAAGCACAACACAGATGATACATTGGGGTATGTTCATGTGGATCTGTGGGGTTCACCGAATGTTACTCTGTCACTCTCAGGTAAGGAGTATTTCTTGTCTATTGTTGATGAAAAAACTAGAGAGGTCTGGCTCATGTTCTTGAAGACTAAAGATGAAACTTTTGATTGGTTCTGTGAGTGGAAGAAGTTAGTTGAGAATCAGATGGGAAAGAAGGTTAAAGTTCTAAGAACAGATAATGGGTTGGAACTTTAGGTTTGATGAGTACTGCAATAAGAATGACATTAAGAGGCATAGGACTTGAACCTACACACCACAACAGAATAGTGTTGCTGAAATGATAAACAAAACTCTAATGGAGAAAGTGATGTGTCTATTGAATATGAGTTAGATATATCATTTTGGGCAGAATCTATAGCAACGACAGCTTATCTAGTGAACCGGCCACCCTCATCAGCGGTGGATCATAATGTAACTGAGGAATTATGGTTAAATAGGAAACCTGGGTACAAACACTTGAGAAGATTTGGTTCGATAGCTCGTGTGCATCAGGATCAAGGAAAGCTAAAACCTAGAGCATATAAAGGAGTGTTCATTGGTTATCCTCAGGGTAAAAAGGGATACAAGGTTTAGCTGTTAGAAGAAATGAAGTGTGGGATTAGCAGAAATGTGATTTTTTTTCATGAGAAAATGGTTTACAAAGATCTTCAAGATAAGAAGCAAACAGAGAAGGAAAGTCAGATTTCCTGTGAGTTGGAGCAGGTTCACTCTGAATTTGGTCAAAGAGAAATTCAAAAGGGAGAAAGTTCTAATGCAGGTGGAGTTCTTCAAGAGGATTCAAGTGATTCGGAAACTGAGTACTATGAACCTGAGGGGCAAACACCTGAAAGTAGTGGAAGCCTGAAAAACTATCAGTTAGTTCATGATAGAGTCAGACGTGAAATAAAGGCTCCAGTTAAGTTCTCAGTTTACTCACAGTTTGCGTTTGCACTAATGGCTGCAGAAGATGTGGATTGTGAACCACAATCTTTTCATGAGGCAAAGGAAGACAAACACTGGGAATTGTGTAATGTAGGAATGTGTGATGAAATGGATTCCTTACAGAAAAATGGTACTTGGGTCATTGAAGATAGGCCTAAGGATAAACAAGTTATAAGTTGCAGGTGGTTGTACAAAATGAAACCCTGGAATTCCTGGAGTTGAATCTAAGAAATACATAGCATGGTTAATTGCTAAGGGGTTCACGCAGAAAAAGGCATTGATTATGAAGAAGTATTTGCACCAGTTGTGAAACATAATTCTATCAGAGTACTAATGTCCTTGGTCATTAATGAAGACATTGAACTGGAACAAATGGATGTGAAAACAGCATTTTTACATGGAGAACTCGATCAAGATCTCTACATGGAGAAACCAGAAGGATTTGAAGTAAATCCAGGTAAAGATCAAGTCTGTTTACTAAAGAAATTATTGTATGGTTTGAAACAGGCTCCGCGAGTATGGAACAAGAGGTTTAATGCGTTTATGATGAAGATCTTGTGTATACATCAAGGAAATCCACATGATTCTTGTGTATACGTCAAGGATATAAGTCAATGTGAGTTCGTTTATTTGTTATTGTATGTTGACGACATGCTGATAGCAGCAAAGAATATGACAAAAATCGATAGGCTTAAGAAGGAATTGACCTCAATGTTTGAAACATGGGTTTTGTGGTGGATGTGATGATGAGTGGTGTGTATGTGTGAAAGTGTATGATGGTGGGTGTTTCAATTCCCCTTATGCTGTTGCAGTATAAGAGGTATCAATCCTAAATGAGTGTTTGTGAACAGATAAGATGTGCATATGAATCTAAGTTAAGCCAAGTGTGATGATTGTTTGTCACTAACAATCCTAAGATGAAAATATGAAAAGCAGAAAATAAACTACAAGAACTAAGAACTAGATGCAAATAAAACTGAATGATTATGAAAGCAAAGATGTAAAAACAGAAATAGAAACCACTATTAATGAACTAATGCAAGGCAAGTAATGAACTAGATGTTAAGTGAATGCAATGGAAATCAAACAGGAATGAAACAAGACAAACATAAAACATAAACTAGAAATCTGGGGAACAGCTCGATCAGCACTCGACCGTGTGTAGGTCGAGTGGGTGGTCAGTGGGACTAAAACGTGAAAACAGAGCAAGACAAGAAAAACAGAGCAATGCTAAATCAGATCAAACAACAAGCAAGCGATGGTATTTAAACTAAGAATTCAATAAACAAAGAAGGTTCCTGAGGATGGATTCATGGGATGAACTGATCTTTGTGATAATTTAACTTGATCAACAAACCTCAATCAAACTTTGAGCTGACCTCTAGACATACTAATCTAAGACAAGTTTCTCCCACTCTCATGGTCAAGAAACAATCAAACCTATGCAATCCTAGACTTGCTCTCACAATGAAAAGAATCTACACAAGCAGACATTAAGCAATACATCTCAAACCAAACAAGACCTCTAATCTCTTAGCAAGCCTAATGGTAAGCTCTAGATCTAGCCTTATCTATGCCTTTTAAACATTGGTGTGATGCTAAAAAGCTTGAGATCAGATCCTACCCTCTCAGATATAGGATCAGCATTAAGAACATCTAGCCTAAAAGAGATCTACAACAATCAAGCTTGATCAAATCAGATATACCACAAGATCAATCCATCCTAACCATCCTCAAGATCCTAATATGACTACTCACAGCTAATCATGATCAAACAAATCATAAACCCAGAAATTATTGAAACTTGCATTATTAGAAAGATAAAACAAAGATCTACAATATTGATAAAGGAATGAAACTCAAATTCTCAATATTAAGAAAGTTATTCAACCAACAATATTGAAGAATCTTATGAGTTTTCTTCAACAAGTACCAAATCTAAAAAGAAAATAAAAAGCAAAAGGAATAAATCCTAAAAAGGTAAAAACTAGGTTTCTGAAAAGCTGGAATAGAATCTAGATATTTTTGGTGGCTGCAGTACAAGGGTTTTTATAGTGGGGAAGGTGGAAGCCCTAAAAATAGGAAAAGTCAAAGTGGTCAACGGATCGGTCAACTCGACCAGTGGTCGGTCGAGTGACCGGTCGAGCTGGCTTCCATGGTGCAACTCCACTCGGTCGAGTCCATCTCCCACTCGGTCGAGTGCTTGGTCGAGCTGGACTCCGGATCTTGGTTCTTCAGCCTTAACTTCCTTGTTTCCTCCTCATGACTGCTTCACATCTCTTCTCCTTTGCTTCCATGCTCCTTAAGCTCCAAAATCACCTGTTTATGTATGAAAAGATGCAAATGCAATGCAACTAGACTCTAATGCATGATTGGACCTAAAGCTACACAATAATGGTGAAAATGGCTAACAAAAGATGCAAAAGATGTAAATAAACTAAGGGAAAACAAGGTAAAATATGTGAACATCAACACCCCCAAACTTAGTCTTTGCTTGCCCTCAAGCAAATAAACAAGACATAAGAAGGTAGATGAGGTTTAAAAATGGGATCATAACTCCTAAAGCTTGCAAATAGACCAGCTAGAATCAATGTCCAAGTTACTAGTACTAAGATGCAAGGTGAATAGCTATACTTAAAAACTTTAGACAATCACATCACAACCTTTACTGATTTGAGCCTTAGATATTCACATGCATTCAAATCAACCATTTCCTTTAACATTCATTAATCAAGAACATGAATCAATTATATGCAATGCTTAAACTCATTTGGCTTGGTAATAGGGGGTTAGAGACAAATGATGGTCTCTTTTCAGAGTGGGGCTTGTCAATATCAAGGTTCTCTCATAAAAAAAAATGGATTGAGCTTTAGAAGAATGCTAAAGGTAAGAACACTTAGACACATACAAGAACAAAACCTTGTCTACCCAAAGGTACCCAAAGTGTTTATTCCTAACAATCTAAACCCAAATGATCCTAGTGCTACCCTTTAACTTCTTCTTTTCTCTTTAACCCTTTTCTCTTTTGGTTTTCAAGTCTTAGGAGAGGTTTCCTATTTGATCTTTCTAGTGGAATGGGGGATTCTTATTGATTGCTATGGTTCTCTTTTCTTCTTATTCTTAAGACATTTAAGCTTTTTGCTAAACTCTTCTTTGCTTTCTTTTCTTTTTCTTTTAACTAGAACCATCTTAGATAACCATTTTCTTACTTCCCATCCTTTCACTAGACATTAGCTTTCACTTAAACACATCCCTCTCCTAAAGACTCTACCCTTTTTCTTTCTCTTTTCTTTCTTTTTCTTTTTATAACAGCCAAGTCCCAAACCCAACAAGTGAACCACCTAGTCCTATCTAGTTTGAAAAATGCAAACTAGAACTACACAAGGTCTTACTCTTTTCAGTTCAAACCTAACACTTTCTACCAAGCTCAATCCCAAAAAGGCCTCACACACACAAGAATAAACATGGCTTGAAAGAAAGGTTTGGTTAGGGGTAGGGAAACTGATTTAAAAGTGAAATCAGCTACTTGGATCAACAAGAGTGGTAAAGAGGAGAAAGATGATCCAAATATGTATATGGTATCCATGAGTTTAAAGCAATGCACACATTGATAATTACAAGTCAATATTAGGTTCTTATAAGTAGGAAATGGAATCAAATCACAACATGCTTCAATTTAGACCAAATGCAATGCAGGAATTCAAGGCTTGGTTCAGTCTTATGCTTCTAACCACTCAACTAGCATCAAAGTACTATTAACTTGGGCATTGATCCTAGTCTAGTGAATAAAACAAGCTAACAAGGAAAAACTCAATATAGATCCCTAATGCAAACAGTCCTATATGCTAAACAAATCACTTTAAATATGCAATGCAAACTACATGAACACTCTTTTTATAAGGATTTTTGCAAAAAATTTTCAAATTTTTATGGTTTTTCTATGCCTTAGATGAAATGCAAGTACTATCATGATGATGATAAAAATTTGAAATAAGAAAACAAAACACAACATCAAATGCTATCTAGAACCCTCCCCCAAACTTAAATCACACAGTCCTCTGTGTGAAAGAAATTTGTAAGAGGATTCAAGACTTAGAAACAAACAAAACACAACATCAAATGCAATGATATAAACAATGGTAAGGTGATGATGGTACCTTAGGGATTGTGGAAGAAGTTGTCCACATCCATTTGCATACTGTCATAGGAGTAGTTGGGGTCTTCCTGGTGGCTTGGAGATGGGCTTTGGGGCAGCTCGACTATGCCAATCGAGCTCGACTCGGTCGAGTGCCAGTTCGAGTGGGGGGGGGGGTCGAGCTAGCCTGCGAGTCTCCGACAGCTGTCCCTTCCTGTTCTATTCAGACTCCCTAGCTTGCCTAACCAAGAAAACACTAAAGGAAAAATCAAAATAATAAAATTTCAAAGCAATATGTACAGAGATACCTTAGGGACTTCCTCCCTAGTGAGCTTGTTTAAAGTCACTAAGCTTGACTTCTATGGTTCTTCAGGCTTGAGGGGCATCTTTGAGAAGCAGTGAGCACTTCTCATGTGTCTCCTTCTCTCCTAAATATTTCTTAATCCTCTGACCATTGACTGTGAACTCACTACCATCCTTGTTGAGAAGTGTGTCAGCTCCATATGGCAGAATCTCTTTTATTTCAAAAGGGCCTCCCCATCTACTTTTTAGCTTCCCAGGGAACAACTTGAGTCTTGAATTGTAAAGCAGAGCTTGGTCTCCAGGCTTAAGGTCCTTGATGATAATCTTCTTATCATGGAAGGCCTTAGTCCTCTCCTTGTAGATTTTGGAGTTTTCATAAGCTTCCAATCTGATTTCCTCAAGTTCATGCAGATCAAGGCTTCTCTTAGCTTGTGCTGTCTCAAGATCTAAGTTCAGGAGTTTGATTGCCCATAGAGCCTTGTACTCAACTTCAACTGGGAGGTGACAAGACTTTCCATAAACAAGCTGGTATGGGGTTCTTCCTATAGGAGTTTTAAAAGCTGTTCTATAAGCCCAAAGTGTCTCATCAAGTTTATTAGACCAATCCTTCCTTGTTGCTCCTACTATTCTTGATAGAATGGCCTTGATCTGTTTGTTTGACACTTCAACTTGCCCACTTGTCTGAGGGTGATAAGCTGTAGATACCTTGTGCTTAACTCCATACTTCCTTAGCATTCCTTCAAAGATCTTATTGATGAAGTGGGATCCTCCATCACTTATCACAACTCTTGGGATTCCATACCTTGGAAAGATTATGCTCTTGAAAAGTTTGAGGACTACCTTGTGATCATTAGTGGGACTAGCAATGGCTTCCACCCATTTGGAGACATAGTCCACTGCCACTAAGATGTAGGCATTCCCATTTGAAGGGGGATTAAAGGGTCCCATGAAATCAATTCCCCACACATCAAATATCTCAACTTCAAGAATTGGATTCTGAGGCATTTCATTCCTTCTTGTGATGTTCCCCATCCTTTGGCAGGCATCACATTTTGTGATGAACTTGTGAGTGTCTTTGAACAATGTAGGCCACCATAGACCAGCTTGTAAAACCTTTTGGGCAGTCTTGAAAGTTGCAAAATGGCCTCCATAAGCTGAACCATGGCAATGTTCTAGCACTCCTTCAACTTCATTCTCTGCTATGCATCTCCTAAACAATCCATCTGATCCCTTCTTGTATAGATAATGTTCATCCCAATAGTATCCATTGATGTCCTTGAGGAGTTTCTTCTTCCTATAGTGGTCCATGTCTGCTGGGATCTCTTCACATACCTTGTAATTTACTATATCTGCGTACTAGGGCAGATCCTTACTCTCAAGTGCCATCCACTCCTCCATTTCATCATGATCGACCGGGTTCCCAAACGCACTCGGTCGAGTGCATGCTCGAGTAGGGGGTCGAGTGGGAACGCGTGTTGACCCAATCAGCATCTGTTTCTCCGCAGGCATTGAATCATCAATAGGAATCTCTTCTTCTATCCTCATCCTAGACAAATGATCAGCTACTCCATTCTCTATCCCTTTCTTATCAACTATTTCCATGTCAAATTCTTGGAGAAGCAAAATCCACCTCAACAACCTTGGTTTGGTGTCTTTCTTTGAGTAGATGTGCCTCAAGGCAGCATGATCAGTGTACACAATCACCTTGGACCCTACTAAGTAACTTCTGAACTTTTCAAAGGCAAATACCACTGCTAAGAGTTCTTTCTCTGTTGTTGAGTACCTTCCTTGAGTCTCATCCAAGGTTCTACTTGCATAATGAATCACATGCAGCCTTTTATCTTTTTTCTGACCTAGGACTGCTCCTACTGCAAAGTCTGAGGCATCACACATTATCTCAAATGGAAGGTCCCAGTTTGGAGCTTGGACTATTGGAGCTGAAATCAAAGCAGCTTTGATCTCCTTGAAAGCCTTCAAGCAATCTTCATCAAAGTTGAACTCAATCTCCTTACATAGCAACCTTGTCAATGGCCTAGCTATCTTTGAGAAATCCTTGATGAATCTCCTATAAAACCCAGCATGCCCAAGAAAGCTTCTTATGTCCTTGACTGATTTTGGTGGTTGGAGTTGAACCATGACCTCAATATTTGCCTTATCAACCTCAATCCCCTTTTCTGAAATCTTATGGCCAAGAACTATCCCTTCTTCAACCATGAAGTGACACTTTTCCCAGTTCAAAACAAGATTTGTCTCCTCACATCTCTTTAGAACCCTGAATAAATTAGCAAGACAAGAGGGGAAAGAGTCTCCATACACAGAGAAATCATCCATAAAAACTTCCACAACATCCTCAATGAGATCAGAGAAGATAGACATCATGCATCTTTGAAAAGTTGCTGGAGCATTACATAATCCAAATGGCATCCTTCTATAAGCAAAGGTACCATATGGACATGTGAATGTTGTCTTCTCTTGATCATTGGGATGAATAGGAATTTGAAAGAATCCAGAATATCCATCCAAGAAACAGTAGTGAGTGTGATTAGCTAATCTTTCTAGCATTTGATCAATGAAAGGAAGAGGGAAGTGATCTTTCCTAGTGGCTGAATTAAGCTTTCTATAGTCAATGCACATTCTATGCCCTGTAATAGTTCTAGTGGGAATTAATTCATCTTGATCATTCTTTACCACAGTTATCCCCCCTTTTTTTGGGACACAATGAACTGGTGAGACCCAAGTACTATCAGAGATAGGATAGATCACACTAGCATCAAGCAACTTAAGGATTTCCTTTTTTACTACTTCCTTTAAGTTGGGGTTTAACCTTCTTTGAGGCTCAATACTAGAGTAGGATTCATTTTCAAGATGGATTCTATGCATGCAAAGGCTAGGTGAAAGACCTTGAATGTCATCCAAAGTATAACCAATTGCTTTCCTATACTTCCTTAACTCTACAACTAGCAATTCAAGTTCATTTTCACTCAACTTAGCATTTACTATCACAGGATAAGTAGAGTTCTTACCTAGAAAAACATACCTTAGCCCAGATGGGAGAGGTTTGAGCTCTACTTTTGGTGCCTTTAGTTCGGACCAGTCATTTGTGTAGGGCTCAGTGCTGCGCCCGGCCGAGTGTGTCTGCTGCTCGGTCGAGTGCGTACTCGAGTGGGTGGTCGAGCTGTCCAAGGCTGCTACTTGAACTGACCAGACCTCTTCTCTCTGTGCTGGTAATCCCTCAAAAACCTCTGGGTGGTCAGATTTTCTACAGGAGTCCAATATCTCCTCATAAGCTTTGGCTTCTTGATGAAGAAATCCTTCCTCCCCACTTTTGGTTAAAACAGTTCTAAGGTGATCTTGTTCAGCTAGTTCCTCCATCAATTCCTCTGATAGCTTGTCCATCTCTTCAGTCCAGAAGACTTGTCCTCCAATTGTTGGTTTCTTCATAGTTTCAAGAATGTCAAATTTCATTTTTAGGTCATCTCCTAAGTTGAGATCAATCTTCCCTTCTCTCACATCTATTATTGCTCCTGCTGTTGCAAGGAAAGGTCTTCCCAAAATCAAGGGATCTTTTGGCTCCTCATCCATTTCCAAGACTACAAAGTCTGTTGGGACTTCTACTGCTCCAATTCTAACAGGTAGATCTTCCAAAACACCATGCGGAAGTCTTATTGATCTATCAGCTAAGATCAAAGATATATTGCATGGTTTATACCTTGTAAATCCAAGTCTCTTTGCAACTGTCAAAGGCATGAGGCTCACTGAGGCTCCCAAATCACAAAGGCATCTGTTGAAAGTCAAAGGTCCTATTGAGCAAGGTATAGTGAAGGAGCCTGGATCTCTCAACTTTTGAGGGTTCACTTGCTTTTGGATTATGGCACTACACTCATGGCTAAGATGCACCATCCCTGAACTTCTTTGATTCTTTCCATCACAGCATCTTTCAAGAACTTCTGGTAAGGAGGAATCATCACAAAAGCATCAATCAAGGGCATCCTAAGCTCAATCTCTCTAACTTGTTTATCAAACAATGCTTTATACTTGTCAACCATTTGCTTCTTAAACCTTCCTGGGAAGGGCAAAGGAGGCTTGTAAGGAGGGGGAATGGACCTAGCTTCCTTTTCCTTTGAGGTAGCTGGCTTAGATGTTTCCTGAGCAGCTGCTCGATCAGGCACTCGATTATGCACTCGGTCGAGTGCCTGGTCGAGTGGCCCGTCGAGTTCAACACTGTTTTTGACCTGAGTCTCTTCTTCTTGAAATTCCTCCCCCTCTTGTTCTACACTGTCCTCAGTGTTTTGGAAAGCTCCCTTTTTGTCCTGTAAAACTCTTCCACTGCGCAAATTAATGGCATGGGCACTTTCTATAGACTGCACAATAGCTTTTCCCTTGTTGTTCTCTTGCTTAGAGGCAGAAGTTTGTTGACCCTCCAGTGTTGTAATCCTTGAAGTAAGTGTGTCAAACTTTCCATTTAGGTCACTGTAAAGATCTGTTATCCTCATGTTCAACTCAGCAAATCTATTGGCTTCCTCTATCTTCCCTTGGGTTTGACCAATCAACAGCTGCTGTAGCAAAGCTCTAAGGTCTTGTTCTTGGCCTTGGTTAGTCTGAAACCCTGGTGGGGGACACAACTGGGGCTGGAACACCTGCTGCTGTTGTTTGGGGATATAGTTTTGGAATCCTTGAGGCTGTTGAGGTTGTTGAGGCTGTTGAGGAGGATAGACTTAGTCTTGTGGGTTTGCCACATTAGTGCTCCTATAAGAGAGGTTGTTGTTCCTAAACCCTCCTTGGTTATAGCCTTTAAAACCTCCTTGGTTTTGCATATAGCAAAGCTCAGCAAACTCATGCTCTCCTTCTTGAACTAGGACTTCTTCTTCACCAATGAAGTGAATAGACTTGGACTGGCTTAGGAGTATCTTGTCAAGTTTCTCATTGACCATCTTCAAATCCTTCTTGTACTTGTCCTCCTGATCAGTTGAGGAACTCCTTATGGTCCTATCATAATCTTCATTATAATTACCATCTGACTGAGCAAGATTCTCTACTAACTCCCAGCCTTCATCCACATGCTTGTTGAAGAAGTTTCCATTGGAGGCTGTGTCAAGAAGCATTCTGAACTTTGGAAGGACTCCTCTATAGAGTGTGCTCAACAATGGCTCCATACTGAATCCATGATGAGGGCACTGAGTTTGGTAGCCCTTGAATCTCTCCCATGCTTCACAAAAGCTTTCATTGGACCTTTGTGCAAAACCAGAGATCTCATTCCTCAGCCTTGCTGTCCTTGCATTGGAGAAGAATTTGGCCAGGAAGGCTTTCTTGCACTGATCCCAAGTAGTGATAGCACCAGTAGGCAGAGTCTTCTCCCACAAATGAGCCTTGTCCCCAAGAGAGAAAGGGAACAACCTCAGTTTGAAACCATCTTCACTTACTCCATTTATCTTTGTGAGGCCACAGATTCTGTCAAACTCATCAAGATGATCTAAAGGGTCCTCCATAGGCAATCCATGAAATTTATTTGCCTGAATCATTGAGATCAATCCACTCTTGATCTCAAAGTTGTTGTTGGCAACTGATGGTGGTACAATGCCAGCTCTTTGGTTGTGTGTGTTGGGTGCATCTCCAGCACCAATATTCCTTGGTCTCTGAACTTGATCCTGATGATCCATGGCTACTGGAACCTCCTGTTGTTGCTGAACAACTCTCCTTTTTTTTGATCCCACACCCTTGGTCAACTTGTTGATGCTGTCACTATGCTTAACAAGATTATCCTTTCCTTTGGACCTTGTGTGCATCAACTTTCACAAGCGAGTTTTCCCGAGCAAGCGACTGAGCACAGGCTCTAGAAGGAAGGTAGGGCAACTGGAAAAAGAGGCTAACAGGGATCCGGGGTCTGGCTCGATCAACTGCTCGATCCACACTCGGTCGAGTGGTGGTCGAGTGACTGGTCGAGTGGTACCTGAAATGGAACTTCAACCCCAAAACACAAGATTCAAGTGCAGAAACTTCACAAATGCTTAAAAGAACTTAATCTTAGACTAATATAGATCCTATATGTCACAAAAACTAACTCAAACAGGCAACAACGCCAAATTGAAACATGGGTTTTGTGGTGGATGTGATGATGAGTGGTGTGTATGTGTGAAAGTGTATGATGGTGGGTGTTTCAATTCCCCTTATGCTGTTGCAGTATAAGAGGTATCAATCCTAAATGAGTGTTTGTGAACAGATAAGATGTGCATATGAATCTAAGTTAAGCCAAGTGTGATGATTGTTTGTCACTAACAATCCTAAGATGAAAATATGAAAAGCAGAAAATAAACTACAAGAACTAAGAACTAGATGCAAATAAAACTGAATGATTATGAAAGAAAAGATGTAAAAACAGAAATAGAAACCACTATTAATGAACTAATGCAAGGCAAGTAATGAACTAGATGCTAAGTGAATGCAATGGAAATCAAACAGGAATGAAACAAGACAAACATAAAACATAAACTAGAAATCTGGGGAACAGCTCGATCAGCACTCGACCGTGTGTAGGTCGAGTGGGTGGTCGAGTGGGACTAAAACGTGAAAACAGAGCAAGACAAGAAAAACAGAGCAATGCTAAATCAGATCAAACAACAAGCAAGCGATGGTATTTAAACTAAGAATTCAATAAACAAAGAAGGTTCCTGAGGATGGATTCATGGGATGAATTGATCTTTGTGATAATCTAACTTGATCAACAAACCTTAATCAAACTTTGAGCTGACCTCTAGACATATTAATCTAAGACAAGTTTCTCCCACTCTCATGGTCAAGAAACAATCAAACCTATGCAATCCTAGACTTGCTCTCACAATGAAAAGAATCTACACAAGCAGGCATTAAGCAATACATCTCAAACCAAACAAGACCTCTAATCTCTTAGCAAGCCTAATGGTAATCTCTAGATCTAGCCTTATCTATGCCTTTTAAACATTGGTGTGATGCTAAAAAGCTTGAGATCAGATCCTACCCTCTCAGATATAGGATCAGCATTAAGAACATCTAGCCTAGAAGAGATCTACAACAATCAAGCTTGATCAAATCAGATATACCACAAGATCAATCCATCCTAACCATCCTCAAGATCCTAATATGACTACTCACAGCTAATCATGATCAAACAAATCATAAACCCATAAATTATTGAAACTTGCATTATTAGAAAGATAAAACAAAGATCTACAATATTGATACAGGAATGAAACTCAAATTCTCAATATTAAGAAAGTTATTCAACCAACAATATTGAAGAATCTTATGAGTTTTCTTCAACAAGTACCAAATCTAAAAAGAAAATAAAAAGCAAAAGGAATAAATCCTAAAAAGGTAAAAACTAGGTTTCTGAAAAGCTGGAATAGAATCTAGATATTTTTGGTGGCTGCAGTACAAGGGTTTTTATAGTGGAGAAGGTGGAAGCCCTAAAAATAGGAAAAGTCAAAGTGGTCAACGGATCGGTCAACTCGACCAGTGGTCGGTCGAGTGACCGGTCGAGCTGGCTTCCATGGTGCAACTCCACTCGGTCGAGTCCATCTCCCACTCGGTCGAGTGCTTGGTCGAGCTGGACTCCGGATCTTGGTTCTTCAGCCTTAACTTCCTTGTTTCCTCCTCATGACTGCTTCACATCTCTTCTCCTTTGCTTCCATGCTCCTTAAGCTCCAAAATCACCTGTTTATGCATGAAAAGATGCAAATGCAATGCAACTAGACTCTAATACATGATTGGACCTAAAGCTACACAATAATGGTGAAAATGGCTAACAAAAGATGCAAAAGATGTAAATAAACTAAGGGAAAACAAGGTAAAATATGTGAACATCAATGTTTCATATGAAAGACATGGGAGCATCTAGTAGGATACTAGTGATCGACATTGTAAAAGATCAAAAGGAGAATACTTTGCATCTGACTCAGTTAGGTTATTTTGAAAACGTTTTGCAAAGATTCAGAATGGATAAGGCTAAGAGTGGGGAGACGCCGATTGGGGGTCATTTCAAACTGTCTGTAGCTGAAAACGATGAAGAATGTGTTGACACAGAGTTACTCCCGTATGCAAGTGCTGTAGGAAGCATTATGTATGTGATGGTTGGAACTAGGCCTGACATCACTCATGTGATTGGCTTGGTAAGCAGGTTTATGAGCAAACCCGGTCATATACATTGGGAAGTTGTTAAATGGTTTCTAAGGTATCCCAGAGGATTTACAGAGTTACGTTTGGTTTATACCAAAGGTGAACATTTCCGTGTTTGTGGATTCTCTTACTCAAATTATGCTGCAGACCTGGTAAGGAGAAGAGCAACCAGTGGATATGTATTCACTGTGGGAGGTAATACTGTAAGTTGGAGGTCAGCATTGCAGAAGATGGTGACTTTGTCATCTACAGAAGCTGAATACATTGCTCTTATTGAAATTGTTAAGGAAGCAATTTGAATTCGGGGTTTATTAGAGTACATGGGATTGAATCCAGGAGTTGCATCAGTCCGGAGTAATTCTTAGTCAGCTATATATTTGTCCAAGAATAATGTGTTTCATGAAATGACAAAACATACTACATTCAAGTACTACTTCATCAGGGATATTATTGAGGCTGGGGAGGTTGAGGTACATAATACTCATACGTCTATCAATCCAACAGATATGATTACAAAAGGCATATCAATTTACATGTTTGAGGCAGCTTTAGAGTTTCTAAATTTGCTCAGGTGATACTTGGATAAGCATTCAGCCAAAGGTTAAATTCAAGTAGTGCAGTTCACTAAAGATTGGTGAAAGTTTGAATCAAGGTGTAGTGTTGTGATATTGGTTATGATTCAAATTTGTGGCTAGTTTAGTCATTTGGTTAAGCTGAATTGAGTCCGATTATTTTGGAGTCTACTGAACCGGGATAAAAGAGGAAAAAAAAGCAAAGCCTCTATTTGCGAGAGAGGGTTTACTGTTACAATCGAGTGTTAATATATATACTCGACATATCTCTCCTTCTTCTTCAATTTTGTTCGATCTTTCACTTTCTTGTAAAACAGAGAGAGAGATAATTGAGAGAGAAAGACTCCCTAGTTATAAAGCTTACCTTGTTCTTGTATCATCACTTGAGATAGTGGATTGCCAAATTGATCCGGCCCCAGTCGTAGACTCGATCACACCCATCTTGTCGAACTGGGTAAATAAACTTGTTGTGTGCTCCCTTTTATCATTTTCTGTTTTGGTTTGAGTTCTTGAGCTGATTGAGCTGATTCATGATTCTTTAAGTTCACATCGGGAGTATTGGAAGGTTCAGATTTGTTAATCGAAGTAAGAACAAACTTAATTTCTATCATCATGGAACACATGAAATATGTTTTGGTTTATTTCTAGCCCAGTAACACAACTCACTCGTCATAAGGTTAGTCCTACCATAGTGAGTACACCCTTAGTATTTAATTCTTTGCATTGGTCCTTATAGATAACATTTGTACGCTTGTGTCTATCCACACGACTACTTTCATTATATCGATGTACCTTTTTCTCATTTCCCTTCACAATAAGAGCACAATCTAAAACTCCAACATATGTTGGTAGTCTTTGCGGTTTCAGTGTTTCACCTAATGGCATACCGAGGAGATATTAGGGTATGACAACGAAAAATAAATGTATACAAAATTAACTTAAGTGGTTTTTGTTGACCACAACTCTAATGGAATGTCGAAGTTGATGCTCAAATCATCTTGCTCTTGAACGGTCATCTAGGATAATAAGGGCGCGCAATAACGAAATAAACAATCAACCTCATATGGATGTTCTCTCACTTTCTTATCTTTTGTTTTTAGCTTTTCAAACCTCATCCCCAAGTTTGATTTGACTAGCTCATGCAAAATATGTATCAATACATGCCTTCTGAAAATCACCCCATGTCAACTCCACACCTGGACGTGAAATATCAACGCTTCTCCACCAGTGTTGAGCATCTCTAGCAAGTTGGTGAGCAAATATTTGCAACTGAAAATCCTAAGGAACTCCCAAATACCCATGTGCCTCTCTAACAAGATCAAGCTATTTATCTTCTTCCATCGGGTCAGAACCTTCAAACTTCTGCAAGCCCAATTCCTAATTGAACCTATATACTACAATACTCAATATATATTCAGCTTTACAAATAAAAAAAATAAATAAAAAAATCAGCTTGAGGGCTTTCCTGCGAGATTGGCTGTGGATCAGTTTCCTGAGGTAATTGCTGCAAAAAAAAAGTCTATTGGGATGCTGCATTTTGAGCAAACTTCCATTTATGTCATTGCCTGAAACAGCTGTCCCATATCCTCCATTGGAGCAACATTTTGTGGAAACTACGGACCATTACAAATATAAGGGGGAGTTAATGGGTGCAGTTGGAACACCTCGACCATGTACGAGGATGTAACGCCCCGGCCGCCACCTTTCAGTGGGCCCTATGTCCACTCCTAGTTCATGGGTCTATTTTTTTTTTAATGGGTCTCACGTCCTCTCTCTAGCCCCATGAGCCCATCCATATCCGATGGTCCGTTTGCTACGTCCGGGAGGCTTTAAAGAATTGTTTATCGTCCCTACAAATCACCACATGAGTTTTTCCTGTGTTTTGTTTTCACTCACACAGTTCCGACAATCCCTTCCCGGAAGGTCACCCATCCTGAGATAACTCCAGCTCAAGCACGCTTAACTCTGGAGTTCTGTCAGAACCCTTGACTGAAAAGACAAGTGCACTTTGGTGACATAAGTAGCCAAATCAGTTCTGTTAAACCTCTCCGCATGTTCCTGAAACTAGGGTGTCACAAAGGAGCACATGCATGTATTGCTTTTCAAAAACACCTCTAGCACGTACATCTCACCATCTGAAAATTGAAAATTAAAAGTTCAAAAAAATAAAACAAAAACTAAGGTATTACTCTGTAGAAAGATTTATTGTTAAGGCTCTTAAATTTTGTTCATTTAGCATTCAACAACTAAAGTGATGATATATTAAAAAGATTCAACCGAAACATTTAACTTACGCACAGTGCCGATCCGACAAAATCCAAGGCCTTTAATTTTTAAAATATGCCATGAAGAGACAAAAAATAATTTTTTGCTAAGCAAGTAAATATCATATATAATGAAAGGGTTGGATTTACATTTTGATTACCATAGACTTTGATCCCTTGGCAAAAAAGATAAAAACAAGGAAGCAAAAACTGAGAGCTACTAAAGCTTCTTCGAGAGTCCCACGCAGGGGTTAGAATTCATTAGATCCAGAAGCGCATAAGATCCCTGAAGCGTCGCCTTTGTGTACGAGCAGTGATGGAATTGATAATTTCCCGGTCAATTTTCTTGAAGACAGTAAGCGGGGGAATCACCTGGGCGTTATGGAGGATGTTATTTCTTTGTTTCCAGATTGCGTAGATCGTCGCTTGAGCCACCAGCTTCCTGAGGGTCGGGGGTGACGTTCTGTTTCTCACCATTGTCCAGGTGATGAGGTCGTCCCAACTAGTGAAGATTACTGGAGGTAGGCTGAGCCTGGAGAGAACTTTCGACCAGACTTCCTGACTGTAGGCACAAGAAATGAACAAATGGTACCTGGTCTCTTGGTATCCAGAGCATAAACAGCAAAGAGGAGAGATCTGCATTCCCCATGATGAGAGCCTTGCCCGAGTTGGTAAACGATCAAGATGACATAACTACATGTTGAAAGCATTCTTTGGTGTTGCCCCTTTAAACCAGATCGAGTCAGTTCAACTATTGGCAGGTTCCTTGTGCCTAATAGCATTCCAGGTTGCAGAGGAAGAGAAGCCTTGGCACATCACATTGTCTACTACCCAGTCATAAGAATCCTCCAATCCTGGATGCAGAGGAAGGGGTATGGTGGTGAGATGAGTGTGAAGATCCAGAGCTTCATTTGACCTTGGTGGAGGCAACTTCCAAGAGGAACCTGCAATTGCATCTGCAACAGTAGCCGAGATTGGGATCCGAAGCCTATGAGGGCCCTCACAGCCAAGGAATTTGATCAGGGGCCAAAAGGGGTCCATGAATCACCCCAAAAGGAAGCAGATCTTCCGTTGCCCAGAGAGCACCTAATAAAGTTTTCCGCCAAAGGTCTCAAACGGATCATAGACCGCCAGTTCCAGGTGTCATGTGGCCTTTCTTTTGTAAACCAGAAGGATATCGCTTGTAGATGAAGAGACAAGATTGCTTTAGTGTGTTTTGAAAAATAATTTGCCAACTATATCGTCGTACCGCTCGTTTGAGCTGAATGTTTTTTTGTAGACAAAAAAAAAGTATATCGCCATACCAGTTAACTTAACCAGTTTGGTATGCTACCGAATCATGAACGCAAACCAACAATAAACCAATAGAAACTAACTCTGCACAAAAAATAGTAAAAGTAAAGAAAGAAAGAGATCTCACCCAATCATGTTATATACGTACATCATATATATAGTACACCGTACTTTCTCTTAGATATATGGATTGGTTTATTCATGCGATCGGAAATGAAGTATATGAGTTTCAGTACTATAACTTGACTACTCGAGTGGTATGCTACAATATTTGAAACAATTTTTTGCACCTGCTTTACATAAGCTTTATCTAAAAACAACTAGCCAATTTTTGGAATAGTTCGTGTCACTTGTATAATATTTAGTTTGGCTTATATCTCATCTCTATTTTAGTGTGGGTCGGGTTTGATAAATGATATTAAAATATTATTTTGTATTGGCACAAAAGTTTGATATAAAATAAAAACGCATTCTATTGTTATAATTAGGCAACGAAAACAACAAAAATTGAATTCGGATGATTGGTATATAAAAGAATTCTTTATTGACTTATAAAATTTGGTGGTTGGGATTGGGTTTGATAAATGAGTTAATAGCGAATATGATAGAAGGGTAGAGGAGGAAAAGTTGAGCACATGTTTTGTTCCGTGTTTGTTGTCTAAAATGACATGTGAAATTCTATTGTTGGGGGATTCAAATTGTTTTCTTGTTGGTCTGAATGTGAATTGGGTTTAAAGTATGACGCTTGTTTAGTTTCGGGGTTTGGTGTTTTGAAAATAACTTCTCCTATGTCTGTGCTGTTTGGGATTAAGACTGTTATGTTGTCATATAGTGTGACAGAGTTTTTTGGTGTACTTGTATGATAGATTAATATGATTGATATAAGAAGATTTGTAGCAAACTACAATTGAGAATATATATATATATATATATATATATGCAGAATCTAACTTTGTATAGTGTGCCATTTGCAGTAAATGGATCAAGTACAGAGAAGAGGTACCCTCCAAGGCTGTATCCTGAACGAAAATCACCCTTACAGAGAAGGAGCATGCATCATAATTGCTTATTGAGCACTTTTGGATTTCTGAAGGAGTGCATTGGGGATGAGGTGTACACGGATATCAGAGGGAATTCACAAGTAGGAGTTATCTTAAAACTTGCGTATAGTGACTATATAAGGTGGGCAAAGGTGGTGTGTTACCTACTAAATCAGCAGCTGGCAATAGAGATGAGCTATGAGATGTGGTCATTGATTGAATGGATCAGGTTTTCTCTTTATGAATATGAAGACATATCCGGCGTGAACTGTGATAAGATAGATATAGAGGATAAAGTGGATGTTGATCACAGTGAATTATGGGAAGAGTTAAAAGTGGATGTAGGGGTTGGTCCAAACTGGTTTGAGTTGGATGGAGTGATAAAGAATTGTAAGACTCGGATTCCTAAAAAGAGAAAGATGATTGGACTGTTGTTTGTGCTTCATGTTGGTATATTAGGAATCTCTTGGTCTAGCAGGATTCCATTAGAGTATGCAAAACGAGTTCTGGATATTGAGGCATTTGAGAGATTTCCTTGGGGTCATGTTGGATTTAAGGAGTTGATTCAGTCAATTAAAGTTGTGTCCTTTGATAATGACACATATGATATTCATAAATGTGTGCATGTCGTGATGGTATGGACTTTGGATGGTTTGGTTAACTTTGGGAAAAAGTTTGGGAAGAAAAAGAAATGAAATGATGATGATGTTCAAGAAGTGGTGCCGCTTCTTAGCTGGGGTGGAGTGCGTCCAAGGATTACAATTGAAGGGACCATAGCTGTAGAGAAGAAGTTAAATAAAAAAGTATGTTAAATATCCGGATTTAACTTATATTTCAATATGAAATTTGGTATGTTAACAATCCCTATTAATGCAGATTTCTTATTCTAGTTGGTTATCCATGTAGGTGGGTGTTAAGCATTTAGTTTACAGACGTGAAGAGGATATATATCTAGTTTGGCCAGGGGAAAATGCTGTATTTGGAGAAGGAGTTGGTGGAAATAAGTTGTTGGATAATCTTCTACATGATTTTTTCCTCGGATGTGTAGATGAAAAAGAATGGTCTGATGATGCAAAGCAGGTTGCTGTTGATATGAAATTGGAGAAGAGGAAGGCAGAAGCCGATAGTAGAGATGATTTTGTGGACTCATTGGAGATCTGCTCATCTACTCACTAGAGATCAACAGGTCTTGTGAAGCTGAAATAATTGAATGATGAAAGCGGCAATGATGGTGAAGTGGAGGGCCAGCATAAAGGGGCAATAGAAGGAGTTCTATAGTTGTTGGGTAGTCTGCATGGATAAATGGATGAAATGAAGGAAAAATTCAAAGGTAAATTGGAAAGTAATGGTGAGCAAGTGAAAGAGATATAAAAAAAAAAATTTCAGTCCTTGAGAATGATGTGGTTGAGTTGAAGAAAGGCAATAACATGTTACCGGCGAAGGCAGATACGAAAGGTCTTGTTGCTCATGATGAAGAATCTAAAACAGGGGAGGCTGCTGGTTCCGTAGGGAAAGAGGAGGTATGATGCCTTTCATATATATTATAAAAAACATTTCCATTTTTGAGATAGTTTACAAAGAGAAGTGGTTTGTCTCTCGAGAAAATTGCTTAGTTGGTGGGCATTAACAATGTTGAAGCTTTCGTTTCTTTCTTAGCCCTGTATTATCTTCTTTTCCATTCATTTTTAAGTTCTTATGTTGTAGGCTTCCATAATTAAAAATCCTATTTCATATTTCATTATTTACAAAATTGTGGTTTCATATCGTGTGTTTTATATTAATGTCTCTCCTTTTTGTCATGGCTATTAAAGATGAAGCAAACATCTCATTATGATTCCTGCGTGGTGAGAAATCCTTCAAAGAAATCCAGGTTATCTTAAAAACGTAAAAAACATGAAAAAAAAAATAGAAGTAGAACAGCAAAAGAATGAACACAAACTCTCTAGACCTATTAAAAAAGAACGTCTTGTTGTCTTTGAATAGACGAGGAAGGAATATAGACCCTCTTTACAGCTATAAAGAACACTGTTGAGTGAAGGCGGACCTAAAGATGAGGTAAAAAATTCATTTGTGGTTGATTTAAGTAAAGAAATGCATACGCCATCGTTGGACTCAGGTTTTTTAGAACCTATTGAGAATACTGCTAGGAAAAATATAGAATTGTTTCTAGACAAGTTGTATTTGTATTGTAAGGATGATGATATTGTTAGTCGGAATCAAAGGGCCAGAAACCTTGCAGCTTGCACCAACACAACTCAACCCTTACATTGGGAGTTCAGTTGTTAAGCGTATTCTTAAGGGTAGATCCTTTCACCATCGCATTATGATCCATTTGAAAAGGTTTGTGAAGGAAAGGTTGACAAGTTATTGGGGTTCATTGACGACGAGCTCTAAGTCTTCCTAGTTTTCATGTTTTCAATTTTCATATTTTCAATATTTCGTTTACTATAACATCGATATGTCAAACCTTATGAAGTTGGCATATTTTTTTTATAGGGAAAATGGCCTCGACACCAGTACTCATCTGCTAATTTCTACTTAAGGATAATGACTTTGAAGGCGTTGTGGCCTAAGAAAGATCATAACATATGGCTGGTTGAATGATGTAGTACGCGTCAAATTCATTTCCCATCTACTTAAACATCAAATTTTTTGGTTCAGTAATAATGTTTTCTAGTTAAATTGAAAATACTTGTGTCCAGTCATGCATATGCTAAGGAAAAGGTCCATGCAGGCTGTGTCTCCTACTTAACAGATAGGATTGGTTTTCTAGATCCATGGTTTGGCAATCAATGGGCGCAAGATTACAAGATGTTTAACACACACAAGATTGGGTATTTACTGATTTATACTTCAACGTTTACAATGGTGTCTACCCTACATATGGAATGACAAAGAAGAGGTGGGCCGATGATGTTGATGTTCTTTACTTTGCACACAACATCAACAATGACATTGGGTAGCTGTGGAAGTGGATTTAGTGAGTCGAAGGGTGAAAGTGTATGACAGCATCTGCAGTGTATGACAGCATCTGCAGTGTGTACTCCGATGACGACATTTTTAAGTCTTGTAAGCCCTATACTCGTATGACTCGTGTGATGATGCATGTTGTTGCCCCTCCTTGGAAAAAAAAAGATGAGTAGAAAGCTTTCACATTTTACAGGTGTAAAACATGTCCCCAAAACTTTCAGCAAAGTGATTTTGGTGTTTTTACTGTTAAATATATTGAGTGTCTAGCTATTGGCATTTCCTACGAAGGGTTATATGATCTGCAATGTCTGCCATCCAATTAAAGCTTGCAGCTGAGATATATGATGAGATCCCAGATACTGATTTCTTCATTCAAATGTCTGACCTAATCCACGTGGTTATGAAACAGGGGGTGTTGAGTTTATCTCACATAAAGAACCCCCTATATAATCGGCGAGTATGAAGCTGATTATAAGCCAGTTTTTGTACTCCTAATTGGCTAACAAATATTTTTTGGTAAGCGTGCTACATGCACAATTCTTTTTGTAAATATAACAAAGTTGCATGTTTATAGTGACAACTTTTTGAACATGCAACATTGTTATATAACACATAGCTCAAGTAGGTGATTATTATTGTGTAGTCACTAAATGTAAATGCGGTAAATGCGGTAATTATTGGTTTCTGGTTCATGGTTAATTTGGTATATGGTTGATGGTTTGTTTACGATTGATTTATTAGACAATGGTCATATAGATTAAGGTGAGAGACACTTATAATACACATCAATATTATAAAAATTAGAAGCAAACCTACATCAGAAGGAGTTGTGCTAATTATACAAGAAAGTACATGAAATATACTATTACACATCGGTAGAGATACCTACTATTCAACACACTTATACATCCGTAAACTAGCAACAGACCGATTAAAACAGTCGTAAAATATTGCATATTGACCAAAGTGAAACATTAATATTCTACATAGACGAATCTTTCTGGCCAGATACATACCTTTAACACATTTGCCAAAACATTGAAGCATAGGTGAATGTGAAACAATGGTCACAAATATTGTAACGCCCGTGTACCAAGAAGTAGATTTGGGGCATGGGTGTCGATCGACACCAGCAAGAGTGTCCTCGACACCATGTCTGGACGGGTGGTTCGGTTTAATTTCAGGAATTTTTGGTTTAATGTTGGTTTGTTTTAGGGATTTTATGGTTTGTATAAAAAGATTATGGCCGATGTTTTTAGGGTTAAATCACCTATTTTCGTCCCCCTTTGTATTTGTGAGAGAGAGCATTCCCTAAAAGCTATAGAGAGATCCTGAAATCTGTTACTTCAAGCTTTTGGTGCCTTCCTTTGAGATATCCTTTTGTGGGAGTGAATATACGGGGCTAGAGGCTTGTCAGAAGGTTACTTGGGTGATGGATTCATCGGGTTTTGGTAAGAAACTTCCTGTTAAAGAGGTGAGCGCATGACCATGGCTGATCAAAGCTTGTGAATCCTTTGTCTTTCTGTGTTTAAGTGTGAATGATTGATTTTCTTTCTTTCTTGTGTGGTTTTCGTGTTCCCAATGGTATTTTGTGGCTTACATGTGAGCCTCAGCCACATTGGAGGCGTTAGGACTCAGAGATCTGCGTTGGAGATCGCAGGAAAACAATGCTCGGTATCTGTGTCAATCGACATAAAGAGTGTGTCGGTAAAAACAAGTGCGAGGACGGCTTGAGAAATATAAGGAGTGTCGGTCGGTTTTTGGAAAATGTCGAGCAGGTGTAAGTCGACACCAGGTGGATGTGTCGATTGACACAAGGTGTGTGTCGGTTGACACCAACCTTCGTAAGGTGCCTTTGTCGATCGACACCCACTTTCAGCAGGCGGCTGATACTTGCTTATCCTGGTTTGATTGTGTTGCTTGTTGTGTATTGGACATTGAATTCTCAATTGCTTGTATGTATAGCCCTGTAGATAGGAGGATTGCCTCACTTAGTATTTGTGATAATACACGTGCGTCTTAATTGTTGTTTGTGACGCAGGTAAAGGCAAAGTGTGATCGTGGAATCAAGGCAATTAAGAGGAGGATGTTCTAGTGGCTCCTGTTAGGTTGCTAGAGTTGAGTCCTTAGAATATTTGTAGGATTGTTGGTTCCTTGGTTCATGTAGGTTATTTTGAATTGTTGGATAATGTACTAGTGGTTTATAGTTATTGGTTAATTGTTGGATTGATGTTATTGGTTTAATGATGAATTATTTCCGCTGTTGTGTTTTATTGGGGTTAAGATGTTAGTGAGTATGGGATCACTAGTTTAATATTATATTTATAAAAAATGGGTCGGGTCGTTTAAGTTTGGTATCGGAGCCCTTACGGTTCTAGGTACGGGTCACTGTATTTCTGTTGTTGAGGTTTGGACTTGCAAGCCTTGCCGATAATGTGAGGTAGTTAATTGTGTGTGGCATGGGGTTCTAGAACATCGTCTTCGAGCCTTCAATGAGACTTCATGGTATGTTGTGTTCTTTGTAGTATGTGTTCATATTTGTTTTCTTAGCCTTTTGTTCATGTTAGTGCAGATGATTAGAGGTGGGGTTGTTACTGATCACGGTCGCGGACATGGTCATGGATGTGTACGTGGTCGTGGTAGGGGCGGAGGCCCAGTGGTTAGTGAGACCATGGACCAGAGTGTGACTGTAACGCCCCCGAACCGTCCTAGGACCACGAAGGCCATCGGACAGCCACGGGACGCCACTTGTGGAATTGCACCGAGGTGATCCGATCGAGGGACGGAAGCTGCAGACTTCCCGACCGGTCCTCCCAGGCACAACTCCACCCGCAACCGAGGTTACTTAGGCTTTTCAACCCTCGCGGCCTGGTGCGTTGTGTTAGCCCGGACTAGGACAAGTATCATTTGCAACTTGCCATGCTTTCCTGAAAACCTAATATATATTACTTTAACAAAATATTTCATAGTAAATAAATTATCAAAGTAATATATAAAGATAGTCGGAAAATTTTACACTTATTCGTTTAAGAAAATATAGGGTTTTACAAAGAACACAAGAAAACCCTATCCGGTACCCTAACGTTTGTTCCGGCTCTAGACTCACTTAGGCTTCCCTGCAAAACCACAACAAATAAAAACATGAGTAATCTAAGATTACTCAGTGAGCCTGGGTACCCATTTCTCTTAAATGGGTTTCTACCTTCCCTCAACCCGACTACCCCGTCAGCAAGAAAACAAGCAAGTAAACAAACTTGACAAGCTATCAAAGCTACGCAACAGAATCATTAGCGGAAGCAATTTAAACCACATCAAGCAAGTGAGGTTAGATCCATACGACTCCTCTCGATGATCTAAACTCGCTATATTCACCAAATAACGCCCAAAATACACTCTAGATACTTTAACTCATACACGCCTCTCAAGGCCATCTCAAATACACAAGGGACTCTTGAAATCCCCTAGACTTCTTCACCCATCAACCAAACAAAGACATCTAAGGGCCCTCGATAATCTGTTCCGTTCCATACCATCCCTCATGCCGAGACCACAAAGGTCACCAGCAATGAGCCCACAACTTAGCTACATCGTCATGTAGCGGTCACGCTAGTAGCTAGCTAGCCGTGACAGTGTCCCCGCGTGAGTGGTCGTCGGGAACTCACGCGTGACAACCGCTTTTGGGAACAGAAGATCGACACTACACTAGCCAAGACTCAAGAAACACATTCAAGAGACTCGCTAAAATACCAACCACGTCTCAAGCAAGAAAATTAAGCATCAACACGCAAGAAACTTCAAGCAAGAGGATCCACCTTAATCATCAAGAAACAAGAATAAAAATTCAAGTAACCGATGATTACCCTACATGCATGCAGCCAATTTAATCCACTTAAGCAATTCATGCAACAAGTTTCATCATGCATGCAACCCAATCGATTTACAACCGTGTAAATCCTTCTCATCCCAATTAAACATGCCAGCTCACTCGATTTAACCATTTGAATCCCTTAAATCCAATTTACGCATGCAATCAACCTCAACCAATATTATGCAATAAATTGCAAAATATTCACTCATTTATTCTTGCATGAAACCGACTTTTAAGAAAGAATTTATACGCGCAGAACCCTCTCGGTTCGATCATGCATGCAACCCTTAAACCGCATTTTTAAGAGTTTTGCTTTACTTTCACCTAATTTCTTCTTTAACCATTTATCGAGTGAGTCCAATTTATCAGCATGCAAATCATCCCTTTTACGCATGCATGCATCAACTTTAAACCGCAACTACGTGCTTACCACAGACTCTTCTTGTCATGATCGGTGATGGTTGGACTTCACGGCACCGCGGATCAGACAATTCTCCCTTCGCGCTAGACAGCTTCTCGTCCAAATTTACCGCAAATCTCCGTCTCTCTCGTCTTCCTCTCTCGACGCAAGCAACACTTTGCTTCGATCTCGCTCTCGACGATCTCTCTCGTCTCTCTAGGCGATTTCTCTCGGCAATCTCTCTCGGTGATCTCTCTTTCTCGTCTCTCTCTCTCTCTCTCAACTTTGAGAGAGAAATAAGCTTTTGTGTTTAACTTTGAGAAAATGAGAGAAATGAGAGAAAATGAGCCTCTATTTATAAGCTCGACCTCTCCTCTCTCTTCCTTAGTGCGTTTTGACAAGTGGCGAAAACTTTGTTGCATGCGGCGCGTGCATTACACCGCCCAATCCTCTACCACAATTTTGCTTAAAACACCAAAATCATCTCTGCATACCTTGCATGTAAGCTGATTGGTCAGTTTCTTGAGAGAAAACGATTTCCGCATTTTCTCGGCAAAACCCGTCCCCTTCGTCCAACGCTCTCGACAATTTTTGGATTTCTCGGTCTCATTCGGACCCATCTCTCGGTCATTCTCGGCAGTTCTCGGTCATTGGTCGAACGCCTTCAGATGCTATTGACCTCACTCGACGGCACGCCTCGGACGCCTCGACAATGCGTCTCGGGTGTTCGACGACTCGCCTCGGACAACTTTCCTTGGCACTCTCGACAGATTTTCTTGACAACTTTTCTCGGCACTCTCGACAGATTTTCTCGACCATCTCGACAGATTTTCTCGACCACTTTTCTCGACCATCTCGACAGATTTTCTCGACCACTTTTCTCGACCATCTCGACAGATTTTCTCGACCACTTTTCTCGGCCATCTCGACAAATTTTCTCGAACACTCCTTGGATGTCTCGGTATTTTTCCCTGGAACTTACCCGACTTTCCGCGGATGCCGTTTCCGCATAAACCATTAATTTTTTTGGTTGGTTTTAAGGCCTCGATCTCACGTTCGGTCACTCCAATCTTGTCTCGGCGATTCTTCGACTCATGAATATTTTCTCGGACTTTCTTTGGTCGTTCTTCTTCGTTTTACTTCCTCTTCCTTCTTAAGCCTTTTATGGGCCATTTCCGCAAACTTTTATTTTGTGATTTCTGCCCTTAGTGAGGGTCACTACAGTGACGGTAGAGGGCGTCGGCAAGTCGCAGGGATTCCAGGGGCGGTCCATGAGTGTGGCCGGTGGTGGTGCCGATGGGGCCGTAGGCGCCGGTGTGGGCGGTGTCGGTGCCAGGTTGGCTGGTGATGTTGGACTTCCGGGTGTGGGGTTTGCAGTAGGCGGAGCCCCTAGTGGAGATGTTAACCTAGCGGGCTTGTTGGCGCAGTTGTTGGAGCGGTTGCTGGGAGTTGTACTGGCGCAGGCTCTGGTGGTGCCGCCTATGGCGGCGGAGGTGCAGCAGCCAGTGTGTTTCTTGGGTGGTACAGACCCTACTGTGTTTGACGCTTGGAGGAAGATGCTGGGATGCAACTTCCAGTCTCTCAAATGTCCTCAGGAATATTGGGTGGACGTAGAGGTTCACCACCTCGAAGATGATGCTTACTTGTGGTGGAGGTCGGTGGCTGCTAGGAGGCCGCAAAGTGAGATGACTTGGGTTGAACTCGTGGAGGAGTTCAACCGAGTATTTCTACAAGACCCCGACCCTAAAATCTCATACCATAATGTACATGTCCATTAACTTGGGTTGAATTGGGTTTAATTCGTTCATTCAACAATATGCGACAGCTTGATAACTCTCTAATTTACATGTTTTTAGCATCCTTTTTTTCCATATTTTGCATTGTTTATATACCTTAGAATTTTTAGGTCATTAACTGTAGGATTTCGCATTTAGGGTGTTGCATTCTTGCATTTGCATAATTTAGATGAAAACAGGTGCTTTAGAGCCTAAAATTGGGAGAAACAAGGAAAAATCCGAGCATGTACCCGAAGGATTCATCGAGCTGGAAGAACAGTCTGAACCCCAACCCGATCGAGGAGGATTTAAGAGCAGGAAGAACAACCCGAAGACCTACCCCAGGAGTAACCCGACCTCATCCTCCTGCACCCCATCGAGTAGACCCTCGGGCAGGACTTGGAAGCTAGGTCAAAGGGGTTTCCATATATAACCCCCCCCCTCTTCTTCCCTCGCCCTAGCACGCCGCAGACCCTCAAACTAGAGAGCGAGAGCTTCTGAGAGAGATCTAGAGCGACTCAAACACTTTTCCACTTTCTTTAGGATTTATTTTACATCTTTTTGTTATCTCCTTAGATTTCTACTTTGTAACTCTTTGTTTTCTACTTTATCTTTTAATACAATGCAATTTTCGTTTATATATGCTTTCATGTTTTCTGAAATGAGTTCTGAGTAGTGAAGTAAAGTTTCTAGGGATGGGATAGATGATTTAGTTTTCTCGATCGGTTAGGATGTCTTAGTTTGATTGTTTATGTTTTATAAATTCCCTTCTAGATTGGTGTTCTTAATGCTGTCAACAAACCGAGAGGGTGAGATTAGATCTAGGATGTTTTACCATCGAGAGGTGTAGATGAAATGCTTGAATCAACCAATGCTAGAGATTTACTCACTTAGCCTAAGAGATTAGATGAGTAAGGGGTTTATTGACAATAATGAATTGGTTCATATTGCATGCTTGGTCATGTTTCTCCAACGAGAGTTGGGTAGGGGAGTGATCAAGGTTGATTGTTTCTATCACGAGAGTGTTTTAACAAGGTTTTAAAGATTCATTGTCTAGGGAATATTTGCTTGAGGCATGTAAGACATCTGTATCGGTCAGGAACACTTAGGAGTCGATTATCCCATCCTTAGAAGCTTTTGTATTTTAATTGTTTGCATTTTCATACCTTACTTGATCCATTACCCGAACAGGTACACGATCACCTGCTTCAAGTATACCCTCGAGTTGTTCATACTTCCTTTGTTTACTCGATCACCCCACCCGATCCTGTACTTGAATGCTTGCATTGAGTGCTTAGGTCGTGTGGTTCCTTTTTTATATTCTTTTCTTTTCTTATTTTAGGATTGTTAGACAAAACCCCATTATTGCTTGGCTTGACTTGCTTGCTTCTGATTGCATCCTATCTGCTAGCATAACAACCATTTGGATTGATAACCCTTTGTACTACACCTGCATGGGGAATTGATACCCTTGGTGAAAATCCTTTTATCACAGCTGTTAAGTAACGAGTCAAATCAACCTTAAAAACATGCATCAAAATTAATTTTGAGGTTCTAGTACAACGAAAATCATGCAATAGGCTAATACATTGTTTTAAAATACTAAACCAAAAATAAAACTACCCAAAGCCACCATCCTCTCCCTTCCTTGCCTTCGTCACGCGAGCCGGTCAGCCATATAAATCCTGATCATCTGACCATTCTTTTCCTGTGACCATAAAAGGAGGCATAAGCAAACAAGTTTGCTTAGTGGAGCGGTCATCCCGTCTCACTAGGCTCAGTTCAATAATCTCAATCCAACATAGGTCCAATTCAATCAAGTCATGCATGTCAAACAACCCATAGGATAGTTGTCCAAATCGTTTAGACCAAGACAAGCAAGCAATCAAGACTAAATAAACCATCGGTCAAGAGATCGACCAAAGAACTCGGCCACAGTCACGCACTCACCTTTGTTTTCGACCTTAGGTGTTAACTCTCGGTTTCTATGCGCAAATCTGATCCCCGCCTCTACACGAACAGATCGAACATCGTTACTATTCGATGTTCAAACCGTATAACTATCGACGGACCAAGGATGGAAGATCACTTACCGATCTCTCCTTCGACTATGACTTAGGATCTCTTGGTTTAAGCTTCGATGGAAACTCTCTCACTTTCTCTCGCGGCGGTTTAAGGATGTTTATGCGGTGATCTCTCGAGAGCTTAGGGTTCATAAACTATTTATAGGGTCGACTAAACCACCTTGGGCTTCCCCAAAACGATAAGCCTTATCACTACCTAAGTTCCCTTATTTTTCGCAACTATCCTTATCCTACCGATTCGCCATTTCCGCGAGTTTCCATTTCTCTCGGGTTTCCTTTCCCGTGAGTCGGTCTAAATCTTTCGCAAATATTCCTGAGTCCTCGGGCCATCCATCGGCCCATAATCATGTCGGTCCAACCTTGTCCCATCGGCCCGATCCATCGTTTACCGACACGACCATTTACCCGTAAGTTCCCACTTCACTATCACTCATATTGTCACTCGTACTATCACTCGGACTGTCACTTACACTAAACACTTCACTATCCCATTTTCATCCAGAAACTTACATACCTGCATCATCAATCACTGTAAACTAGGGATTTTGTTTCTTCAATTCAAACATCTGTTCACTTCAGTCGTTTCGAACTCTCCATTCTTATTAGGATCCCCTTAACCTATCAAAACCATGGTAAGTGTCTGATTGTACCACCGTTCATCGCTACGCGTACCGCAACATGTGCCGCGTACATATCGCTATTGTACTGCAGCACGTACCATGTGCGTATCGCTATTGTACTGCAACATGTACTGCATGCGTATCTATATCATACCGCAACACGTACCGCTGGTTCACCCAGAGCGGGTCATTACAATTTCCCTCGAGAGGCGCTAGACCGTATGGCGGTGTAGTTTCTGCAGTTGTCGCAGGGGGCTCGGTCAGTTCGGGAGCTTGATGTGGAGTTCAGTCAGCTTTTGGTGTATGGCGGCCGAGCGATGGAGTCAGAGGAGTCTCAGGTTAAGAGGTTCATGTGTGCGCTTCGTGATGACTTGAGGGTCTATTTCAGAGGGCGGAGCTATGCTACGAGGGCAGAGCTGGTTGAGACCGCAGCTGAGTTTGAGGAGGATGTGGGGCTGATGAATGCCTCTAGAGATGTTGACTCGGAGTATCAGGTCTCTGCCAATGGTACCATTCATGTGCAGGGTCAGATCTGTGTGCCCAAGGATGAGGAGTTGAGACAGAAGATTATGAGAGAGGCTCATGCGAACATATTCTCCATTCATCCAGGAGTGACTAAGATGTACCGTGACCTCAAGCGGTATTATCATTGGGTTGTGATGAAGAAGGATGTAGCCAGTTGGGCCGCAAAGTGCGATGTCTGCTAGCTAGTAAAAGCGGAGCATTAGGTCCTAGCGGCTTGTTGTAGAGTTTGCCCATTCCAGAGTAGAAGTGGGACCTGATCATGATGGACTTCGTGGTAGGATTGCTAGTGTCTCGGAGTTTTGATGTGATTTGGGTCATTGTGGACCGGTTGACTAAGTCTACACATTTTCTGGCTATTAAGAAGACCGATGGAGCAGTGTTTTGGCTAAGAGGTATGTGAACGTGATAGTCAGACTGAACATGGTGCCAGCGAGTATCGTGTTTGATAGAGATTCCAAATTCACCTTGGTGTTTTGGAGAGCTTTTCAGGCAGAGATGGGCACGAAAGTGCATATGAGTACGGTCTATCATCGTCAGACAGATGGGCAGTTGGAGAGGATGAACTTTGGAGGATTTGCTGAGGATGTGTATTCTGGATTGGGGTGGTCATTGGGCGGATCACCTGAGCTTGGTAGAGTTTGCTTACAACAACAGCTACCAGGCGAGTATCGGAGGCCATGTCGTACAGTTTAGGAGACCTCAGAGAAGATTTGGGTTCTGAAGATGAAAATGAAGGAAGCTCAGGATCGGCAGAGGAGTTATGCTGATAAGAGAAGGGAGGATCTTGAGTTTCATATTGGAAACAAAGTGTACCTCTAGATGGCCATGTTGTGGGGTCCAAACAGGTCATTGTCAAAGACTAAGTTGAGTCCAAGGTACATGAGTCCGTTCAGAGTGGTTGAGCGGGTGGGACCAGTAGCATATAGGTTGCAGTTGCTTGATGTTATGCGTGCATTCCACAAGATCTTCCATGTGTTGATGCTGCGGAAGTCTCTTCGCGAGGATGATCAGTTGGTGGCTAAGATTCCCGAGGATCTTCAGCCTAACATGACTTTGGAGGCGAGACCAGTGAGGGATCTTGAGAAGAAGAAGGTTCCTTTGATGGGAGTCTTGTGGGACTGTGTTGGTGTTGAGGCTCAGACTTGGGAGCCAAAAGCGAAGATGAAGGCAAGGTTCAAGTAATGATTCGAGAAGCAGGTCAAGGCTTGAGCTTGTCTAGCCTGGTTCCAGTTGCCCTTGTGGATGTTGGTGCAGTGAAGTCCATGGCTGGAACAGAATGGAGTATTCTAGCCCATCTCTCTTGATACTTGGTCGCTTAAGGGTGGTTGATTGTGCGACTAAGTACCAAGATGAGGTGGTGTTTAGGATACATGATTCTCTGAGGCTTGTTTTCCTAGAAGTGGAAACTTTCAAAAAGTAGAAAGTTTCCAAAAGAGGAAAGTTCTAAAAATAGAAAGTTTTATGTGAGTTAGAATTTGTCCATTTTTAGTAGTTGTGGGCCTTGGTGGCGAGTTTATAGCCTTTATGGTGGACTTTAGAGTCAGAGTGTGGCCCTTGGGAAGGTTTTCTGAGACATTGAGTGGCCTTTCTGGCGTGCTGGTTAGCAAATGTGGTCTGTTTAGCCGATCTTTCGAGATGTGTGGTCTTCGTGACAGTCCATCGAGATGTGTGGTCTTCGTGACGGTCCTTTGGGATGTGTGGTCTTTGTGACGAATCTTTGGGATTTGTGGTCTTCGTGATGGTCTTTCCGGATGTGAGGTCTTCGTGACGGTCTTTCGGGATGTGAGGTCTTCGTGACGGTCCTTCGGGATGTGTGGTTTTCGTGATGGTTCTTTGGGATGTGTGGTCTTCGTGACAGTCCTTTGGGATGTTTGGCCTTGGTGGCGGTCCTTGTTAGGACGATTGTTTGGCCTTGGTGGCGGTCTGTTTAAACATTTGTTTGGCCTTGGTGGCGGTCTTGTGTAGGACATTTGTTTGCCTTATAGGTAGCCCTTGTGGCGTTTAAATGATCCTTATGTGGTCATGAGGTATTCCAGTAAGGGAATATGTGGTTGGTAGGACATTGTGATATTTTACGCGATCCACGGGAGGGAGACCTGGTTAGAGATAGGACTCAGACGTGTTCAAAATTGTTTGCTCTAAGCACATTTGGTCTTGAAAGACCCTTTGGGAAACTTTAGTTCTCCTAGTACCGTCAGGTTCTAAGACTTTTTGGCTTGAGAGTATGGATGGTATATCGGCTACATATAACAATCCGGGCGCGCGCTGTAGGGTGGCAACCCGGGAGATGAATATTGGAATTCCCTTATATATAATGGCATGTGGGCTTAGGCCTGATGAGGAGCCAATATTATGGCATGTAGGCTAAGGCCTGATGAGGAGCAAATAACAACTCAAGGTTGAAACCTGTGAGTAAGGAAGTCCAAAAGTCGAGAGCAAATAATGCCTAGAATGTGAGTCTATTGCCTAGAGGTGACCTTCATAGATTGGTCGAAGGAAGTGCGAGCCATAGAGACGGTCGCACGGAAGTCCTTGGCTGAGGGATGTTCAAGATTCGATGATGAATCTATGTTGGTGGGGGAGTCTTGTAACGCCTGCGTACCAAGAAGTGGATTTGGGGAATTCTTGGTTTAATGCTGATTCGTTTTAGGGATTATAAGGCTCGTATAAAAGGATTGTGGCCAACTTTTAAAGGATTTTATGACCTATTTTCGTCCCCCTTTGTATCTGTGAGGGAGAGCGTTCCCTAAAAGCTACAGAGAGATCCTAAAATCTGTTTATTCAAGCTTTTGGTGCCTTCCTTTGAAAGATCCTTCTGTGGGAGTGAAGATCCGGGGCTAGAGGCTTGTTAGAAGGTTTCTTGGATTCTGGATTCGTCAGATTTTGGTCAAAAACTTCCTGCTAAAGAGGTGAGTGCATGACCATGGCTGATCTAAGCTTGTGAATCCTTTGTCTTTCTGTGTTTAAGTGTGGTTGATTGATTTCCTTTCTTGCTTGTGTGGTTTTCGTGTTCCCAATGGTATTTTGTGGCTTATGGGTGAGCCTCGGCCACATAGGAGGCGTTAGGAGTCGGAGATCTGCATTGGAGATCATAGGAAAATGATGCTCGGCATCTGTGTCGATCGACACAAGGAGTGTGTCAGTCGATTTAAATGCGAGGATGGCGCCAGAAATCTAATGAGTGTCGGTCGACACAGCTAGAGTTTTTGGGAAATGTCGAGTAGGTGTTCAGAAGGCTGATACTTGGTTTTCCTGGTTTAATTGTGTTGTTTGTTGTGTGTTGGACATTGAATTCTCAATTGCTTGTGTGTATAGACCAATTGATGGGAGGATTGTCTCACTGAGTATTTGTGATAATACTCATGCGTCTCAATTATTGTTTTTGATCGTGAATTCAAGGCAATGATGAGGAGGATGTTCTAGTGGCTCGATTTGTTGTTTTTTGGCTCCTATTAGGTTGCTAGAGTTGAGTCTTTGGAATGTTGCTAGGATTGCTGGTTCTTTGGTTCATGTAGGTTATTTGGAATTGTTGGATAATTTACTATTGGTTTACAGTTATTGGTTAATTGATGGATTGATGTTATTGTTTTAATGATGAATTATTTATGCTGTTGTGTTTTTATGGGGGTAGGATGTCAGTGAGTATGGGATCACTAGTTTAATACTATATTAAAAACAAAACAAAACAAAAAATGGGTCGGTCGTTTCAAATATTAAGTCTCGTGTTCTGCTCTAACCAACATAGAGGAGCAATTTCAAAATGGCAATACCCCTTGAAAGTACGATATCCAAGAATACCCATTTCCCTAATTTCTGTCTCCACTTGATCAACGATCATCACGGCTTTGTGTATGTCGGAAACCTTTCGGAAAAAGGCTTTGGTCAGTATATTACTGTCTTCCAAAGCTCCACAGCAGATGACCATCATAGCATATGCCAAATTGAGCGTAAATGATATGTGTAGTGGTTTCACCAAGCATATTTAAAACCTCTTGTGATGGGCCAACTTGAGTCAATAGGCGGAGAGATTCGATATATTTTGCAGTCGGATGTCCTTTGTCTAGGCACTTCAACAAGATGGGCCTATATGTGGAAGAAACATTAGCAAGTTGACCATTGAAAATAAATTTATCTAAATCTTCCTCACACAAAACTTCGTCAGAGTATACAAGCTCTTTGTTTGTCGGACCTAATGAAAGGACCAAGCTGAAAAGACCCTTGCTTTCCTTCCATAGGCGTAACCAAAGGCGTTGGAATTAAGCCATTGTTAGTGCGTATGGTTTTCTGCATTTTATGGCTGTGCTACAATGGATGAACACTTAACGATTGCTTTTATATTGGTTTGATACATATTTCATTTTACTGTGAAGTGGACGTAACATTTACAGTTGGGAAGAACCATAAATGGACCTTACTTGTTGATGTGATAGAGTTTTAGTGGAAAATTTTTAATGGCAGGAGTCGAATATAAGAGACAGATGGAACAGAGTTTAAACAGCTACCATCCCACAACATAGCTACGACTTACAAACAACATAGCTAGAATCCACATCATAGTTATGACTTGTGTAACTAAAATTATTTTCACCCATTGCATGTTTGTCGATTGTGGCAGACATGTCCACAATTAAAACAAGAAAGGGCTTTTCTGGGCCTTTCCCGGTCTCTTTAGCTCTACTAAGCTTCGGTCGTCTAGATTGAATCTGAACAAAAGGTGGTTTCAATGTCTTTTGAACGACACTGTTAGGTAATGGGCATGTTTCATCCTTAGGCATAACAGATTTTGCATAACCATGTCATGGATACTTTGTGCGATAGTAGGGATGACACATAGAAATCCTTGAAACATTGGCTGTCTCTCCGGCAGCAATTTTGTGTATACACGGCAGTTTGTCTGCCTCGAACATACGACAAGAATACTTCTTTGTGATAGGTTGAAAACATTCATGGATGCCCCATTTATAACTTTGTATTGGTTCGGATCAATCTCTTGCACAACTAGCAAACTTGTTCGACCAACACGGGCCTTCAAATAAGACAAAACTTCATTACTACTAAAATTAATACTCACTAACCAAAAACGAGAATTTTGGGTTTATTTAATCTTACCTGTAGCCGCTCCTCTACTCGTTTTAGTAGAACAGTTGTCATAAGAGAAGCCTGTTTTCACCTCGCAGCAAACCATCTAGTCAACGTCATCCTTATCTCATCTAGAAGGTTAACAATAGGATACTGTCTAGCTGCTTTTAAGACATTGTTGAGATACTGTGCTATGTTTCTGGTTGTGAAGTTATATCTATCACCTGGAAAGTGAACCCGATTCCACTTACTTACATCAGTCCGCAGCAAATACGCTTGTAGTTCTGGATGCAACTCTTCAATTTGCTGAAACAATACATTGAAATCTTGGAGCCTTAAGCAGTTTCAACCTTCTTCACCAACCCAAATGTCTCAGATCCTTTAAATCTAACCAGAATATTTTGTGTAGATGGTAAGTATAGATCCCACGACTAGCAAGAGGATATATTTCTTATTGCTTTACCGATAGACTTATGTATATCCGATATAATGGCAAGTCCTTCATCATCTTGAATAACACGGCTTAGTTGTCTATAAAATCATTCCACAGCAAGGCTAGAGGAAATATGTTATAGTTGCCATCTTGTGTTGTTGCAATTAACAATGTTGCCCTTCAAAAAAGTACCATCAACAAAATCACATTCCTCATGAACGTAAATCCATCAATGCTTGCACCAAATGCTATGAAAACAGATTTGAATCTATCTAACGCATCCACTTCTAGCCTAGTCATAGTTCCGAGATTTTCTCTTCAAAACATGTATAACTAAGAAGGTAGTTTCGAATATCCACTTTCACAACTAGCCCTGACTAATTCACGAGCGCGCTTGAGGGTACGATGACCTTTCCAATAACCCATCTACAAAAAAATTATTGGATTCAGCACGAAACAAAAATAATATAAGAAGTGTTGTCATTTTGTTTCAAGTTTCATACATTTATCTTTATTCCATGTTGTAGATTAAAAGCAACTGCAACATGGTTTGGCACAAAACCAGATCCAATACCACCAACAAATTCCTTATAGAGTTCTCCCAAAATATATGGGGTGGCTTTTATTGCATGTCTGGAACGTTAGGTTACCGAACAAGTGTGTTGCCTTGCATAAATTTGAATATGGAAAATTGGAGAATCTCCTTTCGTTGAAGTTCTCACTCTCCACTAAGAACCACGAACCCAACATTTGACAACATACAAATTAGGTCTTGATTGAGGCACAAAGAAGTCAAACTTTTGGACCACACTTAAGATCTTCAATCTAACCAAAAACGCTTTTTTGACTCATATGTTTGCCTATATCAATATCATTGATATCTAATTCCTCAAACATACTCCAAAAACTACAATTACTTTTTGAAAACGAAAAACCTTTGCTTTTTTCAATTGTTTCCACAATTACCTCAACTTCGTCATCCTTATTTTCGTCTACTCCATACATAGTAGGTAAACCATATTCTTCATCCCCAGAACTTGCTCCATCTGGGTCATTGCAACAATCAAACCTGATTTGGTTGTCTTCATCGTCATCTTCCCCTTCATCCTCGTCTTCTACCACTTTTTTTTTCCCCAGCCGCCTACTTTATAGTAATCGTCAGTAGTATAGATCTCCACTTTATGGTAATTATCAGTAGTAGAGATCTCCACTTTCTCCCTTGAATCATCGGTTTCAACACACAGCCGACGAACTCCTTCTGATTGACTTTTGTCGGATGAGTCCTTCAAACTGTCGGCCATTACAAACAAACACCAGTGGAATGTCCTCTGGTAATGAAAAAAAACGCACTCTTCGCTGACAATTTATATGATAACTTGACCTCACAAACTCTTTTATCCAACCCGAAATCCTCATACACCTATACACCTTGGGTTACAGGGCAATTTTTTTCTTTTCACCATTTAGGGAACCCAATGTAACTACAAAGTACTTGTAACCGATGACTGAACTCTACGTCCAATTACTAACTCTATCACCACACAAAACACTAATCTACGAATCTTATGCTATTTTAGTAAGCGGTCTATCATAACATTACTCAAAAACTCTATTCTCAAAGTTAACTATATAATGAACGATAACTCTGCGGTCACTAATAATTAGTATGCCCTATAACTCTTTTATATCTACTTACTCTACTACCACTATAATTAAATATATCGTCTATCTCTATCTTGTCCATAATTCTAATAATCTTTTTTATAATTACTCTACCACCACTACAAATTCGTCTACGGTTGTTACTAACTCTGCCCCATAACTTTGTGGATTTTAATAACTTTACCATAACTAAATATAACTCTTCCACTTAACTCTACTAATTTCTTAACTCTCTCATAGAACCATGACTCTACAGCCACGCTACATCAATCTACTACTGCATTACTCTCAGAAAAATCATAAATCAATGAACTTATTCTACCATTCTTATCTAACTCTACCGTCTTACAATGGTAGACATATGGATTGGCGGGACATTTTCCCTCCAAAAACAATTCTGTTTCAATTCAACACTCTTTCTCCTATGTGGCTTTTATTTAAGATGGCATGTTTCATAATTCTTTTTCCTACTACACGATTCCAAAGGCGAAATAGCCATTAAAAACCAAACCTCCTCACCCTCCAAACTAGTAGTAAACCACAAATTATGTCCTAGTATATTAAACTTCCCAATGATAAATGATTTTCTTGTATCACTAATATACTCAGTCTTTGTTTCTTGTATTAGCTGCACACATATAATTACAGTTACTACCATGAGAAATAAAAGTATAAAAATATTAAGTGAGAAATTGAGAAGATTAATAAAGGATGTTAATTAAGGGTGTGGAGAGAAAGATCGAGCAATGGCCTATTTCGCAACAATTGTGCTTGTCTTAGCATTCTCACTTTATTTTGTATCTCATATCTTTGGAAATTACTTTTACTCTTCTCCTTCTCCAGCAGTCAAACACAATCGTCTGTGTTTAGAAATCACCAATGATGCTTTTTAAATTTAACCATTAGTAGAAAATTATGAACAAAATTGATGTGTGTTTAAATAAAATTGAGAGATAAATGAATATATATTCACAAATTACTTGATGCTATTAACGGAAGTGAAAGTCGTAATTGTTTATTAAGATCTTGTAGATAAATGAATATATATTCACAAATGTAAAAGTCGAACGTTGAGATAAATCTATTAGAGGCATTAATCCTTTAAATAGATGCGAAACAGAAAAATCGATAAGGGCAAAAAGAAAACAGCAAAGGCGATCAACAGATTCATATTAGTCAAAAAAATCATGTTTAAAAATAGGAAAGGCCAAGAATTAATGAACAACCATGTAACACTCTTGTATAAAAAGATATTGTGTCCCTCTTAATTATCTACAGATTACTTTTAGATTTAAGAAAATTATAGAAGGAAGGCCAATTCAAACAGTTAAACAATGAATCATCTCTTGTGTTTTCTGTTTGTTATTGGATTGTGCGTAGGATGTAGTGACGCAAAATTTAAATGGAATGAGAAAAACTCTGTATTCTTCAAGAATTCCCTTGGTCGAAACAATGTCTTGAAGATTCATTGCATATCAAATGATGACAATCTAGGCTTCCATTTTTTGCGTACGGGAGAAACCAACGATTTTAGTTTCCATGATAGTGTTACGGGAACAGAATTCTTTTGTGACTTATTGTTGATGTCCCTTTCGGTCACAATTAGTATGTTTAGTTCGGTCAAAGAGGGTCGAAGTTCTCTTCTATTATATTGATGTCGAAACACAAAAGACGGGCTACAACACGACTTAAACGGATTACAAAAATAGACGAGGATAGTAGACGAGCTGATATCTCGTCGATTCTCCGAGCTATGAGCTTAAAACCGTTGACTTTTGCTTGGACGAGCTAGGCTCTTGTACTTGTTGTACGAATTCTCCTGCTTTTTCTCCGATCCCTTCTTCTAAAGGCCGTACGCCCGTATTTATAGGGAATTGTGTCGGTTCGTCTAGGAAAATACCATAATACCCCTCTCTCGAAAGTGATTTTTATGGGCTTTTTCCTGGGCCGGGCCCCTTTGTTGGGGTGGGATCTACCCCTAACAATAGTCCCCCCCCTCGCCTCTAGTTCGTAGTCTTTAGGCGAAGGACTGCGCGTGGGAAGATGCAGGGTTGCTTTTCTGATTGGGCAAACGAAGAGTCGCGCGTGAAGGCGCGGTCCCCAATGTTGAAGGTCGAATCGTCACGTTTGGTGCTTGGAGCGCGTGAAGTCCGGAAGTTGTATCGTCATTGAGCGCGTGCTGCAATGATGACGTTTCTGGATTCTTCTTTCCTCCCCTATAAATATCACTTCCTCACTAATCTTGTTATCTTCTTCTCGTGTTTTTGGTGCTCTCATCGTTCAGGTATTTTCCCTTTCTTCTATCTCGTCGTTATATTGCTTTTAGTGTGTCGTCGCTTTTTCATTATGAATTCTCCTCGGTCCGCGTCGTCCAATCCCTCTGCCGGAAGTCACCTTCGACGAGCGACGACTTCTGAATCTAGCGGCTCTACCAGATCTGTTCGCCGTCGGACTCGTTCTCTAAGTTCCTCTGACTCGTCTTCGACGGATTCAGATGCGGCTCGATTCGAAGAGATAAAGCGTCGTCTTGCTCCTGGATCTACAGTCCCTAGCTCCTCAGGGTTTCCTTTCAAGACTCCCTCCTTGATAGACGAGCCATTGAACGATGACCCGTCTTCTCCTAATTTGGACGACGTCCCTTATCTCTTCAATCATATGCCGGCGACGTCGATAAAAATTGATGCGGCGGTTGACGCAGTTCGTATCGGGAAATTAAGAATTGACGTGACAATTAATGCGGATTGTCCCGGGAAACTGAACACGAAGCCGAAGATTTTGATTCCGGCCGCCTTTCAACGTCCCTGGGATGCACCTTCCGGCTTTATTTGTCTTTCAGAGAAATACTTCACCGAGTGCAGACTCACCTTCCCTCTTCCGTCCTTTTTGATGACGTATTTTGCTCGTCGAAAGGCGGCTGTTTCCCAATTTGCCCCGGCGACCTTTCGAAATGCTGTTGGTCTTTCGATCATGGCCGAGGCTGCAAGGGTCAAGCTTAATTGTGATCACTTTGAAGAGCTGACGTGTCTGAATCCGTCGAGTCGGGAGAAGACTCCCGGGCTTTATTACGTAGCCTCGGGAAAGAAGACGACGCTCGTCGAGGGTGCCAAGGGTAAAACGTATAACTGGAAAGGCTCGTATTTCTTTTTGGAAGTTGCCGCGGGGGTTATGGAGGATCCGTCGATCCCTTGGTTTTCTAGGTGGAACCCTTCACCCGGTAGCCGACCCTTCTTGCTTAGTTATCTTCACTTGCATCCTTTGGTTTTACTTAACCCCTTTTTTAAAAAAAAAATTTGCAGTTGTTATTCCGAGGTGTTTGCTTCCATACCCTTCTTCTTTCCAAGCCGAAATAGACGCGATTAAGCTCCGTTGCCCCTTCGTTTGGCCGGGTACCGAGGGTAAAAAAGATCGTCCACGGAAGTTAGCATCTAGCCGAAGACCAAGAGGTACTATATTTTTTTTTTTAGTCCGTATATATGCACACATATATATGTAGCGAGCTTTGTTTTGATATCGTCCCCATCTTATCTTTTTTTATTTTTTTTTTTTTTTTAGCTAAGACTATGGGAAAACTGAACTTGGACGTCCCTAACGCATCCGCTCGCTATCGTCAAGCTCCAGAGCCGTCGTCTCGGTCGGCTCCCCGGCAGGATGCTCGTCGAGGTTCCGATCCCCCTGCTGCCGGTTCGTCCAGAAAGACCCCCCCTTCCCCTCGTCGAGCTGTGGATGATCCTTCAAGGATGCGTCAAAGGTCTCCCCCGCCTAACCGCCACACCGTTCCTGAAGAGACACTCCCAAGGAGAAAGGCGGACGGAAGTTCCGGTCGCATTACCGTCCCTCAAAAAGGTTCGCAGAAGAGGAAAGACGGTCCTGAACAAGAGCTGTTTGTCCCTCTGAAGAAGTCAAAGTCGGTTGACTTTAGCTGGGATTTTGCTCATTCATCTGGGGCTCGTCCTTTTCCAGATGACCCGCAGTCTTGTGCTGAGTTGTTTCGGAAGATCCACTTTGGCGAAGGTCGTCTCCCTTCTGTTGAGAGGATGAAAGAGGCCGATGCTGTCACCGAGGTTGCTCAAGCATCTTTTGAGGTTCGTCGGTTAAACCAATTCGCTTCGTAAATTTTACTTTATGTATTTTAATCTCTCTTTTCCTTTTGACAGTTTATTGCACGCATTAATCGTATGGCCACCCGCTATGAACGTCGTGTTCGAGACATGGAACGTTCGGGGGCGTCGAATGAGAGGATTGAGCGCCTCAAGGCTCAATTGGGGGAGGCAGTTCGGTCCAACCAGAGGCTTAGCGACCTTGTGGCCAAGCTCAAACATCACCGAAGTGGGCTTATCAAAGAGCGGGATTCTCTCTCGACGAAGCTTAAGGAGTCCGAAGCTACCTGCAATGGTCTGAAGCTCACCCTTAGCTCGGAAACGAGAAGGCTCAGGGATCGGCGTGATGAGTATGGGCACCATGAGCGAATCAATGCCTTTCACGAGGTGGCCGGTCGCGTGCAGAGGCTTCTATCGAAGCACAAAAGCCACGCCGAAGCGGTTGAAGCGTCGCGGGAGAAATTCCTCGAATACAACCAAGCTGTTGGGAACGTTCAAATGCTTGAAACGCTCGTCACCGAGGGTCGAATTTCTTTGCTTGATGAGGAGCTTAAGGGCCAGGTTGTGGCCATGATGAATCAACTGAAGGGCGAGGTTGGAGAGTTTGATCTGCCAGATATCTCCGAGGCTGATTTTGACTTGTCTCAGGTTTTCGCCGGGCCTCTCCCCCCAATTCCGACTTGGATCGCTTCCCCAATCAGCGGGAATACCGAGTGTCATACTGACGAGGGTGGGGATGAAAGGTCGGAGAGTGGGGAGATCGGGGGTGAAGAACTGGACGAGCAGGAGCAGGTTGACGATCGTCCTTCAGACGGAGTTGAGGCGCAAGTCACCGACCAACCTTCTAATGGAGTCGAGGAGCAGGTTCCGGACTGTTCTGCCGAAGGGTTACCTCGTCCTTCAACTCCCGGGCGCGAGTCTCCTGTTGCTGGCCTAGTCTCGTGATCATTGTTGTCGCCGTGTTGAGGGGTTGGCTCCCTCGTACTATCTTTCTTTTGCCGTGTTTTGGGGTCGGCTCCCTCGTACTTTATGCGCCGTGTGTAGGGGTCGGCTCCCTTGAAAAACTTTATTCGTACATTTGGGGGCATTAATTGAGGGTCTCATTTAATGCCTTAATTTTCGAAACGTTGCTTATTGGATTCATTGAATGCCTTTTCCATTTGGGAACTTGCGCCTGTTGGGACTTGTGCCCTCCGTTCTATAAATAGCCTTTGTGTTTTCCTTCAATCCTGTCTTGTTGAGTTTGTTGTTTTTGTAGGAAGAAGAAAGTTGCTCTGATGCCAGTGACGACAAGATCGGCGTGGTTGCGCAGGGCGCGGGAACAGCTCGGCGTTAGATCCGACGAGGTGATTCAATCAGAACTTAACTATTGCAACGCTCGCATCCGGCGACTAAGGGCTTACATCGTTGCCACCCGTCGTTCGTTCGAACGTTACTACGACTTCTGTCGTGTTGACGGGGTTGTGGAATGTCTTGAACCGCTGATCGACGAAGGGTTTTTCTTCTCGAAGTGGCGATGGGATCGTTTGGTGGAAGAACGCACCCGGCGCGAAGATTTATGTGCGGAAGTGGTAGTTCCCGCACTTGAGCAGGGCGACCTTGATACCCTTGGTCGGAGGCCGTTTGAGGAACGGGAGGAGATCGAAGCCTGTCGTGACCGTATCGACGTGCTTCGCCGCTACGTGACGCAGTTGGAGAGCACAAACCACTACTTTAGCGAAAGTAGTCGCGTCGAAGGGATCTGCGCGTACCTCGAGGACATGGTTGGACGAGGCATGGCTGTTCCGATGGAGCTGCTGAAGGATGTGAAAGAATCATGCCGCTATTGGCAGACAACAATTGGCGGGTTGGAATTTAACGAGCCTTCCAATGCCGATCTAGGAATGGAATGACTTGTTTTTCGTTGTTGTAGCTCTTTCTTCTCCTCTTGTTTTTTTTTTTTGGTTTGTGCCGTAATGGGGTCGGCGCCCACATCAGACTCTTGCGTCCTCCCCTTTTTTAAATAAATCAAATTTCATATTCTTGAGAGTTCTAATTTTTACTTGACTTTACTATTTTTTTTTTACTTCGCGTTTTTTTTTAAAAAGTGCGACTCGTGATGGTCGGCTTATCTCTTTTATGCGAGTTAGACTCGGTTTATTATAACCGGGGGTGACCGTTTATAGTCGGCTTATCCTTTAATGCGAGTTGCGACTCGGCTTAATATAACCAGGGGCGACCGTTAATAGTCGGCTTACCCTTTTGTGCGAGTTGCGACTCGGCTTAGAATAATACGTCGGGACGTCGGGTCATTACCGGGCCAGGGTAATGACTAAAATAATTTGCAAACGATGACTCATTCTTTTGAAAAAGAAATTTTATATTATTGGCGGTTGTGTCTTGTAGAATGGGACTGCCTACGTACCCTCCGATCAGGAGGGATCAAGCCGTTCGTAGTTCACATTTACATGTTTATTTAAACTATAGAAAGGACGAGCTGGATATAGCCGAGCTTGCTTGGTGATCTTTAGTAGTAGTAGCGCTTGAGATGCATCGAATTCCAAGATCTCGGCACTGGTTTGCTGCCCATTGTTAAGAGTTCGTACACGCCGGGATGGACGACCTTAGACACTATATATGGTCCTTCCCAATTAGCCCCCATTTTTCCGGCGTCCGGCTCGGCAGTATTCTCAAAGACCTTACGAAGGACGAGGTCGCCTTCATCAAAATGCCGATTGTGGACTTTCTTGTTGTAGTACTTGGCTTTCCACCGTCACGACCTTTCTTGGAGCGTCCGGCGTGGGAAGGACTGCCTGCTCCGCTTGATCCGTTGCCGGGGTGATCGTTCCCCCCGACGAGCTTGCTTCTTTGCTTCTTTCCTTGTCAATTACTGTCATCTCGTCTAGTCGGTGTAGGTCCGTTCTTCAATTTTTTAGAAAACTTTGACTTGGCTCCCCCTACCTGGCGCGCCAAATTGTTGATGTCCCTTTCGGTCACAATTAGCATGTTTAGTTCGGTCAAAGAGGGTCGAAGTTCTCTTCTATTATATTGATGTCGAAACACAAAAGACGGGCTACAACACGACTTAAACGGGTTACAAAAATAGACGAGGATAGTAGACGAGCTGATATCTCGTCGATTCTCCGAGCTATGAGCTTAAAACCGTTGACTTTTGCTTGGACGAGCTAGGCTCTTGTACTTGCTGTACGAATTCTCCTGCTTTTTCTCCGATCCCTTCTTCTAAAGGCCGTACGCCCGTATTTATAGGGAATCGTGTCGGTTCGTCTAGGAAAAATACCATAATACCCCTCTCTTTCGAAAGGGATTTTTATGGGCTTTTTCCTAGGCCGGGCCCCTTTGTTAGGGTGGGATCTACCCCTAACACTTATGGCAAGGACCTAATTTCAAGTTTCATGCATCATTTATGGCATATGAAGGTGGTGGTATCATAGTTCATTATGGTAAAAAAAACTTTTGGGATGCTAGAGAAGGTGGAATCTATTTCACACATGGCAAACAAATGCCTAAGTTAGAGTACAAATGGAAATAAGAACCACTCAGTGGACTTTAGCTCATCTTTGTTTGTGCCAAAACTTATTGTTCTTATGTATTAATGTGGAAGGGAAACAAATATATTATTAACGACACATATATATAAAAGAAAAAATCTGTAAAGACGTGAATTGTTTTCAATACGAAAACTTTTAAAACTTTTGTCCTCATCTAAACTAATATTCGTACATTTAAAAAATAACGAATAATGTAAGACATTGGTGGAGGTAAATTTTTTGACTACAATAAGTTTGCCTCTAATTAGCTAATAGGTAAACTAAATGTACTTATTAGTTATAATTATAAACTTGTAATAGATTTACTAGATTTTCACCCGCAATATATCGTGAGGTAATTTTTTTTTAAACTAAAAGTTTTAAATTTTAAGTTATAATTGTTTGTTGATTTTGTTTAGTGTTTGAGATCGTATAATTGTATTTAGATTGTTAATTTTAGGGTTACTTCGTGATATATTGCATGATATTTGTCTTTTACATAATCGTAATTTAATAATTTAATTAAAATTTTAAATCTTCTAATATTGATGGTGTTAATAAAATAATAACATGATGAACACAGAATTAATAATATTTTATATTTATATCAACTCAAATCCGTCATGCTATATAACCCGTCACGTGATATATTATAGTTTTTATTTCCATAAAATATTATAGTTTTTGTTTCAGTAGAATATAAGCAAAGAATTCCATAGAATATAAGCAAAGAATCCAAAAACAATAGAATGTGTCATTAATATATTATAGTTTTTGTTTCCATAAAATATTGATTGAAGTATTGTGTTAGGAATGGAATATAAAATATTAAAGAAACAAAGTATGATGTTATCATTATTTTGGGAAACTTTCTAGGGATTAAGATTTTTTTTTTTTTATCATCTTGAAAAGAAAAATAGAGTAAAAGTTGGACATGGAAATAACAAACGAAAGCAAAACAGAGAAACAAAAAAACAGAGAAGGAGACGATGGACAAGTCAAATCCGACGATCAAACTCTATGCTGTTGTGAAGCCACGCCGGACCTCCCAGAGCTAAGTACGAAGTGAAACGACCATCCCGGGTAACACTGCACGCTATCTCCCTGGCCACTCTATTCGCTTTCGGGGTGGATAGATGAAATGTGACTGTCTCCATACTCAACACAACACTATTAATCTTGGCTAACAACGAACGATATTTTGGCCATTGACCTGGGTTTTCTAACGCCATTACCGCTGCACCACAATCCGTCCACAGCTCACAGGAGTCAACGTGCAAGTCGTGGAGACTCCGTAGACACCATAAAATACATTGCAGCTCCGCCACAATACGATTAATAGCTGGACGAAATGCATCCCTCGAGTGAAATAATGCATCACCAGCATGGTTACGCAAAATCCAGGCACCACCACTGAAGGAAGAATCATTAACCCAAGAAGCATGTATATTACATTTAACAGAGCCAAAGGCCGGCCTAGTCCACCTCCCAAGTGAACCCTGAAGCCGTCTAACTTCGACTCTAGAGTCTTGCTCACTAAGATGTTGCTGGTTAGTCCAGACCTCATATTCCTCCATGGCTGTAGCAATTAGAACATGCGGATCAGAACCTTTGGCGGCATAAAGTGCAGAGTTACGTGCCTTCCAAATTCCCCAAAGAATCCACGGAATGGCAGCTCTAGTAGTCACAGCCACTCCATTATCTTGCATCAAGCGAAACGTATACTCAATGTTTTCAGAAATAGAATCTGAAAAACCATGTGCCGGAATAGGAATTTGACACAGGGACCAGACCTGCATCGCCGAAGCACACTTAAACAAAACATGAGATATCGTTTCTCTATCACCTCGGCATAACTGACAGACCTCATTGACATTAATCCCATGCTTTCTTAAACAATCAGCAACGGCTAAAGCACCAGACAGGACCCGCCAAAAGAACATCTTGATCTTAGGCATAGTTCTCAAGCTCCATATTTGCTCTTTTAGCTCATTCAAGCGCTTTACATCCGCTGTGACTAGGACTAAGTCATCTCGAGCCTTCTCCAAAAGCCAGTTCCCACTCTTAACAGAGTATCGTCCATCCTGCGTATAAGCCCATATCTGACGATCTTGTAATCCAGGTTCTGGAGGAAAGGACTTAATGCGTACCACGTCACATGGTGGGAACAACTTGGTTAGAAGCTCCACATTCCATTCCCTAGACAAGGTAATTAGAAACGAGACAGAGAGCATGAGGTCTATTGTTAGTTCCTTGTTACAGGGTCTTCGTGGAACATCATCAAAAACCCACTTATCTAACCAAACACTCGTTGTCCGACCATCCCCAATGGACTTCAAAAGACCTTTGTCAAGCAACTCTCTTCCAAAAAGTATACTCCTCCATGCATATGATGGGCGTGAGCCCACACAGGCCTCCATGAGAGTTGTGTTCGAGAAATACCGAGCTTTGTAAACACGGGCTAACAGGGAAGTAGGCTTATCCATGAGGCGCCAGGCTTGTTTCGCCAACAGAGCCTGATTGAAGTTACCAATGTCTCGGAAACCAAGGCCTCCCTGTGATTTAGCTTTACACATCTTCTCCCAAGATACCCAGTGCATCTTACTCTTGTCCTCACATTCATTCCACCAAAAGTCAGCCATGGCACTTGTAATCTGTTTACACTGGTGTTTTGTCAAACGAAAACAGGACATTGCATATACTGGTAGTGCCATTGCCACTGACTTAAGCAAGATTTCTTTACCACCAAGAGAAAGAGTCTTCTCATACCAACCACTCAATCTGGACTTCAGACGATCAGTAATGTAACTCAGAAGCTCACGTTTTGATCCACTAAAGCATTCAGGGAGCCCCAAGTACTTCCCAGCACCTCCCTCTTGCTCAATTCCAGTGAACTCCCCTATCACCCTTCGCATATATAGGTCCATTTTCTTGCCGAAGGTAATAGATGACTTCAGGAAATTAATCTCCTGACCTGATGCCTTACCATAGAGTCGCAGACAGTCAAGGAGTGCGGTACATTCTTTCAATGTAGCTTTGCAGAGAAATAAGCTGTCATCGGCGAACAATAGGTGTTGTATGGACGGACATTGAGGTGTGAGTCTCATACCAGTCAAATGTCCCTCATTTTCTGCCTTATTCATGATATGAACCAAAGCCTCTGCACACAAAATAAACAGAAATGGGGAAAGAAGGTCTCCTTGTCGAATTCCACGCTCCGGTTTGATAAATCCATACGCAGAGCCATTAATGAGCACCGAATATGATACTGTTCGCACACAACTCATGATCCATTGGACCCATTTGATGTCAAAACCTAGACGAATCAAGAGTTCCTCCAAAAAGCTCCACTCTACTCTGTCATATGCCTTTGACATGTCTGTTTTAATCGCAATGAAGTCCTCATCACATGTAACGTTTGTATTGAGTGCATGTACCATCTCTTGTGCAAGTAAAATATTATCTGAGATAAGTCGCCCTGAAACAAATGCTCCTTGAGTATCAGAGACAATGTCAGAGAGCAGACGCTTCAATCTACTACAGAGAACCTTTGATACGATTTTGTAGACCACCGTGCACAGGCTGATAGGCCGAAGATCAGTCATTCTAGTAGGATTATTCTTCTTTGGGATCAAACAAATCTGAGTAAAGTTCCATTCCGGAGGTAAGGAACCAGATTGAAAAAACTGTTGGACCTCTGCTGTCACCTACGGTCCCACAATATCCCAATATTGATGATAAAAATGACTAGACATTCCATCCGCTCCTGGTGATTTCTCACCCTTGATGCTGAAAGCTGCGTCCTTAATCTCACTAGTAGTAACAGGTCGAGTGAGTTCCACATTCATCGCAGGTGTGACACGCGGAAGCATACCATCAAGAGCTTCGTTGATGAGAGATGGATTCGAACAGGAGAATATACGGCGAAAGTAGTCCACTGCAATCTCACCCTTCGAACCCTCAGAAAACTGCTCCATACCGTTCTGGTCCACCAAAGAAAATATTTTGTTCTGCATCCTTCTCCTTTGCACACTGCCATGAAAAAATTTAGTGTTACGATCCCCCTCTCTTAGCCATTGCTCTCTACTTCTTTCCTTCCAATACTTCTCTTCTGCTCGGTAAGCTTCTGCTAACTCCCAACGTAACTGTTTCATCGCTGTGAAGTCTGGTTGAGTTTTAACTCCCTCCAGCTCAAGTTTAGCACTAAGCTGTTGAATCAGTTCTTTAGAATTCTGATTGTTGGAACATTTCCACCGAGAGATTGCCCTTCTGCACTCAGCAATTCTGTTCATGACAGATATCTGGCCCGTAGTTTCTCCTTTGTCCCAACCAGCTTTAACGACAGCAGAGAAATCCGGCTTAGATATCCATCTCCTATTGAAAATAAACCTTCCAGTACGTGACATGTTGTCATTAACAAAACGAAGTAGTATCGGTCGGTGGTCTGATCCAATGCGATCAAGGTACTCTGTTTGAGACCGTGGAAACAATTGGAACCATGCCTCATTACCCAAAGAGCGATCTAGGCAACACTGAATCCACATTTTATTCCTTTCCCCAGCCCAGGACAACCTGTTACCGATACTAGGTACCTCCCGTAGACGGCAATCACTAATCATATTCCTGAAAGGATAGAATGATGATTCTGTCCGTGTTGGTCCCCCTACCTTCTCTGTATTGTCCACCATTTCATTCAAGTCACCAGGAACCAACCACGGTTCATCTCTAAAAGCAGCAATATCAATCAATTGATCCCATACACCTTGACGTGAGCTAACCACTGGATCCCCATATACACAGGAAATGTAAAAGGAGAAAGATCCTAGTGTAACCCTTACATCGATTATTCTTGTGTTCGAGTTGAGTACTTCCACTTCATAGGATCCCATCCAAAACAACGCCAGGCCTCCGCTAAGGCCAACTGGATCAACTATATGAGAGTGATCATATCCCAACCCTCTTTGAAGCTTCACTACGTAATCACTGGAGTTTTTAGTCTCCAGGAGGAACAGGAAATCAGGGAAATGTTTACGTCTCATTTCCCTCAAGAATGGAATTGTCAAAGTGCCCCCCAACCCTTGACAATTCCAACTCATAAAACTCATATCTGTTTCGGCGGTTCCTCATGCGGAACCACCTCTTCTTCTATGCGTTTAGCGATTTTGGTTAAAACATGATCTTCCTCTGTAGCCTTTCTCTTCGAAGGGACACCTTCCTCTGTGTCAACAACAACCACCGGAGAACTAGTTGCTGACTCTTCCTGAATTTTTTTGGCTGCCTGAGCTTTCCTTTTCCATTGGTTGGGGCGATGACGTTTAGCCTTAAAGGTAGTCCCGGCAGAGCCAGCAGAGAAGCTGGTCTGATCCGTAGGATTACCATCTTGACCTGACAATACAGGCAGACCAGCAGAAGCGGATTGCCGAGCATGTGGTTTCCTCGTCATTGCTATCCCTTGTTTCACCGCACATCTTACCTCTTTATTAACAAAACCCTGAGAAGAGTCTGCAGCCTCAAAATCGAAGACCAATCCTTTCCCTTTGTCAACCTCTGTAGTGAAGGTTGGTGGAGCTTCTAGTCTAAGCAAGGTGCTTTGACCATGTTTATCTCCCTCCAAATCCCATACTGAACGACGCACTCTCTCGATGCGTATCTATTTTTCTCCCTGATCTGCAACGGATAAGTATTGCCGCATCTCATCCAAAACCTCTTTAGCTATCTTTGGTTTGCCAGAGGTGACATCTATTCCCACATCAGCATCCGTCAGCACCCCATACAAGGGATCATCCTTGCTGATTCTCGGAAGAAGACGACTTGGGATAGGAATTGATGGTGCACCTGATGATTTACCTCCCTTAAGTGATTCTTGAGTGTTGGAAGGATTAAGGGGGCACCGAGTCTTGTCATGTGTAAGACGTTGACACTGGTAGCACCTTCGTCTAATACGTTCATACTCAATTCCAATGCTTACTGTTTCTCCTGATGGTAACTGTAGAGCCTTCGTGTTCCTCAGAGGTCTGGTGACGTCAAACAGAACACGGACTCGCACATACCCACGACTTTGTGGTTTCAGAGGATCGAAAGCCACATGTGTCACATGTCCAATGTGACCTGCTATCTCCCTGATTGTTTCCGCAGTATTGTAGTTCACAGGAATGTTGCGGAGGCGGATCCAGATAGGGAGAACCTTCAGGTAATCATTAGGGGGGTTCTCAACCCATCGTTCCAGAGTAAGACTCCAATCATTAAAAGTCCATTCTCCAGCCTCTAAAACCCTTGATAACTCTGCCTCAGAATCGAAAATAAACTGAAACTGATCGTTCAACAACGCAATTCCCCTTGCTTTGTTATAGACACGCCACATCCTCGGCATCTCATGGATCATGCTTGACATCTTTTGATTCTCCGGACAAAGAAGCCGACTAATAAGGCTACACGCATTCCGTTCACACGAGTTGAACTTAGCATGGTCTTGCAAAACAATCGGTCTGTCCTCCTCCAATGACATCTCCTTGAGGGCTCTGTCCAAAGCGTACTCCATTCTTCTCTATCAATGAGGCGACTGTTGCAAATCCAAATCTCAAAAGGTTGAAGTTCAAAAGATTTGGATTTCGGCCGCCGTCTTCAAGATGAACTAGGTTAAAAACCAACCAAATCTTCAAATATTATCCTCACAAACAGAAAAATCCTAGACAAATCCGGCGAAACAACCAAATATTCCCGGTTTTCGTAGCTTTCAAACTAGAACTAAGACCTTCTAGTTGTGAAAGAGAGTCCTAAGCCCAACTCGTGGGAAAAAATTTTCTCAATTTAAATATCTTTTTCCCACAACTTTTTTAGGGATTAAAATTGTAAATAATTTTTAAAAATAATTATAACTAAAATGGCATAACACAAAATATACTTCAAAAATGTTAATATAGATTTATGGGTCACAAGAAACTAATTATGCTTGAACAAATACTAAGGCTTTGTCAAAAAACTTAATTGGGGTCACTAATCGAATTCAAAGGTTAAGATTTCGTCAAAAGCCCAGCACATATAACATAACAACATTATAAAAAAAAAAAAGGTTGTAATATATTGAAAAAGAAAAATGTCAAACCAAGAGGTACAAAAAATTCACAAATGTAACATTATCTTGTCGATTATCGACCCAATTTAATTCAGGACCGAATTTTTTTTTTTTTTGTCAACTTCTTAACCTAACTCTTACACTAAACAAACTCATTTACACATATTGGTTTTTACTACAATAATGGCCCAATGGCCTTTGTACTTTAATTCAGGACCGAATTTTTTTATAATTTTTTTCTATTTCACCTTACTTGTAGGATATCATGTTTTTTTTTTTTTTAGTTTTCAAGATTCAGTTTCTCTTTAAATTGTATGCACTCGAAGAAGATTCAATCCTCAATTAACAATTTTAGAAATTAAAGAATATTTTTTTCCTCACTTTCATATATCAATCTCATTATTTTTATTTTCTTGATGTCATTTTTATTTTTAATATGTACTAAGTTGGTACCTGCACTATGCTGCAGGTTGGTTTTTTATTTTATTTTTCTTAGATTTATTTGTGTTCTGTTATTGATTTCATAATTTAATATATGTTGTGTGGAATAATTTTCATATTTTTTAAATAATTTCAATGGCAATTTCTTTTTTTTTGGTTATTATTATTTACATCATCATATGATAATTTTACTCTTAAGTAAACAAAATATAATAATAAACAAATCAATATTTTTTAATTTCAAAATTTTAGTTTTTGAATATATTTTTAATTTTACCTTAAGTTAAGGGATTTCACTCTTAGATTTTGATTTGTTTTCCACTCACAATTCACAAACTCTTTGATGTCTACATTGTAAATGTTCTCGATGGATCTCTTCGAGTACTTTAGGTTAGTCACTTCAACCTTTGTCTCTATAATCTTACATAACTTATCTCTTTTTCTCATTCAATAACTGTAACAGCATCTTTTAGCAATATCTTCCTGTACTTTATTCATCAGTTCTCTAATTTTACCGGCAACCAATTTAGACTACACAAACATTGCTTTTTTCTATCTATTTATTTGGGTGTTTGCCGAAAATCATATAGATCATGCAATGGATTCAGCTGTAAATCCTATATATGCATATTTGGGTGTTTGCCGAAAATCATATAGATCATGCAATGGATTCAGCTGTAAATCCTATATATGCATGGAAAACAATGATGGTTAAAGGCTAAAGATCCTTCTCGGTGTTTAGCTGCATGTGTTATTAATCATATTTCTATTTCCTTTTCAACAAAGTCACTTTTGCTTAGGTGTTAATACAGAACAATTTCTTACACAAACCTCTGAGTATATTGATGGAAGTTCAAAAAGAAACTATATAACACATGATTTTTTTTTCAAGAAAATAGATTTAAGAAACAACCAGAGGCAAGAAACACACAATAACAACCACAACTAAGTTCAAACAAGTAATAATTAAAATAGAAATCGAAGCCACAAGAAGTGACGATTATAGCATGTAAAAATAGTCTTCCAATTTTGTAATATGCTAATGTGAATAACAATTCCTAAAAAGAAAGAACCTGAAATGTCTGTACTTCATCTTTGAGAATATTTTTCTTTTCATGACTCCATTTTCTTGCTAATTTCAATGCGGTTTCCACACCTTTAGCACCAGTGTTCATAGGAATCACCATATCATAACAAAACATATTTGTGAGATATCAAGTTTCATAAGTTTTGATAATTCAATGGTTATTTGTATTTTTAGTATTATTTATATTTTCATATGATACTTGAGTTTTTAATTTCATAAATTTAGTTTTTACATATATTTTAAATTTTATTTTGTTAAGAAATAAATTTTTTGTTTTTTTGACTTGAAAATTATATTCTTCTCTTACTAAAACAATACTGAATATTTTGGTTGTTAATATAGTTAATCCAAAATTTTCAATTTTCATTAAACCAAAAAGTTAGATGTATATCTGAAAAATTAAAGTATCTTCCAATGAAATTAAAATTGCATTTTTATTTAGACTTTTTCCGTTTGTTGTTAATATATGTTTTTCTTGTTGTTATTTTTTGTTGCTGCATTTTTTGTTATTGTTTTTATAAAATCATATAGTAAAGTAATATTTACGTTTTCTTGTTTTTGATTTACGGTGCTTTGGAACATCAACATATTTATATTTGTCTTTTCTTAACCTAATTGTTACACTAAACAAACTCATTTACACATATTGGTCTTTACTACAATAATGGCCCAATGGCCTTTGTACTTTAGTAATCATGTTTCTTCTCCTTTACCAGACCTAGTTTTTTAATTGGTTTAGAAATCTTAGCTGTATTAATTCAAATATTTTTATTGGCTATTGATTTTAACTGATGTGTCAACAACAACTTGAATGTTAAAGCTAATGTATCAGTGAAAAACATACAAATTTTATTGTATTGATGAGTAATCAGTCACCTATTCGAATTTTATGGTTTTCATAAATAATGAATGATGGATTTATGGTATTGAAATAATGATTATAGAATTATGGATAATCTATCTTGGTTTTTTTTTTCTTTTTGTATTTTGAATGTACATATTACTTGAATTAATTAGTCACTTTAATTAAGTTATCTACTACTTAGCCATTTTGCACGTAACACAAAATAAATAAATAAATAAATAAATAAAAAGTCATCTAACTGTTTTAATATCTGTAACATACTTAGGTCATGTTGGTCATTTGGTGGCATCTTCATCCAAATGATTTACCTAAATGATGCATCTGAATGTCAAATGATCAAATGAAAAAAAAAAAAACAAATGATCTGAATGGACAAACGAACAAGGAACAAGGCCTTAGACGTATCCTGTAGTTTATTTAAAACAGTTGTACCGGAATTGTCTAAGAATACAAACAAGTACAAAATCGAAAATAAAATTTCAAAGGAAAAACAACTAATACTATAGATTTTATATGTATAAATTTATAACCTTAAAACATCTATCAAAAAATCATTATCAAATATTTCTTCAAATGATATACGCCGAAACATAATAGAAACAAGTCAAATATGTATAAGAAAAAAAAAAGTATTTTCACAATTTCCACCAAATCTTCTATAATCCCAAAGATTTGTTATGTTTTGATAGTGGAGATCTTTGGTTATCATCGTCAAACAAGATACAGTGTCACTATTTAATTTAGATACACACGCGTGTGCATGTTTTTCATTCTACAAAAATATTTTCTTAGCTAGTTTATACATTGTATTGTAATGTATCTATATATATATATTTAAAGTATACTTTTGGATTCTACCCTTTTATTTATACTTATTTACAAAGTTAATTTCTAAAAATTTTTAGAAATAGCATTACTACAGATTTTATTTCCTAATTATTTTATATACCATTCCAACTAAAAAAATACAGCATAATCAATATGAAAGCAGAAACTATGATATATTTAATCATACCTTCTATTGTGTATTGAAGATATTTTATCTCTGAATCATTTACAAACAAGGAAAGCAACAATTTGATTCCTATTTTGTTTTCCAAAACCTGTGAGCTTTAATTCTTAACATAAAAAGAACTTTGATTCATATTTATTTAAATATTATAAGTAATTTATATATAAACTTAATAAAATTTTAAAATATTCCGAATATGTAAAATTAAAAAATTTAAAATACTAAATAATATGGTTATATAGTAGATGGGTTATAAAGAATACATGCTGGAATTAATAAAATATCATTAAATTTGTACTAACACGGGTTAAATCCTTATTTTTATTTGTCAACACTATTAATATTACAATATTTGACATACAAATATTAATTTGATTTAACTAAGATTGTGTAAAATAATTAAATTATTAGAAAAATGTAACTTAATCATAGCGTATAAATGACTGACTATGTATTTAGATCCCTTATTTTTGTTATAATAATTAAAAATCAAAACAGAATCTCAAACACTAAATAAAACAAACTAAATATAACAAACAAATGGTCATGACGTATATTGCGGATTAAAAAAATTAACATAAACATTTAGCCGACATTAAGCCGCACAAACAGTCGGAAAATTTAATTATTCTTCTATTTGCAAAATATCCAATATTTAACAAACAAATACAATATAAAATATAAACTAGAATATAACCCGTGCTCTAGCACGGGTTGAAATTTCTTTTGTTTATTATGTAATTTTTATTCAAAAACATCATATCTGTGATTATTTTATTTATTTTAAAAGTTTTTTGGGATGGAATACTATGCCAAATCATATGCTGAATATGAATTATGAAAATAACATATATTTTGTAAGATCTATTCTAATAGATCTAGATAATTAACCCGTGGCATACCGCAAGTTAAGTTGTGTGATAAAAAATTAATTTATTTTTGTTATTTGATTTGTTAAGTGTTTAAAATTATACATTATATTTTGATTGTTAATATTGTGAGTTAACCCGTAGTATACCGCATATTAATGTAACGTATGTATGTCAAAATCATCTTAACCGAGAAAAAGCCTACGAAACAACATTATTCTAAACTTTAATTTAATCTGAGAAATCATATTTCTTGAAATTTTAACCTTTGCTCATATTTCTTGGAATGATTTCATATTATAGTGACATATTATTGATTCGTGCTATAACAAATCAAATTTGAGTGTTTATAATTTTTAACTTTTTGATCTATCATATATTTATGATATTTTTAAAAATATCAAATTAAACTATTTTAAAATATTTCAAATTAATTTATTTTAAAAGTTTAAAATATAATAAACTATACAATTCAACAAAGAAATATATGAAATTGAATTTAAATATTCAAATTTTGATTCGTTACTCAGTTAAAATTTTAGTTTAATAGATATTTTTGTAAAGAATAATATTACTAAAGCTTGAATATTTTATGGATTGAACAATTTTTTTGGTATGAATAGAGTGTATTTCGGTGAATGAAAATGTCAATGATTTATACTAAAAGTTTGGAGGAGTGTTAGGTAAAATATTATTTCGTTTTAATTAATTTTCGAGATTTTATTATATTTTTTTTCTTTAATTGCCTAAAAGTATATATGGCCTAACAATATATGGTTGTTAGAGATTTTATTTCTTTTAAGTTGTATTATTCTTGGGATATTCTTTTTAAGTGTATCTATGTATAAGTTAACCCATATAACCTATTTTGTAACCAACTAATGAATCAAATAATAACTATAACTTTATAACTTATAACTATTATATAGTCTACCAAAAGATGTTGTGTACTTCCGAAATATTAAATAGGGGATAATAACAAAAATTATATGCACACGGGTTAAAATCTAGTATTTTTCTAAATACAAAAAAAATATACTCTCATATAAATATGCATTCTGACTTAAAAAATAGTTGGATCATAGAGATCTAAATGGGATTAATTATCCAAATCTCACGACGACGAAAAAACTGATTTGCATAGGATTTGATTGCGTTACAGAAAATTTGATCAATGTAATTTGTTTAATATGTACTTTATTGGAGTGTATCTAAAATTATGACGATATGTTTTTGAATTGTCAGATCAGAAAATGTTCCACTGAATTTTGCTAAGACCCAATAATCGGGCATTATATCATCCATTGTCCAAAACAAAAAAATTCAACATATTAATATACTTTTTGGACAATGGATGATATCTTGTTCATTTATTAAAATTATGTTGATTTTAAATTAATATATATATATATACATACATATTTATTTGGCTAGCATTAAACCAATAATAAATTGAACAGCAGAAGACAAATAGAAACAATTTTTTTAAACATCAGTTAAAATGAAACAATTTTTAAAAAACATTACTTATTATGAATGGATGGAGTAATAATTATGAATTATATTAATAAATAAGTTTTTCATTGTCAACAAAATGTATAATATACACCAACTCGAATAAGGCAAAATTATATTCAGTGAATGAAAGAGATTATCTATGGTTTTAAATCATGAAAGTGTCTCTTTGCCACACCCACATAACAGAATTTTTTTTTCTTTCATTCTCTCCTATTAAGTCCTAATGATTGAAGCAAATACCTAGTTTTTAAATTTCTGAAATCAATTTCAAAGGTTACTTCGACCCCATTATATTCATAAAAATAACAAGATAAAGAAGCAAGAATCAACCTTAGTCACTGTAAGTGCAAAGGCTGCCACCAAACTTAACCAAGAAAAATGAAAGATGAACTCCTTTTCCCCCATCACTAATCATTCTTTTTGTTTCTTTGATTATTATATTTCTTGTGTTTATGTTTGTTTATTATTTTAAGGCTTATCAAGATTGAACCCATCTAAATATAACATTATGACTTTTATTATTATTGAATTTCGACTTCACTTTCTATGCCAATAAAGGTGATCGATGGACATATGCTTTTGGCCATATGCCAGAAAGTTATTGATACCATTTGCAGTCTCAAAGAACATAATATGACCTTACACAAAGACAACAGTCATAACCTTTCATATATTTCTGTGTTTAATTTATAACTAACATATTTATTTATATGATTACAACTAGTCTTTGGTTGAATATAATAAAACATAAGCTTTGGCCTAAAGAAAAACATAATCAATTGGAAGATGTGGTAATGATATAAGTCATTAGTTCGAAATCTCCTTTCCAGCCTTTTCACTTCAAAATCTCCTTAATATACATATTTTTGGCATATCAATAGTTTTCTGAAGTTTTAAAAGTATGTGTGTGTACAAAAGAAGTTTAAGAATACAATTCAAAATTTTATCGTCATCAACTTCCACCATAGATCATATTAAATTCTCTTACTAACAAGTTTATGTTTGAAAAAATCTAGGAAACAAGCACATACTATACATTTAGAAAACATGTTAAAACAATCATGCGGGTTTTGAGTTTGTTCTCGTCGCATTTTGAATAATATCTTTCGTATGTTGTAGTAAACACTCATAAAAACAAGAGAAAATTTATTTTTGATGAAAACGAATTAACATAATTTGATGTCATACTAGTACAACATTTATTCCGATTTGTATCCCTCTCAACCCCAAAATATATCTCCTCTCCCAGTGTTTTACCAAGGCATTCCAAAACATTCTTTTAACTGCAAAATCCTCATGAATCCAGTGGCTTCAATATCACTTGAACTCCGTACTTAGGTTTTATAGTAAGCACAACGATTGGGGCATGCCTATAATTATTTGATATTGTGAACTTAAACTTGGAAATTAGCGTGGCTAATATTATTTTTGCTTCCATCAATGCAAATTGTTGTCCAATGCAGTTACGGGGACCGGCTGCAAATGGTATGAAATGGCGACCGGACACGAATGGTCTACCTCCAAAACGTTCGGGGTTGAATTGGTTTGCGTCTTTACCCCATAACTCTTCACTGTGATGGATGGCAAGAACCGGTATCCATATTGATAAACCTTTGGGAATTGTTAGATCACCTAGTTTTAGATCTTCAAATGCCATCCTTGGTAGAAGGGTAGCTGGAGGGTAAAGTCTTAGTGACTCGTTAATCACTTTACTTAACTGTTGCAAAGAGAAGAAAAATGACAAAAAAAAAAAGGGGTTAGAAGAATATTATATTAATTTTTGTTGGAAATCATATCTTTGTAATCATGCGAAGTGCCTCTTGACTCTTTCTCAAACATCTTTTTTTTTTTAGTTTGGGAATTGACTTTTCCTTTTGAAAAAGACTATCAATGAAGCTGTCCAAATCTAATCATTAGTTAATATAGGTTTAGATCTTTAAGATAATATATTATGCAAAGCATGCCTTAGTGCTAATCACTAAACAAATGGAAGAAATATATTATTTACCCATTTCTTTAATGCCTGAAAAATCTATTTACCAATCTCTAGATCGTATCCAATCTTAAAGCTGGCTTAACCAATGTCAATCGTATCTGAATACTAATATAACTAATTTTATGAAGAAAGGTATGATTCTTTTTAAAATCAGTTATAAACATTTACTGATTGATCCCAAAATGAATGTATATCTGTAAAATCAATAAACCTAGACATTTCGTTAGAGTCTTTAATCGGGTTTTGGCTTGGAATGAAGACAAAGCATGAAGACAAAATTAAATGATATCTACTCATTAGGGTTCCTCTGTGCCGACGATGACTATGTTAAGAGCTTAGTTATGGAAGACGCACTACGATGCTAGTGGCATTGCCTATACTGTGTTAAATGTTAATACCCCACACGCACCCATCCATCCATCCATCCATCCATCATAAAGCTAATTCTACTACTTCAAATAAAATAATACGCTACTATATTATATGGTTATAGAATTGTTATTTGGAGCAAACAACAAATATCATCTTTTTATATCTATGAGTTAGTGGAGTTCGAGTCCTATTCAAAATCTAAAAAATGTGGTCAGAGAAAAACGTAATTACGTAAGGTTGAACAGTAGAAGCGACCACTATGGATTAGTAGAATAGACCGTACCCAAAAAAAAAATATTATTTTATCAACACCAAACTCATGAATGGTTAGCCAAAAATTGTCATAACCGTAAGTAGACTACTCTGTCTTGTCTGCTATTACCATTTGAAACTTAAGTATAACTTAATTTAGAAGTTATAAGTTGTATATCATGTATGTATCTAAAAGTTATTGTACGTACCGAGGTTAGCTTAGATAGTCGATCGACCGAGGGAAGGCCATCACAGCCAAAGACCTCTCTGACCTCATCGCGGACTTTTTCCTGCCACGTGGGATTATCGGCTAGGAGCATCATTGTCCATGTGAGGAGCAAAGCCGTGGTCTCATGGCCAGCAAAGAAGAACGTCTTGCATTCATCCATTATCAACTGAAGATTGTTATTGTTATTGTTGTTGTTCTTGTCGCTATCCATTTCGTTCAAGAGAAGCCCGAGAAGGTCGTCACCGTGAGTGCTACTCCGACCCATCTCAGCGCAGTCTCGTCTGCTTTGTATGATCTCAATCAACAAACGTTCCACTTCCATTTTGAGGTACTTAATCTCTCTGTTGTATTTGCTTGGAAGAAACCTAGATATTTGACAAGAAGTCAACGTTTCGACATACCCCAGTTAAAATTATAATCATAAAAAATATATACATTGTAAATAATAATACGGACAAATAGTGACAGAAAATAATCAAAAAAAACTAATATTTTTGACATACTCTAAAATTTTATATTAGTTATGTTTTTCTGCTGAAAAAAAAATGAAGTTTAATTTTAGAATTTGTATGGTTGCAGTCGGTAGTCGGACCTAGTAAATCTTGTCCGCTGTCACCTTAAAGAATTCATATTTTGCAATCACTGAAAAAAACAGAGATAACAATTTTACGGGTGAAAAAGAAAACGAACCGGCTGCCGGGAAAGCAGAGGTGGCGTGTGGCTTGGGCGCAACGGCGCTGGAGGACAGTTAGATGGTTAAAAAGCTCTTTGCCTTTCTCAAAGCTGCTTCCGAACTCCGTCCTTGATATTATATCAGCTGTGAGCTTATGCATCTCCTCTCCTATCTCCACCTCACCTCCTCCTTCCCCAGCTTCCTTCCTCAGCCTCTCCCCTAGCCTGCTTGTGCACTCCACCATGTGCCTTGCGTATCCCTACATCATAAGGCTATTTGTCATTCAAACGTCAAGTAACTTTGCATTTTTTTTTTTTTTTTTGCATGAGGTTGGTTTATTGACGTGCCTTGAGTCGTTCACTAGTAAATGCCGGGGCAGCAAGGTGGCGTTGATGATGCCAATCTTGACCATTAGCCATAAGGAGACCCCGACCGATAAAGTTCTTAGTCCCTTGTTGCTGTAGCCACGATCTTCCACTTACACCGTTGTGTTTCATCAGCAACTCCTTTATCAATTCTGTTTCCGTTAAGCAAAGACGAGGATCCGTCCCATTCCACACAACAAATCTCTTCCCTGTATTACCAAAACGTTATATAATAAAGGTTTATTCATTTTATTACATTTAGTCCTCCGTCAATCTTTAATTTGTAATCAAGTTTAAAGGCTAAAATATTCTTCCCTAAGTTTTTGCAATACAATGAACCACTTGCCCCAAAAATAATTCCGTGGAGGGTACTTTTGTCAGAATGTCACTTACAAATTACAGTTAACGAAACAACTTAATCACAAAATGATCTATGTTTAGAATTGACGACCATTTTATTACAATTCAAGACCATACCGTACTGTTTGGACCAAGCAACGTAATGCGGGAGAAGACGGCCGACGATGTCATGGTGAATAGAGTCACAATCCTTGGAAGCGGATTGTGAAACCATGGCCGAGATTTCAAGGATGTTTCCGGTTAACGGACGCGGTTTAGGACCGGTTACGCCTTGTCGTTCCATGATCTTCTTGATTCGCCTAGGTGTTAGCCAGTAACACGATATGGTGTCGTATAAAACTCTCAATACTAAGGTCACGAATATCACGAGGAGTGATTTTAATATTGTAAGCCACATTTTTGGTTCTTTTTTTTTCTTCCAGCAACAAAGATTCGAAAAAAAAGAGTAAGAGATTTAAGAGGGAGAGACAGAGAACAACGGTGTATTTATAGTGTTGGAACGGAGCTAGTATTGGTCGAGATATATAAAAAAAAATCAAGTAGGGTACTAAATCTTGAAAAACTAATTATGGTACTTAGTTGCATTATTCAATTAAAGTATGGAAGATATGGGATAATTAAATCAGTAAATCTTGATATTTTTTACCTTACTTTGCTACACACTGCCATTTAATTCACATTTTAAGAGATATTATGACAAAACAAGTTTTACTCTTTCAAAGATACCACAACTTTGGAAAGTTTCCAAAACAACCACAAATATTTTTAAAGGGGTTCCTAAAAATTTAAGAAATGTTTCTAGGAAAAATTGGAAATAAAGGATCTTTTAAAAAGTTTTTACATCTATACATTGTAAAAAGTTTTTCCATCTTTTTAAAAAGTTTCTAGGGAAAATTGGAAATTAGTAAATTGTATAGATGAAAGGTAGAAGAGCAATACATTAAAGAAGACAGTTAGAATTCTTCACTAAAGTGGCATAAATCTTTGAAGATCAATCCAAAATATCAAGAAGAGAGTTTGGTTCTAAAACTAACTCTAGAAAAGAAAACTTAGGTTACAAAATATATATAAATTGTTTATATTCAAAATAGAACCAAACCGGATCGACCTGATACAAACCGGGTCAAACCCAAACAACTTCATATGTGATCTGTTGATCAAAGATTGAAGACTCGTCCCTAACCTGTTTTAGGTGTTGATTGGTTCTCCCGCTACCATAGCGATTGGTGCCAATCATACAAACCGCTTCTAATGGCTTCCAACCGCTTGAAACCACTTAATTTTAAAAGCTGCTTCCCGCAAGCATTTGCGGTTGCGGGCGATTGCAGTCGATTGAAATATTACGTGGCTCCAATCTTCGTCGTGGGTGTATATGGGCTCACTAAATCATGCATAACTCTTAAACCGCACCTCTGGTTTTCTTGAAGTCACCTCCATACGAAAGCTAAATCAATTTCCTATAACTTTGATCAATAACTTCGAAGCTAAATCCCAAGGTAAGATCTTCATCCGTGTTGTTCTTTGAGGGACTTCAGACTGGTTTTGAATCATCAATACTCTTCTTTGCATACTTTGCATCAAAATGTGTGTCTTCCTTATTTTAACATGAATTGGCTCAAAATACACACAAGACACACCAAAACACATATACAGACACTGTAGAACTTCTAAAATACCAGAAGATTTCACTTGGACACTAAATGCATCAAAACACAATAAAATACCAATTAAACATGATGAAAAGGAGACTAACAACCTTAATTAAGCAGTAAATATGGAGTTTATCAATTGTAAAGTCAACTGATTTTCTTTTTTTTTTCATTTATGGAGATAAGATAGGATAAAACACTTATAATAAATAAAAAATAATGATGTCCCGTGAAACGCTTATTTTAAATTGTCAGTTTTTCATGAAAGTATTTTTTAAATAATAAGTAATGATTAAATATTGTTAAATTATACATCACTAGATGAGGATCCGGCCGATATGCGGGTTTAAAGTTTCATAAATTAAAGTTAACAAAAATATATTATAATTTGTTGTACGTTATTTATAAATTTTATTTTTGTTATAATACACCGATTTATATCTATTTACAAATATCTAATATATGTTTTTATTAAAAGTATATTTTTTTACACATAAATATATTTTATGTTACAAATATATTCTTTATCACCACCTAGAAAATGTCTATATGGAAACATTAAGCCAACTATTTTACTTTCACTTCTGCATAGTTTTATAATTACTAAAATTGTTGGCTCAAAAAACATTTTGAATAAAAAATATATTACATAATATACTAATCAATTATTTATCATCACAATAATGTATGACCACTATGGAGAAAACCTCGGCTCTGCCCTCATCCCTTATGGAGAGAACCTTGCATCCAACCTCCTCCACCATGGAGAGAATCTTGGCTCCGCCTTCCTCCACCATGGAGAGAACCTTGGCTCCGCCTTCCTCCATGGGGAAGATAACCTTGCGTCCAACCTCCTCCACCTTCCTCCCTTGGGGAGATAACCTTGTGTGCAAACTTCTCCACCATAGAGAGAACCTCGGCTCTGCCCTCCTCCTATGTGGAGAGAATATATTCACGTCTTTTTGATATCTCAAAAATGGCTTGCTCCGACAACCAATGAAAGTAAAAAGCTTTTTCTAGCGTCACAAAATCTTTTGATAGTAACAAATGTTAAATATCCCAATGTATTCGTGGAAGTGTCTCTGACACACCATGATGTAGCTCTGTCTCTGTAATGCCTCAACCGCCACTTTGCTTACTGAGCCCATGTCCATTCTCAGTCCATGTACCCACCTTCCTAAGTGGGCCCTATATCTATCCTCGTCTTGTGGATCTACCCATATTCGATGGCCGGTTTGTTACGTTTGGGAGGATTTAAAAACTTGTTTACCAACCCTACAAATCAACAAATGATCTTTTCTTGTGTTTTGTCCTCACTCGCACAGTTCCGACAATCACTTCCAGGAAGGTTATCAATCATGAAGTTCTCTCAGGATCCTTGACCAAAAACATAAGTGCATTTTGGTAACATATGTGGCCAAATCAATTCTTTTAAACATTTCCGCAAACCAGGGTGTCATAGTCTTTGAGCTCCTATGGACATATTAACAACGATTTATGTTTTTCCAATCTATCTATCTATTTTTGTTGTAAGCTTATCTTTGATTAACCTATTTTATCCATCAATTAGGTTAATAAGTTTTTACTCGTTATCTCCCTTTGGGATTGAATGAATAATGGTAACAATTATGTTTGCAAAAAAAATAAGTATTTATGACCAACCAATCAAGGATGAGAAATTAGAAAAAAAAATTTGACATAATTAAAGAAACAATAGAATATTATAAGCACTATAATATATGAATCCCAAATAATTCAAAGATGAAAATATACACTAAATAAATCAATCTAAAAATACTACAATAATTTTAAAATACATTATTAGGAAAAACAGACGTATATATTAATCTTTTTTTTGGGTCAACATATTAATCTTACATATTCCCAACTGAAAAAGGAGAAAGTAGGAGAAAAGTTTGGTTTAAAAAAATAAGAAAAATTTACCTTCCCATTAAAAAAGAATTTTCAATTAAACAAAGTTGAAAGTAGTGTTTTTTAATAAATTATTTAAATATGAGATGATCTATCTTTAGAAGTGAGTATTTAAAAAATTCAGAATTAATAATTAAATATATATATTTTTCCTTAATCCTTCTTTTATTTTTTTGTAGAATTAATAACTTAAAATTAAAAATAAGTAAATAATATTAGAATTTCAAATTTTATGAAATATATATATATATATATATATATATAATCTCCTTATAATTATTTTAAAAAACTTTATATTTTTTTATAAATTCAGTAATTTTTGATAATTATCTTCTTACATTATTAACATTTTTAAAACAAAATATTTTATTTTTGTTGTAATTAAATTCTTCCTATTAAATATTAAATTTTACAAATGTCAAAATCTAAGATTGATAACTTGACGCATGTAAAAATCTTGTTAATGGCTAACTTTCAAAACTCAACTTTATATAATAAGATTAGAAAAAAATTACTAAAAAGACATTAAAAATAGTGTAACAGTAAATTATGTGAATTATCTGTCTTAGAATGTAGGAAAAAATAGAAAATAATCTAGGAATATTACATGTCATAAAGATATCAGAATATCTAACAGATTGTTAATTAATTAATTATAAATTTATTTTATGTTGATTTATCATTTTTATAAAAAGAAACAATAAATGTGACTCTCATACCTATATAATAATATAATCAAATCTAAGAAAATTAAATAATGGTTTTTGTTTTTAAAGAATCTAAATATATAAGATTTTACTTAAATTTAAAATAGATAATGATGTATTTGAGTTTACAAGAAAAGACATATGTCAAAAACAAAAGTGTCAGGTGTCAAGCTTTTCAAAGTATGAGTTTATTGAAACAAAAAAAAATTATGAGTTTGAAAGAAACGTTATTTTTATTATATAAAAATGTGTATATATATATATATATATATATCTAATTTTTTGTGTCGGGATATCTTTGGTTTCTTTTTGATGTTTTCCCAATTCAAATATACTAAAAATTTTTGAGAAACCCCTAGCTAGATTTTGTTGTGAATAGAGTGAGGTTATGGCTTTGACGGTGAGTATAGTGGAATTGGTGTTCGCCCTTTTGGCGTTAGGCTTTTTTTTACTTATATTCTCTGTCATATTACGTCGCTTACTAGAGGAACGTCGTAAGTTCATTCTCGAAGACGTGGAAAATCAACGACAAGAATTCGCCAAACCTCAAAAACTGTCTATGCGACGGCGGCGGAGATTATCAATCGATGAAGATCTCAAGGCCATTTGAGAAAGCACTTTATATGTCAAACTGCAACCATATCTGAACAATCTTTACAATTTCATAGGTGATTTCGTTTTCTATTGTTTTGCACAAGTTGAATTCCACGACGTGTTGTTTTGAATAGTTACATGCTTCAAGTTCGTCTTTTACTTGATTTACCTGCATATCGCATCGCATAGCTTATATTTTGAGAGAAAATCATATGATCAAGACTCAAAAGAGTATTTGAAGGTAACAAATAACATTCACAAAACCATATTATCTAGAAACACGTCTACAATAATTGTCTACAAATACAAGTCTTTTCGGTACGTTCATGTTAAAGGTTTTTTACGAACATGCTCACGTACGTGTCCCTAATTAATCTATCCACAAAATGTGTCCATGTGCGCTGTGTTCTCATTTTGGAAGAGAGTTTTGAGAGTATGAAGTGAACAGTTAATAAACCCCTAAAGTATCTCTACTCTTACAAAAAGGGTCTATATACATATATAACATATGCAATAAGGGCCCTGTTCGTTTAGCGACCAGCGACAGATTTCAGCGACAGCATATGTTGTTCGTTTGTCTGTCGCTAGCGACTGTAGCGACTGTCGCTAGAAACTGTCGCTAAATTGTTCGTTTGCATGTCGCTGCGATTAAATACTATATATTTTTTAAAAAAATTAATAAAACTTAATTTTTGATAATTATATTTTTATTTTAAAAAATTACATATAGCCATGAAAATAAATTAAAAACATATTTACATATTTTTAAATAATTAATTTGAATTTTATTTTTAATTTATTCATTTTAATATTGTTAAATTTAATTTGTTGATAACTGATTTTTTTAGAATTTTATTTAAATATATTCAAATTTAATTTTAATAACTATACGTAGTTATATTTTTATTTAATTAATTTTAATTTTGATCATATTTAATTTATCAATTTTTATTTTTTTATTTTTCTTGGTCGCTATGTTTTTCGTTTGCCTGTCGCTGGATCCAGCGACTAGTTTCAGCGACTGATCGGCGATCGTTGGCAATAGTCACTAAAAATTTTAGCGACTGAAAAGTACGGTCGCTGATCTGCTGGCACTGCGACTGGTCGCTAAACTAACGACAGGTAAACGTTGTGTTCTTTTTCGAGAGTTTGACGAAGCAACGTTAATGTCGCTCGTTTACTGTCACACAGGCAAGCGAACATGCAATAATCTCTTTATTAGAAACGAAAAACAAAGACACATTTGTATATAAAAAACTTCATCATGCCGTACTTCATAACATCAACATCTTTATGTACTGTCATGATTTAATTACATATATATAAAGTTCGATCCTGGCCTTCTTCAGTAAGGGGACAAGATATTAATCTGATAGCTAGGACCTGTGCCTGGGGGCTCTATAAATTCGGGTACACGATTGAACCACAAAATTCCATAAAAACTTTACGTTTTCTTTCATGAAAGGTTTAATCTCTAACTCAAAAGAATCCTACATCATAATACAATTTCTAGGCACTGGAATAGATACCAACATTTAGTAGACGTGGACTAAATACAACAAGTCTGATGATAAACCACCGGTTTGTGTAAACCGGTTCTGTCTAGCTCGATTCTACTGTGATGATTTTGACTTGGTTCGGTAAAGACCCTACACTACATTCAATTTACCCAAAAAGAAAAACAAAGAAAACAAAAATGGAACTGAGTTGAACAACCTTGCTATCAAGAGTACTGTCTTTTGTCTTCAGATGTTCAGATGTGTTTCTTTTCTTTACCAGAGGACCTGGAATGACTTGACAGAGTCCACTGCGTATAGTTGGTGTAAAAGCCAAACAATACAAAGTATGAGAAACAGAGAATCATGATTAGTGCTTCTAATAGGAAAGGGTACTTTTGAGGAGGTTGAATGGTAAGGTAGAGGACATGAAGAACTATGGAGATGAAGAAATGGGTTCGTAGTAAGAAAACATAACCTGGGAAGTTTTTGAAGGAGAAAATTGAAGCTTTAGTTTTCTGTATCGAATGGTGATTCCCAGGTGAATGATAGATGATGGTGAAGAGAAAGGATAGTGTTAAGTAAGGGATCATGAGTTTATCACGGCAAAGAAGAGGGAACGTAGAGAAGAGAGCGTAATAGGTTAATAGACTGAAATGGTCAGGGAGTTTGAGAGCTAATAGTGTTGCAGAGAGAAAAGGCATCAGGATTGATTTCTCATGCACTGCAGATTCAAAACAAGCGAGATATTAATTAATGGAAAATATGGTGAAATTAATTACGGAGATTGAAGATCAAATTGAAATATATATACCTTGGAAGGAAAACAAGTAGAAAGCCATTGAACTGTTGAGCAACCCATATAGGAAACCTTCATTACTTGGTGACAAGACTTGCTGAACCATTGAAGGGAGAGAAGCCAATATAGTTGCAGCTAAGCTAATAGACTTGAGGGATTGTGTTGTAAACAGTTTTTTCCATTTTATGAGTATGGACGTAGTGCACCAGAAATTTGCCACGTAATCCTCGTATATTCCCCTCTCAAATGGGGCAAGACGGGAGAGAACCTGCATCATCAGCAATTTGCTTCACGTTAATGAGCAAACAAACGAATGAGACCTATTGGGTGTGTACAATTTACATCACAGGAAGCAAAAAGTACAATTTCTTAGTTCTACCAGAGACAGATAATTAATTTTTCTTTCTCGACAAATTATCAAATACGTATTTACCATTGAGAAGTCGTCCAAAGAATGCACATATGGCCACCAAACAATAACAAACGTGGCTATGACTGCAATTCCAAGCTTAACCACAGCAAGTATTGGGTTTCTCCTTCTTAGGCATTTTCCCAGTAGATGGCTGAAAAAGGCAGGAGCAAAGTATGCACTCATCTGCGACGTAGACACAACCAAACAGTATGACCAAGATGTGAAACTGGAACAGAATTTGACCAACATGCTATCACTAGTTACATACATAAACAAAGGGACAAATCAAGCACTGCATAAGATTAAACATATTGTATGTATACAACACTGTACATAAATGCAACGACGGGAAGTATGTATGGCCATAAACACTACACTACAACCTCAACAAATTATAGATCAACTACTTATATTTTCCAAGGAACTGAAACCATCTAGTTTTCAGGCTATGAGATTCTATAAAGCCATTGCACGTCAGATCATCTAGAAATAACGAAAACGGATCGGCGCTAGCTTAAACCTTGTGTAAAATAGAGCAAACTACACAAACATTCTATTATAGGCAAACATAAGAATACAGAAGTAGAATCCCAAAGTCACCTGTTTATGACTGAGAGCTAAACTGAACAAAACACAAGTGAGAACCTCGCTCCCACATAGTACCGCAGCAATAGCACCAAGTGTAAGTCCCAAGCTGATACAATTGTACTAAAAACAAACATAATTCTAATGAGTATCATATATACAAACAAAATCACAATACCAAAGAGAGGTAACGGTCAATACAGACCTGAAAATGACCATGATCAATGAGGATCAAACAAGGGTTCAAGAGAATCATAGCAATATGCCATGCCACTTCACTCTTACTACTCCTACTCCTACTTCGATTCCTATGATACACTAACACAAAAAAGAGAGCAGCTGGGAAAAATATGAGAGCATCAGATGATAAAACAGTCCATCTCATCAACAATTTTCTGCAAAACAAAAAACCCAATGTAAGCTAAATTACACATCAAGCAACAAATTAAAGGATCAGATCAGATCAAGTATGATTTTACCCAAGATAAGACTCGTGACCACGAGAGCTTAGAAGAGCAACAGACTCAGGATTGAAGATTCTGAGTAAGACTCCATGGATGTAACTCTGGTAAGCAGTTAAAGGAGGGTAATCTAATCCCCAGTAAGTGAGATCGTTGTTAGTGCCGTTTCTATACCAATCGATAACCGGAAGATTTGTGGTTATCTCCATCCAATGTCTCTGAGCTTCGAAATCGCCGAATTTAGGAGGGGTTCCGGCGCCGGAGTATGGATACATCGATACAGCAGATCGGATCAGTAATGCGAAGAGTGAGATGCAGAGGAATGAAGTGGTGGTTCCTTTATGTGTTAACCACCACCACAACGTATCAATCGAAGATCCGGTTTGCGAAGATACCGGATCTGCAACGTCATCGTCGCCGGAATGTTTCGCCGGCTTCTTCTTCGGCATCTTTGTTTTGTTCGTCTTCTCCGTTTACTTTTCTCGCCTGAGCTGATTGCAAAATCGACCCCGTGATGTTTGGATGAGTGGGCAAAGTCGGTTCACCGATCGGTCTAAGTTTGGGTTTAGTGAAAATTGTGAAAAAAGAAACCCGTAATTTTTAATTGTTTTGCAAATCTACCCTCTATCTGCAAAAGTACAAGAACACTATTCAATATTTACTTGTCTAGCATGTGGTATCGTTGAATCTTATTTTTCATGTTTTTTTTTTTCTTTTTTTTGCGAACTTGTAAATATCATTTAGAATGAAAAAAGTTGGTTTTTACATAGTAAGAACCTTACTTAATCTGGGACCTTGGCAAAAATATAAAACAAAGTAACAGATAGAAAAAGTCACTTGACGTGAAACTATTAAAGCCATAAAAGCATGAGATTTCGGAATTTCTTTCGATGACCACGAGCAATGAAGATGTTGCGAAGTTCCCTATCTATGAACTTGAAGATTTGCGCTGGAGAGATGTACTGAGAGTTGTGGACCTTGTTATTTCGCTGCTTCCAGATGTGATAGATTGTTGCTTGGGCAACTAGTTTCCTCAACAGAGACGGGGTTGATTGGGAAGAGGCTCGGAGCCAAGAGAGAAGCTCAGACCAGGAGGTGAAAAGGACTCTATTAGGGTGGATCCTTGAGGAGCAAGCTGCCAGATAACCGCTGAATAACTGCAGGATAAGAACAAGTGATCTTTGGACTCCACTTCCAAGTCACAAAAAGTGCAGAGCGATGAAGGTATAATCCCCCAAGAAAACAGTCTCTTTTTTGTGGGCAACCTATTAAGATGGGTCACCCAGAAGTGAAAAGCTTGTTTAGGGATTGCTCCTTTGAACCAGACCAGACAGACCAAGATTTTTCCTCCTCCTTGGCCTTAACACATTCAAGTTTGAGTGAAGAGAACCCATTACAAATTGATGTTCAGCTATCAGTCAACTTTGTCAGCTTCCGAGGAGTTTGCTGGGCATTCGTTGTGGTGAGGTGAATATGGGCTGCGAGCAGCCTCGATCTTGGAGGGGAAGATTCCAACCATCTTGGTTTAATGCATCTTTTACCTTTGCGACAACGGGAGACGAAGCTGTCTAGGACCATCGGGACCTAAACTTTTGATAAGAGGACCCATAGGCGTCCATGAATCAAACCAAAAGCTTGTTCGGTTACCATTTCCAACTGTTACTTTAAGGAACTGCTCAGCGATAGGCCTTAGACGAAGTAGAGATTTCCAGGTCCAAGAATCCCTAGGCGAAATCTTTATTTCCCAAAAGCTCTTGTTCTTTATGTTATGGTGTTGGTGCCAGAGAGCCCAAAGAGAACCATTTCCTGCAAAGAGCAACCAGATAAATCTGAGGCATAGGGTGACATTCCAGACTGAGAATCTTCTTAAACCCAGACCCCCTTCAGATTTTGGGAGACAGACTGAAGACCAAGCCACTTTAGCTCCCTTACTCCCGTCGATTGTTCCAGACCAAAGGAATCTCGAACACAGATTGTTTTAATACACCCTTTGGAATTTTACAGTCCCTGAGATAACCGAAGCAATTAGTTGATTCCTTCCCGCTAACGACAGAGATTTTGCCGCCCAACCCTTGAAACGGTTAGCCACTTGGTTTAAAAGGGGATGATACTCGAAACCTTTAGCTTCCTATGCATCGGTGGTAGGCCTAAATAACGAATTGGTAGAGTAGCCACTGGGAAGCCATGTCTTGCGATAGCATTAGCTTCAGGGTAGTCGAGACCAGCATGGAAAAGTTGTGTTTTATCTCTGTTCATCACCAAACCCGACCAAGATGCAAAGTCGTCCAGGGCTTCGTTTATACCATGGAGAGAAGGCCTCTATTCCATCGAAAAATATCATAACGTCATCCGCAAACATCAAGTGAGAGAGTTCTATACCTGATGTTTTCGGATGATAGAAGATGTACCCTTGCTGGAATCTTGATTGTAACAATCTTGATAGCACCATTCTTCCGGATCAAATAAACGGGGGATAAGGGATTGCCTTGTCTCAGGCCCTTGGTACTTTTGAAAAAACCTGAGAGTTCCCATTTAAGCAGACGGAGAAGCTAGGTGTAGTTATGCATTCATAGATCCATCCAACAAAACGAGGAGGGACACCAATGATTTGAGCCGATAATGAAGGACCAGCTCACGAGTCGAAGGCTTTGCGAATATCCACTTTTAACATTCCTCGGACTGAATATGCTTCCTGTTATAACCTTGGATAACTTCAGTTGCCAGAAGCACGTTTTCTGCTAGGAGTCCGGCATAAAAGCTGATTGGTAAGGTGAGATAACCTCCGGGAGCAGCTTTGTAGCCTTGATGCAAGGAGTCTCGAAATCACTTTGTAGAGAGTATTTAAGCAAGAGATGGGCCTAAACTCTGAGGGTTTGGAAGCGTTTATGATTTTGGAATCAAAATAAGGGAAGTTGAGTTCCATTGCTTTAGGATCTTACCCGATTGGAAGAACTCCAACAACGCCCAGTGACCTCGGGACCAATGACACTCCAGCGAAGTGAAGAATTCAGATGAATACCCATCAGGGCCACTCGTTTTATTTCATGGTAATGAAAAGAAGGCTTCTTAATCTCTTCCTTGGTAAACATTTTTTCCATATGCTGCTGTTGAGATTGGGAGCTTCGAAGGGAGGAGGAGGTTCATGTCCTCTTGAAGCAGGCATGTCGAATATCTTCTCCACCTAGGAGGTCTGAGAAATAGTCCACACAGAGATTTCGATGCCCTCTTGCGAATCAACCTCGCATCGTTTGAATCAAATAGATAGTGGATATGGTTTTGAGCTTTTCGCGCCTCTGCCATCCTATGGAAGTAAGCGGAGTTATCCCCTCTTTGATCCAATTTATACTGGAGCATTATCGAAGAAAGCTTCCTCAGCTTTACGCGGCAGAATCCACTTTCTATCTGCTTCAAGTTCTAGACCCGCATTTACTGTTGAAGGATTTGAGAGAGTAATGTTGGAGAGCTAGAAGAGTCGCATGCGCTTCGGATGTCCTTTTTCAATTCGAATAATTCTCCTTATTAAAGTTTCTGATGACACTCTTCAGGCTCTTTAGTTTGAGGAGACTCGAAACATTCTTGAGCCCGTGACATTAGCGAGTACCAGTAGAAGAGCTGGTGGCAATGAATTCATTATTTTGAAGCGGGAAGTTATAAAATCGGAAAGGTCTTTGCTCTTTAAGACTTCCAGCATCCATTGTTTCCTCACGAGACATGATCTGAGAAGTCAATATCTCGAAAGAGGCAAAAGAATTTGGATATGACATTGTCCACTGTGAGTTTACTAGGATACGATCCAGCTTCTTTGCTACAGGTCTTGATAAAGATTTGTTCCACCAGGTGAAAGAGTTGCCTTTGTAAGTTAGATCAGATAGATCAGCATTCGATAGACAATCTCTAAACTCTCTAGTCCTTCTATCGACATTTAGGGTAGGCGGATTTGAGTGCTCCTCCGGATTCAACACCTGGTTAAAATCCCCCATGACAATCCAGGCTTTACCAATTAGAAGCTGAGATTCTGCTAGATTCACAAGTTTTGCCCAAAGCTCTTTCCTTGTTGTATCTTCATTAGAGGCATATATAATAGAGACAATCATCGGTTCCCTGTACTCTGGAAGCAAAACCTCACAGGTAATCATTTGCAGGGAGCGATGAAGAACCACAACATTCACACTCGGGTGCCATAAAACCCAGATCTTCCCCAACTCAGAAAAATTATAGTTATCACTTAACCAACTAGGTAGAAGGTCATCCAAAAACTTCTTCTTCTTAACAGATTAACATGCGTTTCTACTAAACCACCAAAAAGGGATTGCTGTCCCCTAATCCATTTTTTAAAGCCTCTTCTATGGCTATATATATTAAATCCGCGAACATTCCAACAAAAAGGTTCGTACACATACTTCAATGGGTTTGAGGCTCTTGCCTCGCTGAATCTTCCATTGTCTTTTAGACATCACCTTTTGAAATTTCTCAAAAACTTCCTCACCACTATCCTCGTCTCTGTCAGGAGAGCGTATCAGATGAATCTGGTTCCACCCCTAAGGATTTCTCCGATTCAGCATCAGCATTATCCAGATTGTTTCCCGCCTTATCAAGAACTGATAGACCACTTGAGTCTCCTTTTAAGAGAGTTTTATTGCCTGAGGTTTGTTGTGATGGCTCAGATGAAACATTCTCCTTGGGGTGTGGTTGTTGTGATGATGACTTGAGGGTATTCTTCGGGACATAAATCAGGTTTGGACCCTTGTGAGCATCATTACCAGGGCTCTGAGAAATAGGCTGGTAGGTTTTCTTCTGTTGCCTATGTTTAGAATCACCAACCTTCAACCTAGGACAGGCATCAGAAGGGTGAACTGTGGACTTACAAGATGTGCAGGTAATAGGGGCTTTTGAGCACCTCTTCAAAGTATGCCCTATTCCTTTGCAAAAAGAGCATACCGGAGGCATCCATGGGCTAGATACAAGGACTCTAGCAATCTCACCTGAATCAAATTGGACATTTACGGCTTCAGGGAGTGGTTTCCTTGGATCGATAATCGTAAACACCTTTGCCACCTCCAAGTTTGTTTTGTTTGCCGTTGAAGGGTGAAGGAATTTGGGGTCTCCAACTAATCCTGCAACCTCCTGCAAAGCCTCTTCGTTGAAAAACTGTAGTGGCACGTTGCTGAGTTCTAGCCTTTTCATGTTTCTTCTTCATATGCACTCTTTCTACAAAAATCTGTGTTTTGGCTAACATTCTCATTCCTCGAAATGTTTATTCAACAATATCCTTTTTAGAGGACAAGCTTAATTTCATTTTAAAGTTATTAAAGATTCAAAGACCCAAGAAAAAATGTGACCAGCTAATCCATTGACACTTTAAGATTTATATAAATATATGGATGCCTTAGTACATGCATGGAAGAGATGATTTAAGACTTTTGGCACTAAAGAAGTTGATCAAGATCTTCAATTAAAAGAAGTTCAAACAAGTTCGTCTCTAGGGGTAGGCAAAGTAGGTATTTGATAAGGGTTCAAAATCAATTTCAATATTTTCTTGGGTTCAATTTTAGAAAGAAAACAAATTAGTAAGAAGCTTTAATATTTTTGGGTTTTGCCATGGGTCCTCTCACATATTAAGACGGGTTATCGGATTTGCTTATGAAAAGAAAATAGACAAAGGAGAAGTGGATACCTCAAATGTAATGTGCATGCATCTTGGATCAATTGGATATCCATGTGTGGGGAAAATTGGATTCTCGAGATCAAACCGGTCAAGCTAGAATGTATTACACGAGATGTGTTTATAGCTACAGATTTTCGGATAGCGGTGGAACTGTAGTGTTTTGTGGACTCTACAAGGCTATAACAACAACCATTTTCAACAAATTGAGTTAAGTAGGTAACATTTCTCCGTTCGGATGATAGCTTCAATGGAGATGTTAAATCTCCCAGCAATTTAATGGACAGTTAGATGGAGCAGTTAAATGATTTTTATCAAACTCATCCAAAAACTTTGAAAAATTTGGCTGACTCTGATCGATGCAGTCAACTGGAACTAATTCAGTCAAAAATGTAAAATGACTAAAATACCATTATCTAACTTAAACAATTACCCTAAAAATCATCCTCTTCGTACATTACAAACACCGAAGACGAGAAACGAAACTAGCCATCGCCGGATCTCTTTACCGGATATCTTGCCGGATCTCTTTGCTGGATATCTTGCCGATATAGCTCACCGGATCTATCGCCGGTTCTATTCGATGGAGTATAACAGGTTTGTTTTAGTTCCTCTCTCTCTCACTTTCTCACTCTTGCCGGAGTATAACAGGTTTGTAAAACATGGGCATTTTAATTATTTTCTAATTAAATCTATCTAGATGATAATGTAAATAAATAAAACAAACACATTTCCATTGAGATGCATCATCCAAATTAACCATTTTTTTCATTGTTTGTTGGATCATTTGATATTTAGATGAATCATTTGGATATATGATTTGAATGGATCATTAGGATGGGAATACTAAATGGTGAAACGAACAGGGCCTTAAGTAGGTAACATTTGATTGTGTTACCACAAGACTAGCTTCGATACTAGAATTTGTTGGATAAAACAAGGACCATACATTGCAAATTCACATTTTCTACTTTCATGTTGGTAGACGCTTCGTCTAATTCCATAGCTTGATCTATTGCAAAATGTGTACTTAGCAATATTTGTATCAATATTGAAATATTCCTAGAGTTCATCTCTAGTGTTACTTTTTGTATCAAAAATTCTTTAGTGTTGTGTTTTTAATCATAACTAGATTAAGACCCGCGGTACACCGCGGGGCAAATTATTTATAACTAAAATATTTAAATTATAAGTTGTATTTGTTGGTTATATATGTTATAGTTATATAATAATTGTTAATTTTATAATTTAAACCATATAATACCGCAATATAATTTTTTTTTTTACAGAAGATTTATTTAATCAATTTAATTAGATATGTCTATTCTCTGATACCGATAGTGTTAACAAAATAATGAATTAATGTTTTATCCTTGTAACTCCGAATTAATGGTATTTTAAATTTATATAAATATCGACAAAACCCGTCCCGTTATATAATCTCGTCTCGAGATATTTTAACTTGCACTATATTATCTTAATTTTTAATATTTATTGTTTTGTATTATAAATATTAGGTTGAGTTAATATGTTATTTATTAAGATTGTAAGCATTTACATTTTATACGATAGGCACTTCTTATAAAGTTTAAATATTTGTAATACTTAGAGTTCTTAAAACGGTTAAATATTTCTCATATTTGAAGTTTCGTAAAAGTTTAAATATATTATTAATATTTTAAAGGTTTTCTAACTTTTTAAAAACTTGAAATAATTATAATTAATATTTAAAGTTCTTATAAAGTTTAAATATTTATAATATTTGAAAGGTCATAAACGTTTAAATATATATATATATATATATATATTTTTAACATTTTATAAAGTTTAATTTTCTAAAAATACAAATATTTATAATATTTCTACTTTTTATAAAATATAAATATTTATAATATTTAACTTTTTCCAAATCTTTAAAATAAAGAACCGGAATAAACCAAATAATTTTTTTTAAAGTTTGAATGCATGATATGTAACATCCGTGAACCGGATTTCCGGTTTAGGATGTGCATCGATCGATGCAGTAGGAGCATCGATCGATGCTGACTCAATTCTGTGCGTTTTGACTTAAGTCAAACGCTGCGTTTTGGGGAAGGAAAAGGGGAAAAACCCTTAAGTCGTGTCTTTGGTCTCATTAGACGGTTTCAGCCGATTTTTGAGAAAAAGAAAGAGAGAAGAAGAGTTCTGAAAGTTCTTGGTGATTCCTTGAGATTTGGGGCGTTCTTTGGTGAGATCTGTAGCTGGGATTGCTGTAGGAGCTTCCTGGAAGCGTGTTCTTGCTGTTTTATTGTTTAGATTCGTCTTGGCAGGTAAGTGCAGGACCATGGCTTATCTAAGCTAGAGAATTCAGTGATTTGCTTGTTTCTTGTTGTTAGACGTATTAGGTTGATGTTATGGACGTTAGGAAGTTTTCTTGTGGCTTGGGATTGAGTTTCTGTGGTTGTAGGAACGAGATCCGGCGAAACCGGAGAAATCACGGTGCTCGACGTTGCGTCGATCGATGCATAGCTTGCATCGGTCGATGCAAGTGCGAGACGGCGCGATGAACTTTAGGGTTTTCGTGTGCGTCGAGCATGCGTCGATCGATGCAGATTGGGTATCGGTCGATGCAAGTTATACTGCATCGATCGATGCAGCTTCTTATCGATCGATGCTTCTCATTGGCATCGATCGATGCATGTGTGGCATCGGTCGATGCTATGTCCTGTTTTGGTTATTGTCTGTTGATTGTTTGTGTGTTGATTACTGATACTCTAATGCTTGTGTGTATAGCCCAGTAGATGGGAGGATTGCCTTACTGAGTATTTATAAAATACTCATGCATTGCAATATGTGTTTGTGGTGCAGGTAAAGGCAAAGTGTGACCGTGGGATCCAGGCAATGAAGAGGAGGATGTTCTAGGGACTCGGTTGGTTGCTGATCTGGCATTGCTAGGTTGCTAGAGTTGAGTCTTAGAGCATTGTTTAGGTTGCTGGTTATTTGTTTTATGTTGTTGGATCTTTAGTTAAGATTGGAATTGATATTGGAGTATTGTTATATTTTATTATTGGATTATATTGGATATTGCTATTGAATTTCCGCTGTTGGTTGTGTTTGTGGTTAGGTGACTAGTGGGTATGGGACCACTAGTTGTAGTTTATATTTATTACTTATTATTTTAAAAAAAAAAAGGTCGGTCGTTTCATTTTGGTATCAGAGCCCTTACGGTTCTAGGTTTGGGTTCACTAGGCTTTGTGCTGTAGATGTTTGGGATTGCATGTCTTGATTGATTATGTGAGTTAGTCAATTGTGTGTGGCATGGAGTCTAGAACATCCTCTTCGAGCCTATTGGTGATTCCACGGTGAGTTTCTATTTACTGTGTTAAATAGTATTTGTTTGCTTAGCCTTCTGTTCATGGTAGTGCAGATGGTTAGAGGTGGTGCTGTTGCTGGTCGAGGTCGTGGACGCGGTCGTGGTCGTGGTCGCGGACGTGGTCGTGGTAGGGGCGAGTCCCAGTGGTTAGTGAGACCGAGGACCGAGTGTGACAGCTGAGGGTGTTGGCGAGTCGCGGGTGTTCGGGGATTCTGTGAGTGTGGCCGGAGGGCGGTGTTGATGCTCCAGTGGCCGGTGATGCTAGGGTCCCGGGTGTGGGAGCCCAGCGGGTGGAGTCCCTGGTGTTGACATTGCGGCTTTGCTAGCACAGGTGTTGGAGCGGTTACCACTGTGGTACCGGCTCGAGCTCGGGTAGTGCCACCAGTGGTGGCGGAGGAGCGGCAGCCAGTGGCTGCAGATGTGGGAGTCCATGGTCGTTATCTCACCATGTTGACAGAGATGGGTCGGTTGCGTGCTGAGCAGTTTTCAGGAGGTGTAGATCCTGCTGCTGCGGATGCGTGGAGGACGAGAGTGGAACGTAACTTCCACACTACGAGATGTCTGAGGAGTTGGGTGGACATAGGGGTCTACTTTTGGGTGGTGATGCTGAGTTGTGGTGGAGGTCAGTGGTTGCTAGGAGGGCGCAGAGGGAGATGACTTGGGCTGACTTCGTTTTGGAGTTCAACCGCAAGTATTTTCCTAGAGAGGCATTGGACCGGCTGGAGGTGCAGTTCCTTCAGATATCTCGGGGACGCGGTCAGTGCGGGAGCTGGATTTAGAGTTCAGTCGACTCTTATGTTATGGGGGTCGGTATGGAGTCCGAGGAGGCTCAGGTGAGGAGGTTATGAGAGCTCTACGGGATGATTTGAGAGTTCACTGTAGAGGACGGTATTATGCTACGCGTGCGAGCTGGTTGAGACTGCAGCAGAGATCGAGGAGGATATCCGGGCACAGTCAGTGTCGGTTACTCCAGTAGCTCAGCCTAGTAAGGCTCAGCAGCAGGGTGGTTCCAGCAGGGGCGGTAGGCATGCTCAGGGAACCAAGAGGAAGTGGGAGGCTACGCAGAAGCCGAGTGGTGCAGGTTGCTTCAGTTGTGGAAGCAAGGATCACAAGGTTGCTAGTTGTCCCAAGAGGAGTGTTCCGACGGCGGGGCCTCGGGTATGTTACCATTGCGAGAGACGGGGCACATCAGGCCTTTTTGTCCCAAGTTGCAGCCGGCAGCAGTGGCAGCGTTGCAGCAGGTGCAGCCTGGTGGTCAGCAGGTGGCACGGATTGAGCAGGGGCCTCGGGTTTACACGACAGCTGAGCTGGTGGAACCAGTGCCGGGCGATCACGGTATATTTTCTGGTACTTAACTTTGTGAATTTTTAGTAGGTTCAGATTGTATATGTTTCTGTGATAAAGTGTTAGGTTCTCAACACATGAGGTTTGTGTAGGGACCTTGTTGGTGGGCGGGTTTAAGTCCCATGTTATGTTTGATTCTGGAGCTTCGCATAGCTTCATTACTCCAGTGTGCAGAGTGTGCGGGGATCAGCGGGGATCCGGAGAGCGTGCGGGAGTTGTCGAGTTGCGGGAGGCGAGTTCTGAGAGTGATTGGACGAGCTAGGGAATTGATATTCAGATCGCAGGGAGAGTCGTGGCCAGCTGATTTGCTTATCAGTCCGGTGGAGCTGTATGATGTTATTCTCGGGATGGATTGGTTGCATCGGCATAGGGTGCATTTGGATTGCCATCGGGGTAGAGTGGAGTTTGAGCGTTCAGGAGGGAAGTTGGTTTTTCAGGGTATTAGCCGACTTCGGGAGTCTCGTGATCTCAGCCATTCAGGCTGGGAAGATGATCGAGAAGGGCCGTGAGGCTTATCGGTTACTATATCTATGCCGAGTCAGTGGGGAAGTCTACGGTTAGCGGTATTCCGGTAGTGGAGGAATTTGAGGATGTGTTTCAGTCTTTGCAGGGATTACCACCATCACGGTCGGATCCTTTTACCATTGAACTGGAACCGGGGACGACACCGTTATCCAAGGCTCCTTACAGAATGGCTCCAGCAGAGATGGCAGAGCTGAAGAAGCAGCTAGAAGATTTGTTGAGTAAGGGATTCATCCGTCTAGTGTATCACCGTGGGAGCGCCGGTGTTGTTTGTGAAGAAGAAGGATGGGAGTTTCAGGTTGTGTATTGATTATCGGGGTTTGAACCGGGTCACCGTGAAGAACAAGTATCCTCTTCCTAGGATCGATGAGTTGTTGGATCAGTTGAGGGTGCTACTTGGTTCTCCAAGGTAGATCTGGCGTCGGGTTATCATCAGATACCGATAGATGAGGCAGATGTGAGGAAGACTGCTCGGGACGAGATATGGGCACTATGAGTTTGTGGTGATGCCCTTCGGATTGACTAACGCACCAGCAGCGTTTATGAGATTGATGAACAGTGTGTTTCAGGAGTTTCTGGATGTATCTGTCATCATTTTCATCGACGACATCCTGGTTTATTCTAAGAGTCTGAGGAGCATGCAGTGCATTTGAGAGCTGTCATGGAGAAGCTGCGGGAACAGAAGCTATTTGCTAAGTTGAGCAAGTGCAGTTTTGGCAGCGTGAGATGGGCTTTCTGGGTCACATTGTTTTGCAGAGGGGTTTCGTAGATCCAGAGAAGATTCAGGCTATCAGGGATTGGCCTAGACCGCAGAATGCCACAGAGATCGGGAGTTTCCTTGGATTGGCAGGTTATTACAGGAGATTTGTGGGGGTTTGCAAGCAGAGCACGTCCTATGACTAAGTTGACAGGGAAGGATGTTCCTTTTGTCTGGTCAGAAGAGTGTGAGGAAGGCTTTGCAAGCCTGAAGGAGATGTTGACTACTGCGCCAGTATTGGCTTTGCCGAGCAGAGGAGAACCCTATGTGGTTTATACGGATGCATCGAGAGTTGGTTTGGGGTGTGTTCTGATGCAGCATGGGAAGGTGATTGCCTATGCATCGCGGCAGTTGCGGGTGCATGAAGGCAACTATCCTACTCATGATTTGGAGATGGGTGCTGTAGTTTTTGCCTGAAGATTTGGAGATCTTATCTTTATGGTGCAAAGTACAGGTGTTCACAGATCATAAGAGCCGAAGTATATATTCACTCAGCCTGAGTTGAATTTGAGACAGAGGCGGTGGATGGAGCTTGTGGCGGATTATGATTTGGAGATAGCCTATCATCTGGTAAGGCTAACACGGTTGCAGATGCTGAGTCGGAAGAGGGTAGCTTCGGCTCGGAGCAGGAGATGGAGTCTCTGGTAGGAGAGATCAGTGCGTTGAGCTTGTGTGCTGTTTCACTGGAACCGTTGGGTTTGGAAGCAGTGGACAGAGCAGATCTTTTGAGTAGGGTGCGGTTGGCACGGAGAAGGATTTGGGGCTGGTGAATGCCTCAAAGGATGTTGATTCAGAGTATCAGGTCTCAGATAATGGTACTATCTTGGTGCATGGTCGGATTTGTGTGCCCAAGGATGAGGAGTTGAGGCGGAGATTCGAGAGAGGCTCATTCGAGCAAGTTATCTATTCATCCAGGAGCGACTAAGATGTACCGTGACCTCAAGAGGTACTATCATTGGGTCGGGATGAAGAAGGATGTGGCTAGTTGGGTTTCGAGGTGTGATGTGTGTCAGCTAGTGAAGGCTGAGCATCAGGTTCCTGGCGGGTTCTTGAAGAGCTTACCCATTCCTGAGTGGAAGTGGGATATGATTACCATGGATTTTGTGGTAGGATTGCCAGTGTCACGGACTTTTGATGCTATATGGGTCATTGTGGACCGGTTGACTAAGTCAGCACATTTTCTGGCCATTAAGAAGACTGATGGAGCAGCGGTCTTGGCTAGGAAGTATGTGAGGAGATAGTCAGATTGCATGGGGTGCCAGCGAGCATTGTGTCGACAGAGATTCTAAGTTCACTTCGGTGTTCTGGCAGGCATTTCAGGCAGAGATGGGCACTAAGGTGCATATGAGTACAGCTTATCATCCCCAGACAGATGGACAGTGAGAGGACGATCAGACGTTGGAGGATTTGCTGAGGATGTGTGTTTGGATTGGGGTGGCCATTGGGCAGATCACTTGAACCTGGTAGAGTTTGCTTACAACAACAGCTATCAGGCGAGTATTGGTATGGCTCCTTATGAGGCTTTGTATGGGAGGCCGTGTCGTACACCGTTATGCTGGACTCAGGTGGGGGAGAGGAGCATGTACGGGGCAGATTTTGTTCGAGGAGACCTCGAGAGAAGATTCGGGTTCTCAAGCTGAACATGAAAGAGGCTCAGGATAGGCAGAGGAGTTATGCAGATAAGAGGAGAAGAGAGACCTAGAGTTTCAGGTAGGAGACAGAGTGTACCTCAAGATGGCCATGTTGCGGGGTCCGAACAGGTCATTGAGAGACTAAGTTGAGTCCGAGGTATATGGGTCCGTTCGAGTGATTGAGCGAGTTGGACCGGTGGCATATAGACTGGAGTTACCTGAGGTTATGCGTGCTTTCCATAAGGTATTCCATGTGTCTATGTTGCGGAAGTGTCTCCGTGAGGATGATCAGTTGTTAGCTAAGATTCGAGAAGATCTTCAGCTGCATGTGACTTTGGAGCCGAGACCAGTGAGGGTTCTCGAGAGGAGGATCAAGGAACCGGAAGAAGAAGGTTCCTTTGATGAGAGTCCTTTGGGACTGTGTGATGGTGTGGAGGAGCAGACTTGGGAACTGAGGCAAGGATGAAGGCAAGGTTCAGAAGTGGTATGAGAAGCAACCACGACTGAGGCTTGCGTCTGGTTCCGTCTGTAAGCTGGAGCGGGAATGGAGTATTCCAGCCCATCTCTCTTGTTACTCGGTCGCTTGGGGTGGTTGGTTGTGCGACTCAGTAACAAGATGAGGTGGTGCTCGGGTACAAAGTTTCCGAGGCGGGGAGTTCGGGGAAAAGTTTCCCGGAATAGAAGTTTCCTTAAGTGGAAAGTTTCCAGAAATGGAAAGTGCTAAATATGGAAAGTTTTATGGGAGTTAGAATTTGTCCATTTTAGCGGTGGGAAGCCTTGGAGGGCTTTTGTGGCCTTTGTGGCGGACTTTCAAGTCAGAGTGCCTTGTGTGGCGGTCTTGTTAGACAGTGTGTGGCCTTTGTGGCGGACTTTAGTCAGAGTGCTGTGTGGCGGTCTTGGGTTGTGTGGCGCTTGGGCTTTTAGTTGTTGGCCTTTGTGGCGGGCTTTTAGCCATTTGTTGGCCTTTGTGGCGGGCTGTTTGCTTAGTGTCTTTGTGGGTCCCTCGGGACAGATGGTGCTGTGACGGTCCTTCGGGACAGATGGTCTTTGTGACGGTCCCGGGACAGATGGTCTTTGGCGGTCCTTCGGGACAGATGGTCTTTGTGACGGTCCTTCGGGACAGATGGTCTTCGTGACGGTCCTTCGGGGCGAGTGGCCTTGGTGGCGGTCCTTTTAGGACATTTGTTTGGCCTTGGTGGCGGTCCTCGTGAGGACATTTTGTTGGCCTTTGTGGCGGCCTTTGTGCGTGTATATGATCCTTGTGTGGTCATATGGTATTCCAGTGAGGAATATGTGGCTGGTAGAACATTGAGATGTTTTTACGCGAGTGGGAGGAAACCTGGATAGGGATAGGACTCAGACGTGTTCAGAATCGTTTGCTCGCGGCTCTTGGAGGACTTTGGTTCTCCTAGTACTGCCATATTCGGAGACTTTGTGACTTTGGAGTATGGTTGGTATATCGACTTCGGACGACGGTCCGGAGGCGCGCGTAGGGTGACGACCCGAGAGACGAGTTTGGATTTTTCCTTATATATTATGGCATGCGGGCTTAGGCCCGATGAGGAGCCAACATTGGCATGCGGACTTAGGTCTGATGAGGAGCCGATGAAACTCAAGGTTTAGGCCATGAGAAAAGGAAAGTTCAAGTCGAAGCGAATGACGCTGGAGCGTGAGTCATCGCTAGAGGTGACCTTCTGTAGATCGGTCGGAGGAGTGCGGGCCGTGGAGACGGTTGCACGAGTCCTTGGCTGATTGTTTGGGATTCGAGGACGAATCCAGTTTGGTGGGGAGAATTGTAACATCCGTGAACCGGATTCCGGTTTAGGATGTGCATCGATCGATAGGAGCATCGATCGATGCTGACTCAATTCTGTGCGTTTTGACTTAAGTCAAACGCTGCGTTTTGGGAAGGAAAAGGGGAAAAACCCTTAAGTCGTGTCTTTGGTCTCATTAGACGGTTTCAGCCGATTTTGAGGAAAAGAAAAGAGGAAAGTTCTGAAAGTTCTTGGTGATTCCTTGAGATTTGGGGCGTTCTTTGGTGAGATCGTAGCTGGGATTGCTGTAGGAGCTTCCTGGAAGCGTTCTTGCTGTTTTATTGTTTAGATTCGTCTTGCACAGGGTAGTGCAGGACCATGGCTTATCTAAGCTAGAGAATTCAGTGATTTGCTTGTTTCTTGTTGTTAGACGTATTAGGTTGATGTTATGGACGTTAGGAAGTTTTCTTGTGGCTTGGGATTGAGTTTTTGTGGTTGTAGGAGCGAGATCCGGCGAGCCGGAGAAATCACGGTGCTCGCGTTGCGTCGATCGATGCATAGCTTGCATCGTCGATGCGAGTGCGAAAGAACGCGATGAACTTTAGGGTTTTCGTGTGTCGAGCATGCGTCGATCGATGCAGAGGGTATCGGTCGTCTGGTCTTGCACGCATCGGCATGCAGCTTCTATCGTCGATGCTCTCTGTTGGGCATCGATCGATGCATGTGTGGCATCGGTCGATGCTATGTCTGTTTTGGTTATTGTCATTTGATTGTTGTGTGTTGATTACTGATACTCTAATGCTTGTGTGTATAGCCCAGTAGATGGGAGGATTGCCTTCTTGAGTATTTATAAAATACTCATGCATTGCAATATGTGTTTGTGGTGCGGGTAAAGGCAAAGTGTGACCGTGGGATCCAGAGCAATGAAGAGGAGGATGTTACAGGGACTCGGTTGGTTGCTGATCGGCATTGTTAGGTTCTTAGAGTTGAGTCTTGAGCATTGTTTAGGTTCTTGGTTATTTGTTTTATGTTGTTGGATCTTTAGTTAAGATTGGAATTGATATTGGAGTATTGTTATATTTTATTATTGGATTATATTGGATATTCTTTATTGAATTTATTGTTGGTTTGTTTGTTGCAGTTAAATTAGTGGGTAGTGTAGAGACCTTTAGTTATTATTTATTATTATATTATTTTAAAAAAAAAAAAGAATTAAAACTCATGATAAATAAGCTTTCTACTCATTTAGCATATTGAATTTTGGTATTTTATAAATTATGACTGCATACGTTATCGAAAATTTTTAAAGTGATGTAGGATATTATGCAGAATATTTATTCATATGGAGTAATATATGTCAGTTTTAAAATTTATATTACATCATATGCGGGGAAAATCATAATTTTATTAACTAAATGTATTATAAATAATTCAAGGATAGTAGTGCGGGATAGTGATTTAAAGAAAATTATTATAAATGAAACTAATAATATTTGTGTCAAGCATAATATATAACTGAAGTTTTTATTTCTTTATTAGTAGGGTTTTTAAGTGTAAAATATATGATTCACTTGTAGAATCTTTGAATGTGTAAAGCTTTATCTAAGTGAAAATATTGATAAAAGTATTCTTACATTTGTTAACATGTTTTTGTGTGGTTTAAATCAAAATTCATATCTTGATGTTTCTTTTGTAAATGTAACAATTTGCATGTTTTTATGTAACCTAACAACATATAAAATTATAAATTGATTGTTATTTAATTTTATTATATGTTATTAACAATCAGTTAAACTAATTTTTTGAAGATAATTTAATTTATTGATTTAATATTTTGATTAGGCTATTTAAATCTTTTGAATTAGTTGGTTTTGTTAATACTTTGTTAAATGACGGATTATTACCAAAAAAACCATTATGAAAAAATTAATGAAATTCCAAAAATCAAGCGTATTAAATGTAGAATCACATTTAAATGAAATATGAGCATTAACAAGAAAATATTTATAAATGTTACAATTTATGGCAATATATATTTTGTGTGTTTTAAAAATCAAATTTATATTTATGGTTTATCGAGTAACTATAACAATTTTGCATAATCTAATAATCACTCATTTTAAATATATTATGATTTTTTTGGTAGCAAGTTTATTTATAATGACACTACAAGAAAAAGGAGTATCAATAGCATTATAAGATAGCGGTTTGTGGGTTTATCTTATAGTTGACTTATGCCTGATTTTTTCATAACGTTTTTAATTTAACAAACGCTATGATATATAACGTTGGTGAAAAACATTATTTTTTAATGGTCTCGTTTTCTCTCATTTCTGTTTATTACTCTCTTAAACCTAGTTTACTTAAGTCTTTTGTCTTCCTTTCACTATTCTCTTGCCGCACATAGACACTCCATCGACACCATCAATCTCACACACACTTCTTCCTCTCCTTCCTCTTCTTCCTCTTCTTCCTCTTCTTCTCCATCGACACCTCTTCCTCTCCTTCCTCTTCTTCCTCTTCTTCTCCGTCGATTCATAGATCGGAGCTCTTTTGCTAGACTTGGCACTCTCTCTGATCCATATTCCCAGATCTGTAAGAATCTCGCTTACTTCAATGTTTTATTTTTTTACATCTTCTCAGATCTGTTATTTAAAAAAAAAGAAAAAATTGAAGAAAAAATTACTCTAATCTTCTTGTCTCAGTTAAACCTATTTCTTGTGGGGAAGTTCTTCAGATTGATTGAGTCTTTTTCCCTTTCGATCTTCATTTGGATCTTCCTACGAATCTTAGGGTTTTGGTATCAGATCTTAGTTTTGTTTCGTTACTTTTATTTTTATTTTTTTTGTTGACTAGTTATTGAATTTGTGTTTTCTTATTCTCGTTTTGTCCTCTCTTTTTCTTTGTGCATATTTTGATTGTTTCAGATATGAAAACCCGAAGTAAGAAACGGGTGGAAGATGCCAACAACAAAACTTGATATATTTGAATGCAAAGGAGGAAAATATAGAAGTTTTTGAAGATGGAGAAAAAAATAGAAGGCGATAATGACTTGGTGGTTTTTTTCCAAGTTCAAAGAATAAGTTTTGCAATTTTAAGTTTTTTTTTTCTTTTCTACATTTTGTAATATTAAGATAAAAATGGTTGTCTTTGTAAATTATTATAATTAATATTATTGATTTTACCTTGCTTTATAAACTAAATTACAAAATTTTAAAATTTACAATTCAAAATTCAAATTCAGATCTCAGATGTCTATAAAGTATAATTGCATTATATATAGTATTTAATTACAGATAAATAAACGCTATTGTTTAAGCCAATACAATAGCATAACAGAAAAACCGCTATCTAAATATTGATATTATTATCACGGAGCAGATACTTAGCGTTTGTTAAAACGTTATGGTATCGTTAGATAAGCGTTATTCCTAAATCTTCTCAAAAACTCATTTGTAGTGTGATAAGGATTATTGTCTCATTCCTTTTAATTAACATGAGATGAATATACAATTAGAACGTATATTCCTATTCGGTTATCAGTATTTCCATTTTTAATGAATAATCACACTAAATGTTGAGATTAATTAGTTTATATACTTAGATATATGTATAAATAATCACACATCATGATATCTCCTAATTTGTTGTCATTTTTATATTTATTTATGAATATATATAAATCTATATTTATTGGAAATTAAGTTCTTTTTAATGATTGGAAATAATTCGAGAGGTAATATACTTCTTTTATAATCAATTATAATAACTATTGACTTGTTATTTAAATTATTATGGTAATAATACTAACATAAAAAATAATTTGTTTTTATATGATTATGTTAATAAGTATATGTTCTTTATTTTTATTAACTTTATATTGATATATTTATAGCCTTTTAGAATATTTTACTTATATTGATTTTTAGAAATTAATATAACTTTGACTTATATATTTGTGAGTAAATTTTGTGAAATTTTACCTTAAAATAGTATGTAATTATTTAATTAGTTTTAATATGTTGATATTTAAATTTGTGTGGGAAATGATGACATATCTAATAATTTATTCAATTTAATTGTTTTTAAAAAGTATAATGGCATGTTAATGTAATTAAGTAGAAAATTTAAGGGTGGTTCTTTAAGAAATCTGCTTGAGCTACAGCGCGACACGTCATCTTTCAAGATTGTCTTCCATTAATATATAGGGGATAATTTAAATAAAATTCAAATAAAATTGAAAGGGAATCATATATTTATGTTTGAATGAGTGAAAAGTTTATTTTTAAATTCTACCCTATAATTAATTTTGAATTTTTTGGTAACTAATATTTAAATCAATGCATTGAATGCTAATTGTTTCCAAAATGATTTTTTGTCAAAAGTTGCTGCAAAAATACTAGTATAGATTGATTATTTACACCTATTTAAGTAAAGTACTTGTTTGAGTACCCCAAATTCATGTTTACTTGATTTCCCACCCATAGCTATTTATTTGGTGTGCTCAATCTTTTTTCTTATATTTGAATTAACTAAATAACTTTGGATATAAATTGTGTAATTATTGGGAATATTTTTTTGTCAATAGCTGGTAGCATTTGCGTTAATGGCGTCCTACGTTAAGTAGGAGACTAACGTCACGGTGTATGATATATACATCTACATATATGACACGTATATATATTCTCATCAATCAATTGTATTATAATTGCTTAATTTTCTATTATATTTAGTATTTTTTTTGTCAACATAAGTAATTTTTTTATATATTATTTAAAGATTATTAGCATGTTGACATTAATATGGCATGGTTTATTTTGAATAGAAGTTTTGTTAATACTTAGAAAAAAAACATTGTTGAGAAACAATTTTATTTTTTAACTTCTGGAAACAAAAATGAATAGTAACTTCTGACTATTTTGAGTTTTCCAAATCCCAATAAGTAACATTAAGTCTGATGTTAATATAATAGACTTTTCTTTTATATAATAGACTTATATATCTATTCTCATTAATTAATTGTATAATAATTGCAAAACTTTGCAAATACTTAATTTTCTATTATATTCAGTAATTATTTTAAAGATTTATTAGCATGTTGACATTAATATGGCATGGTTTATTTTGAATAGAATTTTTGTTAATAATTAAAAAAAAAACATTGTTGAGCAACACTTTTTTTTAAGAAACTTCTGGAAACAGAATGAAAAATAACTTTTGACTATTTTGAGTTTTCCAAATCCCAAAAGTAAAATTAAGTCTGATCTACAATTTTGTATGATTTCTTAAAACTTTTAAATTTAAGTTATGTAACAATTACTAATCTTATCGAATATTATTGAGTAAAAAAATCGCATGCCAAAAAAATAATAGGAAAGATAGACTCAAATATTCACCAAATACAATCAGTAAATAAGTTGATTTTGGGAAGGAGTCTACAATCACCTATACGCATCTCCACGACATCCCATACTCGTATTTTAATCCAACGGCTTACAAACCATCACACGCACCTAATCTCCACTTGTTTCATCTTGACACACCAAAGTTAGTATAGACGCGCACGTAGACGATTAACCTTTACGTATTAACTTTGTTGATATATATAAGCTGACTCCAATACCCCAAAAGCGGTCTCTCTCTATACTTTGCTTCTCTCTCTAAACTTCTCTCTTTTTTTTTTCTTCCTCAAGTTTTCTTTTCTCTTTTTTCCTTAACTCTCTCCGAAACGATGAAGGTTTTCGTGAAGACGCTCAGTGGTACCAACTTCGAGATCGAAGTTAAACCTGCGGATACGGTAATACTTATGATTTGCTTCGAATTCGAATCGTCTTCTCCGTTTCTTTAAACTTGTTTATTAGGTCTGATTTGGTTCCGTAATTTTGATTTGGGAATTTTTTTTTGTGTGTGTGGTTGGATTAGTGAATCTCGTGGCTCTTTGATTTGAAATTCTAGGTTTTCGTTTTGTAGGGTTTGGGAATTTTTTAGTGACGATTCGTGTTTTATGTAAACTGATTTTGAATTACGAATTAGGGTTTTTCGTGAGCATGTAACTAATAGTGATTTGTATGGGTTGTTGTCTCGAATTAAGATTATGTTAGAACTAATCATATTTTGGATCCCAATCTGGTTTCATCTGTATAGTTCTCATCGATTCACTATATCTTGAGGCACTTGGATAATATTTTGTGAAATTTTCGTTTATGTTAAGGATGCATATTAATGTATTTGGGTGATGTCAGGTTTCTGATGTTAAACAAGCTATAGAAACTGTTCAAGGTGCGCAATACCCTGCTGCTAAGCAGATGCTGATCCACCAAGGGAAGGTTTTAAAGGATGAGACTACATTGGAAGAGAACAATGTTGTTGAGAACAGTTTCATTGTTATCATGTTGTCCAAGGTGATGTATTAGGTCCACAGTTTTTAGTATTAGTATTAGTAACAGGATTCTTAGTAATTAGCGGATGCTAACAAGTTTTTTTACCATTTATCTTGATGGAATGCAGACCAAGGCTTCTCCAAGTGGGGCATCAACCGCATCTGCACCAGCACCAGCACCAGCACCTAGTGCTACTCAGGTGAATAAAGTTCTTATGTATTATTGTTATGGTCTATTTGTAAGTGACAAGAAACAAAATAGTATATGTAGATCATATTCTTAGTTTTGTGTCTAATGGAATTGCTTGGATTCTTAGTCTCAGCCTGCTCAGACAGCTACACCTCAGGTTTCTGCTCCAACTGTCTCAGTGTGAGTTCCTGGCCTTCTTCTTGTATTGATTTGAAAACGAAATTGTCAGCTTCTTTTGTATTTGCCTCTTTGCTGATTTTCTCTGCTTTTTACTTGCGTTTTGCAGTCCAGAGCCTACAAGTGTAACTGCAACTGCTGCAGCTCCAGCTGCTGCTGCTTCGTAAGCAATTTTCAGAACTGTATTATATGTGTTTTCGAATTTCTGCTAACTGATTGATGACCATATAAAATTTTGTATCTCCTCCTTGGTTAAAATAGGGTTCAAACAGATGTGTATGGGCAAGCAGCGTCAAACCTTGTTGCTGGAACTGTTTTAGAGTCCACTGTTCAGCAAATTCTTGACATGGGTGGAGGTAGTTGGGACCGTGACACTGTTGTTCGTGCTCTGAGGCTGCCTTCAACAATCCTGAAAGAGCTGTTGAATATCTATACTCAGTATGATTCATTCCACTTCTTGATTTTATGTTTTTCTTTGATATAATGGTTTTACCTTTGGTTTTCGATTTGCCAGAACTTTATCAACATTCTAATCAATTGAAATTTTGCTTGATACAATTCAGGGTATCCCTGCTCAAGCTGAACTCCCGCCAGTTGCTCAAGCCCCATCTACTGGTGAACAGGCAGCAAATCCTCAAGCACAGCCCCAACAAGCAGCTCCAGCAGCTGCAACTGGTGGTCCAAACGCAAATCCATTAAACCTGTTCCCCCAGGTATATATTAAACTGGTGCATCTGTTTTTTTTTTTAGTTTTCCCTTGTGAATTTGTTTTATTGACATCCACTTTTATCTATCTGCTCCCAGGGTATGCCCGCTGCAGATGCTGGTGCTGGAGCTGGTAATCTTGATTTCCTGCGAAACAGTCAGCAGGTATTTTCAAATTCTTTTCCATTCAAGAAGAGAAATCTTCATTTCTCTCTAATGACATTTGTAATTCTTTTACATTTTCATAGTTCCGAGCATTGCGAGGTATGGTACAAGCAAACCCACAAATTCTACAGGTAAAATTGTAAACCTCTGAGTCTTTATTGGGTAGTTTATATGGCATTGATTTTCCACTTGATACTGTTTTGTTCTACAGCCTATGCTTCAGGAGCTCGGTAAACAAAACCCGCAGCTTGTGAGACTAATTCAAGAGCATCAGACTGACTTCCTTTGATAAATGAACCTGTCGAGGGAGAAGAGTGAGTTTTAGATCATCATTCTCTTTTTTATATTCTTTGTTCAACAAAGCCTGTAAGCTGACATTTCATTATCTAACCAATGCCACCAGGAATGTTATGGAACAGTTGGAAGCAGCAATGCCACAAGCTGTTACCGTTACACCTGAAGAGCGTGAAGCCATTGAACGGGTTTGTTCCTCTGATCTTTTTTAAATTTGTACTTAAACTAGATGGCATTACTAGCTACACTTTCTCCTCAAAATATCTGTATTGTATTGAAATGTGATATTGTTATTGTTGTTTGGGGGCACAGCTTGAAGCGATGGGGTTTGATCGTGCCATGGTCTTAGAGGTGTTCTTTGCGTGTAACAAGAATGAAGAACTTGCAGCTAACTACCTTCTAGATCACATGCACGAGTTTGAGGACCAATAATGGATGAAGAAACAAAGCAAATCCATTCCTCCTCCTCCCTAAACTCAAGAGACTCATCTTTCTGTTTCTTTTTCTTCCTTTTTTTCTTCTTTTTAATATGATAATCTCTTCTCCAATGCCATTTGACAGTTTCATGTTTATGTTCATGGGAGTCGGATGTGTTTATGTTACATTTAAAACTATCATAGTTTATCTGGTTTGAAGATGTTCTTTCTTCTTTTCACAATAGGCTTTGAATCTCCCTTTTGGTCTCAGTTGTGCAATCCACAATTATTAGGTAGATTATTAGTGAGATTTTGGAGCTAGTTGACTCATTTCAGGTAAAGAAAGGTCAAATATTAAAATTGAACTGTGTCTAACCTTGGTTTAACAGAGCTGGCCTATATTGAAACCGCCAATTAGATCCAACTAATTCAAGGGCCGAGCGTTTAATCTGAATGAGACTTTTGTCACAGACAGATCCGCGCGTTCTGACATTTTAAATTATTTTAATATCCTCTGGTATTGTATGCTTATTAATTTATTTAGGGTCATTTTATGTCATATATTTTGGAATTTAATTTATTTTATGAAACAAAACAACAACCTCTAGAATTAGAATCTAGAAATTTAATCTTCAAAGAGAATTTAGCCAATGTGATGTAGAAGATTGTCTGTTAAACAATAAATATATATTAGATATATACATTAATTCTTATTTCCTTTATAAAACAAAATAACAAAAAAAGAAACAAAAGTTTTCTGTTGCCGGAATCAGTTTCCAAAAAGGAATTTAGCCAATGTGCAACAACGGATCGTTTGTTAAACCACTAGGATTTGAACCCGGAATTTCATAGTTTCAAGAGATGAATTTAGCCAATGTCTTACAACGAATTGTTTGTTAAACAAAGAATATATATTAAATATATACATCAATTTATTTTTCTTTATGAAGCAAAAAACAACCTCCAGGATTTGAATCTAGAAATTTAGTCTTCAAAAAGAATTTACCCAATGTGATGCAGAGAATTGTTTGTTAAACAATGAATATAAATTAAATAAATACATCAATTGTGATTTCCTTTATAAAAGAAACTAACAAAAGGGGAAGTGTCTTTAGTCAAGTGGTTACAGCACCACCTCTGCGACCGATCCCACCGGAGTTCGACTCCACGAAGTCGCGTTACCCCGCGTTGTAGGGATTGGCTATGAATCGGGCCTTGTCGATTCAGTGATGACAAAAAAAAAAAAAAAAAAAAAAACTAACAAAAATGAAGCAAAAGTTTTCCGTCGTTGGGATTTGAACCCAAAATTTTATAGTTTCGAAAGATGAATTTAGCCAATGTAATACAACAAATTGTTTGTTAAACAAAAGAATATATATTACATCTATACATCAATTTAATTTCCTTTATGAAATAAAAGAATAACCTCTAAGACTTGTATCAAGAAATTTAGTCTTTGCTTTTATAAAACAAAATAACAAAAAAAAAACAAAAGTTTCCTGTTGTAGGTTTGAACCGAATTTCATAGTTTCAAAGAAGAATTTAGCCAATGTCTTTGACGAGTTGTTTTTAAACCAAGAATATATATTACATAAATACATCAATTTAATTTCCTTTATGAAACAAAAAAAAAACAACCTCCACGATTTGAATCAGAAATTTAGAATTGAAAATTTAGCCAATGTGATGCAGAGAATTGTCTGTTTAACAATGAATATATATTTGGTATATACATCAATTCCGTTGACAAAATTTGAACACGAAATTTCATAGTTTGCAAAAAGGAATTGCTTGATGTTAGCACAACGTATTGTTTCTTAAACCAAGAATATATATTACATATATACATCAATTTAATTTTCTTTATGAAACAAAAACAACCTCCAATTTGAATCGAAATTTAGTCTTGGTTCGATGTGATGAGAGAATTGTTTGTTAAACAACAAACAATGAATATATATTAGATAAATACATCAATTATGATTTCGTTTATAAAAGAAACTAACAAAAAAGAAACAAAAGTTTTCCGCTGCCGGGGTTTGAACCCAGAATTTCATAGTTTCAAGGAATTTAGCCAATGTCTACACGGAATGTTTGTTAAACCAAGAATATATATTATATATATATACATCCGCATGAAACAAAAAAAAAAAAACAACCTCCACGATTTGAATCAGATATTTAGACTTGAAAGAGAATTTAGCCAATGTGATGCAGAGAATTGTCTGTTGAACAATGAATATATATTTGGTATATACATCAATTTCGTTGCCAAAATTTGAACATGAAATTTCATAGTTTGCAAAGAGGAATTTAGCCAATGTGCTACAACAGATTGTTTCTTAAACCAAGAATATATATTACATATATACATCAATTTAATTTCCTTTATAAAAAAAAAAAACAAATTTGATTTTATTTTCTGGCGGGCAGCTTCTCGGTCGGGGGAAGTAGCACTTCGCCTTCCTGGATGCTGGTCACTATGGAAAGACAGGAATAAAAAAGTTTTCAATAGAGGCTGGGGATGGAGATTATCCTTCAGGCGAATAATGATAAAATAAAAAAGGAAGAGACCAAATCTTATTCGGACAGTTATTTGCATTCTGCCTTTGTTGACGAGGGGGCGTTTCCTTGTCATCGAGTTGATGGTTCATGGAAAGGTTCATGATCTGCAGAGTCAGGGTGGTGGTGTTGTAGTGATGAAGATTCGACGCTTCTTCTGAGGCCCGGAGTCAGAGCGCGGTCCTGCATCCTTATATGCCGAAATTTTGCAAGCCTTGATTTGGGCTATGGGTCACTCTTGGCGGCTGGAGTTGTACGTCGAGCTTCGAGACAGATTGTGCAGAATTGAGTGGCGATAGTGCGGACGCTGACGATTGGCCAGCTTTTTCGAATCTGTTGGAGGAGTTATTTTTGCTCAGATCACGCTTTCCTTCCTTACTCACGACCAGGATCACTCGGAAACTCGCGTCGGGAGATTAGCCCGTTCTTCAAGATCTTTAGTTTTGAAATTTCTTTTGTAAACTATTTTCCTCCGGTTTGGGCAACCAATCTAGGAGATATCTTTTAAAATCATTAATGTTTGGTTGACAAAAAAAAAAAACAACCACTAGGATTTGAACCCGAAATTTAGTTTCAAAGATGAATTTACCCAATGTACTACAATGAATTGTTTTTAAACAAACAAATATATATTAAATAAATACATCAATTTAATTTTCTTTATGAAACAAAAAAACAAAGGATTGAATCTAGAAATTTAGTCTTCAAAAAGAATTTACCCAATGTGATGCAGAGAATTGTTTGTTAAACAATAAATATATATTAGATAAATACATCAATTGTGATTTCCTTTATAAAATAAACTAACAAAAAAAAAGCAAAAGTTTTCCGTCACTAGGATTTGAACCTAAAATTTTATAGTTTCCAAAGATGAATTTAGCCAGTGTAATACAACAAACTGTTTGTTAAACAAAAGAGTATATATTACATATATACATCAATTTAATTTCCTTTATGAAACAAAAGAACTACCTCTAAGACTTGTATCCAGAAATTTAGTCTTGCTTTTATAAAACAAAATGACATAAAAAGAAACAAAAGTTTTCCGTTGCTGGGGTTTGAACCCGGAATTTCCAAAGAGGAATTTAGCCAATGTGCTACAACGGATTGTTTGTTAAACCAAGAATATATATTATATATATACATCAATTTAAATTCCTTTATGAAACAAAAAAAAAATTAACTCCACGATTTGAATCCAGAAATTTAGACTTGAAAGAGAATTTAGCCAATGTGATGCAGAGAATTGTCTGTTGAACAATGAATATATATTTGGTATATACATCAATTTTGCCAAAATTTGAACACGAAATTTCATAGTTTGCAAAGAGGAATTTAGCCAGTGTGCTACAACAGATTCTTTCTTAAACCAAGAATATATATATTACATAAATAAATCAATTTAATTTCCTTTATAAAAAAAAAACAACCTCGAGGATTTGAATCTAGTAATTTAGTCTTTAAAGAGAATTTACTCAATGTGATGCAGAGAATTGTTTGTTAAACAAATATATATTAGATAAATACATCAATTGTTATTTCCTTTATAAAAGAAACTAACAAAAAAACAAGAACAAAAGTTTTCCGTCGCCGGGATTTGAACCCAAAATTTTATAGTTTCCAAAGATGAATTTAGCCAGTGTAATACAACAAATTGTTTGTTAAACAAAGAATATATATTACATATATACATCAATTTTTAATTTCCTTTATGAAACAAAAGAACAACCTCTAAGACTTGTATCCAGAAATGTAGTCTTACTTTTATAAAACAAAATAACAAAAAAAAGAAACAAAAGTTTTCCGTTGCCGGGGTTTGAACCCAGAATTTCATAGTTTGCAAAGAGGAATTTATCCAATGTGCTACAACGGATTGTTTGTTAACCAAGAATATAAATTACATAGATACATCAATTTAATTTCCTTTATGAAACAAAAACAACCTCCAGGATTTTAATAAAGAAATTTAGTTTTCAAAGAGAATTTAGCCAATGTGATGCAGAGGATTGTCTTAAACAATGAATATATATTTGATATATACATCAATTTTGATTTCTTTTATAAACAAAATAACAAAAAAGAAACAAAAGTTTTTTATTGCTGGTATTGGAATCCAGAATTTCAAAGCTTTCAAAGAGGAATTTAGCCAATGTGCTACAACAGATTCTTTGTTAAACAAAGAATATATATTACATATATACATCAATTTAATTTCCTTTATAAAACAAAAAACAACCTCCGTGATTTGAATCTAGAAATTTAGTCTTCAAAAAGAATTTACCCAATGTGATGCAGAAAATTGTTTGTTAAACAACAAACAATGAATATATATTAGATAAATACATCAATTGTGATTTTCTTTATAAAAGAAACTAACAAAAAAGAAGCAAAAGTTTTCCATCGCTGGGATTTGAACCTAAAATTTTATAGTTTCCAAAGATGAATTTAGCCAATGTAATAAAAAAAATTGTTTGTTAGACAAAAGAATATATATTACATATATACATGAATTTAATTTCCTTAATGAAAAAAAAGAAAAACCTCTAAGACTTGTATCCATAAATTTAGTCTTGCTTTTATAAAAAAAAATAACAAAAAAAAGAAACAAAAGGTTTCCGTTGCTAGGGTTTGAACCCGGAATTTCATAGTTTTCAAAGAGGAATCTAGCCAATGTGCTACAGGGGATTGTTTGTTAAACCAAGAATATATACTACATATATACATCAATTTAATTTCCTTTAAAAGAAAAAACAAAACAAACTCCACAATTTGAATCCAGAAATTTAGTCTTCAAAGGGAAATTACCCAATGTGATGCAGAGAATTGTTTGTTAAACAACGAATATATATTAGATAAATACATCAATTGTTATTTCCTTTATAAAAGAAACTAACAAAAAAAAAAAGAACAAAAGTTTTCCGTCGCCGGGATTTGAACCCAAAATTGTATTGTTTCCAAAGATGAATTTAGCCAATGTATACAACAAATTGTTTGTTAAACAAAGAATATATATTACATATATACATGAATTTAATTTCCTTAATGAAAAAAAAGAACAACCTCTAAGACTTGTATCCATAAATTTAGTCTTGCTTTTATAAAAAAAAATAACAAAAAAAAGAAACAAAAGTTTTCCGTTGTCAGGGTTTGAACCCAAAATTTCATAGTTTGCAAAGACGAATTTAGCCAATGTGCTACAACGGATTGTTTGTTAACCAAGAATATATATTACATATATACATCAATTTAATTTCCTTTATGAAACAAATAAAACCTCCAGGATTTTAATAGAGAAATTAAGTTTTCAAAGAGAATTTAGCCAATGTGATGCAGAGGATTGTCTTAAACAATGAATATATATTTGATATATACATCAATTTTGATTTATTTTATAAACAAAATAACAAAAAAGAAACAAAAGTTTTTCATTTCCAGTATTTGAATCCAGAATTTCATAGCTTTCAAAGAGGAATTTAGCCAATGTGCTACAATAGATTCTTTGTTAAATAAAGAATATATATTTCATATATACATCAATTTAATTTTCTTTATGAAACAAAAAGACAACCTCCAGGATTTGAATCCAGAAATTTAGTCTTCAAAAGAATTTACCCAATGTGATGCAGAGAATTGTTTGTTAAACAACAAATAATGAAAATATATTTGATAAATACATCATTGTGATTTCCTTTATAAAAGAAACTAACAAAAAGAAGCAAAAGTTTTCCCTGCTGGGATTTGAACCCAAAATTTTATAGTTTCCAAAGATGAATTTAGCCAATGTAATACAACAAATTGTTTGTTAAACAAAAGAATATATATTACATATATACATCAATTTAATTTCCTTTATGAAACAAAAGAACAACCTCTAAGACTTGTATCCAGAAATTTATTCTTATTTTCCGTTGCCGGGGTTTGAACCCAGAATTTCATAGTTTCAAAGAGGAATTTAGCCAATGTACTACAACAGATTTTTTGTTAAACCAAGAATATATATTATATATATACATCAATTAAATTTCCTTTATGAAACAAAAAAACCTCCACGATTTGAATCAGAAATTTAGACTTGAAAAAGAATTTAGCCAATGTGATGCAGAGAATTGTCTGTTGAACAATGAATATATATTTGATATATACATCAATTCCGTTGCCGAAATTTGAATCGAAATTTCATAGTTTGCAAAGAGGAATTTTGCCAATGTGCTACAACGGATTGTTTCTTAAACCAAGAATATATATTACATATATACATCAATTTAATTTCCTTTATAAAACAAAAAAAACAACCTCAAGGATTTGAATCCAGAAATTTAGTCTTCAAAGAGAATTTACACAATGTACCATATTAAAGAATTGTAAATATAACATATTTTCAACATGAGATGACGTTTACTAACTTTTTCTCGGGCACAAATATCGAGAAACCAAAGCTCCTAACCTCCCTCGACGCTGGTGGAGCTCTTGTCACCGCCGTCGGATCTCTAACTACGGCTCCTCTATGTTCTCCTCTGTCACCTCTTTGATTTTTTCCCCATTTATTTTTTTCTTTTTGGCTACAAATACCCCTTATCCCCTCAGATCCCAGTGAGCTTTCAATGGACAGAGACAAAAGACAAGGACGGCGTTCGCTGAACCTCCTCTCTCTTGATTATTTCAACCGGCGTTAAAGCTCCACAAACAGCCGGTATGCTTAATTCCATATATGGATGTCTGCTTCTCCTCCAAAAGCTCCTTCAGAGACACCGAGGGTAACAGATGAGCTCCTCCTTGACCATCTGGTTCTTCCCACCCGGTGAGACGCCGACGGCACACTACGTCCTTTTATACAGGCGAGCATTCACCTCCCAACAGCGGACTGTCTTTGTGGGCTCGTCCCAGCCACTGACCATCCCTCCGATTTGCTTTGGAAGCGTTGTCCCCCATGCTATGTATCGGGCAAACCGTTCACCATCTCCGGACAAACACCGCCGGATGCCCGTTCCAGCTAGGTCAACCATCGAGGAAAGAGTCTCTCTTCTGGTGGGCCTTGTATTTTTGCCGGCCCATTAACGTTTCATGAAACCAAACCCACAATAAATAATCCTGTGTACGATTACTTTCATATCTCGTGGACATCTATCTCTAACCAATGGTGTGGTCAAGATTACGAACTCCATGGTTGCCATTTGAGTAGTAATTCATCATGGTTGTGGTGTTGTCACTTGATACCCTTGAGAATCCTGGTAATCGAAATCGTTTTGGAGCTCAGGTATGATTTTCTATTGTTCGTGTTCTGCCTAAGACAAACTTTGTGTGGAATTCTTGATCACCATTTCCATGGCAGAGAGGATCCACCTGTTATGTCACGGCTTGATACTTATGTTTTGCACATGTTCTTAGCTTCCATGGTATACGGTACTGCTACCATTATCCATCAACCATCCTCTTGTACAGGTCTGTTTACCTTATGATAAGGTATTGCCGAATACAAACTTTGTGTGGAATTCTTGATCACCATATCCATGGTAGAGAGGATCCACCTGTTATGTTACGGCTTTACTTTTACTTGCAAAACCTAGTTATAACATCTATACTGATCACTATTGCTCCCAAGTTCTTGAAGTCCTATGGCGTCTTAGTGCTGAACTCAATGTGTCGAGTTTGTGTTTATGGTTGTAGAGACTCTTCCACTAATTCTCATCCTCGACAGTCTTAGCTAGCTACTTCATGAACCAACTATTTGAGCCTTTCACCATCTGGGCTGCTGCCCCACGATTCCAGGACATGGCTTTGCTTCGTTCCCGGTGAGCTCATTGGCCCTGATTTTACTACCAACGGCACAATGTCTTTTGACCGTGACCTATCTATCATCTCTCGAGCTTCTCGACGATGTCCAACCTTGCAACCATGATCCCACAAGTCTCCAATTGCTTCTTAGCACTTGTTTCTTAGCTCTCATATATATTTGCTTGATGTTATCTGTTTCTTTGTTCTTGCTTGTGATTTTGGGGAAAGTCCATGCTTGTAACCTTTTAATCTTTGGGATTCTATATCCCTCTCCTTGTAACTTTTCTATTTGAATGAATAGAATCATCTTGTTTGCCAAAAAAAAAAAAAAAAAGAGAATTTACACAATGTGATGCAGAGAATTGTTTGTTAAACAACGAATATATATTAGATAAATACATCTATTGTTATTTCCTTTATAAAAGAAACTAACAAAAAAAAAGAACAAAAGTTTTCCGTTGCCGGGATTTGAACCCAAAATTTTATAGTTTCCAAAGATGAATTTAGCCAATGTAATACAACAAATTGTTTGTTAAACAAAGAATATATATTACATATATACATCAATTTAATTTCCTTTATAAAACAAAAGAACAACCTCTAAGACTTGTATCCAGAAATGTAGTCTTGCTTTTATAAAACAAAATAACAAAAAAAGAAACAAAAGTTTTCCATTGCCGGGGTTTGAACCAGAATTTCATAGTTTGCAAAGAAGAATTTAGCCAATGTGCTACAACTGATTGTTTGTTAACCAAGAATATATATTACATATATACATCAATTTAATTTCTTTATGAAACAAAAAACAACCTCCAAGATTTTAATAGAGAAATTTAGTCTTTAAAGAGAATTTAGTCAATATGATTAAGAGGATTGTCTTAAAAAATGAATATATATTTGATATATACATCAATTCTGATTTCTTTTATAAACAAAACAACAAAAAAGAAACAAAAGTTTTTCATTGTCGGTATTTGAATCCAAAATTTCATAGCTTCCAAAGAGGAATTTAGCCAATGTGCTACAATAGATTCTTTGTTAAATAAAGAATATATATTTCATATATACATCAATTTAATTTTCTTTATGAAACAAAAAGACAACCTCCAGGATTTGAATCCAGAAATTTAGTTTTCAAAAAGAATTTACCCAATGTGATGCAGAGAATTGTTTGTTAAACAACAAATAATGAAAATATATTTGATAAATACATCATTGTGATTTCCTTTATAAAAGAAACTAACAAAAAAGAAGCAAAAGTTTTCCGTCGCTGGGATTTGAACCCAAAATTTTATAGTTTCCAAAGATAAATTTAGCCAATGTATTACAACAAATTGTTTGTTAAACAAAAGAATATATATTACATATATACATCTATTTAATTTCCTTTATGAAACAAAACAACAACCTCTAAGACTTGTATCCAGAAATTTATTCTTGTTTTCCGTTGCCGGGGTTTGAACCCAGAATTTCATAGTTTCCAAAGAGGAATTTAGCCAATGTACTACAACAGATTTTTTGTTAAACCAAGAATATATATTATATATATACATCAATTAAATTTCCTTTATGAAACAAAAAAAAACCTCCACGATTTTAATCCAGAAATTTAGACATGAAAAAGAATTTAGCCAATGTGATGCAGAGAATTGTCTGTTGAACAATGAATATATATTTGGTATATACATCAATTCCGTTGCCGAAATTTGAATCCGAAATTTCATAGTTTGCAAAGAGGAATTTTGCCAATGTGCTACAACGGATTGTTTCTTAAACCAAGAATATATATTACATATATACATCAATTTAATTTCCTTTATAAAACAAAAAAAAAAACAACCTCAAGGATTTGAATCCAGAAATTTTGTCTTCATAGAGAATTTACACAATGTACCATATTAAAGAATTGTAAATATAACATATTTTCAACATGAGATGACGTTTACTAACTTTTTCTCTCGGGCACAAATATCGAGAAACCAAAGCTCCTAACCTCCCTCGACGCTGGTGGAGCTCTTGCTCACCGCCGTCGGGATCTCTCTAACTACGGCTCCCTCTATGTTCTCCCCTCTGTCACCTCTTTGATTTTTTCCCCATTTATTTTTTTTTTCTTTTTTGGCTACAAATACCCCTTATCCCCTCAGATCCCAGTGAGCTTTCAATGGACAGAGACAAAAGACAAGGACGGCGTTCGCTGAACCTCCTCCTCTCTCTGATTATTTCAACCGGCGTTAAAGCTCCACAAACAGCCGGTATGCTTAATTCCATATATGGATGTCTGCTTCTCCCTCCAAAAGCTCCTTCAGAGACACCGAGGGTAACAGATGAGCTCCTCCTTGGACCATCTGGTTCTTCCCACCCGGTGGAGACGCCGACGGCACACTACGTCCTTTTATACAGGCGAAGCATTCACCTCCCCAACAGCGGACTGTCTTTGTGGGCTCTCGTCCCAGCCACTGACCATCCCTCCGATTTGCTTTTGCTGAAGCGTTGTCCCCCAGAGATGCTATGTATCGGGCAAATCCGTTCACCATCTCCGGACAAACACCGCCGGATGCCCGTTCCAGCTAGGTCAACCATCGAGGAAAGAGTCTCTCTTCTGGTGGGCCTTGTATTTTTGCCGGCCCATTAACGTTTCATGAAACCAAACCCACAATAAATAATCCCAGGTACGATTACTTTCATATCTCGTGGACATCTATCTCTAACCAATGGTGTGGTCAAGATTATGAACTCCATGGTTGCCATTTGAGTAGTAATTCATCATGGTTGTGGTGTTGTCACTTGATACCCTTGAGAATCCTGGTAATCGAAATCGTTTTGGAGCTCAGGTATGATTTTCTATTGTTCGTGTTCTGCCTAAGACAAACTTTGTGTGGAATTCTTGATCACCATTTCCATGGCAGAGAGGATCCACCTGTTATGTCACGACTTGATACTTATGTTTTGCACATGTTCTTAGCTTCCATGGTATACGGTACTGTTACCATTATCCATCAACCATCCTCTTGTGCCAGGTCTGTTTACCTTATGATAAGGTATTGCCGAATACAAACTTTGTGTGGAATTCTTGATCACCATATCCATGGTAGAGAGGATCCACCTGTTATGTTACGGCTTTACTTTTACGCCTTGCAAAACCTGGTTATAACATCTATACTGATCACTATTGCTCCCAAGTTCTTGAAGTCCTATGGCGTCTTAGTGCTGAACTCAATGTGTCGAGTTTGTGTTTATGGTTGTAGAGACTCTTCCACTAATTCTCATCCCTCGACAGTCTTAGCTAGCTACTTCATGAACCAACTATTTGAGCCTTTCACCATCTGGGCTGCTGCCCCACGATTCCAGGACATGGCTTTGCTTCCGTTCCCGGTGAGCTCATTGGCCCTGATTTTACTACCAACGGCACAATGTCTTTTGACCGTGACCTATCTATCATCTCTCGAGCTTCTCGACGATGTCCAACCTTGCAACCATGATCCCACAAGTCTCCAATTGCTTCTTAGCACTTGTTTCTTAGCTCTCATATATATTTGCTTGATGTTATCTGTTTCTTTGTTCTTGCTTGTGATTTTGGGGAAAGTCCATGCTTGTAACCTTTTAATCTTTGGGATTCTTTATCCCTCTCCTTGTAACTTTTCTATTTGAATGAATAGAATCATCTTGTTTGCCAAAAAAAAAAAAAAAAAGAGAATTTACACAATGTGATGCAGAGAATTGTTTGTTAAACAACGAATATATATTAGATAAATACATCAATTGTTATTTCCTTTATAAAAGAAACTAACAAAAAAAAAAGAACAAAAGTTTTTCGTTGCCGGGATTTGAACCCAAAATTTTATAGTTTCCAAAGATGAATTTAGCCAATGTAATAGAACAAATTGTTTGTTAAACAAAGAATATATATTACATATATACATCAATTTAATTTCCTTTATGAAACAAAAGAACAACCTCTAAGACTTGTATCCAGAAATGTAGTCTTGCTTTTATAAAACAAAATAACAAAAAAAGAAACAAAAGTTTTCCATTGCCGGGGTTTAAACCTGGAATTTCATAGTTTGCAAAGAAGAATTTAGCCAATGTGCTACAACTGATTGTTTGTTAACCAAGAATATATATTACATATATACATCAATTTAATTTCTTTTATGAAACAAAAAACAACCTCCAAGATTTTAATAGAGAAATTTAGTCTTTAAAGAGAATTTAGTCAATATGATTAAGAGGATTGTCTTAAAAAATGAATATATATTTGATATATACATCAATTCTGATTTCTTTTATAAACAAAACAACAAAAAAGAAACAAAAGTTTTTCATTGCCGGTATTTGAATCAAAAATTTCATAGCTTCGAAAGAGGAATTTAGCCAATGTGCTACAACGGATTCTTTGTTAAACAAAGAATATATATTACATATATACATCAATTTAATTTCCTTTATGAAACAAAAAAAACCTCCAGGATTTTAATAGAGAAATTTAGTCTTCAAAGAGAATTTAGTCAATGTGATGCAGAGGATTGTCTTAAACAATGAATATATATTTGATATATACATCAATTATGATTTCTTTTATAAACAAAACAACAAAAAAGAAACAAAAGTTTTTCATTGTCGGTATTTGAATCCAAAATTTCATAGCTTCCAAAGAGGAATTTAGCCAATGTGCTACAACGGATTCTTTGTTAAACAAAGAATATATATTACATATATACATCAATTTAATTTTCTTTATGAAACAAAAAACAACCTCCAGGATTTGAATCCAAAAATTTAGTCTTCAAAAAGAATTTACCCAATGTGATGAAGAGAATTTTTGTCAAACAACAAACAATGAATATATATTAGATAAATACATCAATTGTGATTTCCTTTATAAAAGAAACTAACAAAAAAGAAGCAAAAGTTTTCTGTCGCTGGGATTTGAACCCAAAATTTTATAGTTTCCAAAGATGAATTTAGCCAATGTATTACAACAAATTGTTTGTTAAACAAAAGAATATATATTGCATATATACATCAATTTAATTTCCTTTATGAAACAAAAGAACAACCTCTAAGACTTGTATCCAAAAATTTAGTCTTGCTTTTATAAAACAAAATAACAAAAAAAGAAACAAAAGTTTTCCGTTGCCAGGTTTTGAACCCGGAATTTCATAGTTTCCAAAGAGGAATTTAACCAATGTGCTACAACGGATTGTTTGTTAAACCAAGAATATATATTACATATATACATCAATTTAATTTTTTTTATGAAACAAAAAAGCAACCTCCAGGATTTTAATAGAGAAATTTAGACTTGAAAGAGAATTTAGCCAATGTGATGCAGAGAATTGTTTGTTGAACAATGAATATATATTTGGTATATACATCAATTCCATTCCCGAGATTTGAACCCGAAAATTCATATTTTGCAAAGAGAAATTTAGCCAATGTGCTACAAGCCTACAACGGATTGTTTCTTAAACCAATAATATATATGACATATATACATCAATTTAATTTCCTTTATAAAACAAAAAAAAAACATCCTCGAGGATTTGAATCCAGATATTTAGTCTTCAAAGAGAATTTACCCATTGTGATGCAGAGAATTGTTTGTTAAACAATGAATATATATTAGATAAATACATCAATTGTTATTTCCTTTATAAAAGAAACTAACAAAAAAAAAGAACAAAAGTTTTCTGTCGCCGGGATTTGAACCTAAAATTTTATAGTTTCCAAAGATGAATTTAGCCAATGTAATACAACAAATTTTTTGTTAAACAAAGAATATATATTACATATATACATCAATTTAATTTCCTTTATGAAACAAAAAACAACCTCCAAGATTTTAATAGAGAAATTTAGTCTTTAAAGAGAATTTAGTCAATGTGATTCAGAGGATTGTCTTAAACAATGAATATATATTTGATATATACATCAATTCTGATTTCTTTTATAAACAAAACAACAAAAAAGAAACAAAAATTTTCATTGCCGGTATTTGAATCCAAAATTGGATAGCTTCGAAAGAGGAATTTAGCAAATGTGCTACAACGGATTCTTTGTTAAACAAAGAATATATATTACATATATACATCAATTTAATTTCTTTTATGAAACAAAAAACAACCTCCAGGATTTTAATAGAGAAATTTAGTCTTCAAAAAGAATTTAGTCAATGTGATGCAGACGATTTTCTTAAACAATGAATATATATTTTTTATATATACATCAATTATGATTTCTTTTATAAACAAAACAACAAAAAAGAAACAAAAGTTTTTCGTTGCCGGTATTTGAATCCAAAATTTCATAGCTTCCAAAGAGGAATTTAGCCAATGTGCTACAACGGATTCTTTGTTAAACAAAGAATATATATTACATATATCATCAATTTAATTTTCTTTATGAAACAAAAAACAACCTCCAGGATTTGAATTCAGAAATTTAGTCATCAAAAAGAATTTACCCAATGTGATGCAGAGAATTGTTTGTTAAACAATGAATAAATATTAGATAAATACATCAATTGTGATATCCTTTATAAAAGAAACTAACAAAAAAGAAGCAAAAGTTTACCGTCACTAGGATTTGAACCCAAAGAAATTTAGTCTTGCTTTTATTAAACAAAATAACAAAAAAAGAAACAAAAGTTTTTCGTTGCCGGAGTTTGAACCCGGAATTTCATAGTTTCCAAAGAGGAATTTAGCCAATGTGCTACAACGGATTGTTTGTTAAACCAAGAATATATATTACATATATACATCAATTTAATTTCCTTTATAAAACAAAAAAAAACAACCTCCACGATTTGAATCCAGAAATTTAGACTTGAAAAAGAATTTAGCCAATGTGATGCAGAGAATTGTCTGTTGAACAATGAATATATATTTGATATATACATCAATTCTATTGCCAAAATTTGAACCCAAAATTTCATAGTTTGCAAAGAGGAATTTAGCCAATGTGCTACAACGGATTGTTTATTAAACCAAGAATATATATTACATATATACATCAATTTAATTTTCTTTATAAAACAAAAAAAAAAAAACCTCCAGGATTTGAATCCAGAAATTTAGTCTTCAAAGAGAATTTACCCAATGTGATGCAGAGAATTGTTTGTTAAACAACAAATATATATTAGATAAATACATCAATTGTTATTTCCTTTATAAAAGAAACTAACAAAATAAAAAGAACAAAAGTTTTCCGTTGCCGAGATTTTAACCCAAAATTTTATAGTTTTCAAAGATGAACTTAGCCAATGTAATACAACAAATTGTTTGTTAAACAAAGAATATATATTACATATATACATCAATTTAATTTCCTTTATGAAACAAAAGAACAACCTCTAAGACTTGTATCCAGAAATGTAGTCTTGCTTTTATAAAACAAAATAACAAAAAAAAGAAACAAAAGTTTTCCGTTGCCAGGGTTTGAACCCAGAATTTCATAGTTTTCAAAGAGGAATTTAGCCAATATGCTACAACAGATTGTTTGTTAACCAAGAATATATATTACATATATACATCAATTTAATTTCTTTTATGAAACAAAAAACAACCTCCAGGATTTTAATAGAGAAATTTAGTCTTCAAAGAGAATTTAACCAATGTGATGCAGAGGATTGTCTTAAACAATGAATATATATTTGATATATACATCAATTCTGATTTCTTTTATAAACAAAATAACAAAAAAGAAACAAAAGTTTTTTTTTTGCCGGTATTTGAATCCAGAATTTCATAGCTTCCAAAGAGGAATTTAGCCAATGTGCTACAACGGATTCTTTGTTTTTTTTGTAGGAGATGGGAGACAATGTCTTCCGATTTATTCATAAAAGAAAAACTACAAGCATACAGAACGTGGAAGGGAAAACCCAACCAACAATAGAACGGACTGGTTCCGGACTCAAAGCAAAAGAATGAAAACCTAAAGGAAGAGAAAACGCATAGTTGGCTAATCCATCTGCAAGACTATTAGCTTCCCTATACACATGACCAATGCGGACTATCCAGTCCCGTGAAATAAAGCCATAGCACAGACGTACTAGGAAAGACAACGGATGAGAATCCTCAATCCCTGTTGTTAGAAACCCCACCACCAACTCTGAATCCACTTCCAGCTCCACACGCGGTATACCCTTCTCCCAGGCAATGTACAACCCGTAATAAACTCCCCACAACTCAGCTAATGGAGCAGAGCATATACCAATATTCAAAGCATACCCTCCAATCCATACCCCATCTCCATCCCGTAGAACACCTCTAGCAGTAGCCAACGGATTCTTTGTTAAACCAAGAATATATATTACATATATATATATATCAATTTAATTTCCTATATGAAAAAAAAATAACCTCCAGGAATTGAATCCAAAAATTTAGTCTTCAAAGAGAATTTACCCAATGTGATGCAAAGAATTGTTTGTTAAACAATGAATATATACTAGATTTTAACCCGCGGTACACCGCGGGCATATAATTTTTATTATAATTTATATTTATGTTGTATCTATTTGTTAAATATTGGATGTTTTGTAAATAGAGAAATAACTAAATTTTCTGATTGTTGTGCAGATAACTGTTTATATTATTTTTTTAACCCGCAATACACTTCATGACCATTTGTTTGTTATATTTGGTTTTTTTGTTTAGAGTTTGAGATTCTATTTTGATTTTTAGTTGTAATAACAAAAAATAAGGGATCTAAATACATAATAAGTAATTTATATGCTGTGATTAAGTCACATTTTTCCTAATGATTTAATTATTTTACACAATCTTAGTTAAAGTAACTTGATTTTATGTCAAATATTTTAATATTAGTAGTGTTGATAAATAATTAAATGAGGATTTAACCCGTGTTAGCACAAATTTAATAATATTTTATTAATTCCAACATGTCCTCTTTATAACTCATCTACTATATATCCACATTATATAGTATTTTAAACTTTTTAATTTTACATATTCGTAATAATTAAAATTTTTATTAGATTTATATATGTTAATTATAATATTTAAAGAAATGTTAATTGAAGTTTTTCTTACGTTAAAAATCAAAGCTCACAGGTTTTGAAAAACAAAATGGGAATCAAATTGTTGTTTTCTTTGTTTGCGAAGGATTCAGATATAAAATATCTTCAAAACACAACAGAATGTGTGGGTAAATATTTGATAGATTTCCATATTTATTGCTGTTATTTATTTAGTTGGAATGAAATGTAAAATATTTAGGTAACAAAATCTGTAGTAATGTTAGTTTTGGAAATTTTTAGGGGTTAAGGTTGTTAATAACTTTTTAAATAAAAAAAACTAAAAGGGCATAACACAAAATGTACTTCAAAAATATTAATATAGATTAGATATATACATAAATTGTGATTTCCTTTAGGGAAATTACCTAGAATATTACATAAAAGTAGGTTTATTACTAGACTAACACGTGAGATTTTGGACATACTAGAATAACACATAAAAGTTTGCAAATTACTTCTATACCTGAGTTGTGTGTTTTATTACGTTTTATGCCATTCTCTTTTAAAACCAAGATCTTAAAAGGGGAAAATAAATAGAGTATTCCAATAAAAGCAGGAATCGATCCCTTGAATTTTTGTGTTGTTTGTCTTTCGAAAGTTGGGTTGAGATCGGGTTTTTTTTGAAACTATTTGGAAAGCGTGCGGCGTGGACAGAATCTGTGTGGAGTACGTTTGGCTGGTGGACCACGGGCGGACGGCGAGTTGACGGCGAGGTGGTGATGAGGGAAATATAGCGATCTGTTGTGAGGTAAATATCTATATCGTGGTTTAGTCTCGATTGTTTACTGTTTAGAAAGAGTTTGAGTATTTCATAGTAGGCGTTGTATTTTGTGGAAGGTTACTTATGACGATATTCATGTTCGTTTTCTGTATTCTTTTGAATTCTCTTTTCTGGAAGATTTTTGTGAGACTTCATCTTGTTTTGTTGCCAATCTAAGCAACAGATTTTTTGTGATATTTGAATTAATAACCAAACTAATGATTCTGTATTCTGTCGTAGTTATGGGGTCAAGCAATGATGCGAAGAGGTATCCAAGAAGGCTGTATCCCGATGGTAATTTTCCACTGGCGATGAGAAGCATGCACCATGATTGTAGTTTGTCTAATCTAGCTGGTTTGAAAGACTTCGTTGGTGATGAGGTGTACGACCAAATAAGAAAGAATTCGCAGGTGGGAGTGTTATTGGATCTAGCGGAATCCGACTACCTGTATTGTGGGAAGACCATTCATTATCTATTATCCAATCAATTGGCAATAGATGTTCCATCTAAAAGTCTTCTAATATAAACGCCGTACTAATATCTTCATCATAGGGTGTACGCGCACTGTATGCGGCCTTTTGTTTCCATGGTTTTCTCTTCTAGTTCTTTTGAATAATGTACCACCTAATGTTGTATCCTTTATTTTTTTGCTGTTCTATCTTGCAAAATAACTATACACAATTGATAAATCTGCCTATTGTGTATGTACAACAAAGTGTGCTTGGGTACATGGGTGCTTACGCTTGGTACGAGTAATGTATAGTTTTGTACAACCTGTGCATACGGTTGGTTAACTCGTTTGTGATTGGGTTGTTTCAACGAAATTGTGACTAAGATAAGTCAATTTCCAACCATTGAATGAAATTTGTCGAAGTGGTTGGGCGCCATTAAGTAATTAAGAAAGTAGAAGGGGAAAAACATACATCAACAAGATAATAAAATAAAACCACGTACACAACGTAAATTAGTTGTATGTACGTACAGTAATAATTAAAGTATGACTGAGCGTACACAAGATTGTAACTTGTCAGTGTACGTGTACCTATACAGTATACAAGATTGCATTTACAATATAATAACGTAGCCAATAACATGTTACATGTAATTACATAACGTTATTGATGTAATATAACATACGTAATCTGATCGATCGACCCGTAATTAAGAAATTTTGAAATATACACCCAAAGAAAAACAAAGAAAGCGAAGAGTCACGCTTATTAGAGAAGGAGAGAGGGGGAGTCGGTAGAAAGACGCAACTACCAGTGGTGACGTTTTGTTTTATTTAAATAGCATCACCCTGTCTCCTTTCCAAACCCAGGGTAGAAACGAGTAACAGGAAATTATCAAAAAAAACCATGGAATTTAGAGTTGATGTCATCGCTGATCTTAGACCAGGAAGAACGAATTGGATTATACAAGCGAAGGTCTTGAATTCGTGGTATGTTACTGAGTTCTTTCAAAAGCGGGTTCTGCTCCTTGCTGATACACGGGTTAGTCCACTTTACGATTGATAATAAATTTTGCACGAAGATGTTAACCAACGCAGTGGTCTTACACACGATTGATATGCAATTTATAGGGTGACACAATCGAGGTGGCGTTTTTACCAGGGACCTACAAGAAAATGAGGAAGTATATCTATGATGGTGATTGGTATGAAATTAGGACTTTCAAGGTCATCCAGCCAACGCTTAAGGAGAGGAATACACATCATCCTTTCCAAATCAAATTCACTGATGATTCGACGATGGGTCTGCTCAAACCGGTGAATCAAAAACACTACTTCCGTTTCGAGGATTTGGGTGATATATCTCGAGGGAGAATTACCCATCCCATATCATTCGGTACGCTTATCTTCAATTTTCAATTACACAAATCGTTTGGAACAACGTTAAAAAATGATTGCTTTAACTAATTGATATATTTGTGCACATTACTAGTTTTTAGGCCTGATACTAAATAAGTAGGTTAGTAGACAATTTCATATCAAAATACATAGGTCGTAACGTTTACAGTATGTGTCTACCCCGAATCAGATGTCTGTGGGTGTGTAGTTGGAGTGGAAGACAGAAGATTGCTCGAGGGGGCAAATGCGGCCAATGAAGTTGTCCTCACCCTACTGAATGGGAGGTAAAGGAGATTTGTGCCAATACATTTTAATATAAAGGTTTTTCCTATTCCCGTTCTATATTAACATGAGAAAATCGTAGGAATGAAACCCTCAAGTGTCATAAATGCTTGGGAAGCACTCGGGTGTTATCTTACTTTTACATCTGAACCCGTCTTTTGTATTTTGCGGTTCTGGAAGGTTGGAAGCTACGAAGGTACGTTCGATTTGATAGATCAGATAAGGAAACTAGCCTTGTGAAACCATATACATCTAATTTTGTAAATGTTCTGTAGGTGCTCCATGTCTCGTCAACACAGCTGCCTCTCCGCAAATCTATATAAAACCAGATTTCGAGGGAATGGAACATCACAAGGCGATGTAAGTTGTTTGTTTTCCTATTAAAAACCCATAATTTTGTATATGTTGCTACTGTCAAATACGTTAATACACTTTCTATATTACTGCAGATCTGAATTCGCTGGACGTTACTATATAGAACATATAATGGAGCACGTTGGGGACAATGCAGGACCTTAGGAAAAAAGGAACTAGGTTGGCGAAAGGGAGAGTTCAGGGAGTTACTTATATTGAAAGAACCATCTACAAAACTATGCAAACTATTTTTTTGTTTTTTTTTTCTTGGTGTGTGTGTTTGTACTTTTGAATGAACCGAATGGTACGCGCTGATTCTGGATAATTTATGGTTGTATTTTGTTAACAAAATCTAAAATTTGCTACTCCGTAATATAATATATGTACGTACACATCAATAGTTATCCACGATAAGTTTACATGTCAACCGTTCATCAAAAAAATGGATGAAGGAACCATACTTCTTTGGTCCGTTGACATGGGTACAGCAAATGTGGTTAACACATTTGCAACACTATCCTTCCATCGCATTATGTCCTCTCTAATGAACCACATAAAATACACAAACAGATATATTTCACTTTTGAAATTATCTTATTCAAACAGTAAACCGTTTGCTTGACATTTCTAAAAAGCCCACACGAGTATGAGGCCCAACTAGGGCAGTCGGAACCAATTTCGGAAACAATTATAGTTCCCTAAACAAAAAGGTGGGCTTACAAATTAAAAAGGTCCATCATAAACATGTTACGAAAAGCTATGGTGGCACTTAGGAAAAAAAGAGTATTATCCTCGATGAAAAGAAAACACGTCTATTGTCTCGCATGCAGTTACGTATTAGCTGGACATGTTGTACGGTTGTGGCCAACCTGTTGACACTGAGAACAGGCATGCTGTTTGCGGGGCCGCTTCGTCTCCAACGCAACCTCGACAAAAGACTTCATCCTCGACATCTTTGGCATTCCTGGAGGATTCCTAACAAAAGGCGGTTTACATCTGGACGGTGTAATATCAGTAGGGACGATGCAGAATGTATCTATCGGCATTATCGCCTCCGCATATCCACTGCAGAGGCTGTCTCTGCGGAAGTATGCATGAAACTGGTTTATAATTGATTGGTTGGCCGTATATGCGGCTGCGATAGCATGTACGCAAGGCATCCTTTCTAGATCAAAACGCCTACATGAACACCTCTTATACCTCAGATTGACAACATGCGTTCAGGTACCACCACTTACTTGAAATCGATCTTCATTAATTTCTTGAACCTTCAGACGCCTTGAATGTTCAATACGTGCCTATGAGTAAATGAAAGCGTAAGTTCATATAACCAAAGCAACACAACATATCCACTATCATTTTCCAGGCCTTTCGTTAACATATATCGATGGATATGTTAATGAATCTCATACCTGTAACAGGTTCTCCACTCCTTTGGTGAGTAAAGTTGGCATTGCGGCAGCTTGTTTTCTCTTTGTAGCAAACCAACGTGTAAACATATTCCGAACATCATCTAATAACTCTACAATGGGATAGGCTCTCGCAGGATTCAGTACTTTGTTTAGCGATTCTGCAATGTTGCTCGTGGTGAAGTTGTACCTATCACCAGGAAAGTGCGCCCTGCTCCACTTGGATACATCTGCACGCACCAAGTAAGCATGCAGTTGCGGATTTGCTTCTTAAATTTACTGGAAGATTTCTTCGAAATCAACTACACGGTACGCTTCAGCTGCTTTTTTTTACCAGCCGGAATGTTTTGCTCCCACTAAATCTCAGGATAATATTCTTGTGAAGATGATACGTGCAGATTCCTCGACTTGCCAGGGGGTACACTTTAGCGATAGCTTTACCAATAGATTTATGCCGGTCAGATATCAGTGCAAGCTCTTAATCATCAGGAATTACACTACTTAATTGCGTAAAGAACCATTCCCACGAGACGTCGTTCTCTGTATCAACAACCGCATACGCCAGAGGGAAAATATTAAAATTCCCATCTTGTGTTGTCGCTATCAGAAGAGTCCCTTTGAATTCACCTTTCAAAAATGTTCCATCTACAACTACAACTTTCCGCATATACCTGAAACCCTTAATGCATCCAGCAAGCGCAATGAAAACATACTTGAATCTGTCTTCTGCATCAACGACCAATCAAGTAAGGGTCCTCGGATTAGAGGACCTCAGCCTGTATAAATATGCAGGTAATTCAGCGTATCCACTTTCAGGTGTACCCCTAACATACTCCCGCGCCTTTATAAGTGTACGATGTGCCTTCTAGTAGCCAAGCTATTATATGAAAATGGTCAGTAAAAGACAACAACACTCAACAATATCAACTAGGTCGAATTATATATCTGTGCAGGCCATAGAATCAACTAATTTCTTAGAAAACCAACAAACTAAAGCTACGATCTGTTTGTTATTGTTTCCACTACGTCTTCACGTACAAAAAGCCCCCTAGCAACATAAGAAACTTCTCCGTTTACACCCTATATACCATCACATACACAAAGCCAACCAAAAAACAAACATGTCAAAAAGACTGGATTTAGAGTATTTCAGTAGCCCACCTGTACACCATATCGTAGGTTGAGCCCTTCCCCAACAAGATTTGGCACAATAGAACCTCCCACACCACCAACATAATCCTTGTATAATTGAGCTAGGATTGGTGGTTTAGCATTACGGCTACGGCCAAATCGTTCCATAACAGAGCAAGTATGTTCACGACAATATAAGCGAATATGAAACACCGGCGAATCACCCATGGTTGAAGCCCGTATTCTCCATTTACAACGATTTACCCAACACTCACCGATTAACAAACTGGGCTTTGAATATCGAACATTGTAATCATATTTATCTAATACACTCAGCACCCTCAACCTTGCCACCAACGTTTCTTTGCTATCAAACTTATCCCCCACAGCAATATCACCACCTCCGTTCTCTATTTTGCAAACCTCCTTCTCAATTGCTTCAGCTGCAGTGTTAGTCTTGCGGGTACGGATATTTGACTCTTTGTTACACACCTTTTCCTCTACACAAGACCCACCCCCAGGTCCGTCGTCCAATGATTCCTCTGGTCCATCCGGAGTGAAGTTGGAGTAAAGGAGATAGTCTTCATCCCCTGAACTTGCACCATCGCTGTCGTCACAGTAATCAAATCTACTGTTCTCCTCGTCATCTGCTTCATCTTCATCTACATCCTTTCCTACATTATCTTCACCGTCTACCTTCCGACTCTCGTACTCTTCATCTTTCTGTCCCATTTCCTCTGCCCCGCCTACGAAATCATCTACAACGACTTCAGGGGTCTTGGGTGTTGGTTCTGGTGTTTTCGGCTTAACTTCCTCGAACAAGGTTTCACCAGATTTATCAATAATCTCAACGCATAGCCGGATGAGTTCACCCCTACTCTGTTTGAGAAAGTTTTGAAACTGCCGACCATTCGAAACAATCACCGGTGGCATATCACATCTGCTTTTTTTATATCTATCTAACATATAGCTCAACTTTATGCCGGAAGTTACATTACAGAAACCAAAGTCATCGAACACCATAGCAGTAAAGTCTTCAAACTTCGTTTTTTTATCGGCTACTATAATCCTGCACCCTTTGCTGGTATCAACATCAAACAACCATCGCTTTTTGTCTACCCTCCACCTCCCACACGCCAAAACGATATCTTGCTCTTCCATGGATGCACCCAGAGGAAAGATTTAGGGAAGAACAGCATACCTGTTTAGATCTTCCTCCAATAAGTCTATCGCAACGCTAGACTGTCTTTGCCAGCTCAAACAAATTCGTGTTATTCTGGTAAGACTTTACAGCTGTCAATCTTTCTTACTAAATCTACCACGGACAAGAAGCCTACCACAACACTACGAAAACTATTTCAAAAAACAAACAAAGTATACCAAAAATATCTGTAACGAGAGAAGGCTGTCGCATAAATCTGTCGCAACAGCCCATTAGTCTACCATAAATATCTTGAGAATTTGTTAAAAATGCCCCTTTTGATATATCCCTTTTCAAAAATACCCTCTTTTCTGGCCATTTTTATTTATGCCCTCTTTTAATTTTTAATGACCATTTTACCCTTAGATAAAAATTATTTTATTCAATAAAAAGAAAAACAAAATTTTTCCGCCAAAAAATTTCTGACATATTTTCCCGCCAAAAGTTTTCGAAAAAAATTTCCCGCCAAAAATTTTTTTGTCAAAAAAATTTTGATAAAAAATTTCAAAAAAAAAAATTTCCCGCCAAAATTTTTCCCGCAAAAAAAAATTTACAAGGTTTTTAAAAGGTTTTATAAGGTTTCTACCTTATAAAAGCCTTATAAACACCTTGTAAAGGCTTTTACAAGATTTTTTAAAGAGTTTTCAAAGGTTTTTTAAACAACTTATAAACGCTTTTACAAGATTTTTAAAAGGTTTTTAAAAAGTTTTAAAAGGTTTTTAAAAGGTTTTTAAAAGGTTTTCAAATGGTTTTTAAAAGGATTTTTAAAAGGTTTTTAAACACTTTCTAAACGCTTTTACAATGTTTTTAAAAACCTTGTAAAAATTTTTATAAGATTTTTAAAAGGGTTTTAAAAGGTTTTTAAACACCTTGTAAACGCTTTTAAAATTTTAAAAGCGCTTACAAGGTGTTTAAAAACCTTTTAAAGCATTTACAAGCTTTTTAAAAGCATTTACAAGGTTTTTAAAAGCGTTTACAATGTGTTTAAAAACCTTTTAAAAACCTTGTAAACGCTTTTAAAAGTTTTTTAAAAGCATTTACAAGGTTTTTAAAAGCATTTACAAGGTTTTAAAAGGTATAAATTTCAATATTTTTGGTGGGAAAATTTTTCGATTTTGGCGGGAAAAATTTTTTTTGGCGGGAAAAATTTTCGATTTTGGCGGGAAAATATTTTCTCTTTTGATGACTGTACATTCTTGCTGTCACTCAAAAAAGGGTAATTTAGTCATTTTTTATATAAAGAGGGGTAGTTTTAAAAATGGTCAACATGAAGGGATATTTTTAAAAAGAGATATGGAAAAAGGGGCATTTTTGAGAATGCCCCAAATATCTTCCCACCCTTTTACGTTTGCCGCCACACGCGCTAAAAACATAAGTCTATCATCAAAGGGAAATTCCTCTACCAACTTAATCTAACAAATCGATTTCATATACGTCAACGGATAAGTGTACCAACACTAAAACTAAGTGTACCATCTACGTCGACGGTTAAGTGTACCAGCACTAAAACTAAGTATACCGAAAATATCTGACGTACACTTTTAATCAGTCCACCTGTATAAATCTACCATCAAAGGCTCGGTAGACTTAGTCCCAGTTTCCAATGTTTTTTTTTCTAATGGCATTAGCCATAATTACGTTTTTTCCCAACACTAGTTTCAGGGGTAGTATAGGTACAGCGGTTTATTCTAGTAATTACAAACAATTGTGTGTTACTTTTGTAATAAGAAAGCTTTTATGCAATATTCTAGTAACTCTCCCTTTCCTTTATAAAAGAAAGTAACAAAAGAAGAAGTAAAAGTTTACCGTTGCTTGGATTTGAACCCAGAATTTTATAGTTTACAAAGATGAATTTAGCCAATATGCTACAATAGATTGTTTGTTAAACAAACAATATATATTACATATATACATCAATTTAATTTCTTTTATGAAACAAAAGAACAACCTCTAGGATTTGAATCTAGAAATTTAGTCTTGAAAGAAAATTTAGCCACTGTGATGTAGAGGATTGTCTGTTAAACAATGAATATATATTTGATATATACATCAATTCTCGTTTTGTTTATAAAACAAAATAATAAGAAAAGAAACAAAAGTTTTCCATTGCCAGGATTTGAACCCAGAATTTCATAGTTTCCAAAGAGGAATTTAGCCAATGTGCTACAATGGATTGTTTGTTAAACCAAGAATATTTATTACATAAATACATATTTTTAATTTCCTTTATGAAACAAAAAAAAACAACCTCCAGGATTTGAATCTAGAAATTTAGTGTTCAAAAAGAATTTAGCCAATGTTATGCAGAGGATTGTTTGTTAAACAATAAATATATATTAGATAAATACATCAATTGTTATTTCCTTTACAAAAGATACTAACAAAAAAAGAAACAAAAGTTTTCTGTCGCTGGGATTTAAACCCAAAATTTTATAGTTTCCACAAAGATGAATTTAGCCAATGTGCTACAAAGAATTGTTTGTTAAACAAAGAATATATATTACATATATACATCAATTTAATTTCCCTTATGAAACAAAAAACAACCTCTAAGATTTGAATCCAGAAAGAAAGAAAAATAGCGAGGCTTTTCTCTCGGGCACAAACATCGAAGTCTCCTCCCGAGCATGTCTCAAAACCTTTGTAACCCTTTAAACTTCGTGATATCAATAACCAGTGACAAAAGAAGGTGGTGGAATCCGGTGAACCCCCTCCTCCTCCTTCTACTGGCACCATCATCGCCTATGAAGCACGGGGACGGCAGTTCCATGACGTCTCCCGTCTCGGAAACGTTTCAGGTACGGGGACGACTAAGAAACGGCACAGAAACGTTTCTGAAACGTTTCTATTGTAAAACAGGAATTTAACTTTTTTTTCTTCCATTGTCCAAAAAAGAAAAGGAAACTTAACCTTTTAAATATTTTCTAATTAGGGTTTACAAGCATCAATGCTCAATATATCTTATCTTTTTGCATTCTTCATCGTAAAACCAAAACACACAAACCTTCTCTGTTTTTTTTTGGTGAAGACAAACTTCTCTGTTTAGTTTTGAGAATGAGTTTCTCAAAGAATAACTTATTTTAATTATTATTTACTATATTATAGTCATGTTTTGTTTCATGAAAATTCTTTATAAGTAGCCCTGAGACGGAGCCGGATATCCGGCAAAATTGAGTGTATCCGGCTCCGATCCGTATCCGGTCGGATTTATAGTTTTGATATCCGTATCCGGATCCGTCTACACGGATATCCGGTTTTCGGAGATCCGTTAAAAACCAGAATATCCGGCGGATATCCGGATCCGAGAGAAAAAAAAAAAGTTCTTTGTCTCTTTCGTTATTCTCAGCAAAAGCACCGTGACACCAGTTCTTCACGGCTTACATTTTTGTCTAGATCGGAAAACGGAGCCGTCATCGCCAAAGACGAAATCGTAAAACAGCGTAACAGGAAGGAACTCGTGACGGCGGTAGAAACGGCTGGCCATCAAACTCTCACCAACTATTTTCTATCTTGGATCGTCACTTGCATCGCCGAAATGGTCATGGGAAGATGAAGGAGTCGTTGTTGACGGCGAAAAGAAAAGAAGAAAAAAAAAAAAAACAGATAGGCGAGGTGAGAGGGTGAAGCCCTAATATCCAAAAACATTAATATATTAGTTGGACTCTAATTTTGCTTCAGTTTTTAATACGTGGGCTTTATAATCGAAGTTTACTAACAAGCCCAACAAGATATATATAAGTGAATATAGAAAGCCAACCATTTTATATATATGTCATATGTATATACCGGATCCGGATATCCGGTTATAAATTTTTCTACTATCCGGATCCGGATCCGGATCCGCCCGGATACATACTCTCATTATCCGAATCCGAATCCGCCCACCCGGATATCCGGTTTTTCGGAGCGGATATGAGCGGATTCCGGATCGGATACCGGATCTCGGATATTTGGTCTCAGGGCTATTTATAAGTGACTTTATTTTATTTATTTTACTAATCTATAGATATTTTTATATTTTATATATTATAAAACTGACATACCCCTGCCGTACCCGTACCCCTAAAAATTTACTTCGCCGTTTTCCGTCCCCGTCCCCGTACCCGTATCCCATATCAGTACCCGTCTCGGTGCAGCATAGATGACGGAGCAGAAGACCAAAGATCCGTATCTTTCCAAATCCGGTTCTCTCACGGGATTCATGTCTCAGCCGTACCACAATCTTCAGACCCTAATCTGCTGAAGTCTCGTCCACCGGAGATGTGGAACTCACTGAAAATCTCAAAGTTAGCTCTGGTCAGCTGCCACAACACCTTCTCACCATGGCCAACCAATTCGAAATTAAGGTTTGGTCTAGAAGGCCTTTGCTTTTTCTTTGTTGGCCCATTAACAATATCAATGCTCAAGCCCATGAGGCTATTTGAACGTATGTCCCTAATCCATAGCAAGGAATTTGATTTGAAGACGATTGGCATTATGACCCCGCATCCAAGGAGCGAGGGTTACCAATACGTTCTCAAACTTTCAACCCTACCTTATCGAGTCTCTGAGCTTAATCGTGTGCTAAGGTACAACATCTGGGAATCCACTATGGAGGAAAAAGACTTGCGGAAGCACGGCATTATGGTCTCCTCTCCAAGGAGAGGATATTACCGAAGCCTTCCCATCCTTCCCCAAACAACCGAGCCCATCCATGGGAAAACCAACTACTTCAGAGGTACGTCTTGTACTATGGCTTGTGTGAAGCTGAATGTAGGCTTGGTAGAGACCTTTTGCTTTGTCCCCGGTCTATGTGGGTATCTAAGCTTGTTGTGCGGTGAATGGGATATATGATAATGGGATATCAAGTTCACTTTCTTTAGTTCCGATCATACCTGCTTGGTCAAGTCGAGGTCTCCTCGGTAGCAGTATATTATGTTCTTCAGAATGGTTTGAAATCTATCCTTATCAAGGCCAACTAAATAGAGTTGCTTGGATGACTTCTTTGTTGAGCTCTCACTTGAACTCTGATCTGTTAGCTTACTGCTCTCTGAAGTGTGCACCCCTTGTCCCCATTTGTCACTTATCGCCATTGTTGGCGAGAAGCATGATAAGTGACACCCCCCCCTTTTCAAAGCTCGATTGCGTCATTCGCTAGAGCCGTTTATGACCACCTGATGGTCGAGGATTTCGCGAAGCCTGTCTTCATGGTCAAATCCGCCTTGGGTCCAATAGACTCTTCAAACATTGTAAAACCCTCAAAAGTTGAAAATCCCTTGGAAGAACTCATGGAACCATTATCTCTATCTTCTTTTGTTTATCTTGTATGTTGTATGAACTCACCTCTTTTGAGGCTTTGATTTGAATGGAAGATCTTGTGTGACAAAAAAAAAAATTTGAATCCAGAAATTTAATCTTGAAAGAGAATTTAGCCAATGTGATACATATGATTGTTAACAATGAATATATATTTGATATATACATCAGTTCTGATTTCTTTTATAAAACAAAATAACAAAAGCTGAATCAAAAGTTTTCCGTTGCCGGTATTAGAACATGGAATTTCAAAGTTTCCAAAGAGGAATTTAGCCAATGTGCTACAACAGATTGTTTGTTAAACCAAGAATATTATGAAACAAAAAACAACCTCCACGATTTGAATCCAGAAATTTAGTCTTCAAAAAGAATTTAGCCAATATGATGTAGATGATTGTCTGCTAAACAATAAATATATATTAGATATATACATAAATTATGATTTCCTTATAAAAGAAAATAACAAAAGAAGAAGTTAAAGTTTACCATTGCTAAGATTTGAACCGAATTTCATAGTTTCCATAGAAGAATTTAGCCAATGTGCTACAACAGATGTTTGTTAAACAAAAAATATATACTACATATATACATCAATTTAATTTTCTTTATGAAACAAAAGAACAAACTCAAGGATTTGAATCCAAAAATTTAATCTTCAGAGAGAATTTAGCCAATGTGATACAAAAGGTTGTCTGTTAAACAATGAATATATACTTAATATAGACATCAGTTGTGATTTCCTTTATAAAAGAAAATAACAAAAAATGAAGCAAAAGTTTTCTGTTGCTCTGATTTGAAACCAGAATTTTATAGTTTTCTAAGAGGAATTTAGCCAATATGCTACAACGGATTCTTTAAAATATGCTACAACGGATTCTTTAGATGTATACATCAATTTAATTTTCTTTATGAAACAAAAGACCAACCTCGAGGATTTGAATTCAGAAATTTAGTATTCAATGAGAATTTAGCCAATGTGATACACAGAACCGTCGCATAACATATTGGGGCCACAAGCCCAAAACCATGTTAAGGCTGATTTCTTAGTGGATCAAAGAAAAGGAAAAAAAAAAGTTTAAAAAAGTGGTGTTAAGGCTCAAACACCAGACCTCTAATAATTTTTAGATGACTTTTACGAAAATTAAGGGCCGAAAGCTACGTATTATTTTACGGCCGCAAGCACATGCTTCACCAGCCTGTGCTTGGGGCCGGCTCTGGTGATACAGAGGATTGTTTGAACCCGAAATTTCATAGTTTTCAAAGAGAAATTTATCCAATGTGCTATAGAGATTTTTTGTTAAACCAAGAATATGTTACATATATACATCAATTTCATTTCCTTTATTAAAACAAAAAAAGAACAACCTTTAGGATGAACAAGTTGAAAAATTTTGCAGTAAAATTAGTTTATTTTTTCAACTTTTTAAGTTAAACAGGTTTGAATAGTTTTTTTTTTTTCAATTTCTTCAACCCCTTCCATTCAAATGGTAAAAGTTTGTTGAATAATTTTTTTCAACTCCTTCAACTTTTTTAATTTTGCAAATATTTGCACCCTTAATTTTTAATAAAAAGGTTGTTTTAAAATCTAGTTAGGCCTGGGATTATAAACGGAACCGATATTTTGGATATTTGGTTCGGTTTTCGTTATGGCGGCTGAACCGATCAGTACAATTTTTGTTTTTTAAAAAAACAAAATATTGTGGTTATTTATTTTGGTTTGGTTATCGGTTAACCGTTTAAAAAAAAAATAATTATTGAAGAAAAATATCTAACAAATCCGAAATTTACCACTAAAATAACCAAATCACCCAAAAAAACGAAACTGTAAGAACCGGAATATTTAAAATAAAACCAAAAAAACGGAAAAACTTGAAATTATCTCTAAATAACCAAAACATCTGATTTTTTGTTGTTATTAAATAAATTTCGGTTTTGAAATTTTAAAACCAAAATAACCGAGAAACCAAAATAACCAAACCAAAATTTATTTCGATTAAATTCGATAAGATTTTTAAAACTAAAAAAAAACCGAAAACCTGAAATAACCGAACTGAATTAACCAAAATAACCTACGTGCCAGGGTTAAATCTAGTGAAGTGGGGAAAACTGTTAACTAAAACGAGAGAAGAAGAGTCGTCTTAAGTGTTTCGAAATAGTAACCCGTTAGGCCCATTGGCCCATTTATATAAATCTCAGAGTTCAATAAAGAACAGATCTTAACCCCACTAGCGTGGCTAAACACGTGTCAGATTCAATGAATCAGTTATCTTCAGCATCCGACACTTGTCAGCCTTTCAGTGGAAGCTCTTAACTCTACGCCTCGAAAACAGTTTTATTTATTTATTCCATTTTCGATTCAGTCTCTTCTTATTCCCATTTTTTTCAAACCACTTGTAGCAATTCGAATCAGATCTTCAAACCCAAAAAAAAGGTTAGATCTCTCTCTCTCTTTCTCCCTAATCTTCGTTCGTTCGTTCTTGTTTTTTGTTTGTGTAGATCTGATGGTTCAGTAGATCGATCTGATCCGATTCGTTAAGTTTTCGCTGTTTCTTATCACTGATTTAGTGAGAGTACGAGCTCATTCCGATTGGTGTGTTTGATGTTAATTTGGGGATTTGGTTTTAATTCAGTAGTTTCTGGTTTAGATTCGTAATCTGTAGATCTTAATTCTGGTTCTCGTTTTTTTTTATTCAATTGTTTTTGCGTTAAACGATTTGATCTAGATTCGTTATCTATGAACATTCAGCGTAAGTTTGAGTGTGTTCTTGAATCTGTGAAGAACGTGATTAAGTAGATGATTGTGTAGATGTTAATTTAGGTTCTGGTTTGATTCAATTTGTTATGCCTTTAGAATTTGCTTTATGTTGTTAAATCCGTGAAGAACTTCATTAAGTGGATGAATGTGTATATGTGAATTTGCTCTGTAGTCTTAATCTGTGAAGAGGTTGATTAAGTAGATGAGTATGTAGGGTGTAGATGTGATATTGGGTTACAGTTTTAAGTTGTTTTTGCTTTGTTGGATTTACTTCTTGATTTTTAATCCGTGATGAACTTAAGTAAATGAGTGTTGAGATGTTAATTTGAGTTCTGGTTTTGATTCAGTTGTTTCTGATTTTGTAGGATTTGTTTTAGATTGTTAAATCGAAGATGTCGACTGAATCATCAAGGGAAGAGAATGTTTACATGGCGAAATTAGCTGAACAAGCTGAACGTTATGAAGAAATGGTTGAATTCATGGAGAAAGTTGCGAAAACTGTTGATGTTGAGGAACTCTCTGTTGAAGAGAGGAACCTTCTCTCTGTTGCTTACAAGAACGTGATTGGAGCAAGGAGAGCTTCGTGGAGAATCATTTCTTCGATTGAGCAGAAAGAAGAGAGCAAAGGGAACGAAGACCATGTTGCTATTATCAAGGATTACAGGGGAAAGATTGAAACTGAGCTTAGCAAAATCTGTGATGGGATTTTGAATGTTCTTGAAGCTCATCTCATCCCATCTGCTTCACCAGCTGAGTCCAAAGTGTTTTACCTTAAAATGAAGGGAGATTATCACAGGTATCTTGCTGAGTTTAAGGCTGGTGCTGAGAGGAAAGAGGCTGCTGAAAGCACTTTGGTTGCTTACAAGTCTGCTTCCGTAAGTGATTCTTTACTTCATCATTACAACATATTTGACTGTTATGTCTTGTGTGGCTATAATTGATTTTTGTTCTTGTTGTTATATTCTCTGTGATAATCCAGGACATTGCCACTGCTGAGTTAGCTCCCACTCACCCAATAAGGCTTGGTCTTGCCCTCAACTTCTCAGTGTTTTACTATGAAATCCTGAACTCGCCTGATCGTGCTTGCAGCCTTGCAAAGCAGGTTTGTGTACACCATTCATTTCTTACTTCGTGTGAAATTGTTAACTGTAGTCTGAATGAATGAGTCCTTTTGGATCTGTGCAGGCATTTGATGATGCTATTGCTGAGTTGGATACATTGGGTGAGGAATCATACAAGGACAGTACACTGATCATGCAGCTTCTTAGAGACAATCTCACTCTCTGGACTTCAGATATGACAGTAAGCATCAACACAATATACATTTGATCATTGTTTACCTTACACAAACTTCAACATAGGATCTTTAGATGGCGACATAGTTATCAAGAGATTCTTAGTTCTGTAATTTGACATGATTGTTTCTTTCTGGTCATTAGGACGAAGCAGGAGATGAGATCAAGGAGGCAGCATCGAAGCCTGATGGCGCAGAGTAAACCCGAAGAAGAGGAAGTCACTTTATTTTATAAAAAGTAGAAACTTTCATGTGATAATCTGAGTGAGGGATAGCTCAGGATTCTTATAAGGACACAGTTTTATTGTTGTTTGTTTGTTTGGTAAACAATTTGAAAACTACTTGTTATTGATTCTTCCTTTAGGTTCCTCAAAATTTCCTATTCTCCTAATGAAATCAAAACTTGTTTTTCTTACTGATACTGCAGTTTTCTTATCAGTCGAACTTTTTTGGCTCTAAATATAGTTTAAAAGAAGTACAACAACACTAATAATTGTGGAATCACCTGAATAGCTCAGTGAGCAAGTAAAGAGCTAGTCAATTAACACCTCCAAGTTAAGAGCTAGTTAGTTAACACCTCCACGACACTTTGTACTGCTATTTCAAACATGAACCGTACATGACGCGAAGCCATGTGAACTTGTGAAGTCCAATATCTGATTTAGAAAATGTTGCCAACTTTCTTGAGAGCTATCCAAATAATCAATTTTCCATCACACAGGTTTCGACTTTGAGATTTAAATTTCTTATTATACTTTTAATGAAATCAAAACTTGTATGTCATGATCTAATTGGTTTTGCTCTGTATAATGTGTCGAGCATTTTGGAGGATTGGATCATTTCAATCACAAAGGTATTGAACAGAACAGTGCGGTAATAACTAAAGTTGACAAAACAAGAAACCATATTTATGAGAAACTGTTCAATTCAAACGAAAGAAGATATCTGAAAAAACACCAGGGATAGACAAGTTACTACTAATATTAGAAGAGAGGAACAAAACCAATATAAAACCCCTTAAATTAGCTAGCTAATTAACACTTCCTAGAAGTTATTACAGGACCATAACCTCAAGTTCAATGGCTGTGCAGAAGAAATAAACTAGATCAATCAAGTTAAAACGTTTCAAGAGATAAATCAAACATTATCAGACACCAAATTAAGGAAGAAGCTTAGTATGTCTCAAGAGCAAAGCAGAGTACTCCACGGCACCTGAAAGTCCAAAGACTGATCTTGTCCCCGGCTTTTAAGTTGTTACCCTTGACGACATCGTTCCACGCCCAGTTCAAAGCGTAATTCAAGGTTCCAAGTCCAGTTTCCTTCTCCATCGGCCATAGCTTGAAACGCAGACCCCACTCTTCACATCTTTGGTTCACAAGAATCGTTCCCAAACCGATAGTATCATCGTCGTTTTCGATGTATTCCTCTTTATTTATGGCTCGATACTCCCCCGGTGTCAAGAAATCGTCTCTGATTAGCTGCTGGCATGGGATTAAGAGACGGCACTGAGATGATTTCACATCAGTCGGTGTTAGACCCCTCTCAAAGATCAGCAACGGGTTTGCGGCATCAGCTCGCATTCTTCTCATCACCTGAAAAATCCACTCCGGTGCATCTGTATCCGTCCTCTGCTGCACGGCACGCCTCTTGCGGCTTGTTGTGTTCTCCTTTAGGCATGGTTGGTAACTAGGGTCGTTCGTCTCTGTCTTCTCAGACTTAGCCGTGTTGTAACCGACGAGTAACGAAGGGTAATTGTAACAACGATGGTTCAGGAACGATGAAGACATAGAAGACGACGCCCCATCAAGATCATCCAAGTTTCGTCCTAGGTTTCTTACGTATCTCTTCACGGTCTTCTCAAAGTGTTTCGTCGCCTCATCACTCTCTCGGCGGTAGTCGTAATCTTCACAGACAATCTTAGATTTCCCCTTCTTTGCACGTAGTAGCTCCGCATCATACACCACAGGCTCATCCAAATAACTAGGGTTTTGTGTGCTTTTCGTCTCGTGATCATCGAGCGATGAAGAAGAAGACATCATAGAAACCCCATTAGGGTTTTGTTGTTTGTATCTTCTCTTCACCAAAGACGACCTTTTCTTCCTCGGGAAAAGATAGAAGAAACTCTTCTCGCTATCTTCTTCTCTACGACGACGACGACGTTCTTCTTCTTCCTGAACCATAACCGCAGTATCCATAAGTAAAAACAAATTCGACCACATATCCTTACCTGAATCCGTGACCGTGAAATGATTCATACTCATGGTGATCGAGTTAAAAGAATCTCAAAAAGTTGTGAGAGTGAAAGACGTGATCAGGAAGATGGAAATTGTTATTGATCAGAGGAGAGAAACGAGCGAAACTGAAGAGAAAAAGTGGCTTCTCTTGCCTTATATACTTACGGGTTAGGGTTTTTTTGTTTTTCAATCCTTCGTTTGAGTTTAGTGGTTTAAGTATTGTGATTAGTAACTAATTATTGCGTTGTGGTCAAGTTAACATGGATGATTAGGGTAATGGCATAATTACGATTTTTAATCCCTATTTGGTATTTACTTTTTCCGGAGAATGAGAAGAAAAGTTGTGATAAAATTTTAGAAAGTTTCTCTGCAGCTTCGTTTTTGTTTCATTGTTTTCTTGTTATTGTTGTTGTGTATTTAGTTTTATGGTATATAAACCAAAAATGTGAGAAGAATTTTACATAGTTTCCTCAATTTCCTATACCACAAACCAAAGGATTCTCCTTGTTTACATCCAGCTTTCCACTATATAAACCAAAAACTGTTTTACCTAAAAATGAAGGATGATTATCACAGCCACAGACAGGTATCTTGCTGAGTTTAAGGCTGGTGCTGAGATGAAAAAAGCTTCTCATGAAAGCACTGCTGCTTCTGTAAGTGATTCTTTTTACTTCAGGCTTGATCTTGCCCACAATTTCTCAGTGTTTTACTCCTGCTAGCGCTTGGAGCCTTGCAAAGCAGTTTTTTACTACATGTGAAATTGTTAACTGAAAGAGATATCTTTCGAATCTGAGAAGGCATTTGATTTTGATGATGCTATTTCTGAGTTGGATACTGATACGGTTCAAGGAAGAAGAAGAAAGAAAGTGGCAAAGAGAACATTTTCTTTCTCTCTCCTCTTTCTCTCTCCTCTTTTTTTCTCCCAAAACGCGATTCCTTTCTTTCTCCCTTCACCGTCGCCGATCTCGGCGCCGGTCCCCACCGCCCCTCATGGGCAAATCTAAGGCCAAGAAAAAACCTCCTCGCGGTATCTCTACTGGATCCGCAACCTCTGTTTCATCCAAATCGAAAAGTCCACCGTCTAAGTCTCCTCAATCAGCGGGGACTGTTCCTCCCCAACCTAATTTGAAAGAGTTGCCTGCTTCCTCAGAGATGTCAGCCAACAATTGTTCACCGGATCCCTGCAAGTCACCTGTTTTGATGGTCCCAGCTGCAGCAATCGAAAACCCTAGATCTACAATTTCAGGGGAAACAACTGCTACAGAGATTCTTTCAAATCCCGTACCAGTCCTAGCAGCTCCCATTGTCAATGGTGCCCACACCACCAACAAACCCTCTCTGGAGACTTCAACACACCCCCTGGCTGTGACTACGACTCCCCAGCAGACAGAGGAACACCCCTGGAAAGCTCTAGTAAAAGGTAACTCTATCCAACTAGAGAAAAAGGTTCTCTGTATGTCCTTGAGTCTGGTGAAGCTTGTGTAACCATTCCCAACTTGGTAATAGAAAAGAACAAGAAAGCTTGGGATAGTTTCATCCTTGGCCAATTTTATGAAGAACCGCCTCATCGTGGAGCCGTTCACGCTATTGTCAATGGCATTTGGAGTAGACAACGCCGGGATATCACGGTATCCAAAATGGAGGGTCACTCTTTTCTCTTCAAGGTTCCATGTCCTAACGCTAGACGTCGCATCCTGAGTCAGTGTTTATGGCAAGTGGATGGACAAACTATGTTTGTAGCAAAATGGTCGCCTGATATCATACCCAAGAAGCCGAAACTCTCTATGGTCCCTGTTTGGCTTGATTTTCATGGTGTGCCCTTGGAGTTCTTTAACAGGGAAGGGTTGGAGCACATTGCTGGTTTGGTGGGACATCCAGTATGCCTCCACCCGCAAGTGGAGAAACTCACAAACATTGAGGTCGCCAAGGTCTACACGGTAATAGATTCCTGAAAGCCCATCCCTGAAGCTGTTAATGCGAGATTTGAATCTGGTCAGATCAAGCGTATACGAGTTTCTAGTCCCTGGCTTCCTGCTCTATGCAGTCATTGTAACTCGGTGGGTCACACTGTCTCCCGATGCACCAAAGCACCTCCAACCTGCACTGTGTGTGGATCAGTGAAACACAACACAGATTCATGCCCTCGGTCCAAGAAAGATAAGAGAAACGGCAAGCTCCCCAACTCAATTCAACTCCCAATTGTTGATGTTAGTCCAGTGAATGTGCCTCCGGTCCACAGTGAAAACATCATTTCAAGGGACGAAGTATGGCATCTCCCCACATCTGCTAAGCAGCATGTAAATCGCGGTACTACAAGAAAAGGGGTGGTAAACTCAGTGGATCCACCACCCTTATCTGCCTCTAAGCCCCTCCCTAAGGTTACATCATCAGCAACTGCCCTACATTTAGATGAGGGTAAGATTTGTGTTGACCTAACTGCAAATTTATTCTCTCACTTATCACACAATGTGGAGGCTGGCGACACCAGCGTCAGAATCCGACCAGGACAGTATGTCCGCTGAGGATGATAACCCAGAAGCTGAGTCAGATAGATTTCCGAAGGTTATATCCAAACGTATGCTTAAGAAGAAAGACACAAGAGCTAGGGCTGGAGGCCCTTCAATCCTCTAATTTTATATCCCTTTAATGGATATTTTTTGTCGTAATGTAAGAGGTTTTAACGACCCTATAAACCGGAGAAGCTTTAAGAAGTGGATAAAGGTTCATAAACCTTTTTTTGGTGGGATCATTGAGACCCACATTCAACCTGGGAAGGCACCAGCCATTTTTTCTTGTCTGCTTCCTGGTTGGAGTTTTGCGAATAACTATGAATTTTTGGAGCTTGGTAAGATTTGGGTGGTTTGGCACCCAGCTGTACAGGTTACTGTCATCTCTAAATCGCTTCAAATGATCTCGTGCATTGTCAAGTTACCTTTTGAGCCTGCAGAAGTAGTAGTCTCAGTCGTCTATGCATCATCAACCTGCAATGAGGAGAGAAGGCTACTATGGAGAGAAATTCAGGATGTAGCTGTTTCACCTTTGGTTGCAGCCAAGCCCTGGACAGTAATTGGTGATTTCAACCAGACACTATTTCCTCATGAGCACTCCTCACCAATCCCAGACTCAACTAGAGGTATGCGTGATCTCAGTCATTGTCTCACCTTGGCTCACTTAACAGATCTCCCTTTCTACAGAAACACATTCACGTGGACCAACAAGCAGCTTGACAATATTTTGGCCAAGAAGCTCGACAGGATCCTAGGGAATGATGAATGGTTTCAAGCTTATCCAAATTCGCTAGGGGTTTTCGGTGAACCTGGCTTCTCTGACCATAGTCCCTCCTGCCTCTTTTTGGATCACTCAGCGTCCAAGGTTAAAAGGCCGTTCAAGTTCCTCTCCCTTCTCAACAAGAATCCAGAGTTTGCGCCTCTGATTAAGCTCTGGTGGAACGCTCTACGTTTGATTGCTCTAAAATGTTGCTAGTGTCCAAAAAATTAAAAGAACTGAAGAGTGTCATCAAAGCTTTCAGCCGTGAAAACTACTCTGCACTAGAGAAACGAGTTGCAGAGGCCTATGAAGACCTTCTCTCTTCTCAACTGATGTCACTATATTTTACCATATTTATGGCCTTGTTTAGTTCATGTTTTGCATCATATAGAAGTCATTCCTTAGGTTTTATAGCCATTTATGTCCAAATATGCACTGAGGATGTTTAGAAGCATGCATTGCATACATTTGTGCATTTGGAGTATTATTTGGTGTTATGGAGCTCTAAAAGGGTAAGAAAGGACTTGCTGTTAATTCTGGAGCTAAAAAAGAGGATTGGAAATATCAGGAAGGGAAAAGAATGCACTCGACCATACCACTCGAGCAGGCACACGGTCGAGTACATGGTCGGGTTCATAACGAGCTCCTCAAAGATCGATCCGAATGTAGATTTTACGTTGCGATTCAGCTTCGGCGTCCTTCATGAGAGTTGTAGAAAATTGAGTTATCTTTCCAATGCCGGTGGTTTCAAGGCAATCGGAGCTGTCTGTCAGGAGTTATACCTGTTTTACTGAACCGATATCATACCAGATCGAAGACTGGAGATACTTGACGGACCAACCACTCGACCATGCACTCGACCGAGCATGAACGAGCACTTGCAGCCAACTCTCTATTTTGTCCTCTAGCTAACTAGGGCTTCCCCCTCTTTACTATATATATGTGCTGGCACTTGTGGCCGAAAAGGAGACCCCTGACACCTCATAACCTAGTTTTTGCCATTTTTAGCTATTTTTACATTATTGCATCATCTCTTATCTTTTCTCTAGATTTTCATAAATTTGTAACATTCATAACTTTGAATCTATTGAGTATTTTCTTTCACTTCTTTGTATGAAATTGTTCATCTCATCATTATCTATCCATCCATGTCTATATCATCATTTTCTGGGTTTGTGTTCTTCATGATGATTTTTAGATCTTATTAGTGGCTTAGGATCTTAGGGATGGATTAGGCTGGGTAATAGTTATGGTTGCTTAAACTGATCAAGCTTGATTGTTTAAATATCTCTTCTAGATTAGATATGCTCTATGCTATTCTTATACTGAGAGGGTAAGAATAGATCTTAAGCTTCTTAGCATCACACCAATGTTTAAGTTGCTAGATAAGGCTAATCCTAGAGATTATCATGAAGCTTGCTAAGAGATTAGATGTTTTGTTGATTTTTGACTATAATGATCTGTGTTTAATGCCTGCTTTTATATGATCTTTGCTAGTGAGAGCTAGATTGGGAGTATCTTAGCTTGATTGTTATTGCCAAGTGATTGGATTAACTTGTATTAGGAGATCATTGTCTAGAGATAGCTCATGTTTGATTGAGGTTTGTTGGCTAGTTTAGATAATCATAGCTTGAGTCCAGCCCATGAATCCATCCTTAGGACCCTCTTTATCTATTGATTTACCTGTTTGAATCCTGTTTAATCGCTTGCTGTTTGTTTACTTTCGTTCTGCTCTGTTTTGTTTGATGCTCTGTTTCAGTTCTGTTCATTCGCTTGTCAACTTGACCACCCACTCGACCATGCACTCGACCGAGTGCTAGGTCGAGCTCCAGTTTACTTTCTTGTTTATGCATTGTTCTGTTCTTGTTTTCTTCTACTTATTAGTCAATTCTGCTTAGTATTGTTTATTGCACTTGTTCTACAGTTTAATTCAGCATTACTATTGTCTTAATTAGTTGCCTTAGTTCATTGCATTTCATTATTGTCATTAGGTTGTTAGAAACAAATCAACTTGATATTTGGCTTAACTTGAATGCATTGATCACATCTTGACTGCTTACATATCACACTCTTTATGGATTGACATCCTTTATGCTACAACATCATAAGGGTATTGAAACACCTTGCATACATTCTGATCATCACTACTTATGTCTCAGTTTGCATGTCATCATACATTCATTGCATAAGTAGACCTAGAAAAAATCCTTGTTTCAATTGGCGCCGTTGCCATTAGGGTGTTTATATGTTCTAGTCGAGATTTCATTGTTTCAAGATTAAGCTATGTTACTTTTTATTCTATTACTCACCTCTTTCTTGTTCTGGTGTTCTGTTTTGATTCTCAGGTACCACTCGACCAGGAACTCGGCCGAGTACCTCAAAGCAAACGGTCGAGTGCTTGTTCGAGCACCTGGTCGAGCACCTGCTCAAAGTCTCAAAAACACAGAAGAAGAGGTGGCAATGGAACTCCCACATGATCAGACTGAACCTCAAAGGAGAAGGAAGATTGGTGATAGTGATGATCCCACTACACATACTCAAAGATATGGGATAGTGCCTCCTCCTATCCACAACACAACCTTCACAATCAAGACTAGTACCATTCTTTAACTAGAACCAACTTCAACAAGAATGGGAAGTATAAGATTGTTGAAGTTGGTTCTAGTTAAAGAAAAGAAAGAAAGAAAAAAAGAGAATAGCAAAATGCTTTTATGTCTTAAGAATAAGAAGAAAAGAGAACCATAGCAATAAGAAAGATTCCCCCATTCCACTAGAAAGATCAAATAAGAAACCTCTCCTAAGACTTTAAAATCAAAAGAGAAAAGGGTGAAAGAGAAGTGAAGAAGAAAAAGGGTAGAACTAGGACAATTTGGGTTTAGATTGATAGGATAAATACTTTGGGTGCCTTTGGGTAGACAATGTTTTGTTCTTGTATGTGTCTAAGTGTTCTTACCTTTAGCATTCTTCTAAAGCTCAATCCATTTTTGATGAGAGAACCTTGATATTGATAAGCCCCACTCTAAAAAGAGACCATCATTGATGTGATCACGGGATCGGTCCTTCGGCCAAGAACACTCGCAGCCCTCGGACACTACCCGGCCATCACTCGGACGCCTCTCAAACTCTCGGACAACCTGCACTGGCGACCAGGAGCGAGCGTAGGCGACCAACGAGGCATCATTCAACCCCCAAGGATCATCAAGGCGGAGCAAGACAAGTCACCAAGGACATTTCAACCCAAGCTCACCCCCCCCAATGGCTCATGGCTAGCATCACCTATGAAGAGCCTTGAGACTCGACCAGCTTTGGGAAACTTGATTCGCGTGTCTTCACCATCACACTAGTGTGAAGACACCCCTAAGCCATTAGAAGGAGCTGTACTCTTTTTCCTACTTTGGGTTTGTCCCAATGGGTTTACCAAAGAGGTTTTAACGAGGCAGCGAACTCTAGTGCATCTCCACTTCGTTCCCACTTGGCTCATGACTTGGAAACACTTATTGACATGCTTAGGAGCCAAGGAAGTGAAGATCCTATCCACGTCCAGCCAATGACGTGGCAACCCTATCTCCTTCCCTTCCTTTCTTTTGAATTTCTTCTAGATCCCTCTATGACCATTAGATTGGTCTTTGCTTTGCTTTATCTTTTGCTTTTGCTTTTGGCCATGTGTATGGTTTAGATCATGGCCACGTCTCTAGGGTTTTAGAGTCTCCATTTGTAAGCCTTCTATATAAAGGCATCAACCCTCATTGTAAAAGGCAGACTTGAAAGAAATAGAAATTTTCACAAAGAGAGATTCTTTGTTCTTGTCTCATCTCTCTCCTTAGTCCAAGTCCGGGACTTGACTACCGAGAAACCCTAGCCGATCTCGAACCGGGTTCGACATCGACTAGCTGACCGTATCACGGGCCGAGCCATCTCCCGTGTGTCGTCGCATCAAACCACCTTCGCGCTCATCTTTCCCGTATCACGTCCGGTTCCTGCCGCTCGTCGTACTTCGCTTCGACTCCACCTTCCCTATCGTATCACCGAGAATCCTTACCGCATCACCGAGGATTCTTACCGCGTTGCCGAGAGCCGTTTCCGCAGTTTACCTTCAAACTCCGGAAACTGATTCCGCAAAGTCCGTACACGACCGAGACCGCTCGACCGCCGAGACCAAAGGCCGGATCTCTCGATCCGCTCGTTTGTTTCAACTCATCCCTCGCTTCCACCGTTTGTTTCCTCTCTGGATTCAAATCATCGAGCCTTGTCCGAGGAAAGCCTCATCTAGTTTCCTCGGCCCGAGAGAGTTTTGTTCCGTCCGTCCGCAGCGACCGTCCGTCTGTGCGACTCGGTAGACGACCGCGTCCGGCGGTCACATCAGTTGGTATCAGAGCTCTAAAGCTCCTGACTTCAAAGGTTGTGTCTTTCTAACCCACAAACTCATCTCTTTGGTCAAAGTTCGAATCTTGAGCTTTTGCGTTAGTTTGTTAGCTTAGTTGTTCGTTTGTATAGTTTGTTTTTAGGTTTAAATTGGTGTTGAGTTGTGTTGTTGGAATCGTTTGCTTTAGGTTGATAGATTCCCGTTCGTTTTAGTCTGCTCTTGTTCGTTCTTGTAGCTCTTGTGTTCTTGCTGTTCTTGTTTTGTTCTTGAGTGTTCTTAGTTGTTTTGTCTAGATCTTTTAAAGGCTGTGTTGCTTTTTGTTTTGTTGTTATAGGGTGCTAGATTCGTTTGTGCTTTGCTTTAGTTGTGTTTTGGTGTTTTTAACCTTGTCGCTTGGTAAATATAAAGGTGAAGGAAATTTGGTTTCTACCACTTGCTCTTTCCTCTTTAATTTCTAGCCAAGCCTTTTGAAATTCAAACTGGTCAAAACCGTGTTGAATTTTCTTGTGTGGCCTAGGATTAGTTGCTTTTTGTGTATAGAGAGATTAGCCACCTCTAAAGTGCTTTTGGTCAAGACCACAAAAATTGTGGACGTGGATAGCTCCCTATGCACCTTGTGGTCCATGGGTGAGTTGTCACCTTGGCTTTTAGCAACTTACTTTTGCTTTTGCTTTTTGGCTTTAGTAGATAGAGTTGCTTCTTCCTCTAGGTTGTTTATTAGTCTAGCTTGCATCATCTTGTTTAGTTTGTTTCTTTCTGTCATTTGGTTTAATTTGTTGCATTTGTGGCATTGTTCATCATTTTATCTAGGTTGTTAGCTTGCTTGTTCATCTTTCTTGCATCATTGTTCATCTTTGTTGCATATAGTTCGAAATTGCTAGAGTTTGTTTTAGGATTTGTTTTTTTTTCTTTTGGGTCATAAAGCATTTCTTGTCTTTTTGTGCTTTTTCTTTTTGCTTTCTCTTTTGCTTTTGTTTGGTCTTAGGTTTGAATTTTTGTGAGCTATCCTCAATCATTGTGTTGTTGATATAAATATCTCCTTGTGGTCCATTGAACTCAAGACACTCACGAATATTCCTTTGTTTTTACGAGGTACACACTTCGCTTGGCCAGCACACCGCGTACGGACCAAGCCGCGTCAACAACCGAGAATCAACTGGGGTCGTGTAGCCGCATCAGCGAAGCAACCTCCGGCCACCGTGGATCGTCGTCCCTCTGCCGTGCCACCATCAACCGCCCAAGCCGACCGAACCGCCGACGACTTCCGACATCTGTCCGTACTATCACCCGCACCTCGTTCCAAAGCCGTCACCAAGGTCGCGAACAACTTGCAATGCTTGATCCTACACTGATATAGCATGGAGTTTGTTGAAAGCAAACCCGAAGCGGAATCGTGGTGTGTTGAAGAACTTGGCCTGGAACCGGAGCAAGAGGCCACCGGCGATGAATATTGGTCCGAAGAGGACTATGGCGAGGAGTTAGATCAAGGAGAGCTCGAACGTGGACCGCCAGACTGTTATTGGCCGTCCTTGTCACGAGCTACCCGCGTTGAAGAACCAAGGACGGGTCTATATGAAGACTCCGATAGTGATGACTGGGTTGCGTACACTAAGAAGCCGAGGCACCGATCCGTAAGAGGAAAGGAGCCTATTCCCAAGCCACCCAGCACAGCAGACGCGCTGATCTCACTCCAATACACGCTTCGAGACCTCAACGATAGACTCGACCGGATTGAATCAACGACAATTGGTCAACGGGTCGAGAGAAGTTCGAGTGATCACCGAGGTCGCAACCGAGGCATCCCTACCTGGTCTCCAAGTGCTCCCACGCGAAGACAGACTCCACGGCACCAACACTATGAACCATTGCCTACACCGACTTCACGATCAAGGCGTCAATCGGCCTATGTTGAGCAGCCGAGCAGGACGTATGCGCACTCAGCTCAATACCGTGTACCAGTTCCTAAGCCGGCCCCGCGAACAAGTCATAACTCGACCCCTGCCGAGAGGTCAAGGACTTATGCGCCTCTAGTGCAGTTCCGCGAGCCGCCAGCACGTTACAAGGACCCGTTCCAAGAAGAAGGCAGCGCCGCAATCATATCAAGGAGTCATGTGCCGCCAGTTCAGCACCGTGAGCTGCCCACACTGTGCAAGGAACCGGCCAAAGGAGGAGTTCGAGCAGAGGACAAGCCAAATTTGGTAGCGCCAAGAACGAGCATCGAACATCACGCAGACCAAGACCGACTTGACGCTCAGCCACCACCTTCGGGCAAGACGTAAAGCAAGAGTCCTCTTTCGGGATGCGTGATAAGTATCTGGGCGAGGCCAAAGAGGAGTCAGGCCGTGTGTTTAACGCCATAACCGACGAGTGCTTGATAATGGAGAGTTTCAAGCAAGCTGAGCCACCGAAGATGGCCACTGAAAGGTCTATCCATCTAGTGTTATTTTTGACTGCTTCGAGTAGTACGCTCCAGCTGGGAGTCGCCAAGACCGAGCCATCTCTCTCCACTCTTAGCGCCAAGACCACTACCGCACAAGGTCCTATGGCGAAGCATTGTTACAACTTTGGTGCGGATCAATCCTTTGTGTGGCATCCAGGAGAGTCTCAGCAAGCAACCACGGTTCATGAAGGGATCGGAGCGACCAATGCCACTGGCCTTACCGGGGAAGTCTTATCCTTTTCCCTCAAGGCCTTACTGTTTCCTTTTGATATTAAACCGAGGTTGGACTTTTGATGCTGCTGATTTTTGGGTTTTTCCTTTTTGATCCAGGTATTGAACACAGTTTTGAGGACAAAACTTCTATAAGAGGGAGGGGATGATGTGATCACGGGATCGGTCCTTCGGCCAAGAACACTCGCAGCCCTCGGACACTACCCGGCCATCACTCGGACGCCTCTCAAACTCTCGGACAACCTGCACTGGCGACCAGGAGCGAGCGTAGGCGACCAACGAGGCATCATTCAACCCCCAAGGATCATCAAGGCGGAGCAAGACAAGTCACCAAGGACATTTCAACCAAAGCTCACCCCCCCCCAATGGCTCATGGCTAGCATCACCTATGAAGAGCCTTGAGACTCGACCAGCTTTGGGAAGCTTGATTCGCGTGTCTTCACCATCACACTAGTGTGAAGACACCCCTAAGCCATTAGAAGGAGCTGTACTCTTTTTCCTACTTTGGGTTTGTCCCAATGGGTTTACCAAAGAGGTTTTAACAAGGCAGCAAACTCTAGTGCATCTCCACTTCGTTCCCACTTGGCTCATGACTTGGAAACACTTATTGACATGCTTAGGAGCCAAGGAAGTGAAGATCCTATCCACGTCCAGCCAATGACGTGGCAACCCTATCTCCTTCCCTTCCTTTCTTTTGAATTTCTTCTAGATCCCTCTATGACCGTTAGATTGGTCTTTGCTTTGCTTTATCTTTTGCTTTTGCTTTTGGCCATGTGTATGGTTTAGATCATGGCCACGTCTCTAGGGTTTTAGAGTCTCCATTTGTAAGCCTTCCTATATAAAGGCATCAACCCTCATTGTAAAAGGCAGACTTGAAAGAAATAGAAATTTTCACAAAGAGAGATTCTTTGTTCTTGTCTCATCTCTCTCCTTAGTCCAAGTCCGGGACTTGACTACCGAGAAACCCTAGCCGATCTCGAACCGGGTTCGACATCGACTAGCTGACCGTATCACGGGCCGAGCCATCTCCCGTGTGTCGTCGCATCAAACCACCTTCGCGCTCATCTTTTCCGTATCACGTCCGGTTCCTGCCGCTCGTCGTACTTCCGCTTCGACTCCACCTTCCCTATCGTATCACCGAGAATCCTTACCGCATCACCGAGGATTCTTACCGCGTTGCCGAGAGCCGTTTCCGTAGTTTACCTTCAAACTCTGGAAACTGATTTCCGCAACGTCCGTACCGCGACCGAGACTGCTCGACCGAAGCCGAGACCAAAGGCCGGATCTCTCGATCCGCTCGTTTGTTTCAACTCATCCCTCGCTTCCACCGTTTGTTTCCTCTCTGGATTCAAATCATCGAGCCTTGTCCGAGGAAAGCCTCATCTAGTTTCCTCGGCCCGAGAGAGTTTTGTTCCGTCCGTCCGCAGCGACCGTCCGTCCGTGCGACTCGGTAGACGACCGCGTTCGGCGGTCACATCAATCATTGTCTCTAAAACCTTTTACTACCAAGCCAAATGAGTTTAAGCATTGCATAAATTGATTCATGTTCTTGATTAATGAATGTTAAAGGAAATGGTTGATTTGAATACATGTGGATATCTAAGGCTCAAATCAGTAAAGGTTGTGATAAGCTTGTCTAAAATTTTTATTTACAGCTCATTCACCTTGCATCATAGTACTAGTAACTTGGACATTGATTCTAGCTAGTTTATTAACAAGCTTTAGGCTTTGATATCCCATTTTCAAATCTCACTTTCCTCTCTTGTCTTGTTTGTTTGCTTGAGGGCAAGCAAAGACTAAGTTTGGGGGTGTTGATGTCACTATATTTTACCATATTTATGGCCTTGTTTAGTTCATGTTTTACATCATATAGAAGTCATTCCTTAGGTTTTATAGCCATTTATGTCCAAATATGCACTGAGGATGTTTAGAAGCATGCATTGCATACATTTGTGCATTTGGAGTATTATTAGGTGTTATGGAGCTCTAAAAGGGTAAGAAAGGACTTGCTGTTAATTCTGGAGCTAAAAAAGAGGATTGGAAATATCAGGAAGGGAAAAGAATGCACTCGACCATACCACTCGAGCAGGCACACGGTCGAGTACATGGTCAGGTTCATAACGAGCTCCACAAAGATCGATCCGAATGTAGATTTGACGTTGCGATTCAGCTTCGGCGTCCTTCATGAGAGTTGTAGAAAATTGAGTTATCATTCCAATGCCGGTGGTTTCAAGGCAATCGGAACTGTCGTTCAGGAGTTATACCTGTTTTACTGAACCGATATCATACCAGATCGAAGACTGGAGTTACTTGACGGACCAACCACTCGACCATGCACTCGACCGAGCATGGTCGAGCACTTGCAGCCAACTCTCTATTTTGTCCTCTAGCTAACTAGGGCTTCCCCCTCTTTACTATATATATGTGCTAGCACTTGTGGCCGAAAAGGGAGACCCTGTAGACACCTCATAACCTAGTTTTTGCCATTTTTAGCTATTTTTACATTATTGCATCATCTCTTATCTTTTCTCTAGATTTTCATAAATTTGTAACATTCATAACTTTGAATCTATTGAGTATTTTCTTTCACTTCTTTGTATGAAATTGTTCATCTCATCATTATCTATCCATCCATGTCTATATCATCATTTTCTGGGTTTGTGTTCTTCATGATGATTTTTAGATCTTATTAGTGGCTTAGGATCTTAGGGATGGATTAGGCTGGGTAATAGTTATGGTTGCTTAAACTGATCAAGCTTGATTGTTTAAATATCTCTTCTAGATTAGATATGCTCTATGCTATTCTTATACTGAGAGGGTAAGAATAGATCTTAAGCTTCTTAGCATCACACCAATGTTTAAGTTGCTAGATAAGGCTAATGCTAGAGATTATCATGAAGCATGCTAAGAGATTAGATGTTTTGTTGATTTTTGACTATAATGATCTGTGTTTAATGCTTGCTTTTATATGATCTTTGCTAGTGAGAGCTAGATTGGGAGTATCTTAGCTTGATTGTTATTGCCAAGAGATTGGATTAACTTGTATTAGGAGATCATTGTCTAGAGATAGCTCATGTTTGATTGAGGTTTGTTGGCTAGTTTAGATAATCATAGCTTGAGTCTAGCCCATGAATCCATCCTTAGGACCCTCTTTATCTATTGATTTACCTGTTTGAATCCTGTTTAATCGCTTGCTGTTTGTTTACTTTCGTTTTGCTCTGTTTTGTTTGATGCTCTGTTTCAGTTCTGTTCATCCGCTTGTCAACTCGACCACCCACTCGACCGAGTGCTAGGTCGAGCTCCAGTTTTCTTTCTTGTTTATGCATTGTTCTGTTCTTGTTTTCTTCTACTTATTAGTCAATTCTGCTTAGTATTGTTTATTGCACTTGTTCTACAGTTTAATTCAACATTACTATTGTCTTAATTAGTTGCCTTAGTTCATTGCATTTCATTATTGTCATTAGGTTGTTAGAAACAAATCAACTTGATATTTGGCTTAACTTGAATGCATTGATCACATCTTGACTGCTTACATATCACACTCTTTATGGATTGACATCCTTTATGCTACAACATCATAAGGGTATTGAAACACCTTGCATACATTCTGATCATCACTACTTATGTCTCTGTTTGCATGTCATCATACATTCATTGCATAAGTAGACCTAGAAAAAATCCTTGTTTCATCAACAAGCTTTACTCAACTCGCCCTCAGAGCAAGAGATGTTGTTGGAGAAAGAAGCTCATCGAAAGTGGTGTATTCTAGCTAGAGCTGAGGAGTTTTACCTAAGACAGAAATCGAGTATTTGCTGGCTCGAAGAGGGTGATAAGAATTCCAAATTCTTTCACAGGACAATTCTTACGCGTCAGGCGCACAATCAAATCCTCTAACTTCTTGATGATAATTGTCAGATAGTGGACTCTAAGCAAGGGATACAGAGGCTTGCAGTGGACTTTTTTTTTAAATTTCTAAACACTCCTGCCACCACCTCCGCCCCTTCTGTTGAAGAATTAGAGGTTCGATAACGCAGCGTTGCTCCACCTCTGCTCTTCAAGCTCTCTCGCCCTGTCACCCCCTTGAAATCAAGGAAGCTTTTCTCTACCGAGGAATAAAGCCCCAGGCCCTGATGGATACTGCGCAGAGTTCTTCTCATTCCACTGGGAAACAGTGGGCCACGACTTGGTTGCTGTAGTTCAAGAGTTTTTCAATATCGGTCGGATGCTAAAGCAATGGAACTCCACTCTTCTCACCCGCATCCCAAAAAACACGAATGCGACATGCGACTTCCATGACAGACTTCAGGCCCATTGCATGTTGTAACTCAATTTACAAAGTGGTCTCAAAGCTCCTTGCCAACAGACTAAAGTCGGTACTGCCAGATCTGATAGCAAATTATCAATCAGCTTTCATCCCAGGACAATTGCTTGTTGAAAATGTGCTTTTGGCCACAGAATTAGTTCAGGGATACAATCAAAAGAACATCTCTGGAAGAGGTATGCTAAAAGTGGATTTGCGAAAAGCCTTTGACTCTATACAAAAGAATTGACTCGGTTTGGTTCGGTTTTAGATTGGTTCAAAAAAATTAATTAATGTAACACTAACAAATAAATTAACTGTCCTTTGATATCCTAAAAATAAAATAACCAATAAGTTATAAGTTGAATAATTCAAAATCAAATAAACCATGAAGAGAAAAACCTAAAGAAAACCAACCAAATTAAAATCAAATGCCTAACAACTGAAAGTTTAGGACTTAGGAGAAAATAAAAATAAAGAAAACTAAACAGCAACATAACATAACAATTTTCCATGACCTATTATCTTCTTCCACTGATCGTTTACTTAGACGTGTGCATTCTCAGTCTGAGATGGAAGATTAAACTCTACCAAAAAAAAAAATAATTAGGCAATAGACATGACAAGAGAGTAAATGGTTGTCGTATATATATATAAAGATAAAGTAAATTACCTTCTTCAAGTGAATCCATAAACTTGTTCTCTTCCTCTAAATTATCAAGAGACTTCATTGTTTCTGAACGAAGTGCAGCACGTAACCAATCTTGAGTCAAAACTAACGCTTCGACCATATCAGGAGTCAAACAACTTCTGTATTGATCTAGTATACGACCACTAGTGCTAAAAGCGGACTCCGATGCCACCGAAGATACTAGTATTGCAAGAACCTCTCTAGCCATTAAAGACATAATTGGGTATTTTGAGCTATTTGTCTTCCACCAGCCTAGAAGATCAAACGGAAGCCTCAAACTATTTTCAGTAGAGACATGCTGATCTTCTTTTAGATATTTTTCCAGCTCATTTACCTCTTCTAAAGAAGTCTTCTTAGCAACCGTGAATTTTAGAAAAGGATCATCAATGTTGTCGACCTCCATATCCTCAAAGTCTTGATGTACTTGGGTTACATTCTCACCATCACCGGTAGCAGAAGATTGTAGTTTTGAATTGACATATCGAGCACTATATATTTTAAATAGTTTCTCCAAAACATCAGTCACCAATTTCTTCATTTCCAGGCATTTTGGATTACCTTTTCCATAGATGTGTTCAAAGCTGAACATTGTAAACACCATTTTGCGACGAGGATCGAGTACACTAGCAACTATCAATATCTTATTGATTTTTCCTGTACCTTCCCAATATTTGTCAAACTTGGTCGTCATTGCAGAAGCCATCTCACTCAAATCAGAATCTTGGCTAAAAGCCATACTTTGCACACTTGACTGAATTTTGCATATCTCATTAAAATGATACGGATCGTGGTATCACGTAGACCATGAAGCCTTAACTTATTATTAGATTATTAGGTTTCCTTTTTATAATTAGATTAAGGCTTTGGAATATTTATATTTACTTATTAAGGTTTAGGTCGGTTGTACTAGGGTCTATAAAAAGACTCCTTATGCTAATGAGAAAAAAAAGCCCCAAGAATTAACCTTAATCTCTAAAAGAGAATTAGGGTTAAGAGGGAGCTAAGCTTTCAATCGTTTCTTAATTCTCAAGCAAATAGTTGGTTCATAACATAAAACAACCATTTGATGTCACCTTTATAGAAGAAGAGAATGCTAAAGTCGAATCATAGAAAGCTTTCAAGAACTTTACCATATGACGAGCTTTGTCCCAATCAATCGCCATTGGAGGTCCTTTCCTCTTCTTTCCATTAGAATCAAGCTCTTTGAACCACGCATCATAAGGTTTATCCATATCAGCCATCCTATCAAATGCAACTTTATACTTAAGTGCACTTTTCAACATCAAGTAGGTGGAGTTCCACCTAGTAACACAATCCAGTACCACACTTCCTCTTGTTATCTTCTCAATCTCTACCCAACGCTTAAATGATTCCAGTCTTGAACTTGAACACCTCACATATTTTACGGCATTACGAACACTTATGATGCTTTTACTTATCTCATCAAGACTTTCATTGGCAATCAAGTTAAGAATGTGTGCACAACAACGTACGTGCATAAAATCACCATTCGTCATCAACGCATCATTGCTTCTATTACCCAATCTCTCTTTCAAAACACTAATAGCTTTATCATTGCCGCTTGCGTTATCCAATGTGATAGCAAATACTTTCTCAATACCCCAATCATCCAAAGATCTTAAACACTGATTGGCAATGGTCTCCCCTTTATGATCAGAAATAGGACTAAAACTAATAATTCTTCTATGTAGTTGCCAATCCATATCAATGAAATGAGCAGTAATGACCATATAACTCAAAGTCGTGATAGAAGTCCATATGTCGGTGGTAAACGACATGGCTTGCCTATTTTGACTGAAAAGAGTCTTCAATGCAAATTTCTCAGCTTTGTACAGACCAAAAGCATCCCTAGTAATTGTTCTTCGTGATGGAATAGTAAACCAAGGGACAGCCATCTCACAAAAAAAGTTTAAACCCATCATTCTCCACAAAGAAAACGGCAACTCATCCATGATAATCATTTTCACCGTTGCTTGCCTACACAAGTTTCGATCAAAGGGCTTTATCATACCAACACCATTACCACCACGATCACTAGTACGTCCACCACTAGAGACTATGACATTCTGAGAATCAGATTCAAGATGATCCAAATAAGTTTTGCACTTTTTCATGTGTGTCATCATATTGCTGGTTCCACATGTAGCAGGATTACACGAATAGACTTTACCACAAAAATTGCAAGAGGAGTGGTTCTCGTCATCTTCCAGCCTCGTAAAAACTTTCCATGCCGGTGATCTTGAAGGTACTTTTCTTTTGGCTTTGGCGACAACGTTGAAGACTCAAGTTCTTTTCTTTTATTGTTAGTCGTGTTTCTTTTGGACATCTACAAACAAAACAGTTAATTAATATTGAGATAGACATAATTGTATTGCTAGATTAGAATAATATAATTTAATTCTGTAGAGAGTAGAGACGATGACGTTGATTATAAGGGCAGAGAACAGAGGAAGAGGGCAGAGAACAGAGGAAGTTTGACGTTTGTAGAGTTTTATACTTTAACATAGGGTTAGAGACCATTAAACCTAATTCTACATTAATTAATTAGTTAGAAAAATTATAGAAAATAACAAAATCAAACGAGAGGAAGCAATCGTGGGTTAGTGAGAATATTACATATTTACAAATTACGGTAATATTAATTAAAAAGCATATTGGGTTATCGGTTCGGTTCGGTTTTAAACCGAACCGAACCGAACCGTTTGGATTAAGGAAAAATAGAACCAAATGGTTTGAATGTATATTTGGGTTTGGTTTGGGTTGGTTTGGGTTCGGTTGGGTTGGTTCGGTTCGGTTCGGTTAAAATGTCCACCCCTAGGGGCTAATGCTGAGGTGGCACAAGTGGATGATGCAAAGAGGAGTGAAGAGACTCTGAGTAGGCGAGAGTCTTTGCTGTTTCGGAGTCTACTCTTCATATATATATTGAGATTTATGCTGGCTGATGATTGATGGTATTATAAAGAAGACGCTATGAGTACTCTAAACCTTTAACAATGGTGATGCGTCGTGAGCTTGGTCCGATGAGTTTTGTTGAGGTTTCCAAGTTTTACTAGGTGAAAGTGAATCGATTGCAACATTAGAGTTGATTTTGCTTCGATTCAAGCTAAAATATACCATCTGATGGTAAGCTGGACTTTGATGCCTACAAGGTGTTCGACAAAATGCGTTTTGGGGGGGGGGGGGAGAAGCAAGGTCCTCGACAAAATGCGTCTGGGAGAAGAAGGAAGAAACAACTTAAGCAGAGAAATCGCCTTAAGGCATGGCCATTTAAGTTCGAAACAATGTCACGAATTCGTCAACTCCAGGATTCTTGTTCTATTTCATCAGAAAATGATGAGACGGAGTCGCTGCGATTATAGGGGAAAATCCCTATCTGTCATGGCCTACTAGTGCTCTGCATATCAACCATAAAGAGGAGTGAAGACTCTGAATCATACAAGGACAGTACTCTGATTATGCAGCATCAACACAATGTACATATGATCATTGTTTACCATGTTCATCTTTATTTCCCTATTCGAACTGAACATTTCCTTAAGCAACCTCAACGTGGGAACTTTAGATGGCAATCCTTAGTTTTGTAATTTGACATGATTGTTTCTTTCTTCTGCTCATTACTCATTAGGACGAAGCAGGAGATGAGATCAAGGAGGCAGCTTGGAAGCAGAAGAAGTCACTTTATTTTGTAACAATTTGTTCAAACTATGTGAAGATCTGAGACAGTTACAGAGGAGACGGACAGACAAGTTACTATAATAGAGGAGAGAACTACACACTACACTCACATTCGAAGTTACAGAAAACATCAAAAATCACCTGAATAGCTTAGTGAACAAGTGAAGAGCTACTCTTGAGAGCTGTCCAAATAATCATTTCCATCACACAGGTTATACTTCTAACGAAACCTAAACTAGTTTGTCATGATCTTATTGTTTCGCTCTGTGTATTGTGTTGATTATTTCCATCACAAAGGTATTGAACAGTGCAGTAATAACTAAATTAGACAAAACAAGAGACCATATTTATGAAAAAATATGTTCAATTCAAACGAGAGAAAATATATGAAACAACATTTGGTTTACACAAGTTACTACTAATAATAGAAGAGATGAACCCAACCGAGTTTAACATCAAAACCATAGTAAACCCCCTTAATGTAGCTACCTAATTAACACTTCCTAGAAGTTACTACTTACCATAATCTCAAGGTCAATGACTGTGCAGAAGAAATAAGCTAAGATCAATCAAGTAATTACAACGTTTCAAAGAGACAAATCAAACATTATCAGATAGCAAATTAAGGACGAAACTTAGTATGTCTCAAGAGCAAAGCAGAGTACTCCACGGCACCTGAAAGTCCAAAGACTGATCTTGTCGTCCTTTTTTAAGTGGTTACCCTTGACGACATCATTCCACCCCCAGTTCAAAGCGTAATTCAAGGTCCCGTGTCCACTGTCTTTCTCCATCGCCCATATCTTAAAACGCACACCCCACTTTTCACATCTTTGGTTTACTAAAATCGCTCCAACACCAATATTATCATCGTCGTTTTCCTTGTATTCGTCTTTATTTATGGCTCGATACTCCCCTGGCGTCAAGAAGTCGTTCCTGATGAGCTGGTGGAATGGGATTAAGAGACGACTCTGGCCTGATTTCACATCACTCGCTTTTTGACCCTTCTCAAAGATCAGCAACGGGTTTGCTTCATCAGCTCTCATTCTTCTCATCACCTGAAAAATCCACTCTGGTGCCTCTGGACCCGTCCTCCTTGGGAAAGTAGCAACCTTTGCTTTCTTGAAACTACCACTCTTTCTCTGTTGCACGGCACGCCTCTTGCGGCTTGTTGTGTTCTCCTTTAGGCATGGTTCGTAAAGAGGGTCGGTCGTCTCTGTCTTCTCAGACTTAGCCGTGTTGTAACCGAGGAGTAACGAAGGGTAATTGTAACAACGAAGGTTCAGGAACGATGAAGACATCTTAGATTTCCCCTTCTTTGCACGTAGCTCTGCATCATACACCACAGGCTCATCAAAAAAACTAGGGTTTTGTTTTTTTTTCCTCTCGTGATCATTGAGCGATGAAGAAGAAGACATTCTAGAAGTCCCATTAGGGTTTTGTTGTGTGTCTCTTCTCTTCACCATAGACGACCTTTTCTTCCTCGGGAAACGATAGAAGAAACTCTTCTCGCTATCTTCGTCTCCACGACGACGACGTTGTTCTTCTTCCTGAACCATAACCGCAGTATCCGCAAGTAAAAACAAATTCGACCACATACCTGAATCCGTGAGATGATACATACTCATGGTGATCGAATTGAAAGAAACTCAAAAAGTTGTGAGAGTGAAAGACGTACGTGATCACGAAGAAGGAAATTGTTATTGAGAGGAAATTGTTATTGAGATGAGAGAAACAAGCGAAACTGAAGAGAAAAAGTGCTTCTCTTGCCTTATATACTTATACTCTATGTTGCATGGAAACTCTTTTTGAAGTGCTTTTCACGTTTCCGAAACGTTTCGGAAACGGAAACTCGTGGAAACTCGGAAATAAGTCACAGAAACGCAATTCCTAAAAATCTCTGTTTGGAAACACGATGGAAACTCCGTTTCCGTTTTGGAAACACGACGGAAACTCTTTTTTATAATTTCAAAATTTAATAAATAAATAAATTGAAAATATAAGAATTCATGATACATATAATGATAAAAAAAAATATAATATAATTAGTAGCTTAAAAGTTAAAATCCCTAAATATATGGCGATGCTGGTCAAAAATTTGATTTTGAAACGTTTATTTTTTTTTACAGTTTTAATTTTAATTAAACTATTTAATATTTATGTTTTGAATTTGTGTTGTTTCAGATTTTTTGAATATGGTTTTTATGTTTGGGGATTTATTATATCTCTATATATCTATATATATCTATATATATGTATATACGTTTCCTACACGTTTCCATTACTTAATTTTTGAAAAAATACGTTTCCCGTTTCCGAAACGTTTCGTTTCCGCGTATCCGTTTCCGTTTCCATGCAACATAGCTTATATTAGGGGTAGGGTTTTTTGTTTTTTTTCCATTCTTCTTTTGTGTTTAGCGGTTTAATTATTATGATTAGTAACTAATTATAGCCGTTGTGATCAAGTTAATTTGGATGATTAGGGTAATGTCATAATTACGATTTAGTCCCTATTGGTATCTCCTTTTCGCCGAGAATGAGAAGAGAAGTGAAATTTTTGTAGGAAGTTTCTTTGCAGCCTCGTTTTCGTTCTAATTTTTAAAATTTTATTTACTCTTTTGACATTTTACCTTGATATCTTATTAGTTATTATATAAAGTTGGGTTTTGAAAGTTAGCCATTAACAAGATTTTGACATGTGTCAAGTTATCAATCTTAGATTTTTGACATGTGTAAAAGTTGATAATGAGAGGAATTTGATTACAACAAAAATAAATATTTTTTTTAAATATTAATAATGTAAAAAGGATAATTATCAAAAACTACAGAATTTATAAAAAAATACAAAGTTTTTTTTAAATAATTATAAAGAGGTTATATATATATATATTTCATAAAATTCGGAATTATAATATTATTTACTTATTTTTAATTTTAAGTTATTAATTCTACAAAAAAAATATAGAAAAATGGATTAAGGAAAATATACAGTTAATTATTAATTCTAAATTTTATAAATATTCACTTCTATATAAACATAGATCGTCTCATATTTAAATAATTTATTAAAAAACACTGCTTTCAACTTTGTTTAATTTGGAAAAAAAAATTTAATGGGACGGTAAATTTTTTTTATTTTTTTAAACCAAAATTTTCTCCTACTTTCTCTTTTTACAGTTGGGAATAGGTAAGATTAATATGTTGACCTACAAAAAAAAATAATAATTTAATTTACGCGTCTTCTTTCCTAACACTGTATTTTAAAATTTATCGTAATATTTTTAGATTGTTTTATTTAATTTATATTTTTATCTTTGAATTATTAGGCATTCATATATTAATTACCATGCTTATAACTTTCTATTGTTTCTTTAATTATGCCAAATTATTTTTCTTCTAATTTTTCAACCTTTTTTTTTACAAACATAATTGTTACCATTATTCATTCAATCTCAAAAGGAGATAACGAGTAGAAGCTCATCAACCTAATGGATGGATAAAATACGCTAATCAAACATAAGCTTACAACAAACATAGATAGATAGGTTGGAAAAACATAAATCGTTGTTGATAGATCCATAGGAGCTCAAAGACTCTGACACCCTGGTTTGTGGGAATGTTTAAAATAATTGATTTGGCCACATATGTCACCAAAATGCACTTATTTTTTCGGTCAATGGTCCTCAGAGAACTTCATGATGGTTGACCTTCCTGGAAGTGATTATCGGAACTGTGCGAGTGAGGACAAAACACAGGAAAAAATCATTTATTCATGATATGTAACAAACTGGCCATCGATTATAGGTGGGTCCAAGGTCTGTGAATAGATGTAGGATCGACTTAGGAAGGTGGGCCCATGGACTGAGAGTGGACATGGGCTCACTAAGAAAGGTGGCAGTTGAGGCGTTACTGAGACAAACACTACATCATGGTGTGTCAAAGGCACTTCCACGAATACATTGGGAAATTTAACATTAGTTACTATCAAAAGATTTTGTGAAGTTAGAAAAAGATTTTTACTTTCATTGGTTGTTAGAGATTTTGTAATATTAATTTATCAATATTTAATAGGAGGATTTAATATCAAAAATAAAATATTTTGTTTTAAAAAAAATAATAATGTAAAAAGATAATTATCAAAAATTACAGAATTTATAAAAATACAAGTTTTTAAAATAATTATAAGAAGATTATATATATATATATACATATTTTTCATAAAATTTGAATTTATAATATTATTTACTTATTTTGAATATTAAGTTATTAATTCTACAAAAAAATATAGAAAAGTGATTAAGAACAATATACAGTTAATTATTAACTCTAAATTTTGTAAATACTCATTTCTATATAAACATAGATCGTCTTATATTTAAATAATTTATTCAAAAACACTGTTTTCAACTTTGTTTAATCGAGAATTTTTTTTTAATGGGAAGGTAAATTTTTCTTATTTTTTAAAAGCAAAATTTTCTCCTACTTTCTCCTTTTTCAGTTGGAAATAGGTAATATTAATATGTTGACCCAAAAAAAAGATCAATATATGCGTCTTCCTTTCCTAATATAGTATTTTAAAATTTATTGTAGTATTTTTAGATTGTTTTATTTAATTTATATTTTCATCTTTAAATTATTTGGGATTCATATATTACCATGCTTATAATTTTCTATTGTTTATTTAATTATACCAAAATAATTTTCTTCTAATTTCACAACCTTGATTGGTTGGTCATAAACCCTTTTTTTTTGCTAACATAATTGTTACCATTATTCATTCTATCCCAAAGAGAGATAACGAGTAGAAGCTCATCAACCTAATGGATGGATAAAATAGGCTAATGAAACACAAGCGTACAACAAACATAGATAGATAAATTGGAAAAACATAAATCGTTGTTGATAGATCCATATGAGCTCAAAGACTCTGACACCCTGATTTGCGGAAAGTTTTTAAAGCCTCCCAGACGTAACAAACCGGCCATCGAAAATGGGTGGATCCACGGTCGGTAATAGATGTAGAGCCCACTTAGGAAGGTGGGCCCATGGATTAAGAGTAGACACGGGCTCACTAAGCAAGGTGGCGGTTGAGGCGTTACAGAGGCAGGCTACGTCATGGTGTGTCAAAGACACTTCCACGAATACATTGAAAAATTTAACATTAGTTACTATCAAAAGATTTTGTGACGTTAGAAAAAGGTTTTTACTTTCATTGGTTATCGAAGTAAGCCATTTTGAGATAGAAAAACATTTTCTCTCCACACAGGAGGAGGGCAGAGCCGAGGTTCTCTCTATGGTGGAGAAGGCTAAACACAAGGTTATCTCCCCAAGGAAAGAAAGTGGAGGAGGTTAGAAGCAAGGTTATCTTCCCCTGGGGAAGGTGGAGGAGGTTGGACGCAAGGTTATCTCCATGGTAGAGGAGGTTGGATGCAAAGTTCTCTCTATAAGGGATGAGTGCGGAGCCGACGATTTTCTCCATTAAGATGATACATCATTGCTTAATATATTATGTAATATATTTTTTATTCAAATTTTAGCCAACAATTTAAGTAATTTAAAAACTATGCATAATTGAAAGTAAAATAGTTGGCTTAATGTGTTCATATAGACATTTTCTTACTGGTGATAAAGAATATATTTGTAATATAGAGAGTATATTTTGGTGTAAAAAAAACACACTTTTAATAGTAACATACATAATAGATTTTTAAATTGATATAAATTAAAGTATTATAACAAAAATAAAATTTATAAATAACATACAACAAATTTTAATATATTTTTGTTAAATTTAATTTAATTTATAAAACTTTAAACCCGCACATTGGGCGGGTCCTCATCTAGTAATAAGATAAACTCCACAACAGTGGAGAGTCTTAATTTTTTTTTTTTTTTTTTTTTTGAATCTTTACGAACCAAACCGTATTGTCGATTGAAGTGAAAATATTTTTCAATTTTTTTTTTTGAATGCACATAAAAGAGTTTGCAACTTTACAATGAAACATGTGTACACAAAAACTTGAGATTTAAAAGTATGAAACATGAAAATAACTAAAGAAAACCAAAAAAAAAGCTTGAGGTATAAACCAAAAATGTGAGAAGAATTCGATATAGTTTGATTTTCTCATTTTCCTATACCACAAAGGCACAAACCAAAGGGTTCTGCTCGTTTACATCCAGATTTCCACTACATTTAGAAAAACATTCACATAAATACACGCATATATACTGTTTATTCATATCTTAATAGTAAATCCGCTTCAGCACTTTGGCTAAATTTTCCATTATCTAGACAAATTCCGCGTTAGAAGAAAACTTTTTTTGTATAACTTTGTATCTTGATTAGAAAAAATATAAATTAATTATATAAAAACAGTGTATATTCATATCATAACTAGTAATTATGCTGTAGCATATTGCTCCTTAAATATTTCGTTATATTCCCGCTGTAGTAACCCATTGACTAAAATATATAGTAAATTTTTGGTTCAACCCTGCAACAAAAATCCTTTTCGGGTTTAACTTTTTTTTCTTGATTCAAAAGAACGTAAATTGATTAATCTTATTATATAAAGTATGGTTTCAAAAGTTACTAATTCACCAGATCGTGGCACATGTCAATTTCAAAAGTTACTAAGTCATAAGATCGTGACAAGTGTAAATTTTACACAAATTCCTAATTCTAAAAGAAAATGAATCTTTAAGAAAATCAAGATAATTAAAAAATTGTTAATCATAAAATAAGTTATAAAGATAATCTTATGATAAAGAAACATGTAGTTCCTAAAGGAAATCCTTCTACAATAATTATACTTTTACAAAAATGTTATATTGAATAATAGGCCTAATTCTAAAAAAAAAAAAGAAATTAAATATAATGATATATAGTCTCTCATATCTTTGTCATATATATATATATATATAGAGAGAGAGAGAGAGAGAGAGGAAGAGGTCATTCCAATGTATCGAACTCAATTAGAATTTTCAAACATGATCACTATAGATTGAAACCAAAACTATGAAAAGAATGAAAAATAAGACAACAAAACGAATAGAATTGTTATGAGTAATGATCAGATTGTTATGATGGAGAAGGCGCTTAGAGATGAACCTCATATGCGGCTGAAACTAGCTACACTAGAGGCATGAATCAACAAACTAAGTCAATGTGTAAGTATAAAACTCATATTAAGCTTCACATACATATTTTTCCATCATTTACTCATATTATTTTACAAAATATAAGGACATACAACTATGCAGTTAAGAAAATGGTAACAAATTCAATTTTTTTATACCTTTTATTTTATTTTCCAAAACACTTTCATCTAACAAAAACATATATTGCAGGACTTATAACAAAAAATCAAACGAAGTTAGAACTAGCAAACATTCAAACCCATCAAATTTATCTATATATATATATATATATATATAAAGTTGGCTTTTCTCTCTTCTCTTTCCTCCACCTCATCAATTTTTATTTTCAATTTTAATGAATTAATTCACATCATTATAGAACATAAAATCTAAAGTTCATGCATCAATTATTTCACTTATTTGTATAATATTATTATTATTATTAAAAAATTATTTTAAATAATTTAAACTAAAATATAAACTAAAAAAAATGAGAAAAATACAAAACAATATCAAAGTAAAATATGAATAGAGATTACATAAACAAAGATATATGAAAAAGAGAAAATATTAATCAAGTGCTCAAAATTACAATAATGTATGTATTTAAAATAAATGTAGAAGGTTACTTGAAATAAAATATATTAAAGAAAACTTATTCTGAACATTACACACATAAAAAAAAAAATAGTGAAAAATACTAAGAACAATTTTGAAAAAACTAATAAAAAAAATTACACATATTTAAAAGTAGTGGTAGATTGTAAAATTTTAATTAAAATTTAAAAAGAATTATATTTTGGATAAATACACATATTTAAAAGTTAGAGTATTCTTATGAGTTTGTAGATTTAGGTGAATCAAAAAAAAAAACACACACTATATAGGCCATAGGCCCATAGTAGACTATACATATTTTAAAGTAAAAAAAACTATATATGTGAACATAATTTTTCTTTCGTCAAACAAATAAGATATAACGCAATATTTGATGTTATAATATGATGTTTATGGATAAAAACGAGTCCAATTATGAGTTTTTTTATTACTGGTAAACAAAACTTATGTGTAGTATATAACACTATTAAAGAGACTTTGCGACAAAGAGTGGGTATATTCTCTAAAATCTTTTATGTTTACGTTAGTAAGTAATGATCACTCAACCAAAAAAAAAAATTACTGGAAGATGAAAAATAGTTATGATATGTCTTTATAATTAATAAATTATAAGTGAGATAATAGAATGTGAAAAGAGAGTAGATGGAAGAGATGACGAATGTATACCGAAAAATACAAAAAGAATTAATTGTAAAAAAATGTTAAAAAATAGATAAGTTATATATTATTTAATAAAATAAATTTGACATCTATATAGATTTATATTTTCATAGTGAATATTTATAATTATATTCAACGGTTTGTATTAATAATAATAAAAATTATAGTTCCGCGTAACACGCGGGTTATAAATCTAGTGATTATATAAACTGGATATATATCGTAACTATAGTTCCACTGCAGTACATTGACTAATTTTTTCCTCGAGTATCTGGATAAATTCGGGATTTAATACCTGGTAACTTTGTTGTTGGTTCCGGTTGAAGAATCAAATTCTACTTTTTGTTTTAATTCAAATCGTTAACCTGGACGACTTCGTTTCACAATTTTAAGGTCTCCAGAGTCCTTTATCGCCCATAATCGCGCGCATAAAATAGGTAAAGAGAAACCAACAAAACTTGTGATACAAAACCAAAGGGTGAGGGGAATATAATACACAAGTTTTCTCAATTTGCTTACCAGTACTCACATTCAGCTTTCTACTACATAACCACACACAAGTCTCTTTATATAGTTTTTAATGTCTTGATGATACACTAAATGAGAGAATAGACAACATCATCGTACGTTGGGAAGTCCAATGGTCCATCCCCAAGGAGTAGCACAGAAGTCACAAGAACCGCGATAAAGATTGTGAAAACCAGAAACGATTTACAGGGATCAGCATTCTTCTCTTCTCTGGTCCAACCGTCACAGTTCCTTCTTGTCTTTCACTTCCTCTTCCAAGTTGAAGCACCGGACAAGTGAAGAATCCGTACACAATCCCAGCTATAAGTGCTCCCAGATTAGTCCTGTCACGATTCATATGTTATAAGCAAAACACACCATCCCTGATAAGATGTTCTCGTTTAAGTTTCGCTCATAACTATAGTAACTAGCCTAGGTGTGCTGAAGCTACACCAGCTCTATATCAAACCTTACTTAGGTTAGTTCTTTTGGTAATCAAGTCTAGTCTATGTTGTCAATCTTTGGTCGTCAACAACAAGTTTAGCGGTTTGGTTTGTATAAATCCTGTTTATGATCCTGCTACTTATCAAAACAAAGATCGAAACTATGATGAAAACCAAATGTGAAGAAGTATCATGATTCTTTCTAATGAACTAAGGCTGCTTAAATTAGGTATTCAATCGTAAAAATTGCTGAACAAGAAACAACTAGCTGAAGAAATATTGATGGATGTTGGAAGCTTACCAGTCATCAATTGGGAAGAAATGGCTTAATATGAGACCAAGTCCTGTCATAATAATGGCCTTCTGAAACAAGTCCTCATATTCATCGCTTTTGATCATCTCCTTGTTCTGATTTTGGTCAACGAGCCAAGCTCCTATTAAAGCAAATGCTGGTCCCTGCACCGACCCACATACGATTAATAACAGTAACATATAGTGCAATTTGGCAACATCAGATGGGACAAACTAGTTAACTTACAGTTCCTCCAACTGTAGGATCTGGTGTATGCAGAAAGCTCATGAAATTACCAGAGACTCCTCCGAGAATGTAAATGAGACAAAATGTGATTAGTCCATAGTCACGGCAGACTTTTGGTCCAAAAGTAAGCAGAGCCCAGGAGCTAAGGGCTACATGAGCAATTCCAAAGTGCTGCAATGTAAAATGAAAGTGATTCAGAGACAAAAAAAGAAAAATCACATGAAACCAAGTCATCAAGAGTACTAAATGTGCTACAAAAAAGTAATCTATACTTATAGTTTTGACAGTAAAGTTGTAGGCTATTTAAAAATCTCCAGCTGTGTTTTGGTTGAGTGTGTTTTTAAAACAGTAAAGAATGGGAGAACAGACCCAATTTGTTGGTCTTGTACCAGAAACATGGGTGTGACCAGTCTCCACCATTCTCCAGCAATGATTAAATCATTTATCTTCGCTCCATATAACAAAGGGAGTGATAGCAGTCCCATATCGTTATTCCTAACTGGCGCTGCCGCTTCAAACAGACACACTCCAACATTTATGGATGCTAATATGCTCCTGCAATTTTAATGGAGACATAAAAGATATATGTAAGCATCAATAAGAACCGCGTGGCATTGCATCTAAGACAAACAAGAGGTGATTAAGAGTTTTTACACAGCATAGAAGTTCAATGCATCTGCTGATTGATCATCACCATCAAGCTGATGGAAAGGTTTAGTATTGCTTTCGACACCAGTCTTCTTCCTCAATCTGCTTGCTACTGAACCACCTTCTGATTTTGCTACTTCCAGTGTAGACGGTACTAAACCTTTAGATTTTTCATCTGAGAGTCAAATAAGTGGCATTAACAGAAAGAACACCAGACAAGATCAAGCAACAAGACACCAAATTCAAGAATATTGTATTAAGAACATTGTATTATACCTTTTTTTAGTTTGTCAAGATAAACACTCAAAGAGTCCAACTCTTTATCCGCATTGGTTTCAACTTTCTGATCAATATCATCATCTCCTGCTGATATAGAAGGCTTCTCATCCTCGTTCCGAAGTTTCCCAAAGTAGGAATCCAACAGTTGAATCCTCTTTCTGGTAACCTTGTTCTCTGATGACGCCCTAACCAAGCATAAGTTTCCTCTTTGTGAAAAGATTGGTTTTTTACAACTCTTCATCCAACAATCCCTGCCAAGCGTGGTTGCATCAGCCATTGTTCTATGTTTCAGACCATTACTGCTACCACCAGATGAAAAACGTCTTGAACCATTTGAGTCAAACAATACTTCTCCTTTACAAGGAACTTCATGGTGAAGAGGAAACAGTGCCATTTTCTTCAGGTCCTGTCAAATAGCAACATGTCATCATCATATATCTCTTCATTCACCAAAACCCAAAGCAGAATTTTACAGAAACATACAAAAACACAAACTTTAGAAATGCATATAACAAGTTTAAAAAAATCGAAACTTTAGTTCAGCCCTCCTAAGATAATCACAGAAACCTATTTGGGATACAGAGATCAGATTCAGGAAAATCTCATTGGGGCATTTAATCAAACAATAAAAGGGCATAACTTTTTCAAGAACCCAACAGCGAAACGAGTAACAAAAGCCAAGCTCTTTGAAGTGAGAAACTGTCTTCTTCCTCACCGTTTCCTTCAGACTTGTCGTCAATTAACGAATTCGAGAGAGTAGAATCGAAAACAACTGGGAAATATCAGAAGTTTGAGAAAAGAAAAGTGATAAGCTTTACCTTTGAACTCAGAACCTGATCCTATCTATCTTAAAGATTGAAGATTTGTGGTTGCGAGGATTAGGAAAAATTGGAGTTCGTGTAACGAAGCAGTGTCTTATGAAAAATTGAAAATTACGTTTAGGAACAGAACGCCACCAAAAAACAGTACTTTTATTTAATGGTTCAAATTTGGTCGCTTTGGATATATTATTGCTGACAGAAAAAAAAACGCACCGGATATTTTTTTTCTTCAACACAACCGACCCAGTACCATGACAGGCATGGGCATTTGGATATTGGTTCGGTTCTAAATATGATTCATTCGATTATTTTACATTTTCTGTTCCGGGGTCAGCTCTGGTATTTTTCGGTTCGGTTCTGGATATTTAAAATAGGATATATTTTTTTTAATTGTTAAATTCGAAATAGGATATAATTTTTTTTAAATGGTTAAATTTGATAAATTATACTAAATAAAAGTAGGAGCTATAAGCTTCTAAGGCTGTACACATAGGATTTTAAACATCCAATAGGGATTCGACATGTCATTAATTAACATTTTCTAAATTTCCAGAATTTTATATATTAAGAATTATTTTAAACAACCTATCAGGGTTTGACATGTCATTCATTAACATTTTCTAAATTTCCAGAATTTTAAAATTATGGAAATAAACTAACTATGTACAACGTCCCACATCGGCTAGAATTTTGTTAGACAGTGGTTTAGAACCAGTATAAATAAGATTAATATGCTTCCAACAACGGATGAGCAGGAAAGCTTGATTTATCAGGCGTCCAAGTTTTAAAGTTTTATTCGATTTGATCCACTTTTTTTATTTGATCAAATTAAAACTTTAAAAAGTTTCAAAAAAAATATTATGATATTTACAAATTTTAAAAGTTTAAATATTATTGATATTGAAACTTTTAAAAGTTCTTAACTTTTAAAAATATTTAAATATTATAAATTTTAAATTTAAATACTTTAAAATATTATAAATATTGAAACTTTTTAAAAAGGTTCAAATATTATATTTCAAAACCTTTAAAAAGTTTAAAATATTATAAATATTGAAATTTCTAAAAGTCTTAGCTTTAGAAAGGTTTCAAAATATTATAATTTATAAATTTTAAAAGTTTAAAATATTATAAATATTGAAACTTTTAAAAGGTTCAAATATTAAAAATATTTAAAATCACAGAATATTTTAAAATACTACAATTACTTATCTTCCATAGAAATTTTAAAATATAATATATATACTAATAAAAGTTAAAGCTATAAACTCCTAAAGGTGTCAATATAGGATTTAAAACAACCAATAAGAATTAGATATTTAACTAATTAACATTTATGGAAATATAGTAGTAATCTATATTATTAAGATGTTTTAGAAAAAAAAAAGTAAAAGTAAAATCAATATAAATAAAAGAAATATGTAGAAGGATTTTGGTTTTAGAAGTTTAAATATGTGTGGATCTAAAACCGAATAAGTATATGGATGAAATTATCAATAATTGGGTGCATGTGTTGACTTTTATGGTCTTTATGAATTGCACAAATTTTATGAGAAAATAAATGATTTTGGCCTTGGATTTTGATAGGTTAATAAGTTGTGTGGTAGTATAAAAAAAAAGGTTTTTCAATGGAAGAATTTGAAGAAGTTGACAAAGAAGAAGAAGAAGAGTATAACGAAGAACCTGACGGTAAAAGTAACGATGACAATTACCATAAAATTTGACCATGAAAATGACAAGAAAGAATATGAAAAAAAAAATATTGAATAAAAAAACATGAAAACATAGATGGTAGCAATCAATTAAATATGAAAACAAGATAAATTCATGATTATAAAATTGTTTCGTTTTTCGGATGATCAAAGAAATGGTTTAGGATATGTGAGGTCACCAGTTTGATCCGCCTCACCGGGACGTCGAGTTAGATTCATGATTTTTTTTATCAGATCTGATTTATAACACAACTGATTTTTATATTTTTCAAAATTGTATATATGAAATTTATTTTTTCATTAATAGTTAATACTAATTAGAATTTTTATAAAATAATATTTCACAAAAGTCATCAATAATATATAATTTTCATCAAAATATATCAAATAAACCCACGCGTAGCGTGGGTTCAAAACCTAGTATATCTAAAAACTACTGGATATTTTTGGTTATTCTAAATCTTTTGGTTATTTGGTCTAAATATTTGATATTTATTGACTTATAATTGTAATTTTGATAATTGGGTTATATTAAATATAATCATAATTAATATTTAGATCTATAACTTTATGTTCGGTATCGATTTGATTTTTGTTTTTTTATTGTTCTCAAATTTACTATCCATTTAGTTATTTTGTCGGTTTTGGTTCAGTTCAGTTCTTTTTCTTTTGTTTGGTACTTTTGGTCTGGTTATTTTACCCATGACTACTACTGATTCACAAAGTACAACTCAAGAATTGATCATTTGGTTTGTTTTTGCAAATGCCCCTTTTTCTTTCTATATATTACAATTATAAATGAGTAATATATATTATGAAAAAAACCAGGAAAAATATTTTTCATTTACACTCATTCGAGAATCAGAGTAATGGAATCAAGAATAATAACTGATCCTTGAAGGAAAGAAAACTAAAACCCTAAAAAGAGTTTTGATGAATAGTTAGAAAAATACTTAAATCACCCCTAGGGGTGAACCTCTCCGTTCATTCCATTTTCTCTCAGCCAATCAGAATCTTCCATCTAATATTTCGTTTAAAAAGTAAATCAAAATTAAATTAAAAAGCAACCCAAATTAAGGAAACAAATTCTAAATACTTTTAATTAAGAAAAGTTAAATATTTGGCTTGGTTTAGATTTTTAAAACTAGAGTAAAATTATATGTCGGTTTGAGTTTACAAATGAAGTGGTTATGATTTAGATTTTATAATTAAAACGAAATTATATGTCGGTTTGGGTTTACAAATGAGGTGGTTAGGGTTTAGATTTTATAATTAAAACGAAATTATATATCGGTTTGGGTTCACAAATGAGATGGTTAGGGTTTAGATTTTACAAGTAGAACAAAATTATATGTCGGTTTGGGTTCACAAATGAGATGTTAGGATTTAGATTTCACAATTAGAACAAAATTATATGTCGGTTTGGGTTCACAAATGAGATGGTTAGGGTTTAGATTTTACCAAGTAGAACGAAATTATATGTCGGTTTGGATTCACATATGAGATGGTTAGGGTTTAGATTTCATATATATTGGTTTAGATTTATTAAAAAGCGGTTTAAGTTTTTAATTTTATAATAATGTATACAGATTTTATTTTCTTATTTTATAAGGGGGTGAATGAAGAGGTTAGGGGTGAACCCAAATATTGTTCGAATAGTTATAATCGAATGAAACCAGATACCAAAAGACTTGAGAGCATATGGCTTAATTTTGACGCTTACATACAAAAGTAATTGAGTGGAAGCGGCACAAAATATGATTAAAGAAAATTTGACGTGGAGACAGGGCGGGAAGATACATACACATGAGATGCGATGATAATTGATAAACATTGAAGACTTGCTTTTATCATGAGACCAAGTGTTGAGGTTTATTCATTATCAACTAGGAAGCTGCTCGCGCAATGCGCGACTTATTGTTTAAGCTGAATTTTATTAGAATAATAATAAAAATTTTACTTTTTATTTTGTTTTGACATTTTTACACTGATTTTCTATACTAAATTTATAAAAATATCAAAGTTGATACTGTATTAAATATTAAAATTTTCATATTTATTATAAATGTATAACATGTGTGTCAAGTGGAACACATGCTCAGTTCGATATAGGTTGGTTAACAGAAACAGTGTGACTAAATTAAACAACATGCTTATTTTTTCTTATCGCCATAAGGGCAATTGACTATCGATTTCAATTGGAAAAGAGAGTCTGAGGAATTGGTTAACAGAAACAATGTGACCAAATCAAACAACATATTTGGTTAAACATAGTCTAAGGAATTGAACAAATAAGACAGGTGGGGGAGAAGGAGAGACGTAGAAGAGGAGAAGACGGGAACTCATAGATTCTGTCGTCGTTATTATTTTTGAGATAAGTCGATAAATTTGCAGAAGGCGATAAATTTGTTGGGCTTAGTTAACATGACTCATTAATTAATTATTTAAACACGAGATAAAGGGAAAAAAAACGAACAGTTGTAGTATCTACAGATGCAACATGGCAATCAGTTAGAGCTTCTTTAGAAGTGGAAGTCTACTTTATTATATTAGATTGCAATGCAGAGTCCTATATTGTAACACCCATTTTCTAAAATTAAGATTGTGAAGTTTGGAGCAAACCAAAAGATCGAATTTTAATTGATTTTTTGTTTAATTACATTTTGGTTTACTATAAATAAACCAAAAATCTATAATATCCTTCATAACTCCACACCTCCTCCCTATATATATTATCGTCGACATTTTTCTGATCAGAGAGAAGGAGAAAACGAAATTCTTGGTTATTTGGTGTGAAGGAGGAAATGAAGGAGATCAAGTTTTTTTTTTCTTAGAGTAAAGAGAGAAACATAACTGTTAGGGTTTGGGAGAAGGAGGATATGACTGCTCAAATTGTTTTAGAAGGTATTAATTTTTGGTAGAGCTGTAGCTAAGATATTTTCGTAGATTCTCTTTTATGTGGAATCGCATTCGAGTTAATCCTCCATGAGATATATGTAGTTTTGTAGGACACGTTCTCTTAGTCACGAATTGAGACGAGCAGGTGTTGGAGGCTTGATTTTGGGTTTGTTTGAGATCCGATTGTTATGAGATTTTGTGGGAAGCTTCAAGAAGTTATAAAGATTCTAATGTCTTCTTCATCAATTTTTTAAAAGAATATCTAATTTAAAAAAAAAAAAAAATTGGCTAAGGTGTTGACTGGCTCTCCCGCTACCTCCTGCAAACGCTGCGTTTGCGGGTGGTAGCGGTTGCTAGCGATTGGAACCAATCACACAAATCGTTCTCAATCGCTCCTAATCGCTCCCAACCGCTTCAAACCACTGAATTCCAAAAGCTGCTTCCCGCAAGCGTTTGCGGTTGGATTTTTTTTTTTTTTTTTTTTTTTTGTAAAAACTCAAAAGAAATCAATGATAATTTTTTTTTTTGTTATATCTTCTATCTAACCATTTTAATCATTAAGGATGAGAGAAAATGAAGTACGGATAAGATTGCAGAGATTATAAAATAAACAATTAGAATAAAATAATATTCCAATTAACAATAGCTCGGAAAACTTGATGTAAATTTAATGGCACATCGCACATAAGTTCAAAAAAATCTAAATAAATATAATATTTCATCAGAAAATTTAAGAAAATAAGATTATTTATGAAAAATATTAAAACAAATCACCAGTGACTCTTCTCAACTCTCACTTGACCATTCCTACCGATGCAATTACTGACCCACGATCTAAGAGAAAAGAGAAAAGAGAAAAGATCTACGATCTAAAGCATATGTTTTGTCATTTATCAAATTACTTGATTAAATTTTTGGTGAAAAGTCAAATGCATAAATGAATACGTATTTCAATATGAAATTTATTTGTTTTTTGAATAATTATTTTAGTATTTTTTAATAAATTTTAATTATAAATCAAGTTTAATAAAAATTTTGGTGATTTTAAACATTTATATATTATATATCACATTTATTATGTTCCAACCGCTATTGCACTCGCTGGTCAACCAGTCGTAAATCTCCCGCAAACGCACCAATTTTAAACCGTTAAACCAGTCGTTCAAAACGCTTAATAACGCTTGAAACCGAAATCGTCCGCTTCCGCAATCTCCTGCAACTGCAACTGCAGCGTTTGAATCAATCAAACCCTAAATCAATTGCAAAGGATAATTTAAAAATAGTTGACATATCTTCTTATAATTAAAAGAGGAGTACATTTTTAAATATGTCCGAAATTATCCAAGTGTTTACACAGATTGCCACTCAATCTTTTTATAAGGAAAACGTTTCTCGAAATTGAGAAGGGTACAATCGTCAGAAAAAAACGAAAATTCGATTACCCGGCCCGTTTTGTAGAAGAAGACCCATGTATTTGACCGGATCCGTTTTAAAAACACACGGATCCTGTAACTTTTTTTCTTTCTAAATAATAAATTTAATTTGACCTTCTTTTCTCTCTCCTGTCAATCGTCGCCGCCCAGAAGAAGAAGAACTAGATGTCTTTCATGGTCAATCTACGAAGCTTGGGCTCTGAAGCTGATGAGAAGAAATTGGATTTGGATTTCAAGGAAGAGAAGTTGGCTTCTGGAGATCATGTAAGTTGGTGTGCCAATGTTTTGTGTGTATAATTGCAGTTTTAGAATGATGCAAATAAGGATTATGTAAGTAAAAATGAGAAACTAGTCCAACAATTAGACCTGCAGAAGAAACAGTACAATGTTGAAACCAAGAAGTGTTGTACAATGTTGGAATCAGGTCAGCAATTACTTGGTTTCCCGGTGGTCGTGTTCCATTCTGTCGTTGTAAAACGACCAATTGCATTGTTTGATGTTTAGATTAGAGGCTCTATGGTTTTATTTGTGTTTTTTTGACATATGAAACAGGTTATTGGCTTTGGGGAGTACGTCAAACAAGTCTATGTCTCTTACGAGAAACATAAATATGAAACCATGGTACATTAATCCATATCCTAATCGACTAAAAATCTAAACTTGAGTGTATAAAATGTAATCAGATTTATGTGTTTTGCATTTTTGCAGCAAAATTCACAGAGAAGAGCGGAGATGACAGGAGAAAAAGCAGCAAACTAGACATGAGATGGAGAGAATACAGTCTTTGTTGTTTGGATGTGCATTAAATTAATGGATTTTCAGTCTCTTTAGTTTTCTCTGTCTCCCTCTCTTTTTGCTTTGCAGATGGAGTGTGAACCAATATTATTTATTCGGGACTTTGAATCAAATCCTGACATGGATTAGAAGCCACCAATATCGCTCTGTGAGTGCCTTGAGAAGGTAAAATCTTTTACTGTGGCCTTTCCTTTGATGATGACTCTATTTTCTCTCTTTGTTGATCACTTATGAAGCAATTTGAAAGAGATTGTTAATCACCACGGCTGTCATGATGAATAAATCCTAAGAAACAGATTGAGAATAGAATTGTTACAACAATTTCTTGAAGATACATTATTAATGTTATAGACCCAAAGACTAAATAAGATTCTCCAGCTCTTGAGACAGGTTATGGTCTATGGCTTATCACTTATACATAAATTTTGTGTTTGTGTAGATGAGTGTGTTGACGGATTATCACTCTTACTGCTACTTGCTAGGGTCTTATTAATCAAGGTACCTTTTTTCACTTTTTATCTTTTTTTTGTCATTATTTTGAATTTGATACCTAATTTGGATTTAATATTACTTGCTAGGATTCATGTGCTATACCGGCTAGGATGAGAGACGAAGAAACTCTCTACAACACACTGTCACTTCAGTATAATCAAACTTTTTATCTATATTTTTTTTGTTGTTTGTTGTATCAAAACATATATTAAGTGTAATCTTAATTTACCAAATCATAAGTTTATATATCTTTAAAACCCTTTCTCATATTGTTGTATTCTAATCACATTTTCCATATATGAGTAATAAATATTTAATACACAAAAATTCACAAAACAATAGAAAATAAAATTATATAACATATAATATATATATGAAATATAAAATCATACCAAAAATGAAAGCAAATCAGGTCAGAATATTCATATAAATAAATAAATAAATAGATAGATAAATATATATAACTTATCTACTCTATAGAGGAGCTCTCTCTCTTCTCTCTAAAAATCTTTTAGAGAGAGAGTCCACCGTTTTGATTCCGGTATAGATGGCTTCTATAGCACCTGTGGCTGGCTTTGTCTCCGGCATAGGTGGCTTCCATAGCACCTGTGGCTGACTTTGTCTCCGGTATAGGTGGCTTCCATAGCACCTGTGGCTGGCTTTGTCTCCGGCGATATCGACTTTCATAGCGAGATCGGTCGGCTTTGCTTATCACTAGCATCCGGTTAAATTCCGGCTTCTATCCACAACCTCCGGCTACCACAGCAGTGGTTGGTTGGATATCAGTGGCGTTGTTGGGCTCACTCAGCAATCTCAGTCAGTGTTATTTCCGGCATCATTGACCCCGGCATATGTCGGCTTTTTAAGCGATGATGTCTGGTTTTTCTTCCGACAAAGACTGGCTTATAAGCAGTGTTTGGTTGGCTTTAGTTTTTACTTTTTGATCTCGTTTGATTCTAATCTGCTTCGGGTTTGCTTGATTTTGATTTCTCTTTTTCATTCCTTTGATCTAGATTTGTAATTCTTCAATCCTCCTTTCTTCTAAAGGGTTTATTTTGATCTTTGAGCTTATTGGGTTTTTTTCATTTTAAAGATCAACTTTTTAGATGCGGATTGAAGTTTAATTTGGTGTCTTTGGTCTGATTTTGATGAAATTAGAACAATTGTTTATCTTTCTCACTGCCGACACTTGTGGAATCGTTTGGGTTGGTTTGATTTCTGGTGTTTCTTATGTTTGCATAATAAAGACATGCTCGATGGATTAATCCTAACAAAAGTTCCTTGAAGATTAAAAGCTTGAGAACAAACAAGAACCAAAAACTCTGTATCATAAAGAAAAATAATTTTTTCTCTCTCAGGCACGAACATCGAAGCAACCTTTTCTCAAACTTTCTCCGGCGTCCGTGGAGCTTCGGCTCGCCGACGTCGGGAGTTCTCTGCTCCAGTTCTTCCCTGCTTCAATCCTTCTTTGTTTCCTTTTCCTCTTTTGCACTTTTTCCCCATTTTTTTAACCTTTTGGCAACTCTTTATAAGCATGCAAATTCCAGATCTGGGCTGGTTCTATCTCAAAGACAGAAGGTGCTTTCCGGCGAACTCCACCTTTCTTTACATAATCCCAGGTTATGCGATAGCGGATCGATTGTCCACTGTTTTATACAAGTCAAAAATCGGACTCCTGTTGTCACCTGAAGAAGCCTTCACCTCGATTTTGTTGATGGCAGAAGACCTATCTGCTAAGCCATCAGATGCGCCTTTCCGAGGGAAGACGTCGACGGCGCACGGCAAACCTTTCTTCAGGTTTACGGTTTCACCGAACGTTTGGACATCCGCTCTAACCACTCGCCACCATCAGAGCTCGGTAAGGATGTTTCTGTGTTCACCGGAGATGCTCCTTTCACTACAAAGGCATTCACCCACTCCGACCAGCCGCCGCATTTCGTTATTTTGCTGGCCAACACGTGAAAACCCTAGTTTTCTCTTGGTGGGCCTGATCAATGAAGCCAGCCCATTAACAGTTTCTCATCCTAAGCCCATCGTCCAAAAAACCAGGTCAATCTATTATTTCTCTTTAACAAGTCATAGCTCGTATCAAGGTCCACATCGTGAGTATATCCTCTTAGGCCGAAGACTCCTACTGGGAATACACCGATTGGACTGCTAGGCTTGTTTAATCAGTTAGCTAGAATCCTGGTATATGCTCTTTATATGATAATCATCCCTTCTCCCTTGGCTCAGAAGCGTTTAGGCGACTCATTTCTGAACTTATATTGCCAACAGCTTGATTATGTCTTTGGTAGACCCTTAGCCATTAGTCACCCTTTGTCAATTCTAGCTAGCGACTTCAGCCATCATCCAATGGTTACCAATCTTATCTACATTATCTCTCTGATACCATTAGCAACCACCATTCACCAATCGCCAGTAAATCTGAGTTATTACTTGTCTGTGTCAAGCCGGTTACAAACTTTGTGTGGAAACCTTAATCTCCATAGCCAAGGCTCTTATGTGAGAGAGACTCCATCTGTTATGTTACGGCCTTTCACCTATCTTTGGCGCATCCTCCTGATAGCTTCATTGGTGAGTTCGTTTGCTCCCAAGCTCATGAAGCCTCTTGTTATGGCCCTTGTACTACCTCAAGTAGTTCTGCTCACACCGGTGAGAAGCTTAGCCATGACTACACTTTCAACTTCTCCTAGTCTTTGTTTGACAGGGACCATCTCACCTTCCATTGAATTTCTCGTGGAAGAGTTATCGACATACCATGATCTCTCATGTGTCATTTGCTTCTTAGGTAGTGAGTCAAAGCTCTCTTGGATTAATGGTCGATGTATTATTTCTATCTTTATTTGGTATTGGGGAATGCCTTTGTTTATCTTTGTTTCAGACTTTGGATCTTTGTATCCCTCCTTTGTACTTGATATTATGTGAATGAAATCAAGTTGTTTGACAAAAAAAGAAGAAGATTAAAAGCTTGATTGAAGATGAAAATGAAAAAGATTTGCATCAAGTGGAGTCATATTCTCTTCAAAGTTCAATTGGGATCTCGCATTTATTTCTCTGGGCGAAGCTTGAGATCTCTAGCAACTTTCCGGCGAATTTGGCCGGAGTTGAAGCTTTCCGGCGTAACAGTACTCTGCCGGTGTTTGAGACTCCTTCCTTTCAACTTCCCACGTGTCATCCAAATCGTTTCTAATTGTCACGTGTACTATGTGTTGTATACTGCTTTTCCTTCAGTCTAGGGTTTCCTTATTTGGGCTTTTAGGTTTTTGGCCTTTTACACTTTGGGATTTTGTTTGTAAGTTATTTTAGCTTGTTAAAGTTGGCTTTTCTAATAAAACAACACACTTGTGAAAACAAAAGATAGATAAATAAATAAATATATATATATATATATATATAAATTGAATAAACTATATAAAATATTTATCTATTATATTATATTAATAAAGCGGATATGTTGGGTCGGATAATAATTGGGCAGTAACGGGTCAAGTAACAGAACCGATAATAAGAAAATCAGTACTCGATAATGTACCCGACTTTAAAATCATTGTTACCCTTATTTTTGAAACGGGTCAAATATGAATAACCAGTATTTGATGTACACTACTTTACCTACAAATCATCTTACTATATGAATACAAAATTAACACATTTATTTTACGGTGCATATGGTTAAAACTTATATTATATTAATAAGCTTATATATTACATCCGACATGCACAAACAATATATATATATATATATATTAGATATTAGGTTTTTATACATATAAATTCTACTTAATTTGTAACCCAATTTATAAAACATAATTATGCTTTGTCCCGTAGTGTACTATATATAAATTAATAATTATAAACACCAAACAATTTAATGTATCACAAAAAAAGACCAAAATATATAAGTTAATTAAAAGGTTTTAATTCTATTAAAAATAATAAACTTTTTAAGTTATACTCACACTATAACTAAAATTAATTGTATTTTTAAAATAGTTATTAAATAATTACAAAATAAAATTTACTTGATAATAAACATAAAAAATTATAACTTAGAAATTATAAAACATATGACCCGTGGTGTACCGCGGTTCGAACTTAGTAGTTATATAATACCTAAATAGATAATAATTCAACTATTTATCCTTTATTTTTAATTTCCTCATTAATTTATATAAACATGTTAAAGAAATAAATTATTTTGCAATACTTTTATTTTTTTTTTACTTCGGTCTTATCATCATAAACCATGCCACGTGGAACTTTCCATTCAGTCCCGCAAACCCAACGTGTGGTTGTTGCTGTCCTACGGGATTCGCATGGTCTGCTCTCCACTCTCCTCCACTTCATCTCAATTTTAAATATTGAAGCGCTTGCTTGGTTTAAGCGAATTAGCTGTTAACCGGTTTGTACCGAAACTACTCGAACCAGTAATAGCCATTGATTGGGAAGAACGATAGCCACGTAAGATTCATCATCTCTAATGGCAGGATAACAACATTGAAGAAGAAGCAAAGAGAGAAGAGAGAGAAAGATGAGAGCTCTAACATGGACGGGATTAGCGCCGCCGTCAACGGTGCTATTCCGGACGACGACTTCGAAGGTTACCTTACGACGGATTAGTCTTCGGAGAGATCGCTTCTGTGTTAGAGCCACTGCTTCGTCTTCAAGCGCGGCGGTTTCAGGCGTAGAAGCGGTAGAATTGGTAGAGATAGGAGAGAGAAGCAAGAAATGGAAGTGGAAAGGAGAATATTCCGTCAACTACTTCGTGAAAGATTCGCCGGAAGAAGTTACTCCGGCGAGTCAAACTGTTCTTTTGGTTCATGGCTTTGGCGCTTCAATTCCTCACTGGCGAAGGTATCAACTATAACACTATGTCTTAAGAGGGGTGAATGTATGAAGAACAAACTAAACTTTTGTTTTGCAGGAACATAAATGCTCTGTCTAAAAACCATACAGTGTATGCGATTGATCTACTTGGGTTTGGTGCTTCCGACAAGCCACCTGGTTTTAGCTATACCATGGAGTCATGGGCTGAAGTATAACCATCTTTAAAACTACTCTGTTTTAAAGAAATGTTGTTTTCTTTGGTTTGTTTGATTTATTTATTTAATTTGTTGCAGTTGATACTTAACTTTTTGGAAGAAGTAGTTCAGAAACCGACGATTTTGATTGGAAACTCTGTTGGAAGTCTTGCTTGTGTCATTGCCGCCTCAGGTTTTAAGCCCTTTTTACTACTTAACTTTGTCTCTATACGTCTAATATGTACTTCGAGTATAAGTTGTCCTTGAGCGATAGTCTATAGTCTATAGCTATCACAAGAATGAATTTTAGGTTCAATGTTTTTTCATGAGATATAATTTGCTTAGGCATTGTGATGCATCTATAGTTTATCTTATGTCATAAAGGATAGAAAGTGTAGAAGTGCTTAAGTTTCAGCTATTGATTGATTAGCCAGAACTGCTGATTAGTCTCATGTTGCATGTTGTCCGCTATCTACTGAGACCTCGAGTGTGTTTGTGACATTATGAAAAAAAAAGAAACAGATTCACAACAAGATCTGGTGAAAGGTCTTGTTCTATTGAACTGTGCTGGTGGTATGAACAATAAAGCCGTGTTTGATGACTGGAGAATCAAGCTGCTGATGCCTTTACTCTTGCTTATTGACTTTTTACTCAAGCAAAAAGGAATTGCCTCTGCACTCTTCAACCGCGTTAAAGACAGGTATGTCATACTTCACTTGATCACTTCATTACCGAGTTACAAATATCATCCGTCTTTTTCTTAACTTTGAAAGGATTTAAGAGAGAGCTCTAACGCGTTGATGGATGAACAAAACGCAGGGACAATCTCAAAAACATCTTGACAAATGTTTATGGGAACAAGGACAATGTAGATGATACGCTTGTAGAGGTATTGTCGTATTAGTCATTCTCAAAGATAAAGAACTTAAGAAACTTTTATTGAATCTTTATGTGAAAATGTTATGTCAGATCATCGCTGGACCAGCAAATACCGAAGGTGCGCTAGATGCATTTGTTTCAATCTTAACGGGTCCACCTGGACCAAACCCGATTAAGCTGATTCCAGATATAACCAAACCGGTTCTTGTCTTATGGGGAGACCAAGATGGACTAACTCCTCTCGACGGTCCAGTAGGTAAGTACTTCACATCCCTTCCGGATCAGTTACCTAACTTCAACCTCTATGTTCTACAAGGCGTTGGACATTGCCCACAAGATGATCGCCCCGATCTTGTCCACGAGCGTCTCCTTCCATGGTTGGCTCAACTTACTTCCACCTAGTTTTGATTTGCTTGGCGGTGTACACTTGTTTATAAATGTTTATGTACGAATTTTGGAAAAAAGACAGCATCAAAATAGTATCATGATTAACGGTAGAGCACAGAAATTAGTTACCAAGTTCTTGACACATAATTCGTTGGTGTCTGAATGTACCAAGTTTGTAAGGAGTATTTTATATGTATCTTAAGTTTACTGTAGAAACATTAATCAATAGAATGATTAAGATCAAATCATATATCGAAATAAACCAATTGTTAATTCTTGCACCATCCGAGTTTATCAAAATAAACCAAAATTTTGGGTTTTTATGATAAACGGTCTTGTACAATCTGGTTTAACAATTTTATTTTTGGAACATATATGGTTTGATCTTGGGTGACATTAAACCGCTATAATCCGATTGGGATGTTTCAGATATGTTTCAACTTGTTTGACATTTGATCTACTCGATACCAAGAAATGCCATCGTGCAAGTCGGAGAGGTTGTACATAACTGAATGTACCAAGTTTGTAAGCAAGTCGGAGAGGTTGTACATAACTGAATGTACCTTCAGGTACATTCAAATATTTTAAACTTGGTAAACTTGGTGAAAGAGCTTTTACTTTATGGAGTATTAAACTGATGAAGATATTTTAAAAAAGAGGCAACATAAATGTGGAAGCTATAAGTTCAACTCAATTGTACATTACCAAAATTGACTGAACAGAGTCAATGTGAAAGCAAGGTGAGCAGATAAGCTTATCTAACAAGGTCAATGGCATTGAAGTAGAGAGTAATAGTAGATGAGAATTATGAATATTGGTACGTTCATATATTTGTTTATGGACTGGAAGATATATAGTACTACAATTTGGCAGTTGATTTGTTGGTTAATGAATGTTGAAATTGACGTGTTGGTTAATGAATGATTAATTGGCCATCTACAACTTTTTGTTGGTAAGTAAAAGAAACTTTATGAGCTGTTAGAAGCTATTTTGGCCACACATCTACCAATTTATTGGTTGTTGAATCTTTAAAAGAACATTCATGATGCAATACCATCAAACATAATGAAAACTGAAAAGGATGCATGTAAAATTATTTGAGCTAGAGACTATAATCCAAAGAAAAATTGAAGCTAGTTTTAGACTTTTAGGACTATCTACTAAGATGACGTTCTCTTAAAGAAAAATCCGCACAAACCGCTTAGCAATGTGAGGATGCATTTGGAATCACACCCCAAGCTTAAGTTACCTAATAAAATATATGTATATATATATATGTATATATCATTGACCATAATATAGAGAGCTTGAAATCATGAGTACAACAAAACAAAGAGTCAAAAACAGTCAAAGTCTTGCCTTCTCAATACTTTTATTTTGTGTTGAGGAATATGATGTTCAAAAGATTTTTTTTTTTTTTTTTTTTTATAATATATAGTTTTAATAGTTTTCATTAAGTAATTGTGATTAATTTTAACTTGTTTAGGCACCTAGCAGTAGAGATTGCATTCAACTTATATTGATTTTTGATTATCAATGAGAGTTGCACCATGGTTACTTTTCTCAATTTTCGTCAAACGTTGATGTCAACAAAAACAAAATAAAAAATTAAGAAGACAAAACAAAATTGTATTAAAATGGTTGGGTGCCGGGAAGTATTCGTTGGAGTATGACTATTTAAATGCTTCACCGATCTCTCTCTATGACTCTAAAACTCTATAGTCATCAAAGCTTTAAACTATATTATCTTTGATAAAATCTCTAATTCATATCTTTGAATTTGAACTGATAGAAGAAGCCAAAGAAATGGCCTCTCAATTTCTCTCGTCTCCAAACCCATTCACTAAATCAGTCTCAGCTAAAGTATTCTCTACTGGTAAGTGCACTTTTGACCTTGATTCTTTTAAGTCAAAATTTATTCTGTTTTGTTTCTTTTTTTGGCATCAAAGTTCAATATTTGATGTCTTGAGATTGATTTTTTTTTTTTTTTTTTTTTTTTGATTAGGTGACTGTCAAGGATTGAATGACTTAACTCTGAAAAGAAGATCAAATCAAGCAACAAGGGTTACTAACGGATTTAGCTTAAGAGCAAAAGCAGCTTTGGGATTCGTTGAGATTCCAAAACAGTGGTACAATCTTGTCGCTGATCTTTCAGTGAAGCCTCCACCACCGTTGCATCCCAAGACTTTTGAACCGATCAAACCCGAAGATTTGTCTCATCTTTTCCCCAGTGAGTTAATTAAACAAGAAGCAACACAAGAAAGGTTTATTGATATCCCTGAGGAAGTTCTTGAAATCTATAAGCTTTGGCGTCCAACTCCTCTAATCAGGTTCTTTTTTCTTTTTTTTTTTCTTTTCTTTTCCTTATGTGATAGATGAATAAATTGGAATAGTATTTTAATTTACGTTTGTATTTAGTGCATGTTTTTTTTTTCCAGTGAACCCACAACTATCAGCATTTACACAATTTTCTTTTGTTAATTGTAAATGGAAACGCATACGCAAAAATTATTTTGTTTGCGTTTGCACGTTGAAAATATGTCTTAACAAAAACTAAAAGAATGTGATTACAAAAAAAAACATTGTTCTTATGTATACGCAAATTAATAATGCAAATGTAGAAATTAGGTGGGAGAAATAGCATTAAGGGTCTTAGGAATCACTGGGTTGTGTTGGAGACTTGGGAGCCTTTGGTTTTTGGGAGAGTTGAAAATATCTTGCGTAGTTCAATGATTCTTCATAATCCAGAGTCCATATCTATTATTTTCGCTGAAGTATATTTGGTTACTCCATATGAATGTCGTTTTCTTGGTTTGGTTTTAGAGCAAAGAGATTGGAGAAGCTTCTTCAGACACCTGCAAGGATTTACTTTAAGTATGAAGGCGGTAGCCCAGCTGGTTCTCACAAACCCAACACAGCGGTTCCACAAGCTTATTACAATGCGAAAGAAGGCGTCAAGAACGTTGTGACAGAAACCGGTGCTGGCCAATGGGGCAGTTCTTTAGCATTTGCTTCTAGTCTCTTTGGCCTTGACTGCGAAGTAAGCATATAAGTATTAGATTCTTCCACTGACATCTTGATTTATTATTATTTTTTTTTTTGAAAAGTGCTCTGTTTCTTTTATGCTATTCCAACGTTATAGGTATGGCAAGTAGCCAACTCGTACTATCAAAAGCCATATCGACGGTTGATGATGCAAACTTGGGGAGCAAAGGTTCATCCATCGCCATCAGATCTCACTGAAGCAGGTAGAAGAATCCTCCAGTCCGATCCATCAAGTCCAGGAAGTTTAGGCATTGCAATTTCAGAAGCTGTTGAAGTTGCTGCGAGAAACGAGGATACAAAATACTGTCTAGGGAGTGTACTGAACCATGTGTTGTTACACCAAACAATTATTGGAGAAGAATGCATTCAACAAATGGAAAATTTTGGCGAAACACCTGATGTGATCATAGGGTGTACTGGTGGAGGATCAAATTTTGCTGGTTTGAGTTTTCCTTTTATTCGGGAGAAACTCAAAGGCAAGATGAATCCTGTTATAAGAGCGGTTGAGCCCTCGGCTTGTCCTTCCCTGACCAAAGGGGTTTACGCTTATGATTACGGTGATACGGCTGGATTAACCCCTTTGATGAAGATGCATACTTTAGGACATGACTTCATTCCTGATCCTATCCACGCTGGTAATAAAATAAGCTTTAACCTCAACATTTTAGGCACACTAAATGTGAAGAGTTCTGCTTTTGGATACTTAATTTCTTGGTTTCCTCATTTAGTTAATATTTTTTTTCTTTCTTTCTCATTTTGTTCTTCTTTATCTATGCCAATGATAAGCAAGTTTTAAACCCAAGATAGACACACTTTAATGCTTCTCAGACTTCGTTCTTCTTGTTTCTTGATTCTTGATTTCTTGTGTTCTTGAATTCTTGGTTCTTGAGTCTTGATTTCCTGGTTTTCCTTTCGGCTAATTTGTTGTGTTTGTCTATGGTTTTTTGAAAGGTGGATTACGGTACCATGGGATGGCTCCCTTGATTTCACATGTTTATGAACAAGGTTTCATGGAAGCAATCTCAATTCCTCAAATCGAATGTTTCCAAGGTGGTTAAGTTTAGTTAACTTTACATTTTGTAGTTTCATTGGAATGTAATATCAACTTTCCAGTCTAATTTTCTTGCAGGTGCAATTCAGTTTGCAAGAACAGAGGGTATAATACCGGCGCCCGAACCGACTCATGCCATTGCTGCTACAATAAGAGAAGCTCTCCGATGCAAAGAAACAGGAGAAGCAAAAGTGATACTGATGGCGATGTGTGGACATGGCCACTTCGACCTTACCTCTTATGACAAGTATTTACGTGGCGAATTGATAGACTTATCGTTCGGCGAAGATAAGATACGAGAGTCTCTGTCCAAGGTTCCTCATGTTGTTTAGCTCCAATAGTACCGGTTTGATATTATAAACTTTGTTGTTTAAAAAATAAAATTATAAACTTTTGTTTTTTTTTTCCTGGCTTTGATATATTAAACTATATAAATGCTTGCTTTTTTTCTTTAATGAATAAAAAAGGTTACCCGGACAGAAGACAGAGATAACACAAAGTGTTACTCCCTACTCCAAAGTATGTGTAGGTTCAACATTGTTGTGAAAAATAAATTGGAGCGTAGTTGTATTTTTTGAAACCTTGTCTTCAAATGAGATTAAGAAAGACAGGATCAAACAACATAATACAAACCGATCGAGCTCAATTTGAGACAAAAGTATTCGAGTACAAGATAAGGAGATTATTAAAGATATATGAAATTTGGTGGAGAATGTTTAGATCGAGCTCAATTTGATGTAGATGCTTCGTCGGTAATGGGTAGGACATGGACCCCAATTTGTTGAAGCATGTTACCGGATATTCCATGGAATCCAACGATCTTGTAGCCTTTTTTATGGTGAACAAAGCTTGATATTTTACCGAATCCAAAAGCTGGAGAGGTTCGTTTGTTAGTCTTGAACCTAAGCATGAGTATAACATTAAGGTCATCACTTCCATGTACTATATCATAATTGCCCTCGACTGTTGTGATGTATTCACTTGGATAGTCCAGCTCAAACTGGAAAACAAGAAAGAAAAAAAACGAATCCATCACGAACACAATTTCATAAAGAGAACATATAATAATTAAGGATCGAAACTATAGTAATCACCTCTTCAACTCCATGTAGTGTGTTGTTACCATGATCAGCTCCAATCACGACCACGGTGTCCTTGTTATACAGAAACTTGACGAATACAATAGAAACCTCGCCTTTTCCTATGTATATCTTTCTAACACCATCAAAATTACTCCCATCGTCCCATGAAGCACCTCCATCACCATCAGTACTGCCACCTAGTGCTTCTAGTTTCTCTCCAGCGGGAAGTGGAGGTGTCGGAGAAAAATATGCTCCAAGACTACTAATTAAACCATAAGATAATCCATAGAAGCCAACAAGAGCGCAACCGTTGTTCTCGAGCACGAGTTTGGTATGACTTCCATTCGAGAGGGTTCCATATGTGGGAGAAATTCTCCCTTTGGATGTTTTGAATGTCAGCGATGTAATCCCTCCTCGATCTACAAAAGTCCCTCCCACAGATGTGATATACTCATTTGGAAAGTTGACCACAAACTGCAAAATTTAGACTATTTATGAACTCAACACACACAAACACATATATTGTCAGATAATTACTAGACTTGTGAGAATTATTTACCTCTTTTTCTTGATTAACTTTTCTATTATCTGTCCCGTGCTTACGCGTTACCACTCTTCCGCCGTTTTCGTAATCGAACGCAATAGAATTCACATAATTGTTATCATGATAAACGTAAACCTTTCTTACGCCATCGTAAGCACCATCATCCCAATTAAAATTTGAACCATTTCCTTGTATTTCTAGTTTAGTAATAGGAAGTGTTTGGAAATATGCTCCGAGAGAATTTAAGTTCTTCCCGCCATATCCATGAAACCCAGTGATCTTCTTGCCAGGGGATGCAATTGAAAACCTTTTACCTATTTCAAATCCCATCATTTCAGAAGTATTAATGTTTGTCTTGAATTGAAGTCCTTGAATGATCCCTGACCCCTCATTATAGTAACCGTCAACTGAGACTAGATATTCATTCTCGAAATGGTTAATTTCAAACTGCCAAAAAAAGAAAAAAACAGTAAGGCAAATATTTAAATGAAATACTAGTGAGATCAAATTTTTAAAGGGACAGTACATACCAGCGGTAGTGGGATGCCTTTACCCGAGCGACCACGGATTGGCCCATGTTTTGTCTTTCCATTTATGACATACTCAAACTTAATGTATTGTATGCCTTCGACACCACTTCGTATCTCAATCTTTGTAACACCCTCATGGTCAGGGGATCCATCATCCCACTTTGTGCCTCCCTTTCCTCCTCTCGCCTCCATTCTAGTAGGTGCAATCCCAGTGAAATATGCTCCAAGTGATTCCAGTGATGGATAGTAGTTGGAAACTATGCAGCAGAAGATGAGGTCAATTAAGTTTGAAATATTGAAATAATAAAGTCAAAAGTGGCGGATGAGGAAAAATAAACACTTTGATAAATTAAAGACTGTCTAACTATATATTTAGTCATAAATACCGAATCAATACAATAAAAATAGGATACGTTTCTTTACAGCATGACACCTCAGCTTTAACATTCAAGCTTGTGTTGACACATCAGTTAAAATTACTAACCTATCAAATTAAAACAATTAATACATATCATCATTTTTTAGCTTAGGTGGACAAAGAAATTAAGCGAAGAAACGAAGAAAGAGAGAGCAGCCATATGGCCAAAGACGCGAGGGTTATTCACTCACAAACCCTTCTACAAGAGTAAGAGAGATTGCAAACTCATTCGATAGTTTTCTCAATCTCTTTTTTCTAGATTCAGTTTTTTTCAGCTCTGTTGATTGAGAACTGTTCTATTTTGACCGTCATGGGACAAAACATCAATATCTTTGATTGCAGGATGTGATTTTTTCATGAGCTAGATCGGCGGTAAAGAGCAGCCATGGACAAAACATCAATATTCAATAACTGATGCTAATTTAAATTCCCTAATCTTTTTGTATGGATGATTGCGTTGAGATACTTTTATAATGATTTGCTTATTTGAGGCAATATGAACCATTTGGATATTAAAACACTCTCGTGGAATGAGATGCTTGTGAATACTTAAGGTCTCTTTGTTAGCACCTATAGCGGAAGAAAAGTCTGTTTTGTTCTTTCTTTTTTTTTGTTTTTGTTTAGGTGATTTGGTTTAAGTGCTTCAGGTATTACTTGGAGATGTGGGAGCTGGAAAATCAAGTCTTGTGCTGCTTTTTATTTAGGAAATCCAATAATCTTCTTTCCATCGACTGCTAGTGAAAACTTAGTTCCATAGATATATCCCATCATTTGAGATACCTTCAAATTAGTTTTGAACTGAAGAGCACGGATTGTACCACCGTCATAGTAACCCTCAAAAGATTGGAGATATTCATTTTTCCGATGGTTAATATTAAACTGTGAAAAAAATATATCAGAAAGCCAATATCGATCAGCCACGTAAGTGAACTCTAAATAATAGTTCATTAATTACCGTCATGGTGAAATTTGGTGACAAGGGAGTCTTGTATAATCCATTTTCCGATTGTCCGTCAGTGAGATAGTCGACACAAAAATCTCTTACCCTGTCATCAGTAAATGAAACATATATAGCTGTAACATCATCATGCTCAGATCCGTCATCCCACCTTTTCTCTTGAACCTTAGACCCTACCGCTTCCAATCTTTGGATCATTTCGAACCTATGTTGATCCCTTCATAGATGTAAAGTATTGTGTAATTATTCACGAATTTGCATGCTTATAAACTGTAATACTCTTTTCAATCGAGAGACCATGGGTTCTATACATAGATAGAGAGATAGAGATAGAGAGATAGAGAGAGGGATTTTACCTTCTTATGCTATAGTAGAGAGATAGAGAGAGATAGGGAGGCAAGGATAGCTGATGAAAATTGAACAAGGTAGAGGTGATGTAATAGAATTATAGAAGCTGGGGATGAAGGTGCCTTTTTGTATATAATTTTTTATTTTATTTTTTAATTTTTTTTTTCTTTTAACATCCAAATCACCATATTATTAAGTTTTCCGAGAAAGAACTCTTTTTGAGAGAGTCAATTAGTGATCGACGAACTTACGCTGGAGAAACAAATAAATTAAAGAGAAAGATTATTTCATATTCAAGTATATATCATCCAAAATGTCAATTGTGACTAAAATACAATCCTAACAATCATTAGACAACCATAAAATTGTTAAATCTACTAAATCTAAATTAATTATACATAGAAATTTACTTAATCGAAACCGAACAAAACAAATCACTAATATATTCTTATGCTTTTTCTTTTCGTATTATAATAGATAAAGCTTAAAGTAGAACAAAATAAAAATAAAAATAAAAAATATAACAAATTCTTAACTCCAAATAAAAATAAAAAATATAACTTACTTCCTATAGATTGATGTTTTGTGGTTTTTTTTTGTTTTTAAAAAATTGATATTATGCATAGATTGAATGGTTTTTTTATTTTATGTTTTATTCACATGTTATCTAAAATTTATATTTTCTATTTCTACCAAAAAAGCAATTATAAATAAAACTTTTAACTTTTTGAATATATGTAAATTGTTAAAATATCATTCTATTAAGAAAATATAGTATAATGAAAGTCAACTCTCATCAATTTATCGGCGATCGTGGACGCTAATAATACAATGCATCTCATGGAGACTTTACCACCTCCTAGTCTTTGTTTAATAGTTTGGAAATGGGGCGAGACACAAATTCACGCCTCCCATCTGACGTGCGAGTAGGGCTGGACAAAATATCCAAACCCGACTAAAAATACCCGATCCAAATTCGAATCCGAACTTTAAAAATATCCGATTGGATGTTTTTAGTAAATGAAATGGGTACCCAAACCCGATTGGATATATCCGAACAAATATCCGAAATTATTCAAATTTATATATATATATATATATATATTTAACAATAGGTTGAGTTAATTTACAAGTTTCGGAAGTAATTTTATAATCACTATTACAACATACGAGATAAATTAGTTTTTATTTTTAAATAGGTCAATTTTCATATGTTAATTTATATAGATTATATAGTTCTAACTTTGAATTTGATGTCATTTGATGTTTTAAGAAGTCAAAAATTATTGGCTTGTATATTTGGTATTTTGTTATTTAGAATTGTTCTTTTCTTTTCATGAATTCAATTTGGTTTGATAACTTTGATTTTTTTTGTTTATGATTATAATTATTTTTAATGAATTTTGATTGATTTCAATTTTTTTTTTTTTGAATTCGGATTGATATCGGGCTCTTTTACTTTGGTTTGGATTAAAAAAATACAAATCTGACCCAAACCCGTAATTTGAGGCTTTGGGTGAAACCAGAATATACCTAAACCGATGGGTGTTTACCCGAACCCCCCTCGAAATCTAAAAATATCCGAATGGATCTTATGTTTCTAAACCCGAAAATCCGAAACACCCAATCTGAAACCCAAAAGGATACCCGAACGTCCAACCCCGGCGCTTTAATAAACAGGAAATGGAACCATCTTGCCTTATGCAGTTATATAATGAGTTTATATATTTTCGAAAAGAATTAACAAACTAACTTTTGTTCTACAGTATTTTTATCAGAGGAGTAGCATAATTATAAGGTTTTATTTTATTATTCTTTTTTTTTTCGATTTCAATTTCTTAGTCGTCTTATTTTTTTAACGCATTTCAATTTGTAACACGTTATTCATCAAAATTATATGTATTTTTGTTTAATGTTCACCATTTTATTTTGTAACAAGTTGTTTTCTGTGTTACATGTTATTTACTTAGAGCGCATGTGATTTTTTTTCAAAAAAATAATTTTAATGTTAGATACAAATTGTTTCTTGAAATGACACATCTCTTCTTTAAATACTAGATATTCACCCGCAGTACACCGCGGGGATATATTTTACTGTAATAAATTTTAAAAAATCTTTATTGATTATATTACATATATATATGTAAACAATATTTTATGTATTTGTTGGATTAACTATAATTATGTAGTGTATAATTTCCATTTACTATACGGGGTGGTTTATTATATATATCCTTAATGTTCATTAAATTTTATTTAGTCAACAAATAAACTATTTTTTTAATTTTTCTATTTCATTTATAGTGTAAAGATAATAGTATTACATAATATATTATAAATTTAAAATATATGAGTATAATATAATTTGAATTTGTATTATTTGTTGTTTTTTTCCTATATTATGTAAGACTTTTGTATTTAGAGTTGTGCAAGTCGATTAATTGATTCTTATTATGTAACAAATCAATTGATTCTTCTTACTATTGTTTGAAAATGTTAATATTAATAATAAATTAGCTTCTAAAAACAATTCAATAGAAAATAAGAAAAAAAAATGGGCTCGTTTGGGCCCAAAAATATTGGTCCGACTGTCTTAATTGCACGAAAAAAAATAAAATCTTTTGTGTCTCCACCGACAACCATCGATCTCTTTCTATATGTTTCCTTATCATCTCTTTCTATCTGGTTTCCTTATCATCTCTTTCTATCTGGTTTTGTAAACCTGACTAATCAAATTCCATTGTTATGATTCTTCATTGTTTTAATAGAAACGTACTTCATCCAAATTAAAATTTAGAGCTTTTTCATTCTGAGAATTACAGATCTATTCCAAGTAATCCAATTGTTCCAGGTAAATTTTTATGTTCTTTCAGTTGATTTTTATGTTAATTGCTTCCGAATTTGATGTTGGGTTTCCAATGTCCAACATGTCTGTACTGATAGATGGTAATCGATTGGTGTTGTTAATCAGATTGTAGGTTGTTCTATCATTTTTGGATGAGTTTCGGTGAGGATTGCGTCTAACACTAAATTCATCGATTGATTCTTACTTATCAGATATGGCTTTCGTTTGAGGACTTTTGTTTTACAATATGATGAGCGTGGCACCTTCAATCTAAGGAATTCATGTTTACAGATTTCCCCTTCAATCTTTACTTGAACAATTTAAGCGGTCCTATCCCATCAACTCTCGGCCGGCTTAAGAAACTCCGTTTCTTGTATGCTCCCTTATTTAACCTCTCTTCTTTTAATACGTTCTTAATAAGCAGCCTAATTATCGTCTTCAGTTTCCTTGATCGTGTTTGTCTTCCTTAAAAAGCTATTCGTACAAAGTCTTGTTACATTTACCAGAGTCAGAAAGTAGTGTGGTTTGGCCAAATATATGCTAAGTTATTTTTACTAAATGAAAAGGTTTTGGTGTCTAGGAGATTAGGATGTTGTATCATATGGTCCTATTTTGGTACCCTGTGGAGATTTTTTAAATGGAATCAGAACGTTATAGTTACAGATATCCTTTTTACTCACTTAATTCAACTGGAGCAGGAAGATGTTCCGAATTCAGAGTGACTGTCTGTTTGGTTGGACTCGTCTGTCACTTTTGTGATCGTCAACGGAAGTTGATTGACTTGCTTAATTTGTATGAAACTGATATTCTTCTGCCTTAGGCTTTAAGCGTTAAATCCTGTTAGTGTGATTATTTTGTAAGTGCTCTGTAAATCTAGAGAGTGAACGCATCTGTAGTATTAAGAGGCTCATTAGGAAAATATAATTTTTTATCCAACTTCATATATGTCGGATGAGATTTTAGAACAACCTGTATTTTAATGTATATTTTTGCTCTACGTTCGTCATTATAAACTCATTACTGGTTAATATGTATTTACTTATTCGTGACATGGTCGTTTGCTATTGATGACTAGGCGTCTCAATAACAATAGCTTATCTGGAGAAATCCCAAGGTCTTTGACTGCTGTCTCGATGCTGCAAGTTCTGTGAGTGTAATTTTGTCTCTCTCAAATTCCTTTTGTCAAGTTTCTGATTATTGTTTGACCAATCTTGGCATTAAGTCAGAAAATGACATCATCTTGAAATGCAGGGATCTTTCGAACAATCCTCTCACTGGAGATATTCCTGTTAATGGTTCCTTTTCACTTTTCACACAATAATCACCTTGGTTGTCTCTGACGGTATATGAGAGAGAGGCCATCATCAGGGATCCTGTTAAAATACAATGATATATTTAATACTCACTAATTATGGTAAGACAAAAAATAGAAAGAAATCTTATATGATGATAGAAGCATCTTACGCTTGTCTAAAAACATCAACTTCATGGAATAGTGGGTTCACATGGGCTTGAGAAACATCAAACAAATTAGTCAAAAAGTTTACACCTGATTGAGTTAAATCATAAGTAACACAATTTTACATAAATGTTAATGATAAACAATTTGCAATAATAAAATTTTTATACCCTTGTAGGATTTTATCTTCACAAATCTGAGAACACAAATGATGATGCTTCCATCAGAGTCTTTACAGGATGTAAAAACGTGCTCGGCCAATGAACCCCATAAGGTACATGACATTCTCTCATCTCTATTAGATAAAATGAGTAAGTTGGATTAGTGATTTCAGATATTATCCCCCATAATAATAATATAGTTATAACCGCAAAAAAGCCTTACGTTTCGTCACGAAGCTCAAAAGCAAGTTTCTTGTAAGGCTTATTATTGGCTTCGAGGTCCTCCAATTCACCCAAACTCACAATTTGACCAATAACCTCTGCATAATGAACAATATAAGGTATATAGAATATTTAATAGAACAATTGTAAATAGATACTTACCAACAAATATGTGAGGATTAGCTATCCCAGTGTGGATATCCTTAAACTTAACCAAGGTCAGGAAGCTAGCATCAGAAACAGGGTCACTGTCCATGACCATAGTTCCATTGATGAATGACATCTTGTACTGATGCGTGGTTGGTCTGAATTGACCACTTGCATAGCTAAGACTAAATGTCTCAATGAAAACCCAGTTACCAACAGTAAGCCTATTCACATACTTTTTAACCAAGTTTTTCTTCACGGATGCATGAATCTTTTTACTCTGAAAGAATAAAAAAGATGGATTAGTAATAGTAAAGTATTGTATCTCGTAAACATAAGAATGAAGGACAAAAGATGCATTAGCATTTAATCTTACCATTGAATCTGACAAAACCAACTCTAGAGTTTCACCAGTGTTTTCGGTGTTTTGACGCCATGAATGGATGACCTTAACTTGAACCCTCCATGTGGTTAACATCTTTCAAAAAAGCAAAATTAGCAGCCATATTGTTTGATTTGTGTAGATGTGATCGCTTATGGAACATAGAGTGTTAGGTTATCCAATTATTTATAGGGAACGTATTAGGTCGAGAAGACATTTTTACGATACAAAAAAATATCTTTCTTATGATTGGATTAGAGAGATAATTACGTGATAAACTGTTTTTTTTTGTTATTTATGGTATCTTTATGGGATATTATATATACTGATTTATAATTTTGTTTGGATTGATTGACACAAAGATACGTAATTGGTGGGGAAAAATATTTGGGTATCAAAAAGTTTCAACACAAATCTCGGATAGGATCGGCGAAGAAGGCAAGTAAATCTGTATTTAATTTGTATTTAATTGTTGAATATAAACATTTAACTCTGTTTCGATTTATTCATATGTAAGATACGAAAATGGTGGAGGAAAATATTTGAATATCAAGAGGTTTCAACACAAATCTCGGATAGGATCGGCGAAGAAGGCAAGTGTATTGATATGTGAGCTACGAAATTGGTGGAAAAATATAAACATTTGGGGGGGAAAAGTTTGGGTTAGCAAGATGTATAAATGAAATGGGATTGGAACTTGATCTGTTAGTAATGTTTAATTGTTAAACCGAATCCGTTTCTTAAATTCTTTTTAAAAATTAATTCAATGATAGTGTTGTAAATAAGTGGGAAGATCATGATTTATTTCATAATTGTACTTGGAAATTGTATATATAGATGCCATGATATTTTTATTGAATAACATATTTTTCTTTTCAAATTTACAATACGCAGCTGGATCTTTGTTTTTTGTTTGAGGGCAGCTTTTGAATTTTCCCCTTTTTCAAAGACGTTAGTTTCCTAAAGTTTCTGTCACATGGTTATTTTCTTAGTTGTTTTTTGGATCTATTGTTTTCTACTAATATTGCCCTTATATAATTCGATCATTACCTTTTTGTCAACGAATTATACTTTATTACTTCTTTTTTTGTGTCACGGAGATGAAACCATCGGTTTTTTGTGTCACGGAGATGAAACCATCTTGCCGTATACTATTTGATTATTACGATTTTAGTAAAACTTCTATATATCAATATTCGATAAATTAATAAATTTATCTATTCTCGAATTCGGATAATATAATAGTTGACTCAGTTCTATAAAATATATATATTTTAAAAAAATCAATGTAAATATATAGTATCATTAAGTCTATGAATTAATAATTTTATTAACATATGTATATATATATATATATATATATGAGAAAATTTGTTGGAATATGATTTTGCGTTGTACGTATTTTCTTGAATCTATACTATTTTTCGTTAAACTTTTTCAATATGTTTACTGTATCAAAAAATTTGGTATTATTTTTTAAAATGATAATTCTTTCTTATATGCAATTAGTTCAAAATATTAATTATGAATATTTAAATGAGACATTTGCAAAAGTACTCTTTTTTTACCCTTTTGCAAAAATACACTCTCTTGTTGTCCATTTTCAATAATACGCTTTTCAATATACAAAATGACTAAATTCTAAGCCCTAAATTCCAAATACTAAATCCTACCTCCTCAAATATATACTAAATGTAGAATAGAAAATCTAAACCTAATATAAATTTGAAAAATTAAACATATTGTAGTTGTGTAAAAGAGGGCAAAATAAAAATGACCAAAAAGGTATTTTTGAAAAAGATATCTATAAAGAGTATTACTAACAATTTCTCTATTTAAATAGACTTCTTTTATATTAAACAAAACCTACAAAATTTCGCAAACCTCTATAAATCAATAAGTATCAATTTATCGATAAATTAATAATTTATGAATGAATAGAATATTCGTTATGATATTATTAATTCGTAAAATTTTTACTGTATCTTTAAATTCGTAAAGCGTTGTCATTCCAAAAGTAAGTAGAAAGAAACACTAAATTAGTTTTTTTATAACTGTAAAACAAGCATTGCCTAAATTTCCATATATGTCAGTATGTGTGTAACAAGCTCAGAAATGTAAACTAATGTACCAAAATGTAACATTAAAATTATTTAACATTAAATTATATCACGCCGGTTGCACTAATGTTACGTATTCGTAGTATCTTTCTTCTGTAGAGGCTGGTTATACAAAATCGCGCTGACATCTTTGGTAAGCAGTGCTCTTTTCTTAGATCTCAAACTATTTGATACTATTCTATTAACATAGCGCTTTAGTGGCGGTGAAAGCTTTATTGCATATAATAAAAGTAACTTAATCATTACCTTATCTATTATTGCCTTGCATCTAGCTTCCTCCATCTCGTGTTTAGATCTAATAGTTTTAGGAAAAGGAACCTTAGGTTTATACACCCCATCAACAGCTGGAACCGGAGATATTGTAACTTCGGGTTCTGTCTGAGATGAGTGTCGATCGACACCATTATCTGGTGTTGACTTCTCTGTCTCGGGCTTGGTCGATTTCTCTCCCTGTTCCGCAGAAGCAAATTCACCATCATCTTCATCTCTCACTAATATGGCATTTCAAGCATGTTTGTGGTTTGACTCAGTTCTTCCAGGAAGAAAACCCTCTTGTCGTTTAACAGACTCAGCAGTTTGTGCAACTTGACTCTCCAGCTTCTTAACATGAACATTCAATGCATCAATCCTCCCAATAAGCTCAGTGTAGAGATTATCGATCTTCCCATTGAAGTTCACTGTCAATTGCTCCTGACCTTGCAAGATTTGCTCAAGCATGGATTCCATCCTACTTTTAGAAGAAGTCTTTTTTAGGAAGAGACTGATAAGATGAATTCCCATAGTTTCTGGTATAACCGCTGTTCTGCTACTGCTTCTGATACTCTGGCTTGGGAGTGTAGCCTGAAGAGTTCCTACTGTAAGATCTGTTGCCTTGCTGATTACCGAATCTCTGTCCCTGATACCCAGCTCCATACACATAGTTGACATTCTCCTCTTTATTCTCTGGCTCTGGCTCAAATATCTCAAGCTCAGCAGAAAATTGGACTGAATTCTTACCCAGAAGAAAATTGTGCACTGAATCTAGTTTAGCATTCACCGAAGCTAGCTGATTTGAATCATAGTTCCCATGTAACCTCTTTTTTTCAGCATCGGCTCGCTTAGTGCTATTGCTGGAGGCTAGGTTTTCAATCAAATTCTCAGCCTCATCTGGGAGCCTTGTCTTGAAATTTCCATGGCTTGCAGCATCCAAAGCTAACTGATAATCCCAGTCACATCCTCTGAAGAAGAAACTCAGCAATTGTACCCTTGAGAAGCCATGGTGGAAACAGTCCCTTTGATAAGCTTTGAATCTTACCCAAGCTACCTTGAAATCTTCATCTTGCTTTGCTTGAAGGAGGAGATCTTTACTCTCAATTCATCAGACATTGCATCATCATAAAAATAGTTAAGGAAAGCCACCTTGATTTGTTGCCAAGATGTCAAAGATCCGGTTTGCAATTTTTTTAACCACTGAGAAGCTTATCCTACAAGTGAGTATGGAAAAAGCTTGCAGTAGATGTAGTCTTTAGTAACACCATTAGCCTTGATACTAGTCACAAGATCTTCAAAGTGTTCAATGTGGTCTAGAGGTTTCTCATTTGGCAGGTTAGAGGAAAGGTCTCTGTCCAACTAGTTGGAAGTATGCAGGCTTCAACTCAAAGTCATTCCTTGAGAGTGGAGGTGGAACAATGGCAGAACGGTTCTCATAAACCAAGTCAGCTCTGTTGAAATCTGCAATGGTCCTGATCAAATCCCGGTTTGGGTCTCATTTGTGAACCAGTTGCAGTTTTTGGACGTGGTTGGCAGCTCCACATGCATCGGCTGGAAGTGGGTGTCGATCGACAGTTCACCTCCTCAGATACAACGACTTCAGCAATCATGTTGCCTTCTGCATCAATCTTTTGGCCCTGCTCATTGCGCATGTGCCCTCTTGATCCATCAAAACGCCAACCTCATATGGTCTCATAATGATTGTATTAACCATCTTCAAAGATTTGGCTGCTTTCGGTTGTCACGCTCTAACTTTCCTAACTCTTGGTTTGTAAGCTTCACAACTGGACCAGTTTTGTTGTTCCTAGTGTTAGGCTTAGGAGGCATACACCTGAAACACACAAAAGAAAAGAAATAAAAAGCTTGTTAGTAAAATATGAAAAAGAAAAGTTTAGACAAAACTAAAGACTTTAATCTAATGGTAAATCAAAAGAGTCTTCGGCAACGGCGCCAAAATTTGATATGCTCAAATTAATCCTAGAGCTACTCTCTCAAATTAAGAGATCACTGTAATACTTAGGGGTCGAATTTCACAAGGACTCAGATCACACAATAAATTATAGAGTTTTATGATTACGCTAAACAGAATGATTTGTATTGAAATAAAAGCAATGCAAAATATTAAATAAAAACTGTGAAAATTCAAGGGATTAATTATCTAGGTCTAGAGAATTTCTCAGGATATTACAAAATATTTAATCAATAAATAAATAAGATTCAAGCAATTAAAATCAGATGTAGAACTCTAAACTCAATTGTTAAATAAATCAGTTCTCACTGAAAATATTATCTAAGTTTAAAACCCAAAAATCCAAATCTCTTCGTAAAATTCAAGTTAAAAACCAGCTTTGAAAACAAGTTTAGTTTATTCACAAAATTACTAAATCAAATATCTTTGCAGAAAGTAATTTTGCTCATCAATGGTTTTATAAGAAAAATCAATTATATTCTCATATCAATTTATTTTCCTAGGTTATTAATTCTAGGTGGTCAATCAATAATTAATATGAAGAACAACCAAAGATGAAGATCACAGAAGATAATGAATCCTAAAAATAATTAGATCTAATAATCCATAAAATCACTGTGAAAAACCCTGAACCTAACAAGCAAACTAGTCATACATCATTGTAAGAACACAAATCAATAACTGAATAAATTGCATAAGAGAATTAAGAAGTAAGGGAGTTTGAAACCTTCTCTCAACAGGGTTGAGTTCTGACTTGTCTCTCCAAGGCTCTCCAGATCTCTCTCTCAAAACGTTGCAGAAAATAAAGCTTAAGGGTCTTTAAAACCTAATAATAATATATATATATATATATATATGTCCTTAAAAATGACAGGGACTAGTCTTGCAATTTTGAAAAACTTTGGGTAACTTTGTAGAACTTCTATTTTGGGCCATCTCGTGTGTCGGCTAAAGGGTGTCTATCGACACCAAGGGTGGCATCGATCAACGTCATCACTCTTGATCGGCTCCAAGTTGGTTTCTTTGGTTCAAAGCTCCAAAATGATGCAAATCGCTCTATTTTGCTCCATGTGTGCCAAAATCCTAGAAAAACTATAAAGACTCAAAAACATCCTAGAATACAAATCAAAAGACTCAAAAAGCACACTTATATCATGGTTAAAAACCGTTAAAACCATGATATATCAAGAAGATTCAGGACTTTTTTTTGGTAATATGAAAATTATAGGTTCATTTTTTGGTTATATATTTTTTTTTGACATCAGTGTATATGGAAAAAGTTATGGAGTTTCTTTTATAATATAACAAGATTATGGACCCTTTTATTATAATATGAAAATTATAGGCCCTTTCTTAGTAACAAAGTGTGTCCCTTTGTGTGTGGGCCCCTGGGCATCTCACTGCTCGCCCTCCCCTTTAAGCCGGCACTGCTTGACGACTCCCTCGTACATATATCTTTGCTACATCGTCATGGTCCGATCCATCACCACTACAAGAAAACATGGAATTACAGACTACCAAAACAGTCACTATACAGTCGTAAACTACTTAGTAACAACTGACTGGCGACTGACATACATAGTCGCTAAACAGAGCGTCGCTAAAATAAATCAGTCGCTAAAGAGTCGAGACGGAGCTACTAATTGGCGACTGATAATTTTGGTTGTTCTTCCCTCGCTAAACAGTCGCTAAAGTTGCGACTGAATTGTAACGCTTTAGCGACTGATCTGGTTACTCAGTTGCGACTGTTTTGGTTACTGATTTGTGTACGTTTCGGTGATTGTTTTACGACTGTTTAATTATCATGTTTAAAAAAAAAATATGATAAAAATGAATTATTTGATTTTGTAATACCAAAACTGATTATGAAAACTATAACTAAAACATAACAAACATGAAATTAAAAAAAAGACATAAATTTCAACATACATCCAACATAAGTTCCAAAAAACATCCAAACAACCATTCCAAGAGTACAAGTCGCAAATATTACAAAAGTTTTTAAGGTCATGAGGGAAGGAGGGATAGTGAAGGAACCTAACTTTGAACATCAGCAGGGTCGGGGTCATTGGTTTGAAACTCGAGGAAGGCGACATACTTTGGGTTAGTCTTGAGGAAGTCCACCAAGCGTGTGATCTCTGCTTGTTGCTCAGATGCAACCCGTAAAGCCTCAGCTGCAACCCGTGAAGCCTCTGCACCACGCTCTGCTTGTAGAGCTACTTGTTGCTCTATTTTGCGGTTAGCTTCTTCAAGCTGTTGTTGTAGGCTTGTGAAAGAAGAAGAGCTTCCAGGGAACTTCCGTTTCCCGTTGATGTAATTCCCTAGGCTTCCAACTCCAAAGTATGTTCCTCTATCACTTATGAAAGTAGACTGCATAAACAAAACAGAGAGAAAAGTTAATATAATTACTTAACAATGAAAAACTTAATAGCTTATTAGAAAGAAGCAAATTACCTGAAGAAAGAGCTCATCATCCTCCTCGTGAGATAGCTCTGATCGACATGAAGTACCATCAGAAGACTGATCATTATCCAGAGCAGCCAACTTAGCTTCCCCTTTTTTTCTTATATGCCTCATGAACTGCTTGCGCTTTCTTATCCACAAAAGTACCATCTTTTTTGGTATGAGTCATGAGGAAAACTTTAGGAATAGTTGGCGGTCTTCCCAATTCCACTTCCTCAAAAGTTAGACAATGAAGAGGTTAGGAACCATCTGATGTAACTTATTAACAATGAAAAGGTTATTATGTAACTCACCATCTCTTGTTCGATTTGTAAGTAAGACTTCGGCCCTGATACATGCTTGTGAGGGCCAAGACCATTACGGTCAGACATTCGAGCTGCTGAAGGGGTTGCACTTTTTGCCATGGCTTCTTCTATGTTCCAATAGTCACACATTTTTTTTCAAATGGGTTTCTCAATCCAACTCGGTTTCACTTGATCTCACTGAGCTGCTGCCTTGGGAACCATGTCTTTCATACGTTTTGAAAAATGGTATAGAACTTTTCTTGAACCACACCGGTTAGTGAGGGACCCCAGGTGTATGTTTTCTACAAAAGAAGACTAGTGTTAGTGATAAAAAAAAACCAAAAAAAAAAACTATAAATACAGAAATCCAATTGAAAGGAGTAGAAGTTTACCGCGAATTCCAAGAAGCATTTATCTCTTCTTGCATTAGAAACACAACCCCAACTGTACTATGGCCCATCAAACTTGTATGTAAACACTTTTGTAATCTTTCGGGTAAGTGTTGACTTGTCCTTACCAAACCTTCAAACACAAACAAATCAAAAGTAAAATTCTGATCAAACACAAATAAACCTTCAAACAGAAACAAATCGAAAGTACAAAATTCTTAAAATTCTAATCAAACACAAACACAAGTGTTCCAAACACAAAAAACCTAAAAATTCTAATCAATCCGATAAAAATTCTAATCAATCTAATCAACTAAAAATTATAATCTTACCAAGTGGTTCCACGCTCTAATGTGGGAGAGAGGACAGTGGTATACAACTCACGGCCTGGCTGGACAAGCATGTCATGTAAAGAAGCGAGTACATCAGCTGGGAGATTTGATTGCCTTAAACCTTCATCCTCAGAATCAGCTTCGTCTTCTTCTTCCTCATGTGAGTTTTGCGCTTGAGAACTGTGATGCGATGCAGAGGCTGCTCGAGGTTGAGAAGAGGGTGGTCGATGATTTGAGACGTGAGGAGACTGTCGAGGTAGAGGAGACTGTCGAGGTAGAGGAGACTATCGAGGTAGATTCGAGACTTGAGGAGACTGTCGAGGATGATTCGTGACTGACGGTTGAGGAGACTCTCGAAGTTGACTCGAGAATTCGGGTGGATTCGTCGCGGAGGCGAGAGGTTGAGGAAAAAGACGCCTGATTGGAGCTTCGCTGGAAGGGGATGCTCCAGGAAAGCTCCTCGAGTTCTGGAACAGATTTGTCGGATGTGGATAATCTCTGTAAGTAGGTGTAGGTCTCGTTGGAGGCTGGAGGATTGGGACAAGAAATCCCTAAGAATCAGTGTGTGGGTCTCGCTGGTTCGCCGGCGTGAAGGCATACTGGCTGGAAAGATTAGCGGGTCTTTGATTTGCCGTTTGTGAGGTTCCAGAGGTTTGATTTGAGGGTTCTTCTTCCTCCTCCTCTTTTCTTTACTCCAGCCATCAAAATCGAGAGATACAAGGAGGTTTCTCGATTGAGAGGAATTTAGTTCTAGGGTTTTGAGGTTTAGTCTGAAACAATTCGCCGTTTCGTCTCGAAGAAGAAGAAATTATTGAGAAAAGAAATGAGGGATTATGGTTTTTCCGGGAAGAAAACGAATAAGAATTGGGCTTTCGCCGTTTTGTTACGGTCCAAATTTTGCTAAAGCCCAAATTAAATAAAGCAGTCGCTAAATATTAGCTTTTTAGTTGCAACTTTTAGAGACTGTCAAATTGGTCTCGAAATTAGTCGCAAATTGACGACTACACTGCGACATTATGCATCAGTCTCGAATTAGCGTCTACTAGGCGACTGTTTTATTTTAGTAGCCATTCAGTAGCAAAACAATCGCAATTCAGTCGCTTTACAACTTGCAGTCAGAAATTCTATGTTTTCTTGTAGTGCATCCCACAGATTATGTTCATTTAACTTGATTCCTTTCGCCCCCAACTTTTGGATCATCTTGAACTGACGATATCAATCTTGAAAAAAGGAAACATAATGTCAAGGGAAGAACCACCACAACCAATTTCAGAAACGAAGCTGCGGAAAATCAATTTTTTTAGATAAAGTGCGGATTTAGACGTGATTATCTACCATGGATTAATTAACATAAGGGGATCTTTAAATTTCTACAACTTTAAAACTATGCTTATTACGTTTACAACAATAGATTTTGATAAGATCTTACTTAAGGTTAAGAGATTGGTGCGAATAAATGGTAAGCCTGCTTATGGGGGAGAAGAAAAAAGAGCTGACCTCTGAAGATGAAGATCGAGACTACTGTGTGCCTGTGTTGATCCCCGCAAGTCTAGTGATGGACTTGTCTTTCCTAATAATATACAAGTTTTGGCCATTTTTCCACAATATGTATATATGTATTATATGATATGAGGCTGCTGGTAGCAAGATTAAATATTAAATTTGTGAAAGAGAATCTAGTTGTGAAATAATTATTCAAAAACGTTAGCGAATAAAAATAAATGAATAGCAATAACTGTTCAATGACTACGTGAAGTCTTCCCTAAACAAATGATTATTTTCAAACGACCTTGCATCTCATGGACCGCGTACACTTTGTTTTTTATATTGATAAACCTACTGGTAAAACTTGTAGGTGGAATTCACCATAAACGGTATCCATATGCGATAAAAGTAATAAATTTACTTTTCAATGAACAGTTGAAGAATTAATGTTACAGGACACATCTGAAGGATGTGATACAAGAAGAAAAAGATGCATTCAGTTCTGTCCATGGCATGGGACTCTACGAGTACATTAGGATGGACGAACAATTCGCTGGTATATTTAACCAGGCAATGTCAGAATCTTCTACCATGATCATGGAAAGATATTAGAAGTTTATAAAAGATTCAAAAATGTAACTATACTTTAGTTGATACCAGAGGAGGGATTGGCACCATAATGAACCTTGTTACTTCCAAGTATCCTGAAATGAAGGGTATCAATTTTGACTTAGCTGCAATTATAGCCACTGCTCCTGTTTATCCAGGTACCTATCATTTGATTAAGTAGAAAAACTGAATGGTGTTTTCCATAACCTTTTCATTGATATGATTTGATTTTGTCGTACTTACATCTATTGTAGGAGTGGGGCATGTATCGGGAGATACGTTTATAGATGTTCCAAAAGGAGATGCAATCTTCTTGAGAGTAAGTTACATATATACGACTTGTGAATGAATAAGGTAATGAATATATATATATATATATATATATAAATATATATTTACAAACTAATTAAGATATGGATAAAATGTTGGTAGCGGATATTACGTGACTGGAACGACAAAGATTGTGTAAAGGTACTAACAAACTGTTGGACGAGCCTCCCGGACAAGGAAAAGTGATAATAGTTGACATGGTTGCACCATCAGAACCAAAAAGTGACGACGACAATTTCTTTAACATTGTCTCTGCGGTACGGACACGTTGATGTTAACACAATGTCCGGGTGGTGAAGCGAGGTCATTTCCTCAGTTTGAAGCTTTAGCCTCTGCTTCGGGGTTTCATAAATGTGAAATAACTGATCTTTCTTATATGTATTCTGTTATGGAATTCCACAAATACACGATTCAAAGTTTTAGAGAAAAGAAATTAAAAAACAATAATTGATTTCGTGGGAGGAGATTATTATGAACTAAATAATGTTTTGAAAAACATTGTTTGTAATGAAAATTTGTCGTAATGGTTGTTTGTTTTTCTAACAAGATTGTAAGAAGTTTGTATTATAATAAGAAAGTATAATTTCATGTTTTCATATATGGTGGCATGTTGGGAGAAAAAGAGATAATTTCATACAGCGGTTACTTGATCTATAACTAAATTAGATTTGGAAAATGGTTGCTACTTGCTAATATTGGTTTCATCAACTTCTATTACATTCTCTTGTGCAAAACTAAAAGAAAAAGTGGAAAGGAGCAGCAACAATGGGAAGGATTGCAACAATAGAAATCCAACAATAACCAAAGAAACAATATCAGTTCAGATTCTCATATAGCTTTGTCAAAGATTGATAGGATAATCACATAGACTAAAACAGAATGTACACAAGATATTTGGACTTCATGAGAGTAGGCCTGGGCATATTAACTCGTTAACCGCCTCGTACTTGGCTTGAAAATTCAAGTAATATTAAGTCGGCTAATTTCATTACTTGCAAGGAAGGGTCAAGTATATCAAGTAATTTTCATATAAAAATATTATATACATTATATCAATATTATATCTTACTTAAGCAGATTACAATAACATTTAATTATGTAAAATTTGATTATTATAAAATTACTAATTTATAATAATCAATTTTTACATAATTAAACTAGAGTTTAACCCGCGGTACATCGCGTATATATAATTTTTATTTTATATTGTATCTATCTGTTAAATATTGGATGTTTTGTAAATAGAAGAATAACTAAATTTTCCGGTTGTTGTGCGGCTAAATATTTATATTATTTTTTTAACCTGCAATATACTTCATGACCATTTGTTTGTTATATTTTGTTTGTTTTGTTTAGTGTTTGAGATTTTATTTTGAATTTTAGTTATTATAACAAAAAATAAGGGATCTAAATACATAATCAAGAATTTATACTGTGATTAAGTCACATTTTTCTTAATGATTTAATTATTTTACATAGTCTTAGTTAAATCAACTTGATTTTATGTCAAATATTCTAATATTAGTAGTGTTGATAAATAATTAAATGAGGATTTAATCCGTGTTAACACAAATTTAATTATATTTTATTAATTCGAACATGTCCTCTTTATAACTCATCTACTATATAAACACATTATATAGTATTTTAGAATTTTTTAATTTTACATATTCGTAATAATTAAAAAAATTATTAAGTTTATATATGTTAATTATAATATTTAAATAAATGTCAATCAAAGTTTTGTCTTACGTTAGTAATCAAAGATCACAAGTTTTTGAAAACAAAATGAGAATCAAATTGTTGTTTTATTTGTTTGTGAAGGATTCAAATATAGAATATCTTCAAAACACAACAGAATGTGTGGTTAAATATATGATAGTTTCTATTTCCATATCGATTGATGTTTTTTTTTTTTTTTTGACAACAAAAATAGAATCAGCTCAAATGAGCCAATTTGGGGGAAAAGAGTTCACAAAAAGAACATGCTGCGGAGACACTATCGCTTGACGAGCCAGGGAATCCGCTGTGACATTCGCCGTACGGGGAACAAAGGATAGAGAGAAGGAAGAAAACTCCGCTTGGTCTATCTTGATATCTTCTAGGTAGGTTGTAAAAGCCGGCCAGTCATGAGGAGAAGACACCATCTTCACCAGATCAGAACAGTCCGTATAGAAAGCCATGTCCCGGTAGTCGTGTCCGATCATGCACCGCATAGCCCAAATAAAGGCTTCTACTTCAGCATGTAATGGGGACAAACTGCGTCAAAAATTGGTAGCTCCCATATCTGACCCCGAGTGAAGGGCAGAACAAACCCAACCTTCACCTGCATAAGTATCTGACTCTTTCCAAGAGCCATCAATAAAACACCGAAAACCTGTGAAAGAGGGAGGAAGGGAACATATGGAATGAAATGAAAAATATTTAGGAAACAAAATCTGGAATATTGTTAGTTTTGGAAATTTTTTAGGGGTTAATGTTGTAAATAACTTTTTAAATAAACAAAACTAAAAGGGCATAACACAAAATGTACTTCAAAAATGTTAATATAGATGTTATTGGAGATACAAACAATGAAACAAATAACAACCAACACCAACCAATTCATGAATCCCTTTTTATTCAAAAATACTACAAATTGAAATTAGATTATATAATACTAAATAAATGTGGGGGATTCCTAAGTAAAAAAAGGATGATTTTTTAAATCGTTTCGGAAAAAGTATGGTTTTTAGCTTAGGACTCTCTAGTTCCCTTAGAGTCTTTCCCTATCCCTGTCTACAAGGGTTATCCAGCCGGAAGATTAAATATTTTGCCGGAATATTGTATCAACGCCTTGAGCAATTATCGGGATCTCATCAGATTACCAAATCTTTCTGTTTCGATGGATATTTGGCGAATATTCCCACAATATTTCCTTTCCTATTTCAAATTATCTCAGAGATCTTGGTTCGCCGTCGCTATCTCAACTTTCTGGACTGAGTGCGTGGATTCAAGGAGACGATTTTGGAGTTTTCTTACTGTTAATGGAGCTAAATCTGGGTAAAGCCTTGGAGAACATGTCGATTACGGATGAGGAGCCCATTATTCTCACTGATGAGGGTGACTTTGGTGCCGCAGTCGAATGCCGGTTGAGTCTTTTGGGACGTTTACTCAATCCAGATTGTCAAAAAATGGGGAAGATGATAATGAAGATGCCGAGAGTGTGTGGGGGGGGGGGTGTATGAAAGAGTACGGGGAATTGCCTTATCGAGAGATACCTTCCAGTTCATCTTCCAGTTAGAGAGTGATTTGGACAAAGTTATGAAGACTGGCTTCTGGACTTTCGATGAATGGGGTTTATTGTTGGAGCGCTGGACAGAGACTCCATCTAGCTCTTTCTTGACAACCTTCCCTGTCTAGCTCCGATTGAGGAACATCCCGGCAAAGTACCTTTCAATTAAAACCATTGAGACGATTGTGGGAAGGATCGGTCAAGTTAAGGAGATTGCTTTTGATCCTGAACGTTCCCAATACAATGCCTTTGTACGGGTCAAGGTGATTTTTGATTCTTCCAACCCTTTGGTGAAAGCCAAATCGATCCAGCTACCGAAAGGAGGCTCAGCGACAGTGGATATTGAGTACGAGAGAGTTCAGAAGGTTTGTTTCCATTGTCTAAGGTTAACACATGACAAGCAGAGATGCCCCTTCTGGCGTAAGGAGGGAATGGAGAAAGGAACAAAGCAACTCCCAAGATTGTCTATGGGTTTAGGTGGTCAACACTCCATGCGTGACAATAGATTTCCAATAAATCTTGTGGGTGAAATTTTGCCTCCTTCTGCATCAATCATCTACATCAGGTTTGCTCCCCAAGTCTAACGTGGTTGTCCCAGAGGTTCTAGCTGAGATGAAGAGGTACCTATTCTCGGGGGATCCAACATTGGTGGGTTAGAGAGAACAGATACTCCGTACGACTCTGGACTCTATTGCCTTGGATACTAAGGCTCAAAACTCTTTACTTAGGCTGGAGGCTCCGCCACTATTGACACAGAGTCTCGATAAGGGGAAAGGCCCGGTTTTTGGGTACAATCAGGTAGATGAATGTGATAAACTCGCTGTATATGGTCTGGGAACCAATCTTGATACACCCACCATGGTACATGGAGAATTACTGAAAGAATATCAAGCTGATCTGGAGAAGGTTGCTGTTGGTTCTGAAGATTTGGAAGCAGTGGTTGCTGCGGGTTTCTGTCCTGGATATGCGGATACTAATGATAATAGAGGAAGTCTTGGGAAGAGTCAGTCACACTCGAAGGTGTCCTCTTGGAAGAGGAATGCAAAACCCGTTAATGCTGTTGGTCAAAAAGGTCTCCTTGAGGTTGGTGACTTAGGGAACAACAAAGCACAAGGATCAGTAATGACCAAACGTAAGTCTGAGAGGGATAGAGATGCTCAGCCTAAACTCCTGAAGAGAGATGGGGTCTTATGTGATTCTGAGAATGTTGCTGTAGGCAATGATGCGCAACCGTGTGAGGAGATGGGAGTGGTGCACGTGTTAACACAAGACAACCTGCAACAATCTGGTTTGGTGGTTTTCCAAAAACCACCCAATTCTCAATGAGTGTAACCAGTTGGAACTGCCAAGGAATGGGGAGCACCTCGGCAGTTCGACGTCTTAAGGAGATGCAACGTGAGTATTTTCCTGATTTTTTGTTCCTCCTAGAGACTAAAAACTCCAGTGATCACGTAATGGGAGTTAAGGAGTGGTTGAGATATGATCAGGTTCACATAGTGGAGCCTGTTGGTTTGAGCGGAGGTCTTGCCTTGTTTTGGAAAGATATCTACATCGTGGAGGTGCTGCATTCAGATTCCAGGTTGATAGATACTAAAATCACCAAAGGAACTTTACAATTCTATATCACATTTGTGTATGGTGATCCAGCTCTTCACTTGAGATCAGAGGTTTGGGAGAGAATTACTAGGATTGGTATGCAGCGAGATGAAGCGTGGATGCTTACTGGTGATTTCAATGAAATCATGGATAACTCTAAGAAGCTGGGAGGACCAAGGAGACCGGAGAGCTCTTTTTATCCCTTTCGTACATTTGCTAGAAACTGTAGAATCAAAGAGATTCCAAGCACTGGGAATGGACTATCCTGGGGAGGCAGACGAGAGAATGTGTGGGTACAGTGTCGTCTGGATCGCAGCTTTGGGAACAGTGGTTGGTTTGACTTGTTTCCCAGAGCTAACACTGAGTATCTTGATTCTCCTAGGTTCAGATCACAGACCAATTATTACAAGGTTGGTCGATGCTGATTCTCGTTTCAGAGGCAGATTTATGTTTGACAAACGGTGGGTCAATAAACCTGACACTGAGAGGATCATCAAGGAGCAATGGTGTGTTGGAAATACCTATACGAGAAGGTCTGTGACTGCGAGTTTGTCCAAGTGTTGTCAAGCACTTTCACGATGGAAAAGAACCAACATGTCAAATTCGTTAACACAGATCCAGTTACTTAGAAGAGATTTGGAAATGGAATCTACAAAGCTTCATCCAAATTTCAGGAGATTGCAACAGATTAAATGGGCGCTGACTGTTGCCTTTCGGGAAGAAGAGATATACTGAGAAACTAAAAGTCGAGAAACATGGCTTCAGACAGGGGATAAGAACACAGCCTATTTCCATGGGAGTGTTAAATACAACGTCTGAAGAACCGTCCGACATCACTGATAGATAAAAATGGCGTAGAATGCTTTGAGGAGGGCTCAAAAGGCTCCATTGCTGCGGAGTATTTCTCTGAATTGTTTCAGTCATCTAACCCAGATGGTATTGATGAGATCTTAGAAGGGATGGAGACGCGAGTAACAGAGGAGATGAACGCGCAGCTATCTGCTCCAGTTTCACCTCAAGAAATCAAACAAGCTGCTTTTCAACATCAAAGGGGATAGTACGCCTGGTGCAGATGGCTGGACTGGAGCTTTTTTCAGACTCTATTGGTCATTTGTTGGTTCAGATATAATTACAGATGTACAAAGTTTTTTCTCTTTAGGAGTCATGCCACAAGAGTGGAATCACACACAACTTTGCCTGATACCTAAAAAGCCAAATGCGAACCAAATGTCTGATATGAGGCCTATAAGTCTGTGTTCGGTCTTGTACAAGATTGTGTCGAAGGTGTTATGCACTCGTTTAAAGCGCTGCTTACCAGACTTGGTGTCTGAAACTCAAGGTGCATTCGTTGCTGGACGTTTGATATCTGACAACATCCTGATAGCCCATGAGATCGTGCACGCGTTAAAGACCAATGCAAAGTTTGACGAGAGCTATATAGCGGTGAAGACTGACATGTCAAAAGCATACGATCGTGTGGAGTGGGACTTTCTGGAGCGTCTATTCATCAAGATGGGTTTTCACGCACAGTGGGTTCAATGGATAATGGGTTGTGTACGTTCAGTCACTTTCTCGGTTCTCATCAATGGCTGTGACTTTGGTTTGATCAAGCCGGGACGAGGGATTCGCTAGGGAGACCCCTTGTCTCCTTTTCTGTTCATACTTTGTGCGGAAGCTTTAGTACATGCTATGCGGAGAAGTCAACAACAAGGTCGCATTACAGGGTTTAGATTCAATGAATCCAGTCCGATGATTCAGCACCTTCTTTTTGCTGATGATAGCTTATTCGTCTATCGAGCAACACAAGCGGAATGTGAGGAGCTTATGATGTGCCTACATATGTATGGGAAAGCTTCGGGACAGGTAAATAACTTCGCAAAATCAGCTGTGACATTTGGGAAGAAAATAGATGACCTGACAAAGGGGATGGTGCAGCAGACGCTCAACATCTATGAAGAAGGTGGCTCGGGAACTTACCTGGGACTACCAGAGTATTTTAGTGGGTCGAAGCAGGCATTGTTGGGCTTCATTGGTGATAAGCTGCAAAATAGACTTCAAGGATGGTTTGCCAAGTCTCTCTCTCTGGGAGGTAAGGAGGTTTTGCTGAAGGCGTAGCCATGGCGCTACCGGTATATGCCATGTCTTGCTTTCGTTTAAGCAAGAACCTATGTCAGAAGCTAACAAGTGCTATTTGTGAGTTTTGGTGGAGTAATTGCCAAGGTAAAAGAAAGATTGCTTTGGTTGCCTAGAAAAAGATATGCAAATCGAAGTCAGAAGGTGGTTTGGGCTTCAAGGACTTGGGGGATTTTAACCAGGAATTACTGGCTAAACAGGCATGGCGTATCCTCAGCAATCCGGACTCATTGGTTGCGAGGTTCTACAAGAGCAGATATTTTCGGAAAACATCTATTCTCGAATGTGGTTCTGGCTCAAGACCCTCTTACGCATGGAGAAGTATCCTTCATGGACGTGAATTGTTGAAAGCTGGCCTGTTGAAAACCATTGGTGATGGTTGTGATACGTTGGTGTGGAGAGAAAAATGGATTTTTGATAAACACCCTAGAGCTCCATTCCGTTCCCAGATCTTTTTTGATATGAATTTGAAAGTGAATGCTCTCAGAGAAATAGGGTTGAATAGATGGGACAGGGACAAAGTTCACTCTTTATTTCCCCCGGATGATGCCAAGAGTATTTTGTCAATGAGCTTAAAGGTTGGGCATGGTGATCGTTTTATTTGGCCATACACCAAATCAGGATCCTATTCGGTTAAGAGCGGGTACTGGCTGGTGCAAACGCTATCTACGATGTACGAGCCTCGAAATGAAACCACGATTGCGCAAAATAAGCTGAAGGCTAAGGTGTGGGAGGTCAAAACAGTTCCAAAAATCAAGACCTTTATATGGCGTATGCTCTCTGGTGCCTTAGCAGCCTCTGAACGTTTGGCATCAAGAGGTTGTGGTGGAGATGTGGTTTGTTTGAGATGCGGGTCTCAGGTTGAAACTATCTGTCATTTGCTATTCATTGGTCTTGTGGCAAGACAGGTTTACGCTTTGGCTAACATTCCTACCCCGACTGGTGGTTTCTGGGAAGTTGATGTGGATAAGAATTGGGAACATTTGGCAGCAGTAATGCAGGATGAGGAAATACCTAGTTTAGTGAGGTCTGTTGTGCCCTAGTTATTATGGGGAATCTGGAAACATAGAAATGCGGTCTGGTTTCAGGGCAAAAACGGTGACATACGGGATTTAGTCCTCAAGGCACAGGACGAATCTTCTCAATGGGTTGCAGCTCAATCCTTGCTCGCCCATACATCTTTACAGCCTCACATAAAGCACGGCTCTGTTGAAAGGAAGTGGTGCAAACCTGCAGTTGGTTTTGTTAAATGCAACATCGGGTCATCTTGGTATAGCACTTCGTGTTTCTCTGGTGGATCTTGGATTATGCGGGATGCAGGTGGCCAGGTTATTTATCATGCGAGAACTGCTTTTCGAGCCTCTGAATCCCGCTTTATAGCGGCACTGCAGTGTTGCCTTTGGTCGGTGGAAGCTCTTTCTATACTTCAGGTTGATAAAGTAGAGTTTGCTATGGATGATAGGATGGTCATTGAGGCAATTAGCAACCCTGCGGCTTGGCCACACTGTAGTATTTTGCTGTCTACAATACATGAAGCTTTATCCAATTTCACAACTTGGCGAGCCAGTGCGGTTGCGAGCTCTGCAAATTCTGTGGCCTTGGCAATTGCGAAGAGTGTTACAAAAGATGGTAGACTATAGTCTTATCTCTCGCTTGGAGGGCCGTCTTGGCTCCATAATCAAGTGAGGAATGAGGCACTTTAGTTTGTGTTTTTGTGTTTTTCTTTTTTCTGCAATTTCTTTCCTTGTTCAAACATTTTAATAAATTTTATCAGACGACAAAAAAAAATAATGCTAAATAAATGTAAAGAAAAATAAAAATACAGAAAATTACGCCGCTGGTTATCTCGTAGTTAAATAACAGACCATAAGTACTTTGTGTCGTATTTCTCCGTCTTTGTTAAATAATATATGTTAAGCGTTGTGTGTCGTATTACCAACGTCGGATGTTTTACCTACTTTATGTTATAACCACAGTATTATTTAACTTTTTATAGTTTTTCAACTCTCTTAATGATTATTTATCTAACTTTTGTTTATTCAAGTGGTTAGGGTCTTAGCGATGGTTGAAGACACTTGGTTTGGGATATCTCCCTATAAAATGGCGCTCTAAGTCCAACTATTAAAGCCATCCTATCTTCCTAGTTCCTTCCCATCTCTACCTTCTTCAATTTTCCAACCAACAACAACAATGACGAACCATCTTCAAGAGCCCTTAACCACTTACCCTAAACCGGGTCTAACCAAAGAACAAGAACAACTTGACGAAAAATTGATGAGCTTGCAAGCGTTCAGGATCACCAACTCATTGGCTTTTCCCATGGTTTTCAAAGCTGCCTTGGAGCTTGGCGTCTTTGACACGGTCGCTGCGCTAGGCAAAGACGCGTGGCTCTCCTCTTCCGAGATAGCTTTTGCTCTCCCTACCAAGCCCATCAACCCAGAGGCGCCAATCTTGTTAGACCGGATGTTACGGTTACTCGTCAGCCACTCGATCTTTAAGTGTCGTGTAGTTGAAACCGGGGGTAACGATCAAACCGGAATGACCCAAAGGGTATATGCAGCCGAACCCGTTTGCAGGTTTTTCTTAAACCGCGGTGACGACTCGGGTTCGCTCATGACCCAATTCATGTTGCTCCAGAGCGAGGTCTTTTTCAAAACTTGGTACGTACCTCATTTATTTGCACAGCAGCCAATTTATAGTAGTTGATGGCCTCAATTGTATCAAACCGGCTAATTGATAACCTTTGTACTAACAATTGAAGAATTAATGTTACAGAACACATCTAAAGGATGTGATACAAGATGGAAAAGATGCATTCAGTTCGGCCCATGGCATGGGAATCTACGAATACATTGAGTTGGACGAACAATTTGCTGGTATATTTAACAAGGCAATGTCAGAATCTTCTACCATGATCATGAAGAAGTTTTTAGAAGTTTACAAAGGATTCAAAGATGTAAAGACTTTAGTTGATATCGGAGGAGGAGTTGGCACCATAATGAACCTTGTTACTCGCAAGTACCCTGAAATTAAGGGCATCAATTTCGATTTAGCTGCAATTATAGCCTCTGCTCATGTTTATCCAGGTACCTATCATTTAATACAAATTTGACAAGTACAAAACTGAATGGTGTTTTCTACAACCTTTTTTTTTTAATTTAATTATATATCTAAGTTTATTTAGTCCTACTAAAATTTGTTATATATAGGAGTGGAGCATGTATCCGGAGATATGTTTATAGAAGTTCCAAAAGGAGATGCAATCTTCTTGAGAGTAAGTTATATATACAACTACATTTAAATGAAACAGGTTAATGAATAAACTAAATATATTTACAAACTAATTAAGATGGATAAAATGTTTGTAGCGGATGTTACGTGATTGGAACGACAAAGATTGTGTAAAGATACTAACAAACTGTTGGAAGAGTCTGCCAAAAAAGGGGAAAGTGATAATAGTTGACACGGTTGCACCATCAGAATCAAAGAGTGACGACGACAATTTCTCTAACATTGTTTTCGGTATGGACATGTTGATGTTAACACAATGTTCCGGTGGTGAAATGAGGTCATCTTCTCAGTTTGAAGCTTTAGCCTATGCTTCGGGTTTCCATAAATGTGAAATAACTGATCTTTCTTATACGTATTCTGTTATCGAATTCCACAAATAGATTCAGAGTTTACAAAAAAATAAGCAATACTTGATTTGCGTGGGAGAAGATTATGAACTCAAAAAAAGTTGCTTTGATGTTTTTTTTTTCTTCTTTTTTTTTTAAAATATTTTGTAAGAAAGATTTGTGGTTTTGGTTGTTTGTTTTTCTTTCAAGATTGTGTTGATCATTTGATAAGATGTTTGTATTAAGGCTGTGCAATAAAGTCCAGTTGGGACATTGTACTATATACCAATAATGGTGAGTATTGTACTCTATGCTTAATATTATTAGTTTTTTTTTTTTTCTGCGACTAACATTTTACTCTAAAGCAATAACAGGGTAATCTATGCTTACAAGTGTCAAGTATATCGATAATATATCGTAAAGGGGAATTGAAACCTACACATTCCATAAACTTTTGAAAACTAAACCAAGTTCTGAATTTTTTTGAGACTTAAATCCCTTTTCTGTATAATTTTGTTTTTTACTATATGATTATAATAAATTATAATTGTAATTAAATTGTAAATATTTTTCTTATTAATTACACATATTTTTCTATTGAAAATAGATAACTTTCCTATTAAAATTAGTGATATAATATTTTACTTTTAGTTTTATATACTTTTCAAAAATATTAATTGTAATTCTTTTATTTTTAGGATTTTTTTTTTAATTTTTCTATAATTATTAAAGAAATTTTTTTTTCACAAATGTCAAAATATTATCGATATATTTGACACTTGCCGTGATTATATGAATTACTAACTTTGAAAACTAAACTTTATATAATAAAATTATATTATTCTTTATTTTTGGAACATTGTACTCTGATAAGGTTTCAATCCCCTTTATAATAAAACGAAAGTACACAACATTGTTTTGTAGACTATATAATTTTAATAAGTTGGTTACAAATAGGTTATAGATTAATTGATAGATTAATTGGTTACAAGTTAAATAGTGGGTGCAACTATAATTTATTTCCGACAATCTTAAAGTGAATAGTCTTAAGAATCATTTGATATCATCTAACTTACCATTTTGATTTCTTTTATTAAATTGTTCATCCATATTAAAATCTTTTGATATCTAACTTAACATATCAATTTGTTAATTATCATTATACTTCACCTCTCATTTTTATATATGAGTCTATTTTGTGAAAGAAGTAAATAATCATTTTATTTATTATAATTAAAAAATAATTTCATTTCTGGATATACCATAAGTTGAATTTTTAAAAACAAATATAAAATTTTTAATCTATAAAATATTCAAGCTTTGGTAATGTTATTCTTTAAAAATAATATCTATTGAATTAAAACTTTTACTGAGTAACGGATAAAAATTTAAATATTTAAATTCAATTTCATTTTTTTGTTGAATTTTATAATTTTATATGATATAATAAAATTTAAATATTTTATTTTGAAATATTTTTAAAATATTGAAACTTGATATAAAAGTTAGAAAGTATAAACACTCTAAATTGATTTGTTATAGCAATGTCAATAATATGTCACTATAATATGAAAGAATTTCAAGAAACCAAGTATATTAAAAAAAAGTAGAACAATATATCAAATTACTCATAATATAATAACTTGCTTTTTAAAACCAAATTTACAAAATTATGTCTTATAATGACATTCAAGTCATGATATAGAATATACATTGTTGAAATAACTTCACATACATAAACTAATACAACATATTAAAATTTTATTTTAAAATATAAAATATACAAATTTTGTATAAAATAAAATTTAACCAGTGTTATAGCACATGTACTTATCTAGAATCATTAACAATATAAAACTTACAAAATATGTGTCTTTTTTCTATCCATCATATTTAGCATATGATTTTATTGCATAATATTTTATCATAAAAAACTTAAAAAATAATCATATAAATTATATTTTATATAAAAATTACAATATAAATAAAATAAATTTCAATCTGTGCTCTAGCACGGATCTTAGTCTAGTCAGACTTTATAAAAGAACACAAAACGTTAAATATTTTTCTTCATATTATCTCTTTGGTTTACACTTACAACACCAAATCTCAAAACTCCCTAAATACAAGGACTAAGGGCTTGACTGGTTCAAACGCTGCGGTTGCGGTTGCGGGAGATTGCGGAAGCAGGCGATTGCGGTTTCAAGCGTTATTAAGTGTTTTGAACGACTGATTTAGCGGTTTAAAATTGGTGCGTTTGCGGGAGGTTTACGACTGGTTGACCAGCGGGTGCAATAGCGGTTGGAACATAAATAAATGTGATTTAATTATATAAATGTTTTAAAATATCAAAAACTTTATTAAACTTGATTTATAATTAAAATTCATTAAAAATACTAAAATAATTATTTAAAAAACAAATAAATTTCATAGTGAAATACTTATTACTTTATGCATTTGACTTTTTACCAAAACTTTAATCAAGTAATTTGATAAATGACTAAACATATGTTTTAGATCGTAGATCTTCTTTCTTAAATCTCACACACTCAATAAGTTCTGTGGGGCAGTATTTGCATCAGTAGTTATGATCAAACGAGAGTTGAGAAGAGTCACTCGTAATTTGTTTTTATATTTTTCACAAATAATCTTATTTTCTTAAATTTCTGATGAAATGTTATATTTATTTAGTTTTTTTTTGAACTTATGTGCGATGTGCCATTAAATTTACATCAACTTTTCCGGGTTATTGTTAAATGAAATCTTATTTTCTTCCAATTGTTTATTTTTTAATATTTTCAATCGTATCCGTAGTTCATTTTCTCCCATCCTTAATGAATAAAATAGTTAGGTAAAAGATATATATAAAAAATATTTCATTATCATTGATTTGTTTCAAGTTTTTTAAAAAAAAAAAAAAAAATTCAAACGCAAACGCCCGCAATCGCAAACGCTTGCGAGAAGCAGCTTTTGGAATTTAGTGGTTGGGAGCGATTGGGAGCGGCTGGGAGCGATTGGAAGCGGTTTGTGTGATTGGCACCAATCGCTAGCAAACGCTACTACCCGCAAACGCAGCGTTTGCAGGAGGTAGCAGGAGAACCAGTCGACACCTAAGTCCAAAACGATAAAATCGACATCAGCCGACTACTCCTCAGAACGTGGATTGGGCCGTCTAATACGAGCATGCATATCTTCACGTTGGTCTGTAGTAGTCAGCCCATCATATACCAATAATGGTGAATACGAAACTTTAGTACTTAATAATTTAACATAGATAAAGATTTCGAGTCTATTCAGCCTATAAAAAGAACATACGAAAGTTAATTGTGTTAGAGAAACGGCAATGATCCTCATTAAATACTCAATATTCGATTATTCTGTTTTAGGAACTTTCTGTAATTGGTTTAACCTAGAAGTTCTATTCATTGAGTCTGTGTAAACTGGTGTCTGTACAATATCTTGAATATATGAACAATACTTCTTATATGATATTAGAGTGAGTTTCGATACCCTAAATTTTTCCTCCTTCTTCTTCTTTTTCTTTGCTCTATTCTTCTTTTCTTATCTTTCTTTCTCCTTCTCAGATCTTGTCTTTTCTTGTTCCTCTCTTTTACAGCCGCCTCTACCCATAGTTCAAAACACTGACAGCATTGTCACACCTCATGTTGCTCTCAACGTTAATATGATAAACATCACTAAGCTCACGCCCAAAAACTACATCACATAGAGTTTTCAAGTTCACTCCGATCTCTACTCGATGGGTATGATCTAGCTGGCTATGTCGATTGCTCCACCTCCATGCCAGCTTCGACTGTCACTGCCAATAATCAGACAACACTGAATCTAGACTACACCAAATGGCGCATACAAGACAAGTAGATCTACGTCAACACCAATCACGCAACTTCAATGGTAAACAAACTCAGCACCAGACTTGAAACAACCCGACCTGTTTTCTTTTTTTTTTTTTTTTTTTTTTTTTTTTTAATATCCTAATATATAGTGATCCCATACTCACTAGCAACTTAACCCCAATAAAACAACTGCGGATAACACAAACCAATTCCAATAAACTAATAACTTATAAACGAATAACATAATACCAATACCATCAACAATCTAAAACATAAAACAAAGTCATAGACCAGCAACCTAACATCCACTCTAGACAACTAACTTTCACTCTAGCAACCTATCAAAGACACAGAGCAATCAACCGAGCTTCTAGAACATCCTCCTCTTCATAGCCTTGATTCCAAGATCACACTCTGCTTTTACCTACGCCACAACACAAAATAGAGGCGTAAGTATTACCAGAAATACTTAGTGAAGCAATCCTCCCATCTACTGGGCTATATACACAAGCAATAAGATCACTTCATGGAGCAAACAAATAATACAGCGAACCAGGCAATAAACAAGACTGCACAACATCAACCGCCGCTGAAGAAGGGTGTCGATCAACACTGGCCATCTGCTCTCGACTGACACCACAACTGGTGTCGACCGACACCTTGCTCGACATCCCCGGAAACCTAACAGTGTCGACCAACACCTCCACATGGTGTCGACCGACACTTGCCAAAGTCCTCGAGCCGTCCTCGCGTTGGTGTCAACCGACACCCTCCTGGTGTCGGCCAACACTAATGTCGAGCATCAATTTCCTTTAATACGGAACTCTGAATCTCACCTCCAAACTCCTCCTATGCGACCCACACATCCTCAGAAGCTAAACCCAGCCATATGAGCCACAAAAACTCACAAAGAAACAATCACACAACACACAAAGTCACAGAAATAAAGATCTTAGCTTAGATAAGCCATGATCATGCACTCACCTTAGCCAAACAAGGAAAAATCGACCAACCCACGACCAGAGAAACACCACAGCTAGCTCCTTCCTCGCCCTTAGCCTTAGATCTCAAGCCCCAAGGACAGATCTCTCAAAAAAAAGCAAGGAACCTCACAGAACTCACAAGAACTCACTGGGAATGCTTTTTCGCTCTTTCTTTTCTCTCTAAGATGAGAACGGCTGAAGAAAAACCCCTAGGGTGTCAAACTTAGGCTTAAATACGACCCCCCAATATTATTCCAATAACCGCACTAAACCAGAGAAAATTAGAATTAACCTGAACCTTTACCAGGCTGATGGCGTCGGGCGACACCCTTAGCGGTGTCGATAGACACTCAACCCATCCACTAGGTTCACAGGCGTTACAATTCTCCCCCACCAGCCTAGATTCATCCTCGAATCTAGCATCAAAACCAACAGTCAAGGATCTTTCGTGCAACCAACAGTATGGCCCACACAACCTCTGACTAACTTTGAGGACTCTATCTGGCCAATAACCCGCGTCTCTGATATTATTCGGTCTCAACTCATGCATCTCCCCCGCTCTCAGGTCTCAACCTTCGAGTCCTACTGGCTCGCTATCAGGCCTCAGCCTTCCAGTTACGGTATCCAAGAAGTCTAATCATGCTCTCGGGTTATCACTCTACAACATGCCTTTGGATCGTTACCCAAAGTCGATATACCAATTATACCCTCAGGCCACAAAGTCCTTCGAGATAACAGTAAACATGAATCTAACTGTCCCCTCATGAGTTGTTCGAGATATGATATCTCTAGAGTAATAATTCTAAGCTCGACCGAGTACCACGATGACCAGAACTACCTCTATGGCTCTTGCAGAAACATTGCAATTTCCTACGGCCAACACTCGCCACAAAGGCCACAAAGACCCTAAACACGTCACAAAGACCACATAAATGCCCCGCAGGACCGACACCAAGGACAAAAAGATGTCCAAAAAGGACCGCCACCATGGTATCCAGTGTCACTAAGACCACCACTAAGGTATCCAGCGTCACCAAGACAACTACTCCTGACAGGAGTGACCAAGACCACCGTCAGGGTATAAAACATCACTAAGAACACTACCACTGACAAGCGTCACCAAGATGACCGTCATGGTACAAAACGTCACTAAGACCCCCATCAAGGTACAAGCGTGACCAACCACTCAATGCCATGATACAAACGTCACCAAGACCGTCATCCAGGCACGCATCCCGTAGGATCATCACAAAGATCACCCCACTTTCCACAAAAATTTCTAATTTTAGAAACTTTCTATTTATAGAAACTCCGGCTAATTCTTTTTCCCATGACAACACTAGTCAAAATAAAGAAAAACTCTTTTTATTAATCATAATATGTCATAATTGTTACAACCTCAATGGAAATACATAATGAAAAATAAGATACAACGACACTATGCCAACATCACACATCCTGAGCATCAGCTCATCTTGGTACTTAGTCGCACAACCAACCACCCCTAAGCGACCATATATCAAGAGAGTTGGACTGGAATACTCCGTCCGCTCCTGCCACAGTCTTCAAACCATCACGACACTGGGACCGAGGTTAGGCAAGCTCAAGCCTCGACCTGCTTTTCGAACCACTTCTTGAACCTTGCCTTCATCCTCGCCTCTGGCTCCCAAGTCTCCTCTAATACTCCATCATAGTCCCACTGGAATCTCATCAAAGGATTCCTCTTCTGCCGAAGTTCCTTGATCTGCCTCTCGAGAACCCTCACCAGTCTGGCCTCAAGAGTAATGTTGGGCTGGAGATCTTCAAGAATCTTAGCCAACACCTCGTCATCCTTGTGAAGACAGTTCCTCAACATGGACACATGGAAGACCTTATGGAACACATGCATAACCTCAGGCAACTCCAACCTGTATGCAACCGGTCCCACCTGCTCCACAATCCTGAAAGGACCCATGTACCTCAGACTCAAATTAGTCTCTCAGATAGACCTGTTCGGACCCTGCACCATGGCCATATTGAGGTACACTCTATCATCCACCTGGAACTCAATGTCATTCCTTCTTTGATCAGCATAACTCTTCTGCCGATCCTGAGCCTCCCTCATGTTCAGCTTGAGCACCCGGATCTTCTCCGTGGTCTCCTGAACAAAACTCGCATTGCATATGCTCCTCTACCCCACCTGAGTCCATCATAAAGGTGTGCGACATGGCCTCACGTACAACGCCTAATAAGGAGCCATACTAATACTCACCTGGTAGATGTTGTGTTAAGCAAACTCTACCAGGTTCAGGTGATTGGCCTAGTGACCACTCCAGTCCAGCACACACATCCTCAGCAAGTCATCCAGAGTCTGAATCCTCCTCTCTGACTGCCCATATGCTGGGGATATTAAGTTGTACTCAAGTGCACCTTAGGGCCCAACTCTGCCTGAAACGCCCTCCAGAATGCTGAAGCGAACTTGGGATCCCTGTGTGACACTATGCTCATCGGCACACCATGCAACCTCACTATCTCTCTCACATACTTATTAGCCAAAACTACTGCTTCATCAGTCTTCTTAATGGCCAAAAAATGTGCGGACTTGGTCAGACGATCCACAATCACGCATATAGCATCCGTAGTCCCCGACACAAGCAAACCAACCATAAATTCCATCGTGATCGATTCCCACTTCCACTTTGGAATGGGTAAACTCTGCAACAGGCCACCTGACACCTTATGCTCAGCCTTCACTAGCTGGTAGGTGTGACACCTCTAGACCTAGCTAGCAAAATCCCTCTTCATCCTGACCCAATGATAATACCGTTTGAGGTCACGGTACATTTTGGTCGCTCCAGGATGAACAACGACTTGCTCGAATGAGTCTCTCTCATAATCAACTGCCTCAAACCCTCATCCTTGGGCACACAAACACGACCATGCACTAGGATAGTCCCATTAGTAGAGACATGATACTCTATACTGCAGCCTTAGAGGCATTCACCAGCCCCACATCACTCTCCTAAACCAACCACACTCTACTAAGAAGATCCGCTTTGTCAGCTGCCTTCAGTCCCAGTGGCTTTTGTGAAATAGCACATATCCTCAAAGTACTGATCTCACTCACCATAGACTCCATATCCTGATCCTGAGCAGAAGCTGCCCACTACCTGCTCAGAGCATCCGCCACCAAGTTAGCTTTCCCAGGGTGGTAAGTTATATCCAGATCATAATCTGCCACTAACTTCATCTACCGCCTGTGCTTCAAATTCACCTCATGCTGAATGAAGATATACTTCAAGCTCTTATGATCTGTGTACACCTGTACATTTCCGCCATAAAGATAAGACCTCCAAATCTTCAAAGTGAAAACCACAGCAGCCATCTCCAAATCATGGATAGAGTTTGAATTAGATTATTCATTATTGGAATTAATTATTAGATTATTGGTGCTGTTTATGTTATCCGCTGTTGTTGAATGCTGCTAAGTTGCTAGTGTGTATGAAACCACTAGAAATTTATAATATATATATAAACAACGGAATGGATTGTTTCTAGATTTAATGTATTTGATGAAAGCCTTAGTTGCTGGCAGACTTTTTCGATATACATTAAAAGAACCAAAGATTTTTTGGGTAGACTTAGTACCCGTAGCAACATATATAACTTATAGACTTATCTTGTTAATAGATTTTTGTGGTATACTTATGCTGTAATATATATTTATGACAGATTATATTTTAAAAGTGTAGCGGTCGATTTAAAAAATATAGTAGAGATATTTTAAATTTACAGTCGATAGACTTAGCTTAAATAATCTAGTTACAATAGACATATATGTAGTGATGACAAATTTATGTATGGCTATTTAGTTATGGTAGACTAATGTATTGCTAGTTGCGACAGATTTAAGTTTTACTGTAATCTATATGAATAACGTATTATAGCGTTTCTCTACTGCTATCAATATATATATTTGTTGTAGTGATTTTTAAAAGTGTAGCGGTAGATTTAGAAAATATAGTAGAGATATTTTAAATTTACAGTCACGATAGACTTAGCTTAAATAATCTAGTTACGATAGACATATATGTAGTGACGACAAATTTATGTATGGCTATTTAGTTATGGTAGACTAATGTGTTGCTAGTTGCGACAGATTTAAGTTTTACTGTAATCTATATTAATATTTTTGAAGTATATTTTGTGTTATGCCATTTTAGTTTTGCTTATTTAAAATTTTATTTACAACATTAACCCCAATAATATTTCCAAAAATAGTATTAATTCAGATTTTATCTGCTAAATATTTTACATTACATTCCAACTAAAAAAATTACAGCAATATCAATATAGAAACAGAAACTATGATATATTTAACCACACATTCTATTGTGTTTTGAAGATATTTTATCTCTGAATCATTTGCAAACAAAAAAACAACAATTTGATCCCAATACGTGTGAGCTTTGATTCTTAACGTAAGAAAAACCTCGATTCACATTTATTTAAATATTATAATTAATATATATAAACCTAATAAAATTTTAAAAATTACGAATATGTAAAATTAAAAAGTCTAAAATACTATATAATATGGTTATATATTAGATGAGTTATAAAGAGGACATGTTAGAATCGGTAAAATATCATTTGTGCTAACACGGGTTAAATCCTCATTTTATTATTTTTCAATACTATTAATATTAGAATATTTGACATATAAAATCAAGTTGATTTAACTAAGATTGTGTAAAATAATTAAATCATTAGGAACAATGTAACTTAATCATAGCGTATAAATGACTTATTATGTATTTAGATTTTTTTATTATAATAATTTAAAATTAAAATAGTATCTCAAACACTAAACAAAACAAACTTAATATAACAAACAAATGGTCATGAAGTAGCGGGTTAAAAATTAATCTATACATGTAGCCGTACAAACTGCCGGAAATTTTTAGTTATTTCTCTATTTACAAAATATCCAATATATAACAAACAAATACAACATAAAATATAAATAATAAAAAATTATATGCACGCAGTGTATCGCGGGTTAAAATCTAGTAACACAAATTTTGTTAGACTTAGTATAAGCATAGAATACAAGTTGTGATAGACTTACCGGGGTGTATTCAACTTGACATTTTAAGTGATTTGTGTAAGAGTTACAAATCCTATGTTATTCAATCATGGATTTTAAAAAGTCACCTGAAATCCACTATTATTGAACTGACGATTTTAAAATCTACTATAAAATCTAGTGTTATTCAAAACAGTATGTAGATTTTGATTTTAATAAGTTTTAGGGATTATGGAGGATTTGTTTAGTTAAAAATACAGAAATCCAAATCTCATGGTTTTAGGTGGGATTTGAAAGAATTTTATTATAAATCATATCAACTTCCTAAAATCTATCAAAATTTCAAATTTCCTAAATCCCATCAAATCCTCCAAAATCATTTTTTCAATACACCCGTAAATAGATTGTTAGAGGGTGTACTGAATTTGATATTTTAAGAGATTTGTTGGAATTTTAATATTTTAGAATTTTGAGAGTTTTGAGTACAATTTTAGGAGATTTGGTTACTGAATTTGAGATTTTAGGATTTGATGAGATTTAGTTTTTGAGATTTGGTGAGATTTGTTTATTGAATTTTAGGTGATTTTGATATTAAAAAAAAAAACTTGATCTCTTGTTTCAGTTATCGTCACCTTCTACAAGGTCCTCCAACTAATCCTTCTATGATTATGATGAGAAAGCTCATTTGTCCATGATTATGTATTTGGTTCTTGGCTGTGTCGATTACGCATATGACTGGAAGGGTTAAACAAATAACAACAAGAACTAGATCAGGTTGTTGGCAAAGACAACAGCATAAAAGAATCACGTTTGCCAAAACTTCTTTTACACTTTGGTTATAGAAAAAAAAAAATAGAAATTGTAGTCAAAAAGCGACAAAAATGATCCAAGCATATGATCAACCTATATATCTGATCCAACCATCTTCTTCTGTATAAAGGTAAAAGAAGATTTGTTTTGAGTCTTTTTGCTTGCCCTACTATAGTATCCTATCAACTTGAACAAACCAATACTTTCATAAAGATCATAGCTTGCCTTTTCTCTCTTTAGAATCAGCTATAACGTTTTCCCAGCTTACTAAAATCCATCCAAACACCATACAATAGCAGGTCTTGTTTCAGATTCAATACCATTTCCTGCTATTAATAACAATTTCATCAAAACTTAGTAAATCAAATCTGCAGTTTTTTTTGGGTTTTATGATATCAAAAGAAACAGAGTTGCTGGGTTTTCCAGGATGCTGCTTCACTAAGCACCTTAAAGTAATAAAATTGAATCCAGCTTTTAGTTAGAGGTTCCGTAAAATGAAACTGATCATCTTGAGATGATAAAAGAAAGGGGGTTATTTCTGCCTGGAGAGAAGGTTATGAAGAGCGACGGTGGAGACGGATCCGATAAGAGCTCCGGCTCCGATAAGAGCTCCGGCTCCGACGAGACTCACCTTAGCACTTCACATGATTTGTGTTTTCCGGGGAATCGATAACTAATAAAAAGTTTTATGAATGGGATTTACACATCAACGAAACTTTTTAGGATTTTTTCTTGAGGTATGTATTTGAGAGAAGAGAGGAGGGAGAGAGAGATGGAGGAGGTACTTTGTAAAAAAAAAATGCAATAAGTGTCGAACTCTTTTAAACAAAAAAATCTGTCAAAGTTTCACCTTTAAGGTGTAATTTTGTAACTCATAATTTTTTTTTTTTTTTTGTCAACAAAAATTAGCAAATTCCTATTCATGTGATGGTGTCTACAAATGACTTTTGCACTAGTCACTTCAGTAACTCATAATTTTGAACTAGAAATGTTAGAAAAATTTACTAGAATCTCATTCAATAGTTTTTTTTTATAGAAAATTGTGATATTTTGAATAACAGTAGATTTGAAGTGAGACTTACAAATTATTGATTGAATAACAAGAGATTGTAAATGATTTTTATAAATTTCACATCCAATAACATATAATTTCAGATGATTTTAAAAAATCACTAATTAAAAACAGGAGATTTAAAAATACCTAAAAAATTCCTAAAATAACAAATTCAATACACCCCCAGTGTAATGCCTTGAATAGTTGTAGTTTTAAATGATTTTTGATCAGCATTGTATCGGTCGGATTCATTAGCTTTTAGACTTATTCATACAAAACATATAACTTGTCTAACAAGTTCTTTACATATTCAATAATGGTAAATCTACTTATTATTATTTTTTTTTTGAAATAATGTTAAAGTATATTCAAAAATAAAAATATTGTGTTACATCAAGTGCTTCGTTCTGTTGAAAATGTATTTAAACTTGTAAACTAGACTAAAGAATCAATATCTGGTACTGAACCAAAGAGGAAGCCCCGAGTCGTAGCGTCTGTCCCCTTTGAGTCCAATTGCCAGGAGGAGGTCCCTCATGTGTTTATCAATGAGCTGAATAAGGCGGAGGGCAGGTTTCGGAGTCTCACCGTGATTCCTCCCGTTGCGCTCTTGCCAGAGAACGTAGATCGTTGATTGCAGAACAGAGGCTGCGAGGAACTGCATTGTCCTGTCATGCCAGTCACCACAGGCCGAGGCAAGGATTGAGGACCAGGTAGTGGAGAATCTAGTCCTGTAGATACCTTTAGCGATATTCTCCCATATATTCGAGCTAAAGGTACATGAGAAAAATAGATGGTCCCTTGTTTCTACATCGTTGTTGCATAGGGCACAGTTTCCCGTAACCTCTCCATCCTCTCGGGACCACAGTGCCCTCCGATCTCCTGTGATAGTTTATTACGGATTGCTAGCCAAGTACAGAAAGCAAACTTTGGCGTCGAATGGGTGAACAAACGCTGTGGGACCATGGAACCTCGGCAGCCGTTGAGCGGATTTGGTTCCAAGTGTCTTCTGTAGAGAAACATGGATGAAACTTATCATTTTTCCCCTTCTAGAGAACCTCGTCGACCATGGAGGTCCGCTGATCATATTTCTCCAACGGTGCTGCTTCCTTGAGGGTATAGTGAGGCATACGGTATTGCTGCCTGCAACGTCTATCCCAAGCTTCTGCCACTGTCATAAGTTTACTAATTCCCATATCGATAAAACCTTGTTCCCCTACAACATCCACCAGACGTCCCATAGAAGACAAATGGTCGTACCAAAAGGATGTCTGCAGTCCATTTCTGACATCTGTTCTGCAAAACGGAGCCGCTAAAAGGCGATACTTGAGGAGTTTCCTCCACATCCAAGAACCAGCGGTGGAGGACTTAAAGCTCCAAAAGCTTTCCTGTTTGAGTATATTATTCTTCACCCACTTAACCCACAGAGAGTCAGCCGAGGAGACAAGTCACCAAATCAACTTGAGACAGCAAACATCATTCATTTCCCTTAAAGACCTTAGCCCCAATCCCCCTTCCTTTTTAGGCTTACAAATGTCCTCCCAAGCAACCTTAGCTTTATGAGGATTCAAATACGGACCAGACCAAAGAAAAGTAGAGCATAGCTTGTCTATCTCTCGAGTACATTGTCGTGGGAGTCGAAATGCAGAGCACCAAAATGTACAAATGCTCCAGAGTATCGACTGAATGAGGTTCAAACGTCCAGCAAAAGAGAGAAATCTGGCGGTCCAGGACCCGATTTTCTTTTTCACGTGCTCAATAAGGGGTAAACAATCCGAAAGGGAGAGCCGTTTAGTAACCAACGGCAATCCTAGATAACGTACCGGCAGTTGATCAACCGCAAACTTACAACTGTCACGTATTTCCTGACGTGCTGATACATATACACCCCCGAGATATACCGTAGACTTCTCCATGCTTATTCTCAACCCTGATCTTTTAGCAAAACTATCAAAGACCCCCACAATGCCCTCAATTGACCGAATCTTACCATCAGATAGAACCATAAGGTCATCCGCAAAACTCAAATGAGTGACTCCCAGATTCTTACATTTTGGATGATAGCCAAAGCTATGGCCAACTGCTTTATCCAACATCTTAGAAAGCACGTCCATGACTATAACAAATAGATACGGAGACAGAGAGCAGCCCTGCCGCAAGCCTCGAGAATTATTAAAGAAACCTGCAAGCTCCCCATTCACCTGAACTGAGAAGGAAGCATAGGTTACACATAGCATTATCCAGTGCACAAAAACCTGCGGCAAGCCTAGAGTGATGAGAACATTTTGTAGAAAAGGCCATTGAACCGAGTCAAATGCCTTTGAAATATCGATCTTTATGGCACACCGGCTGGATATCGAGTCTTTATGATAATCTTTAACTAGCTACGTAGCCAGAAGAATGTTCTCAATCAATAGACGGTCCTTGATAAAAGCTGACTGATTCCCAGCAATAAACTTAGGAAGGAGAAGCTTCAATCGGTTTGCTAATATCTTAGATATAACCTTATAAAGCACGTTACAGCAGGAAATTGGGCGGTAGTCCTTCATTTCCCGTGTATCTACTTTTTTAGGTATTATAGCCAGAATAGTTGCGTTTACTCCTTTAGGTAGAAAGCCTTTAGCAAAGAAAGATTCGACCGCAAGGACAAACTCCACACCAACAATGTCCCAAGCCGCTTTAAAGAATTCAGAGGTGTAACCATCAGGCCCTGGTGATTTATCTGAAGGCATTGCAAACAAAACCAGCTTAATCTCCTCAGCCGAGACCGGCCTGGTAAGACTACCCCGATCCTCTGCAGAACAGCGAAACGGCAACAATTCCTGCAACTCTGCAATTGTTGCTCCCTCATAGTCCGGTGGGATGAACTTGAGAAAGTCATTAAAATGACGTACTGCTTCCATTTTTATACCCTCTTCATGAGAGACTACACTACCATCAGGTCAACATATCTCCCGGATTACATTTTGTGCAGCTCGAGTCTGAACTGCGCGATGAAAGGTTTTATTGTTGTGGTCGCCAACCTGTAACCAGTGGAGCTTAGATTTCTGCTTCAGATACTTCTCCTCAAGACTTGCAACAAAACTCCACCGGTCATAGGCCTGTTTTTCTGCCTCCATAGCTACTGCAGATGGATGGGAGAAGTTTGCCTCCTGTTTTTCACAAAGGTTGACGTATGCTTCCTTCGCCTTAGCAACCAAATGATCGATCTTACTTCTCGCCAAAGCCTTGAGCTGAGGCTTAAGTGCCTTTAGTTTCTTAGTAAACCGAAACAGAGATGAAGAAGATAGGTGAATAGCTTCAGTGTTGTGCCAAAACTCTGTCACCAACGGTTTAAACTCCGACATATCTACCAAGGCATTCACAAACTTAAAAGGCTTCCGACACTGCCTATTCTCCCTCTGGTTTGCAAGATTGATCCGACAGCGAACATGATCTGAACACCCTCCTGCTTCAAACACGCTAAAAGACTGCAGATAAGTAACGAGCCACGTTTCATTGACCAACACCCGGTCCAGCTTTTTCAAGATTAGATCTTTGTCTCTCTTATTTGAACAGGTAAATAAGGGACCTTGAGACTCCAAGTCAGAAAAAGAACAATTGTTCACCACTGTTTGAAAATCCACCATTCCCTCAGTGATACCAGGTCCATTTGCACCCGGAGAGTGCTCATCACTAGCCAAAGTTTCATTAAAATCACCAAAAATTATCCACGGCTTGTCTTTCATGAGAGGAGAGTCCATATGGTTACGGAGATCCTCCTATAAAGATTTCCTTTCCTCAACCAAATTAGATGCATAAACGAAAGAACAGAAAAACTCGTTCTCTTCTTCCTCCAACTTAACCAAGCATGTGATAAGTTGCCCTGTTTTATATATCGGAGTGAGTCGCACGTTATTCCGCCAAACCACCCAGATACGTCCGCGAGCATATGCTCATAATTCGACAAAATCGACCAGTCTCGAAACAACTTGGCACCCAACCACTGTGCCTTACGTTCCTTAACTCTCGTCTCTAACAGACACCCAAACCGCAATTTAGGATCACCAACCCACTTCTTTATGACTGAATGTTTTGAGGTTCGATTCAACCCTCCGACATTCCAAAAGAAGCCTAACATTAATGACGTTTGGAAGAGGTCCTCTTGCTCTGATCCCTAATGTTTAAGTTAGGGGGAAGAGTCGAAGGATTAGAAATAACTTTATGTGCGGTCTTAGAACCACAAGGCAGAATGGGCCAAAGAGGTGGTACAAGGGATGTCTCTAACTGAGTTTCGGATTGTTCCTCCACCACAATATCCTTTGAATGTAAAACAGAACCATCATCATCCGAGGTATCACCAGATGTATCATCATCCGTCTCCTCTTCCTCCTCCTCCACAACATGCTCTGCATCCCCCTTATCGCTAAGAGCAGAAAAAGCATTAGAGAGAAGAGATTGACTGGTTGATTTCAGCGCAGTTGTTTTCTGTTTCCCGGACTGCTAACCGTTTAAGGAGTTGTCCACTCCTCTGCTGCTCCGCCACCTGTTTCCCTAACAGGGAGTAGACTTCAGTTGCTTCAGGGAGTACTTATTCCCCTCTGATTCCTTCGTCGGTTCTATAATAGGTGTAGGAGAGTTACTTGTATTCGGTTGAGTAATGGTTGGTTCAGCTAAACAGGTCTCCTTGTAGTGGCCCCATTTACCACAAAAATCACATTTAGGCGGCAGCCAAGGATAAGTGTACTTAATGACAGCCTCAAGCTCACCCTCTTCCTCCCCCACAAAAACAAAATCACGGGGCAACGGTTTTGTTAAATCGGCTTCAACCTGAATCTGAGCAACATCAAAACTTGTACACGCTTCCGTCTTCGGATGTAAACGCATTGGCTTACCAACCGCACTAGCTAGAAACTGCAAACCTTTATGTGTAAACAGAGAAGGTGGAACATTAGTTAGCTTAACCCACAAAGGGATCGACTTTAAAGCAGGCTGAGTCTCCTTCGCGTTTGGAGACCACTTCGAAATCACCATTGGAATGTCCATAATATTCCACATGCCACGGTTCAAAACCCGACTCCGCATAGACTCACTTCGGATCCGAAACTTCACAGTTGTTTCATTAACTTCATAAACATCGATCAAAGTTGACGTGTCTCCTAATCGCCAAATTTTGTTAACGATCATATGGATCTTACCAATATGGGGGCCTTCGTATTCAGGAACTTCCCGAGTAGAAAATCCTCCCATAAAGGCTGAGCCCCCTGCAGAACCTCCTTCGGGACAGTTACTCTCTGTTGACCATCCACTACTACCACATCGAAAGGTTGCTTAGTTTTCAGGGCCACCCCCTGATCGTGATGCACCTCTGCAGATTGCTCCACCGGAGCCTGTTTCATTGCCAAACCATCACCGTCTTGGGAGACCACAACTACCGGAGAGGAAATCCGCTCTTCCGATGTCTGGACCACCCCTCCTAATGACGGAGAAGCCGCCGGCGGCATTGCAGAGGAAGCCAAAACCCTAAAATCGCCTTTTTGTCTCTCGCCACGTTAGCAGAGAATGATACATGCATATCAGTCTAACAAATCTACTTATTTAGCAATAAGAGAATATTATACAAATGTTAACTTTTCATTTAACTCGATCTCGTAATCTCCGACATTTCTTAATACTTACCTCTTATGACAAGTATTTACGTGGCGAATTAATAGATTTATCATCCGGGGAGGAGAAGATACGAGAGTCTCTGTCCAAGGTTCCTCATGTTGTTTAGCTCCTATAGTACCGGTTTGATATTATTATAAAAATTTTTGTTAAGAAAATAAATTATAAATTTTGTTTTGTTTTTGTTTTTTTTTTTTTTTTTTTTTTTCCTGGCATTGATATATTTAAATAAATGTTTTTTTTAATTAAAACTGTTACCCGGACCGAACACAGAGATTAACTCCCTGTAGGTTCAACATTGTTATTGTGAAAAATAAATTGGAGCTTAATTGCCTTATCAAATGAGATTACGAAAGACAAACCGATCGAGCTCAATTTGAGAAAAAAGTACTCGAGTACAAGATAAGAAGATTATTAAAGATATATGATCAAGCTTGGTGGAGAATGTTTAGATCGAGCTCAATTTGATGTAGATGCTTCGTCTGTAATGGGTAGGACATGGACCCCAATTTGTTGAAGCATATTACCGGACACTCCATGGAATCCAACGATCTTGTAGCCTTTCTTATGGTGAACAAAGCTTGACATTTTACCGAATCCAAAAGCTGGAGAGGTTCGTTTGTTAGTCTTGAACCTAAGCATGATCATAACATCAAGGTCATTACTTCCATGTACTATATCATAATCGCCCTCCACTGTTGTGATGTATTCACTTGGATAGTCCAGCTCAAACTGGAAAACAAGAAAAAACCGAAACCATCACGATTTTTATTTTTCATAAATAGAACATATGACAACATATAATAAGGATCAAAACCAAAGTAATCAGTACCTCTTCAACTCCATGTAGTGTCTTGTTACCATGATCAGCTCCAAACACCACCCCGGTGTCCTTGTTATACAGAAACTTGACGAATGTAATAGAAACTGCGCCTTTCCCTATATATATCTTTCTAACACCATCGAAATTACTCCCATCGTCCCAGGAAGCACCTCCATCACTGCCACCTAGTGCGTCTAGTTTCTCCCCAGCAGGAGTTGGAGGTGTTGGAGAAAAATATGCTCCAAGACTATTAATTAAATTTATAGATAAACCATAGAAGCCAACAAGAGGGCAACCGTTGTTCTCGAGCACCAGTTTGGTATGCCTTCCATTCGAAAGGTTGCCAAATGTCGGAGAAGTTCTCCCTTTAGATGTTTTGAATGTCAGCGAAGTAATCCCGTAATCCGAATTTCCAGTTACAAAAGTCCCTCCCACATATGTGAGAAACTCATTTGGAAAGTCGACCACAAACTGCAAAGTTTAGACTATTCATGAACTCAACACACACATGTAAGTAAATGTATTGTCAGCTAGACTTGTAAGAATAATATATTTACCTCTTTTTCTTGATTTACTTTTCCATTACCCGTCCCGTGCTTAAGCTTTACCACTCTTCCGCCGCTTTCGTAATGGAACGCAATAGAATTTACATGATCGTTATCATGATAAACATAAACCTTTCTTACGCCGTCATAAGCACCATCATCCCAGTTAAATCTCGAACCATTTCCTTGTAATTCTAATTTAATTATAGGAAGTGACTGGAAATATGCTCCTAGAGAATTTAAGTTCTTCCCAGCATATCCATGAAACCCAGTAATCTTCTTGCCAGGGGATGCAAGTGAAAACTTTGTACCTATTTCAAATCCCATCAGCTCAGAAGTATTCATGTTCGTCTTGAATCGAAGTGCTTGAATGAACCCAGAAACCTCATTATAGTAACCGTCAACTGAGACTATATATTCATTCTCGAAATGGTTAATTTCAAACTGCCAAAAGAAAAAGAGAAAAAAAAAACTGAACATTCGATAAACTACTAGTGAGATCAAATTTAAAAGGGACTGTACTCGGTAAATTATCTCGATCATACATACCAGCGGTAGTGGGATGCCTTTACCCGAGCGACCACGGATTGGCCCATGTTTTGTCTTTCCATTTATGACATACTCAAACTTAATGTATTGTATGCCTTCGACACCACTTCGTACCTCAATCTTTGTAACACCCTCATGGTCAGGGGATCCATCATCCCACTTTGTGCCTCCCTCCCCCTCTCGCCTCCATTCTAATAGGTGCAATGCCAGAGACATATGCTCCTAGTGTGACCAGTGATGGATAGTAGTCGGTAACTATGCAGAAGAAGAGGAGATCAGGTAGGATATTAAAAAAACTCGGCGTACTTAAAAGTGGCTGATGAAGAAAAAGAAACAATATGGCAAATTAAAGACTGATTTTGGTCGTAATATCCGAATGAAATTTTTAAGTTTTAGAATCGAAAGTATTGGAATCAAACCGAAATATTCTGAGTATCCATATCATAATTATATATATATATATATATATCACCCCTGTTTTAAAAATCCCCGCCTAGCACCGATTACGCCCCGCAAAATCGCTAGGCCCACCCTCTCCGCCTCGATTAATGACTAATCCCCGCCTAGCATAGATTATCCGATTATGCATGTCTAGTCCGATTATTTTCCGCTTAATTTTGTGTATACCAATTTTTTTTAAGAACCAAATAAAAGTCAAACATAAATATTTTTGTTATTTAGACATTTTAAATTAAGAGATTATGATGTTTTACAATAACTAATGTATAACTTTTAACAAAAATCATAAAATTTTCTTTTAAAATGATGTTTTTATGTGTTTACCATCATTTTAAAAACAATACTATAGTTTTATATTTTATTTGATATTTTCTTTTTAACATAAACAGAATTATACATATATTTAGTACAATATATTTTTTATTTTATTGTTAATTGAATAAAATCACCCTAAAACTAGTCTCCGATTAATCCCCATTTAATCTCTGATTTTCTCGCTAGGCGCTAGGTCAACCTCAACCGCCCGACTAGCGCCTAGCGATTTCTAAAACAGGGTATATCACTAATAACTAATTTACTCAAAAATACCCAAAATACCAAAAACCCAGAAATATAAAAAGATAATTCCAAATACCCGAAAATACTCCAATAAATGTTACCCGAAAAGTACCCGAATTTATTTAGAAAAGAGGAAATGAGATTTTTTTTTTATTAAAAAAGTTATTGGAAAAAGAGATGGACGCGTAAACTAAAAAAAAAGTTATGCCTAAAATAACAATTAAAAAAACTAATTATACCTAGAATGACAAATAAGAAAAACGGCGGTAGAATCAGGGTGGAATTGTACAAAAAAATTCAAATTCCGGATTTTGTGGATAAGATATAAAATTGTAGAAATTCGATTTCTTGGTGGCGGAAGAATAATATTTATTCTGGCCCAAAGCTTATTTCTTCCTTGAAGGCGGCTTTGCAGGAGGCAAAAATGGATGATTTGATTTCTCAGGAGGAAATTCGTGGTATAGAGAGGAAATTAAAAGAGGCGTATCGTGATGAGGAATTATACTGGCAACAAAAAAGTAGGAAATTTTGGTTAAGGGTTGGGGACAAAAATACTAAATTCTTTCAAGCTTCTACTAAGCAGCGGCGGGTGCGGAATAGGATTATTGGTTTGTTTGATGCAGATAACGTGTGGAATGAATCGATCCCAGGGATGGATAGTATTGCTACAAAATATTTTGAGGATCTTTTTCAGAAATCGGATGTTAGGGGTATTTCAGAGATGATTCAGGAGATTACCCCACTAATTTCGGATAACATGAACAGAGATCTAACTAGGGATATTTCTGAAGCGGAAGTTCTAAAAGCTTTGTTTGCTATGCATCCGGAGAAAACTCCAGGACCCGACGGAATGACGGCTTTGTTTTGTCAATGTTTTTGGTCCTCCTTAAAAGGAGATTTGGTGGCGTTAGTTGGAGAGTTTTTTCGGTCTGGTAGTTTTGATCCACGTTTAAATGAGACGAATATTTGTCTCATTCCTAAAGTTGATCAGCCGCAGCGTAGGTGGAGTTTAGGCTGATAAGTCTTTGTAATGTGAGTTATAAAATTATTTCTAAAGTTTTGTGTTTTCGGCTCAAAAGGTTCTTGCTATCCCTGGTTTCTGAAACTCAGTCGGCTTTTGTTTCGGGTCACTTGATTACAGATAATATTCTTGTGGAGCAGGAAATGTTCCATGGGTTAAATATGAACTGAAGGTGTAACTCGGAGTTTCTGGCTTTCAAAACGGATATGAGTAAGGCATATGATCGTGTTAAATGAGATTTTTTGGAAGCGGTGATGGTTAAGTTAGGGTTTGTTAGGAAATGGATTACCTGGATCATGTGGTGTGTATCTTCAGTGTTGTATCAAGTTCTTATCAACGGTCATCCTTGGGGTTCTATTAAACCACATAGAGGTTTACGTCAGGGGGATCCTCTGTCACCGTATTTGTTTATACTTTGCACAGAGGTTTTGATAGCAAATATTAAAAAGGCTGAACGGGAGAAGAAATTAACGGGTATCTCAATTGCTCGTGATAGTCCCACCATTTCACATTTGTTGTTCGCTGATGATAGTCTGTTTTTTTGCAAAGCCGAGGCCACTGAATGTAGGACAGTAATGGAAATAATAGGTAATTATGGTAAAGCTTCGGGGCAAGAGGTTAATCTGGAAAAGTCCTCTATTATATTTGGTAAGAAGGTTTCGTCTGATATAAGAACTCAGTTGAAATCAGTTATTGGTATTTCTAAAGAAGGCGGTATGGGTTCTTACCTGGGTATCCCTGAAAGTCTTCAGGGTTCGAAAACTAAGGTGTTTAGTTATGTTAAGGATCGCTTGGACGATCGAGTTAATGGTTGGTCTGCAAAGTATTTATCGAAAGGTGGTAAGGAGGTTATGATTAAATCGGTTGCGTTAGCTCTCCTGACCCATGTTATGTCGTGTTATAAGCTGCCGCAAGAGTTGACGTCTAAGCTCACGGGTGCTATTTCAAAATTTTGGTGGAAGTCAAATGATAAGGCACGCGGTTTGCATTGGGTAGCGTGTTATAAAATGTGTATTGACAAAAGTGAAGGGGGTCTGGGTTTCCGAGCTCTGGAAAAATTTAATGACGCTAGGTTGGCTAAACAGTATTGGAGGTTAATACATCATCCAACATCCTTAATGGCTCAGGTGATACGAGGTCCATATTTTAGAAATAAACATCCTCTTATGGCAAAAAAACCAAATAATCCTTCCTTTGCATGGAGGAACATTTATTCAACTAAGGACTTGGTGGTACCAGGAGCGAGGTGGGCGGTAGATTCTGGATGTTCTATATCGGTTTGGCGTGACCCGTGGTTACCGGATCTTCGGCCAAGACCAGCAAATGGTCGGGGAAGTTTGCTGCATCCAAATTTTATGGTTAATCATTTAATTAATCCAATTACGAAGGATTGGCATTTGCCTATTCTCCAAGAGTTTATGGATCCGGCGGATGTATAGCTTATTCGCAGTATAGTGGTTAGTAAAACTTATAAACCGGACAGTTTATTATGGCATTATACTAAATCGGGGAAGTACTCGGTCAAGTCGGATTATCGGTTAGCTCGGAAATTAATCAAGGAAGTTGAGTATGGGCCGTCGTGTATGGCTCTTCGGGCCCATATTTGGAAACTTGAAGTTCCGCCGATATTCCAACACTTTTTCTGGCAGATTGCCTCTGGTACTCTCCCTGTGTTGGAACGAATTGCTCATCCGGGCGTCCGATGTGATACTCTGTGTAAACGGTGTGATTCTGCGGTAGAGACTATAAATCACGCTCTCTTTGTGTATCCTCGCTCGCACAGTATCTGGGAGGTGTCTCCGGTTTCGATCAATCCTGAAGGTTTTCCATATGGCTCGATATACTCGAATTTAGATTTCATTTATTGGCGGGCGTCTTCTCAATCGGGGGTTTCTGACATAGCTTTACGGCTACCATGGATTTTATGGTCAATTTGGAAAGATAGGAATAAAAAAGTTTTCCAAAGAACAGAGGCAGAGCCAGTTGATATTCTAAATCAGGCGGCTAATGATAAGTTATTGTGGGAAGAGGCTAAATCTTTCTCTGAGAGATTTTTGGATTCTTCGCCATCTTTGGAGGTCAGGGAACCCTCTTCTCGTTGTCAGGTGGATGGATCCTGGAAGGGTTCGGATCCGTTTGAGGGCCTGGGATGGTGGTATTGTGATAGTGAGGATACTACGATTCTTCTGGGAGCATGGAGACATAGACGGGGTCCTACTCCCTTGCACTCGGAGTTACAAGCTTTGATTTTGGCTATGGAGTCCCTTAAGATGGCTGGCGTTGATTGTCAAGCGTTCGAGACAGACTGGACAGAGTTAGTTGCGATGGTACAAGCTCCTGATAACTGGCCCGCGTTCTCGCATCTGCTGGATGATTTCACCTTGCTTAGATCATCTTTTCTTTCTTTCACTCTGGCTAGGATTCCCCGTGTTTCTAATGTAAGGGGGGATTGTCTTGCTCGTTCTTCAAGATCTTTAATTTCTGACACTTCTTTTGTAAATTCTTTTCCTCCAATTTATGCAACCAATCTAGGAGTTTTCTTTTGATTTAATTTATGTTTGGTTGAAAAAAAAAAAAAACGGAGGGAGTATCATATTATATAATATCTTCGTCACCTGTCTCTTGTGTTCTTATTAAATCCGACCCGGTTGAACGACTTACAAGATCCGTGAAATCCAATAATCTTCTTTCCATCGACGGCTAGGGAAAACTTCTTTCCATGGACAGTGAAAGATCCCATCATTTGAGATATCTTCAAATTGGTTTTAAACTGAATACAACGGAATGCACCGCCTTCAAAGTAACCCTCCACAGATTGAAGATATTCATTTTTCCGATGGTCAATCTCAAACTGCAAAATTGGGTGAAACAAACATCACAAATCTAATATGGACCATCCACGCGAACTCATTTAGATTACGGTATTCTAAATAATAGTTTCCAAGTCGCACCGTCATGCTGAAACATGGTGACAAGGGAGCCTTAAATAATCCATTTCCCGATTGTCCACCACTGATATAGTCGACACAAAAATTAAAAGATTTAAGTCTGGAACTTTGTTTAAAGAATTACTCTCTTTATTATTGTGTTTAGAAAATATCCTCTCAAAACTAAACACTCTCAAAGCTCTCTCTTAATTCATGGCTTATGTCACAACTCAACATAGCCTTTTATATCAAAACATAAATCCAAAACCTATTAGGAAAACACCAATATTTAGATTATTCCTAAATATTTCTTGAGCTTATCTTCTTTCTTATTCTTAGCAGTCCTTTGTAAGAATAACTTGGGCCTTAAGATTCAAAGCTTATCCAACAATCTCCCTCTTAAGCTTTGAATCTTCTCTTGCAACATCTTGAACTCCTAGCAACCTTCTCATTTCACAAAACTGAATCCTTGCCAATGCCTTTGTCAGTATGTCTGCCTTTTGATCAGCTCCAGGAATGTGATCAACATAAATGAGCTCCCTCTCAACACATTCACGAATGAAGTGAAATCTCTTGTGAATGTGTTTACTCTTGCCGTGAAAAACAGGGTTCCTTGCGAGTGCTATAGCTGCCTTGTTGTCAACATACAACATGATCTGCTTGCTCTTCCAACCTGTAACTTCACTTAGGAGATCCTGAAGCCAAATCGCTTGCTTAGCTCCCTCTGTTGCAGCCATAAATTCGGCCTCACAAGACGACATCGCTACCGTGTCCTGTTTCTGCGAACACCAAGTAATAGGTGTGTCTCCAAAGAAAAAAATGTGACCAGTTGTACTTCTTCCATCGTCCTGGTCAACGTTGTGACTGCTATCGCTGAATCCTACCAGCTCTCTTGAACCTCCTCGCCTGTACTTAAGTCCATATGAAGCTGTTCCTCGGAGATAACGCAGGACTTGCTTCACGACTTCACCATGCGATTTGCGTGGACTCTGCATATACCTGCTAATAATTCCAACAGCAAAAGCAAGGTCGGGGCGTGTGTGTACCAAATATCTTAAGCAGCCAACAAACCTTCTATAGCGAGTAGGATCAATCTCTGCTTCATCGAGAGCTTTTGACAGCTGCAGTCCGAACTCCATCGGTATTAAAGTTGAATTGCAGCTCTCCAAACCAGCTTCCAACAAGATTCTTTTCGCATACCCTTCTTGCTTGATAGTGATCCCATCCTTCTCTTGACTCACTTCAATTCCAAGGTAAAAGGTGAGCTTACCAAGATCTGTCATCTCAAATTGTGCAGACATACCTTTCTTAAACTCGATTATGGCCGTGAGTTTATTTCCTGTAACCAATAAATCATCGACGTAGACTGCAACCAAGAGCAGCTCTTTGTCTTTTGTTCTACGATACACAGAAGATTCCTTAACACATCTCTTGAAACCCATCTCTTTCAAGATCTGATCAAGCTTTGTATTCCAAGCTCTCGGAGCCTGTCTCAATCCATACAAAGCTTTTGATAGTTTATAAACTCTGTGCTCTTCTCCTTTGATCTCAAAACCTTCAGGCTGTTCTACATACACATCCTCTTTTAACTCACCGTGTAAGAAGGCTGTCTTCACATCTAAGTGATGGATTTCCCATCCATCTGTCGCAGCTAAAGCAATCAAAAGTCGTATGGTTTCTAAACGTGCTACTGGAGCGAATGCTTCACCAAAATCTACACCACTTTCTTGTACATATCCTTTTGCCACAAGCCTGGCTTTGTGCTTACTTATGGAGCCATCAACATTCCTTTTAATTTTAAATACCCACTTAAGACCAATTACTTTCACTCCTCTTGGTCTATCAACAAGCTTCCATGTGTTGTTTTTGTTTATGGACTCTATTTCCTCTCTGCACGCAACTCTCCACACTTGTTGATCCTTAGCTTCCTTGTAATACCTTGGTTCGTTGTTAATTAGGAACAGAAGTGTCTCACTCTCGATTGTTGCTAACATAACATAGTCTTCGAACCTCTTAGGCTTACTAGTCTGTCGAGTAGTCCTTCTTAAAGGCTGAATTTCTTGTGTAACATCTTCCTCATGATCGTCTGCATTTTCTGCATTTTCTTGTGATGTAACACTCTCTGTTATATCTCCCTCTGCTTCCTCTACATTGTTCTCTGTTACAACTGGTCCTTCTCCAACATCTTCGACTTCTCCCCATCGCATGTGAAACATGCCAGGTTCTCTGTTTTCACTATCTCTAGCCGAACTCCACGACCATTTGTTTTTCTCACAGAACACCACATCTCGAATAACAGTAATTCTTCGAGTAGAAGGATCAAATAATCTATAGGCCTTCGATCCAGGCTCAATTCCAAGATGTAACAGAGGCTTTGACCTATCATCAAGTTTCTTGAGGAGCGTATTATCAACCTTTGCATGCGCAACACAGCCAAACACCCTTAAATGCTCAATATTTGGCTTCCTTCCTCGCAGACTCTCGTAAGGTGTCATGTTGTTAAGTGCTTTGGTAGGCACCCTGTTTATTAAATAAGTAGCATGTCGAACCCCTTCTCCCCAAAGGTAATTTGGCACCTCCATACCTTTAAGGAGGCTTCTGGTCATCTCCATTAGGGTTCTGTTCCTCCTCTCTACCACACCATTCTGTTGAGGGGTGTAAGGAGCTGTTAAATGCCTTGTGATCCCAGCAGATTCACAAAACTGATTGAATTCACCTGATGTAAATTCCCCCCTATCTGTTCTTAGAGTCTTGATATCCCTTCCAAGCTCTTTTTCTACTACATTCTTGAAACCTTTGAAGCTTCCAAAAGCTTCACTCTTCTCCTTTATTAAAATGGACCACATGTACCTTGAGTAGTCATCGATAATCACAAATATGTACCTGTTATTTGCGAGTGTTGCAGGAGTTATGGGACCACACAGGTCCGCATGTAGTAGTTCAAGTGGTTTAGAGGCTCGAAACTGAGTAGTTTTAGGGAAGACATGTCGAGTCTGCTTGCCAACTAAACAAGACTGACATAGTACTTTCTCATCTCTAACATCCGATAAACCATGTACCATATTCTGTAGAAACATTGTCCTGATCGTTTTGAAACTGATGTGTCCCAATCTAGCATGCCACTTCCAGGTGTTGTCATCGAGACGAGATAACAAGGAGATTGGTCTCCCTATCTTGAGATTAATCTTATAGAGACGATTTGCAGAACGCATGACTCGCACCAAGAGTCTCTCGCTTGGATCGTGAACCGTAAGGTAGTCTTGTCTCATACGGACATCACAGCCTATCTCTGTTGCCTGTCCAAGACTCAGTATATTACTCTTGAGGTCAGGGATGTAATAAATATCAGATACTAGAATCTGTTCTCCACTCTTGCTTTCAAATAGGATCGAACCTTTCCCAACAATGTTTACACACGAGCCATCTCCGAACTTCACTTGCCCTCTTATGTTTCTATTAAGCTCAGAAAAATAAGATTCTTGTCCTGTCATATGATTGCTTACCCCGTTATCTAAGTACCACATGCCATCTTCTCTGCTGTAGTTCTTAGGGATAAGTCTGTCTTCATTTAAAAATACAACCTCATGCATATACAGAGTCTGATCCGCCTTCTCTGTTTCCTCTGTTTCGACCTTGTTAGCTTCCTGCGCCTTTTGAAATTTCTCAGGACAAGAGGATGCGTAGTGACCTACCTTGTCACATCTAAAACAGGTTATTGTCTTCTCTTTCTTTTCTTGATTTTGATTTTGGTTCGTATTATACTCTGTTCGATCTTGTCCATTGTACCTTCCTCTGCCTCGACCTCTGCCGCGACCTCTATTACCTCTGCCACCACGACCGCGACCTCTGCCTCTGAAGTTATTAAAGTTCTGATTATAGTTTGATTGTGTTTGATAATCAGAACCTGTAAACAGCAGTTTTCCTTGTGTATCATCTTGTTTATCTTCTCCATGTATTCTCTCCTCAAAAGCTTTGAGTCTTCCAACTATCTCTTGGAAGCTAGTAGTATTGAGATCTAATACCTGTTCCAAGGAGGCAACAAGATGAATAAACTTGTTCCTTGGCACACTGTTTAAGATCTTCTTTACCATCCTTGGTTCATCGATCGGCTGTCCAAGTGATGTAGCTTGTGTCGCGATTTCAGATAACTTTCCTGCAAAGCTATCAACCTTGTCTGATTCTCCCATCTTAAGCTTCTCGAAATCAGACATTAGAGTCTGCAGACGTGCCTCCTTGACACGGTCAGCTCCCATATTCCTTGACTTTATCGAATTCCAGATATCCTTTGGTGAAGCCAAATCACCGACCTGCAGTATTAGAGATTCTGGGATGGACTGAAATAACAATGCAATCGCAACATCATTTTTTTCAGCATCGGTTGAGCCAGGTTCTATAGTCTCCCAAACTTTCTGTATTCTCAAAATTACCTTCATCTTCATCGACCAAACCGTATAGTTTGTGGAGGTGAGCTGAGGACATTGGATTGAGACTGTCTTCTCCATGTCCTTCGGACGAGTTGTTGTAGCTACTTCGCTCATAGTTTTAAATCAAATCCGATCCTTTGGATTGATCAAAACACCTAAGCTCTGATACCAAATAAAAGATTTAAGTCTGGAACTTTGTTTAAAGAATTACTCTCTTTATTATTGTGTTTAGAAAATATCCTCTCAAAACTAAACACTCTCAAAGCTCTCTCTTAATTCATGGCTTATGTCACAACTCAACATAGCCTTTTATATCAAAACATAAATCCTAAACCTATTAGGAAAACACCAATATTTAGATTACTCCTAAATATTTCTTGAGCTTATCTTCTTTCTTATTCTTAGCAGTCCTTTGTAAGAATAACTTGGGCCTTAAGATTCAAAGCTTATCCAACAAAAATCTCTTACCCTGTCATCAACAAATGTGACATATATCGTTGTAACATCATCATGGTCAGATCCATCATCCCACGGTTTCCCTTTGTCATCCTTACGCCCTACCGTTTCCAACCTTTGGATCATTTCGAACCTACGTTGACCTTCATTGGTAAGTATTGTGTATTTTTAGTTACTAATTTGCATGCTTATAAACGGTAATAGCCTTTCAAGCCAGAGACATGTATATGTGTATATATATAGAGAGAGAGAGGGAAGGAGCTAGAGAGAGAGAGATTTTACCTCTTATGCTATAGTAGAGAGAGAGAGACAAGGAGAGCTGATTAAAATTGAACAAGGTGGAGTTGATGATATATATAAGCTGGGGATGAAGGTGCCTTTTTGTACACAGTTTTAATTTTTTTAAATTAATTTTGTTCTTCTTTTTTTTCCTAGACATCCAAAATACCATATATATATATATATTTTTGGTGGGTTCCAAAATACCATATTATTAAGTATTCGGAAAAAGGTTCTAGAGAGAGTCAATCGGTTACGAACTTTATAAAGGAGAAAACATATTTAATTAGAGAGAAAGAGTATCTTTATATTCAAGTATATATCATTTTTGCCCCCCAAATTCAAGTATATATCATCAAAAATGTAAATAGTGACTCTATTAATTAGAATCTAGGTTTTCTTATTATTAAAGACCGTCTATTACTATTGGGAATCGCGGTAGGAGAACTCGAACTTGGCGTAGACAATCCTAACAATCATTAGACCACCATAAAAATTGTTAACATGCTAAATCGAAAATAAATCAAATAGAAATATCACTTATTAAAAGCCAAAAACAAATAAATCACTAAAATTTTTATATGCTTACGAAAAAAAACTAATATATATATATAAATATAGATATATATATATATTTTTTTATATAACGTTAAAAGTAGAAAAAAAAATTAAACCATAAATCTAAATTTTTAACTCCAAATAAAATGATCAAAAATTTTCGATGTACCTCTATTAAGTAGTAACTGAGATTATAACGTATAATTTATAATAAAGATTCTATATTTATAAAGTTAGCTTTTCTATGTTCTCATTCTGGCACCTAAGCATATACCTAAGTAACATTATCTTTCTAACATTAAAATAATTTTAAAATAATCATTTAGTGTATATTTATGTTATTTATAATTAATACAAAATTTAAATAAATAAAAAATGAATTATGTAAAACAAATGAAATGTTAAAATAAGAAAAATAGTACTGCAAATTTTTTATCATTCGTAATTATGTAATTCAACTTTTCTTTTAAACTGATCATATTTTAAAATTTTAAATGTGTTAATGACTTTTAGAATAGAAGTAAATTTAAATTCATGGTAGAATAAAACAATATTTATGTAATTATATTAATAAAAATTTAAACAGGATAAATAAAATTGAAAGTAAATATTAGTTTATAATATGATCAAAAAGAAAAAACAAATTTGATATTTCATAAATTGAATCAAATGCTTATAATCCAAACCGGAGTATTGAAAAATAGTAAGTAAAGAGAAAATAGTTATAATATATCTCGAAAATCAATCTACAGTCTAATATATGTTATATGTGAACCAATAGAAGGTGAAAATAAAGTAGATATCGAAAGGCAACAAATGCATCGTAAATATTGACGAAAGAATTATAGTTGAAAGTGTTTAAAATAAATACTAAAACTTGAAAAGATAATAATTGAAAAGATAATAATGCAGATGACTAAATTAAATTTGATGAAATATCATTCATCGTGTGAAACGAATGAGTTTGTATAAAAGCACATGACATACATTATTAAATATATTATTAGATTTTAAGTCGGGTTTAATCGTTTGACAATATAATCATAGTAAGTGAGATAAGATAAGCACATTCATGAATTGGTCGAGAACTCTTATATGGTATGCTGCACTTGCTTCGATAGGTAAAACAAACTCGGTAAAAATGTTATAACATATTATGTATGTACCTTTCACTAAATAATGTTCATGAGATTCAATATCTTCAGATGTTTTATGGACTAATATTATGTTAGTATCATCATCTAATAATAAATGATATATACATAAATAATATATACAATTATGTCAACAATTGATAATCAATATCAAAACTTCTAATGAATGTTTTTATGAAATATTAATAAGAAATAAACTTTTTTGAAAATTAAAGATCACAATGTAGTCATCAAATTATTTATTTGTCAAGAAATCATTATAGTTAGTAATATATATATAGTGTATATCACTTAGTAAATTAAATTTAGTGTCTATATAAATTTATGTTCAAAAATTTGAATGATTATATTTATGCTTAAAAATTTATATTAACAGAAAATATTTTAAATTCCTCTCCGCATCATGTTTTGTATGTAAACAATTTCCTACCAAATTGGCTCGTTTGAGTTAGTTTTTTGTTGGAAAAAAAAATATACATTTTAAATTAAAATTCTGTGCAGCGGGCAGATGCCAAATCTAGTAAAAAAATAAAATTACTCCAACAACAGAAATATACTAAAAACAATTTCTTAGATTGGAATTGATGAGAGTCAACTGTCTTCAATTTATCGGCGATCGTGGACACTAATAATACAATATCACCACCACCTAGTCTTTGTTTATTGGTTTGGTCATGAGGCGAGACAATAATTCACGCCTCCCACCTGACGTGCGACGGTTTAATAAACAAGAACTGGAACCATCTTGCCTTACTATTCGATCATTACTTTTTTTTTTGGTCAACGCTTTATATTTTATTACTTTTTTTTGAAGGAGATGGAAACCATCTTGCGGTATATCGGTATATATATATACTATATATTCGATCATTAAATATGTATATTTCTATATATATATATATATATATATTAGTTTTTTGGTATGTATCTAAATTCGCAAAGCGTATTAGGAAGTGTCCTTCCACAAAGAACAAAGCTTTATAAGAAATCCGTGTCGTTATATTTCCGAAAGTAGAAATAAACACTAAATCTGTTTTTAGTGGATAACAGACATTATTAGAATAGAAACTTAGCTTTGTATATAAAGAATAATTCTCTTTATTAATATTTAGAAAATAGCTCTCTCAATATTAAACACACAAAAATCTCTATTGTATGATTGTCACAACCCAACAACCATATTCTTAGAACTAGAATTCTTTTACTAATCCTAAAATAAATAGAAAACTTATTTTTCCTATTCCTAATGCAATTTCCTTTTAGTCTATGTTGTCATTAACCGACTTGTCAATGGTATCTTGGACTTCAAGCTTCAAACCTTATCCAACAATCACCCCTTTAAGGTTTGAATTATTCTTTATCACGTCATGAACACCGAGCAAGCTTCTCATTTCAATGAATCTGATCCGAGCCAATGCCTTGGTCAAAATGTCAACCTTCTGTTCAACTCCAGAAACATGTTCTACATCCACCAGTTCTCTTTGTTGTTTCATCAAACACCACAGAGCGACTTACTACAACTCTTTGTGTAGTAGGTTTGTACAACCGATAAGCTTTGGAACCAGACTCAATTCCAAGGTGTACTAAGATCTGGGACCTATCATCAAGCTTCTTAAGATTGGCAGCGTCGATTTTAGAGTAAGCTACATATCCAAACTCTAATGATCAATGTTCGATTTTCTTCCTTGTAGACACTAGTATGGTGTCATGTTATCAAGTGCTTATGTAGGCACCCAATTAATCACATATGTGGCATGACGTACTCCTTCCCCCCCCCCCCAAAGGTAATTCGGTATTCTCATAGCTTTAAGCATGCTTCGCGTCATCTCCATCAACGTTCTGTTCCTTCTTTCCACAACTCCATTCTGCTGTGGGGTGTGTTGAGCCGGTCAGATTTCTCTTGATGCCATTAGCTTCACAAAACTCATTGACCTCTCTCGAAGTGAAGTCTCCACCTCTATCAATTCTAAGAGTGATGATTTCTTTCCCAAGATCTTCTCCATCACACACTTGAACCCCTTGTACCTTTCAAATGATTCACTCTTTTCCTTTAGTAAGATAGTTGTAACGCCCATAAACCTAGTGGATAGGTTAGGTGTCGATCGACACCACTAAGGGTGTCGCTCGACACCATCAACCCGGTTAAGGTTCGGGTTAATTCTAATTTTCTCTGGTTTAGTTCAGTTATTAGAATAATCTTGGGGGTCGTATTTAAGCCTAAGGTCGACGCCTAAAGGTTTTTCTTCACGCGTTCTCTTTCTAGAAAGAAAAAGCTTTCCCATTGAGTTCATGTTAGTTCTGTGAGGTTCCTTGCTTGTTTTGAGAGATTTGTGCTTGGGGCTTGAGATCTAAGGCTAAGGACGTGGAAGGAGCTTGCTGTGGTGTTTCTCTAGTCGTGAGTTGGTCAATTTTCTCTGATTGGCAAAGGTGAGTGCATGACCATGGCTTATCTAAGCTAAGATCTCTAATTTTGTGACTTTGTGTCTTGTGTGATTGTTCCTTTGAGTTCTTTGTGAGTTTTGGTGGCTCCATTGGCTGGGTTTTGCTTCTGAGGATGAGTGGGTCGCATAGGAGGAGTTTGGAAGCGAGTTTCAAAGTTTATGTTTAAAGGAAATCAATGCTCGACATCGGTGTCGGTCGCCATTAAGAGGGTGTCGGTCGACACCAACGCGAGGACGGCTCAAGGACTTTGGCAAGTGTTGGTCGACACCATGTGGAGGTGTTGGTCGAACCTGCTAGGGTTTTGGGGATGTCGAGCAAGGTGTCGGTCGACACCTGTTATGGTGTCAGTCGACACCAGATGGCCATTGTCGATCGACACCGGTTTATGTCATGAATGTTTTATATATTTCTTGGTTTGTTATTGCTTGTGTTTGTGGCATGAAGAGATCTTATTGCTTGTGTGTATAGCCCAGAAGATGGGAGGATTGCCTCACTAATATTTATGGTAATACTAATGCCTCTATTTTCTGTTGTGGCCTAGGTAAAGGCAAAGTGTGATCGTGGAATCAAGGTTATGAAGAGGAGGATGTTCTAGAGGCTCAGTTGATTGCTCTGTCTTTGATAGGATTGCTAGAGTGGAACTTAGTTGTCTAGAACGGATGTTAGGTTGTTGGATCTATGACTTTGTTTATGTTTTGGATTGTTTCTTAATTGGTATTATGTTATTCGTTTATTTGTTATTCGATTATTGGAATTGTTTTGTGTTATCTAATGTTGTTTGGTTTGGGTTAGGTTGCTAGTGAGTATGGGATCACTAGTTATTATGATATATAAAAAAAACGGGTTGGGTTGTTTCAGTATGGTATCAGAGCCCTTACAGTTCTACTTATGGATTCACTGTGTGCTTTGTATTGTGGATGTTTGGATTGAACTCTTGTGTGTGGTATGGAGACCTAGAACATCTTCTTTGTGTAGTCAGGAATCGTTATGTTTGCTTAGCCTTCTGTTCTTGGTGGTACAAATGGTTAGAGGTGTTGGAGCTGCTGGTCGTGGTCGCGGGCGTGGTCGTGGATTGGGTCAGGTTCCGAGGCCAGTGTGAGTGTAGCTCAGAGCATGGCAACTGACGAGGTGGCAGAGTCGCAGGTTCATCCCAGAGTGCCCGGAGACTTCGTTGGTGGTGGTATCGGCGGGGCTGGTGGGCCCGGTGTCAGTACCGATGCTGCCCTGGGTGTGGGGGTTGCAGCGGATGGTGCTCCAGGTTGGGAGGATGTCTTGGCGGCCTTGCTGGCTTAGGTGTTGGCGCGACTTCCAACAGTGGCGCCGCCAGTGGCTGGTGTGCAGGCTCCTGAGGTACCGCCAACGGTTGGTGGGCAGGTTCCAATGGTGTGCCAGTGGGTGGTCGGCAGGGTCCAGAGGTGCAGCCTGTGGCTGGGGTTCAGGCAGGTGTGCAGCCCGGGGCCGGTAGTGGATGTACAATATGTTCTGATGTTGGTGCAGCTACGTCATGTGGGTGCGGGTACTTCTGAAGCGTACTTCCTGGAAGTACGGACCCTAGTGTGGCAGATGAGTGGAAGGAGCGGATGGATGATATCATCCAGTCGCTTTGGAGTCTCGACCACTATCGGATAGACTTGGTAGTGCACTACCTGTCGGGAGATGCACGTGTGTGGTGGAGGTCGGTGACAGCCCAAAGAGTGCAGTAGAGATGACTTGGATGGACTTTGTGGAAGAGTTCAACGCAAAGTATTTTCCACAGGAGGAGCTTGATCGCATGGAAGCGCGGTTCTTGGGGTTAACCCTGGGGAACCGTACTGTGCGGGAGCTGGACGCGGAGTTCAGTCGGCTTGTTGTGTATGCAGGCTAGGTTTTTGAGACAGAGTCGACTCAGGTACGGAGATTCCTGTTGGCTATTCGGGATGACTTGAGGACTCGGTGCAGGGTAAAGCTACACTATAAGAGCGGAGCTGGTGGAGACTGCAGCCGGGATAGAGGATGATTTGAGGTCAAAAGTGTTAGTTGTTAGTCCTCCGACGCAGCCGAAGCGTACCCAGCCGCATTATGTTTCTAGCAAGGGTGGCAAGCCTGCGTAGAGGCAGAAGCGGAAGTTTGACGCCATGCAGTGGTTAGGGTCTAGCGGTGCGGGGTGCTTAGGGTGTGGTAGCTTGGAGCGCAGGGTGGCGAGTTGTCCCCAGTGGGTAACTAGCCAGCACTGCCAATGATTCGGGTGTGTTACCACTGCAGAGAGGCGGGACATCTCAGATCGGCGTGTCCCAAGCTGCATCCGACGTCGGTGGCGGCGATGCAGCCAGGATTGCCGCACGTGGGGAAGACGGTGTTGCCATTAACAGCGGTGCCGCTTGTGTACACGAAAGTGGAGATGGGAGGAACCAGTGCTAACGCGATCACATGTATAATTTCTAAACTTGACTTTGTGGTTTTCTGTTATTTTTGGATATTATGGGTGTCTGTGATGAATGGTAAGGTTCTTAGTGCATAAGGTTTGTGTAGGTTTGTGTAGGGACCTTATTGGTGGAAGTACTTCCTTCCCATGTGTTGTTCGACTCTGGAGCTACTCATTGCTTCGTTACTATAGAGTGTGCAAGAGGGGCAACATTTGTGGAGATCCCAGAGAGGGGTTCATGACTGTTAAGGTTGCTGGAGGCAAGATGATCCAGGTCCATGGATGGGCGAGAGGTGTGGATGTACAGGTGGCTGGAGAGTCGATACTAGCAGATCTGGTTATCAGTCTAGTGGAGTTGTATGATGTGATATTGGGCATGGATTGGTTGCACCGGTATAGATTACATCTGGATTGTCATCAAGGTAGAGATATATTTGAGAGGCCCGGAGCGAAGAGTTGGTTTTATGAGGGTGTGAGACCGACCTCAGGGAGTCTGGTTATCTCAGCTGTGCAGACAGAGAAGATGGTCAGGAAGGGTTGGGAGGCATATTTGGCTACAATTTTGATGGCGGAGTCTATAGGGCAGGTTGCTGGGGTGAGATCCCTGTGATTTGGGAGTTTGAGGATGTTTTTCAGTCGTTGCAGGTTACCACCATCTCGGTCTGATCCCTTCAAGATTGAGTCGGAACCAGGGCTATGCCATAGTCCAAAGCACCCTACAGGATGGCGGAGCTGAAGAAGCAGTTGGAGGATTTATTGGGCAAGAGATTCATTCGTCCTAGTACTTCACCGTGGGGAGCACCAGTGTTGTTTGTTAAGAAGAAGAACGAGAGTTTCCGCTTGTGTATAGATTATCGGGGTCTTAACCGAGTCACTATGAAGAACAAGTACCCTCTCCCGTGGATTGATGAGTTGTTGGATCAGCTGACAGTTGCTACTTGGTTCTCCAAGATTGACTTCGCGTCGGGGTACCATCAAATTCCGATAGACGAGTTGGGCATCAGGAAGACATCTTTCAGGATGAGGTATGGGCACTATGAGTTTGTGGTGATGACCTTTGATTCGACTAATGCGCCAGCTGCGTTTATGAGGTTGATGAACATTATATTTCAGGAGTTTCTGTATGAGTTTGTCATCATCTTCATTGACGACGTCCTGGTGTATTTCAAGTGTCCTGAGGAGCATGAGATCCATCTAAGGGTAGTTCTGAAAAAGCTGCAGGAGCGGAAGCTTTTCGCTAAGCTGAGCAAGTGCAGTTTCTAGCAGAGGGAGATGGGTTTCTTGGGCCACGTTGTTTTTGCAGCGGGAGTCTCTGTGGATCCAGAGAAAATTCAGGCTATTAGAGATTGGCCTAGACAGCACGCCACAAAGATCAGAAGTTTCCTTGGGTTTGTAGGGTACTACAGGAAGTTTGTGAGGAGTTTTACGAGTATAGCACAGCCGATGACTAAGCTGACAGGGAAGGACGTTTTCTTTGTGTGGTCACCAGAGTGTGAGATGGCTTTTGTGAGCCTGGAGCAGATGTTGATGAGTACACCAGTATTGGCCATGCCGGAGTAGGATAAGTCGTATATGGTGTATACAGATACTTCTAGAGTTGGTTTGGGGTGTGTGCTGATGAAGGAAGGAAAGGTCATTGCCTATGCTTCAAGGCAGTTGCAGAAGCATGAGGGAAACTACCCTACCCATGACTTGGAGATGGCAGCTGTGGTTTTCGCTCTGAAGATTTGGAGGTCTTATAAAGGTACATGTGTACACAGATCACAAGAGCCTGAAATATATCTTTACTCAGCCTGAGCTGAACTTGAGGCAGAGGCGGTGGATGGAGCTAGTGGCAGACTATGATCTAGATATAGCTTACCACCCCAGTAAAACAAATTTGGTGGCTGATGCTCTGAGCAGGAAGCGGGCGGCTTCTGCTCAGGAGCAGGATATAGAGTCTCTGGTGAGTGAGATCAGTACTTTGAGGTTATGTGCTATTTCACAAGAGTCATTGGGACTGGAGTCAGCTGATATAGTAGACCTTCTGAGTAGAGTGCAGTTGGCTCGAGACAGTGATATGGGGGTAGTGAACGCCTCTAAGCCTGCGTGTTCTGAGTATCAAGTCTCTGCTAACGGGACTATCCTGGTGGATGGTCGGGTTTGTGTGCCCAAGGATAAGGTTCAGAGGCAGGAGATTCTAAGAGAGGCTCATTTGAGCAAGTTCTATGTTCATCCGTGAGTGACCAAGATGTACTTTGACGTCAAACAGTATTATCACTGGATCGGGATGAAGAGAGATGTCGCTAGCTGGGTCTCAAGGTGTGACACCTAACAGCTAGTGAAGGCTGAGCATCAGGTGCTGGGTGGCCTATTGCAGAGTTTACCCATTCCATAGTGGAAGTGGGATATGATCACAATGGACTTCGTGGTTAGTTTGCCTGTGTCGCGGACTATGGATGCTATCTGGGTGATTATGGATCGTCTCACCAAGTCTGCACATTTTCTGGCCATTAAGAAGACTGATGGAGCAGCAAGTTTTTGCTAAGAAATATGTGAGAGAGATCATGTGGTTGCATGATGTGCCTGTGAGCATAGTCTCAGACAGAGATTCCAAGTTTACTTCAGCGTTCAGGAGGGCATTTCAGGCAGAGTTAGGCACTAAGGTGCACATGAGTACAACTTACCATCCCCTGACAGATGGGTAGTCAGAGAGGACGATTCAGACTCTGGAGCACTTGCTGAGGATTTGTGTGCTTGACTCGGGTGGTCACTAGGCCGATCACTTCAACCTGGTAGAATTTGCTTACAACAACAGTTACTAAGCGAGTATTGGTACGACTCCTTATGAGGCGTTGTATGGGAGGCCATGTTGCACACCTTTATGCTTGACTCAAGTGGGGGAGAGGAGCATATTGGATGCGAGTTTTGTTCAGGAGACCACAAAGAAGATCCGGATGCTCAAGCTGAACATGAGGGAAGCTTAGATCGGCAGAGGAGTTATGCTGATCAGAGTAGGAAGGACATTGAGTTCCAGGTGTATGATAGAGTGTACCTCAAGATGGCCATGTTGCAGGGTCCGAACAGGTCTATCTCAGAGACTAAGTTGAGTTTGAGGTACATGGGGCCTTTCAGGATTGTGGAGCGGATGGGACCGGTTGCATACAGGTTGGAGTTGTCTGAGGTTACGCATGTGTTCCACAAGGTCTTCCATGTGTTGAATTTGAGGAAGTGTCGTCACAAGGATGACGAGGTGTTTGCTAAGATTCCTACAGATCTTCATCCCGACATGACTCTTGAGGCGGGACCGGTGAGGGTTCTCAAGAGGTAGGACCGGTGAGAGTTCTCGGCAGGTGTATCAAGGAACTTCGGCGGAAGAAGATTCCTTTGATGAGAGTCCAGAGGGACTGTCATGGAGTCTTAGAGGAGACTTGGGAGCCAGAGGCGAGGATGAAGGCAAGGGTCAAGAAGTGGTTCGAGAAGCAGGTCGAGGCATGAGCTTGCCTAACCTTGGTCCTAGTGTCGTGATGGTTTGAAGACCATGGCTGGAGTTGACAAAGTCCATCTCTCTTGATACTTGGTCGCTTAGGGATGGTTGGTTGTGCGACTAAGTACCAAGATGAGGTGGTGCTCGGGATGCGTGACGTTGTATTTTATTTTTCATTATGTATTTTCGTTGAGGTTGTAACGATTATAACATATTATGATTAATAAGATGAGTATTTCTTTATTTGACTGATGTTGTAATGTGAAAAAGAAATAGCTCTGGGTTTTTATAAATGGAAAGTTTTCATAAATAAAAAGTTTCCATAAATAGAAAGTTTCTAAAATGAAAAGTTTTGAGGAAAGTGTGTTGATCTTTGTGATGATCCTAGAGGATGTGTACCTGGGTAGCGGTCTTTGTATCGTTTTGTATCATGGCATTGAGTGCTCTTGGTGACGTTTGTTCCTTGATAGGGGTCTTAGTGACGTTTTGTACCCTGACGATGGTCGTTGTGACAGAGATCTTGGTGACGCTTGTCATTGGTAGTGTTCTTAGTGATATTTTATACCCTGACGGTGGTCTTGGTGACAGAGTTCTTTGTGACGCCTATCAGGGATAGTGGTCTTGGTGACGCTTGATACCTTGGTGGTAGTCTTAGTGACGCCGGATACCATGGTGGTGGTATCGGTAACGTTTGTGGCCTTTGTGGCGGTCCTTTTTGGACATTTTTCGTGGCCTTGGTGGCGGTCCTAATAGACGTTTATGTGGTCATTGTGACGTGTTTAAGGTGCGCTGTAGGGTGATAGCCCGAGAGCAAGATTAAACTTCCTGGATACCGTAGCTTGAGGGCTGAGGCCCGATAGCGAGCCGGTAAGACTCGAAGGTTTAGACCTGAGAGCGGGGGAGATGCATGAGTTAAGAGCAAATAATAACAGAGACGCGGGTTATTCGCCAGATTGAGTCGTCATAGTTAGTTGGAGGATGTGCGGGCCATAGTGTTGGTTGCACGGGAGATCCTTGTTTGTTGGTCTTGGTGCTATATTTGAGGACGAATCTAGGCTGGTGGCGGACAATTGTAACGCCCGTGAACCTAGTGTATGGGTTGGGTGTTGATCAACACCACTAAGGGTGTCGCTCGACACCATCATCCTTATTACGGTTCGAGTTAATTATAATTTTCTCTGATTTAGTGCGGTTATTGAAATAATCTTGGGGTTCGTTTTTAAGCCTAAGTTCGATTCCAAGGTGTTTTTCTTCAGCCGTTCTTGTTCCAGAGAGAAAAGAAAGAGAGAAAAGCTTTCCCAGTATTTCCTGTGAGTTTTGTGAGGTTCCTTGCTTGTTTTGAGAGATCTGTGCTTGGAGCTTGAGATCTAAGGCTAAAGACGTGGAAGGATCTTGCTGTAGTGTTTCTCTGGTCGTGGGGTGGTGATTTTCTCTGATTGGCAAAGGTGAGTGTATGACCATGGCTTATCTAAGATAAGATCTCTAATTTTGTGATTTTGTGTGTTGTGTGATTGTTTCTTTGAGTTCTTTGTGAGTTTTCGTGGCTCATGTGGCTGGGTTTTGCTTCTGAGGATGTGTGGGTCGCATAGGAGGAGTTTGGAGGCGAGTTTCGAAGTTTCTGTTCGCAGGAAATTGATGCTCGCCATCGGTGTCGGTCGACACCAACGCGTGGACGGCTCAAGAACTTTGACAAGTGTCGGTCGACACCATGTGGAGGTGTCGGTCGATATTTCTAGGGTTTCGGGATGTCGAGCAAGGTGTCGGTCGACACCAGATGTGGTGTCAGTCGACACCAGATGGCCAGTGTCGATCGACACCCCCTGGTGCTTTGTATATTGCATGTTTTGTTATTGTTTGTGTTTGTGGCATGAAGAGATCATATTGCTTGTGTGTATAGCCCATTAGATGGGAGGATTGCCTCACTAAGTATTTCTGGTAATACTTATGCCTCTATTTTGTGTTGTGGAGCAGGTAAAGGCAAAGTGTGATCGTGGAATCAAGGTAATGAAGAGGAGGATGTTCTACAGGCTCGGTTGATTGATCTGTGTCTGTGATAGGATGCTAGAGTGGAACTTACTTGTCTAGAACGGATGTTAGGTTACTGGATCTATGACTTTGTTTATGTTTTTGGATTGTTTCTGAATTGGTATTATGTTATTCGTTTATTTGTTATTGGTTTATTGGAATTGTTTTGTGTTATCCATTGTTGTTTGGTTGGTGTAAGGTTGCTAGTGAGTGTGGGATGACTAGTTATTAGGATAAAAAAATGGGTCGGGTTGTTTCAATAGCCCACATGTATCTTGAGAAATCATCTACAATTACAAATACATATTTGTTCAGAGCAACCGTAGCTGGCGATATTGGTCTGCATAGGTCAGCGTGGAGAAGTTCTAATGGCTTAGACGCACGGTAAGTTGTTGCTTTTGAGAAGGCTTGACGCACTTGTTTCCCTACTAAGCAAGATTCACACAACGTTTTCTCTTCTCTTACTTCAAGCAAACCCTGAACCATCCTCTGTTGAGACATTGATTTGATTTTTAAAAACTTATATGTCCCAACCTTGCATGCCACTTCCATGTGTTCTCCTCTAACCGTGACTACAGACAGATTGGTCTTCTAATCTTGAGATTAATCTTGTACAGACGGTTCGATGATCGCATTACTTTCACTAAAAGTCTCTCGCTTGGATCATGAACTGTCAATGAAACAACCCGACCCATTTTTTTTGTTTTTAATACAATATTAAACTAGTGACCCCATACTTACTAACATCATAACCCTCAGTTAATACAATAGCGGAAATAACAAAATATTAAACAAGCAAATAGTCCAATCTATATATAATGGCAATCCGAATAAATGCCACCAAAAGTTGTGTGTTTTTCAATCTTACCGTTTGGATAATTTTTCGAAAAAAAAAAATCTGTAGAAAAATTGCAATTTTGTGTTTTACGAAAAGTTGTGATTGCTCGTTATAAGGATTTTCATTTTGTAACAACTATTCATTTTAGAGTTGTGTTTATTTTAATATACATATCTTTTGAAATATATATATTTGTATGCTTAAACTGTTTTAATTTGTTTCGCCATGATACAAAATAATATAAATTTTCAATCTCAACGGTTTTTATTGCTTTCTAAATTATTCTCTAGCATTCATTCTTTTAATAATAACCAAATTCCTCCAATATTTGATTTAACAAAATATTTTTGGAATGATAAATACGATTTACAGCTTTTAGTTAATTTTTTAATATAAAAATTTAATAAAAATACCTAGAGTTTTTTTCCAAGAGTTAGATGGATTATATAGTGAGTTTTTGGATTTGACTTTTGAATATGGTAATAAAGATGCCTTCTATTTAAGCAGTTTATATCGGTTGCATACATCGGAATTTGGATTCTGCATTAACATTACTACAAAGTCCAGATCTGAAAAGATATCCTCAAGCTATATGGCTATATCATATATTTTTCATTTGTGTTGGATGCTTTAATTATAGTAAACGTGAAATGAATCCTTTTAAATGGTATTTTTTCCAGATAAAATTTCAACTATTAGAAGAAAAGTAATGATTCTGATTTTGTCACTTCAATATAAAAAGAAGACCTTTTCGTTAAGTAATTTTTTATATTTAGTTTTATAAAATATTACAATTGCATTTGTTCATTGTAGAGTTGTGTCTTTTACCCTAAAATATCTATATAATATATTTATCTAAAAAAAAATCATATGGTTGCGTCTGTTTATTGTAGAGTTATGTCTTTCACAATAAAAATCTATATAATAATAACCATCTGAATAATACTATTAACAGTTTTGAAAAAATTCATATGGTTGTATTTGGTCATTGTAGAGTTGTGTCTTTTACTATAAAAGAATATCATACGGTTGCTTCTCTTCATTGTAGAGTTATGTCTTTTTTTTGTCAACCATTGGGCCACAACAGGCCGATCCATTAGCCAAATCCCTACATTCGTAGGGAGCGGGACTCGATCTTTGGTGTGATGGTGCATTGTGCATTAAGGACTTACTATTGACCACTGCACTAAGGTCACTTCACAGATTTATGTATTTTTGCCATATCTTATTTACAGTTTTTCATTACAATATTATGTTTATCTAAATGTTTATGTCTTTTGAACTCTGTATGTATATATTTGTCTCTTCTTATATAACTAACAAATCAATGAACCACTGTTCGCTGACACAAATTTTTCAGTTCATGCTGAATCTAAATAATATAAATTTTAATATTCAATATCCAGCATTATTCTATAATCTAACTAAAAATTTTAAAAATGATTATGATAATATAGAAATTTAATCAACTTTACTTGTGTAACTTATCGTAACTTTTCGTAAAATTTGTGTTTTTAAAGATTTAACTTTTTTTTTTTAAAAGTTTGCGTATTTTATTTTAATTATTGGTTGATAAATTTTCACTCAAGATAAATTTTATTTTATTTTCAAAATTATTTTACCAGCAATTTGCATTTACTAATTATAATCATTCATTTGATATTCTCAATTAGGATCACTTCATCATAATATTTGTTTATGAGTAATATAAATATCAATAACTGTTATGATGCAAGTTACTCTTTAATATAACTATTCATACAATATCTTATATTTATAATACATACAAATTATAAGTAGAGTTATCTCCATTCATTATGACTTTTCATTTAATAACTTTTAACTAGAATTGAGTCTTTTTACTATATTATTTTTTATTATAAGTTTTATTTTGATGGTTGTATATTTTAACTCAGCTATTTATATGTTTAATATTTATGAAGTTTTAACTCTACTTATTCTTTTCTTCTTTTTGAGATAATTTTTAATTTTATTATTTAGCATATATTTTCAAATGATTTTATAATATAAAATTCAAACTTGAAATTTAATTTAACTTATTTTGAAATACTTCTTCCGCGATATCGCGGGGTTCTGAGTCCTAGTAGAATAAATAACGAATATCAATAATCAATAACAACACCATTACTGTCATAGAGCAGATAATCTAACGACTCAATTCTAGCACCCTAACAGAAGCAAGACATCAACCAGTCGATCCACTAGAACATTCTCCTTTTCATTGTCTTGATTCCACGATCACACATTGCCTGCATCACAAAAAACGATTGAGACGTATGAGTATTATCAGAAATACACAGTGAGGCAATCCTCCCATCTACTGGGCTATACACAGAAGCACACTAGGAAAAACATGTATCAGTCGTTTGCTGAAAGGGTTGGTGTCGACCGACACCCTCCTAGTGTCGACTGACACCCCACCTCGACGACCCAAAAACCCTAGCAGTGTTGACCGACACCTCCACCTGGTGTTGACCCACACCTGCCCAAGTCTTTGCACCGTCTCCACCATGGTGTCGACCGGCATCCACCTGGTGTCGATCGACACCAACCCTGCAGCCGCATTCTGCTCGAAGCTGAAGGTCTGATCTCCGCCTACCACCGCCTCCAATGCGGCCAAGGCTCAATTAGAAGAAACAATAGGCCATAGGAACCACAAATCAACCAAAAACAAGCAAGGAATCAATCAAAAACACTCATAGAACATAGAAACAGAGAATTCTCAAGCTTAGATCAGCCATGGTCATGCACTCACCTCTTGGAAAATACACCACAACATGCCTCTATCATGCCCCTTGTCTCAGATCTCCACCCTCATGGACAAATCCCTCAAGAAACGAATACAGAAGCTTCAGGGAAAGATTTCCAGGAACTCTTAGAAAATTTTCAGGGAACTCTGTCTCTCTCAGATACAAAGGGGGAGAAAAATAGGTGATTAAATCCTAAAAAAGTCGTTCGACACCCATACCACAAATCCAATATTTGGTTCACGGGCGTTAGAGTCAAGTAGTCACACCTCATTCGTACATCACATCCTACTTCAGTAGTCGTTCCTAGACTTAGGATATTGCTCTTAAGTGCAATGATATAGTAGATGTCTGAAACAAGAATTTGTTCACCATTCTTGCTTTCAAACAGAATTGATCATTTGCCGTCTAACTCCTCTTATGTTCTCGTTAAGTTCTAAGAAATACTCCTTGCGTCTAGTCATATGATTACTCATCCCATTGTCAAGATACCACAAACCATCTTCTTTGTTGTAGTTCTTTGGTATGAGTTTGTCTTTGTTTAAGAATACAATTTCATGCATACAGAGACTTTGATCAGCTGTCTTTTAATTTCTCCTCTGTCTCAATCCTGTTTGATTCCTGCAGTTTTTGTACACTCTCTGGGCATGCTGAAGCATAATGACTGGTTTTGTCACATCGGGAACAAACAATTACTTTCTCTTTCTTCTCCTTCTTTTGATTTTGATCAGTGTGATAGTCGGATCATTCTTGTGAATTTTATCTACCCCTGCCTCTGCCTCTTCCTCTATAACCTCGACCTCTTCTTCCACGTCCTTTGCCTCAAAAGTTTATAACTCGTCTGTTGTTTGGAGCTAGAGAACATTAATCTACCTTGTGTATCCTCCTGTTTGTCTTCGGTAAGTATTCTTTCTTCGTAGGCCTTGAATCTTCTTACTATGTCTTCAAAACTTATAAGTGTTGAGATCCAATATTTGCTCGAGCGAAGCAACAAGATGAATAAACTTGCTTCTAGGTAGACTGTTTAGGAACTTTTTCACCAGCTTAGGTTCTTCAATTGATTCTCCAAGTCATGTTGTCTTTGTTGCTATCTCGGATAAATTTCCTGCAAAGTTATCGACCTTGTCTGAATCCACCATCCTTGGCTTCTCAAATTCAGACATGAGAGTCTGTAACTGTGCCTCCTTGACACGATCCTCTCCTAGATTCCTTGGCTTGATTGAATTCCAAATATCTTTTGGAGAAGCCAAATCACCAACTTGCAATATAAGAGCTTCTAGAATAGATTGGAATAACAGGACTATGGCAACATCGTTTATGTTAAGGTCGGCTGAACCTGGTTCTATTGTTTTGCAAACTTTATGAATCCGTAGCATGATCTTTATCCTCATAGACCATACTGTGTAATTTGTGGAGGTAAGTAGAGGACATTGAATAGAGACTGCCTTGTCCAACTCCTATGGACGTGATGAGGCTGTCATTTCTCCCATCGTTTAAGAACAAATCCACAACTCGGATTGCTTTAACCTGATGCTCTGATACCAAATATTGGAATAGAAATTTAGCTTTTTGTATAAGGAATAACTCTCTTTATTAATGTTTAGAAAATATCTCTCTCAAAACTAAACATACAAAGCTCTCTAATCTCTCTTCTATGATTATCACAACTCAACAACCATATTTCTAAAACTAAAATTCCTTTACTAAGCCTAACATAAATAGAAACCGTCTTTTTCTTATTCTTAATGTAATTAGAACTTTTCTTTTTAGCCTATTTATTGACCGACTTGTTAATGATATCTTTGGCTTCAAGCTTCAAAGCTTATCCAAAAGGCATTACCTAAATTTCTATATGTATGTGTGTATGTAGCTCAGAAATGTATTATTGAACCAAAACGTAAAATGCATTTGTGACAAATGACAATGTGGTTTTGAAACTTGGGTAAGAAGATCAACACTTGCTGGAGAAGCTATCGCCGACTTGAATTTTAGGAACCCAAAAATTATATTACGTGATAGTACTGTCGAAAGACACTTATACAAAACTACATAGGAGACGCTATAAGTAGAAGAGATTTGAAGATACGATGTCAACAAAACATGACTTATTGATTACATGAGATTGTCGGAAGACGCGCACGCCACACAATATGAGAAACCCAAGACGTAGTAAAGTGAAAAAAAAGAAGTAAGACAACTTTAAAAAACAAATTTAAAACCGTTGGGTAGAACATGGATCCCGAGTTGATGAAGCATGTTACTGGATTTTCCATGGAACCCAACGATCTGGTGATTATCCTTGTGAAGCACGAAGCATGGTTATACCTCAGTGTTGTACCGAATCCAAAGTATGGAGAGTCCCTTTTGTCGGTCTTGAACCTAAGCATGGTTATACCTCCTAATTTATCATCATAAGTACCCTCCACTGATGTAATTTTTTCAAACGGATCCAGCTTGAACTGCAAAAAAGAAAAACATAATACATGAAGAATGATAATTAAGTTAAACTATATATCTAGAACTTTAAAATAGGGAAATTGAATGAGTGACCTCTTGAACATCAGATAGCATGGTCTTGTTGCCATGATCATCTCCGATGACCACACTAGCGCTTTTGAAGTACATAAACTTGACAAAGCCAATAACGTTTTCGCTTAGTCCAATGTAAATCTTGTTAACACTGTTGAAAGTACCACCGTCGTCCCAAGAAGCTCCTATGTCACCACCTTGTGCTTCTAGTTTCGTCGCATCAGGAGTAGGAGGAAACGGGCGATAATATGCTCCTAGAGCATTAAGAGTATTACCAACACCATTATATCCATAGAACCCAACAAGAGCGCTACCATTCTTCTCCAGCACAAATTTTCTACCACTAGACACACTTCCATATGTTGGAGAGGTTCTCCTTTTGATGTTTTGAATGTCAATGACGTGATCCACGTTATGTTGACACTTTTTGGAGCTGCTAAGGTCCCCTCCACAGACGTGATAAATTCATTTGGATAGTCAAGCACAAACTGCAATCACAAAAAGCTTTGTATAAGCGCCTCAAAGAACCCATATATATATATATATGAAAGGTCGATGACTATTCTTAATTAGTTTCAAAGAATCATGACCTCCAACTCATTTTTAACATCACGTCGGTAGGGAGTCTTTTCCACTTTTCCGCCATTATCGTACTCAAATCTGACAGTATATACAGTATCAAGTATGCTATCTACGTACACCTTTCTTACGCCATCATAATTACAACCATCATCCCAATGCAGTCCTCTAGGATCACCTTGGTATTCCAATTTATTAGGAGTGGCCGTACTGAAATATGCTCCAAGAGACTTTAGGGTTTTGTCGGCATATCCATGAAACCCAACGATCCTATTTCCATTGGATGCAAGTGAAAACTTCCTGCCCTTTTTATACCCCATCATAACAGATCTATTAAGGTTAGTTTTGAGTTGAAGCCCTTGAATGACTTGAGACGCATCATTGTAGTAACATTCAACATATACTAGATATTCCTTTTTTGACTGGTCAATCTCAAACTGCAAAATTTGAAAATATGTTACTACAACATTTAATAGTATACTCAAATAAATGGACATATAGTAATATAATTTCTCAAACATATATAGCTATATACCGATTGTGTGAAACCATCGCCAGAGTCACCACGGATTAATCCACTTTCCAGTTTTCCATTCTTGACATAGTCAGACTTGATGTACAATATGCCTTCAATACCACCTAGTACCTCGATCTTTGATATATTTTCAAGGTCGAATCCATCTTCCCACTTGTTACCTCCAATACCACCTCTTGCTTCCAATCTCGTAGGGGTAATCGAAGTGAAGTAAGCTCCAAGAGTGTATTGTAAATGCAGATTCTGGGACAACTCGCTGTGAGAAACAAGTCGTTGTGCCGAACAGAGTGTTGTGCCAATCAGGAAGCTGCATCAGATCACAAACGTCTGAGTTGCTGACATGGATGCGTAAGCTGACGTGGCAAGACATGAGTGGATGTGATGATGTGTCGAGAAAGATTGCTGACTTGGCATTGAAGATATGGACGAGATTTCACTTGGAGATATGAAGAATATTCTCTACAAAAAATAAGGAAAGGTTAAGGTTGAGGAGCAAGCAGTTTCCGTTTGCTTGGAGATATGAAGAATATTCTCCGCAAGAGTTAAGGAAAGGATAAGGCTGAAAAACAAACAGTTTCCTTATCCCGTGATATTTGGAGATTCGCCTTCCAGGGTTTCTCAAGTCGGGTATAAATATTTTAGGAGTAGGCCACAAGCCAATTTGAGCACTCTAGAATATTGATACAGTTGTAAACTTTGAAGCCACAAAAATAAGGCTTAGAAGGGGTGTTCCCAGTTCTCTGTGACGTTAATCAGGGTGGTGATTAAGTGCGCAGAGAATTGTTTTTTCTTTCTCTTAGATCTACTCTGGTGAGAGTTTAGATAGAAAAGAGAGAGGGTGAGTTTTAATCTCTTAGCTAAAAAGAGAGAGGGTCAGTTTATTCTCTTAGATCTACACAGGTGTGTGTTTAGATAGAAAAGAGAAGAGGGGTCAGATTCATTCTTAGTCGGGTTCAATCCTATTGGGTAGAATAGGTTGAGTAAGGGCCGAGACAAAATTGTATCCTTGTAAAAGATAAATTTTGTTAATAAGATTGAAAAGAAAAGCGTTGGCTTGGCGCGTTCCAAGTGTGAATAAGTGTGTTGTGCTTCTCTATACCCTTTCAATTGGTATCAGAGCAGACGCCTGATAAAAGAGCTGGATATCTTTTCAACAGGTGAGATCCTGCGACGAGGTATGGAGAATCCACAAAAGTTCGTTGACGAGAACAATCCGCTGATGCTTGACGCTGAGCATTATGATGATTGGAAAGCACAAATCAGACAGATGATTCAGAGTCGTGATATGGAAGCCTGGTTCGTTGTTGAAGATGGATGGTCACTTCCAACACTTATGAACATGAGAGGAGAAATTATAATAAACCCCTGTAAGCTGTGGACGGCTGACGAGAAGTTAAAGGGTAAACAGAACGCTGAAGCACTATCTACTATTTTCAGCTGCTTGCCGACGGATCTGTTCGCAATGGTGAAAGAGTGTATGTCGGCAAAAGAAGCTTGGGAACGTTTGGAAGCCTTCTTTGAAGAAACCAGAAGGGTGACGAAGAAAAAATCTGATGTATCACCATCCTGTCATTACAACAGTCAACTAAGCTCCCCTTGTCAAGAAGTTGTAGTACTGAAGAAGGTATACAAGGATAAAAGGCTTGTCAAGGAATTTCTCAGAAGGATATCACATGAATATATTTCTCACAAATCTGATGGTAAAGGTGCTTTAAGTTCTGATGAACAGAAGGTTGATCAGTGTGTGAAATTAGTTCAGAAAAATGAATTGCAGATGAGAAAGAACGATCAGAAGACTGAGGAATCATTCACTCTGAAGACTGTAGAAACTCAGACGTCTGTTCAAGGTAATGAGGAAGCACTGATCAAGAAGCAGTTCAGAAGGCTGAAGGGTGTACAACGTCAACATCAATCTTCATCATCCAGATCTGATGCAGAGAAAGAATCTCAGAGTTCTGAATATCAAGGTTATGGACACCTTCAATCAGAATGTTCCACACTTAAAAGAAGAAGCGTGCTGAAGTGTTACAACTGTCAAGGCTGTGTTCATACGAAATGTTGTCTGACATGGAGTGATATTGATTCAGCCAACAAAGATGATGAGAATCAGAAGTCTATTTTGAAGACTAAGGATGATGTGACTGGCTTATCTGTTGTGAAACAAGTCATCGCTCTGTCTAAGGATCTGATTCTGCAGAAGAAGGAGAATTATGATCTGGTGTCTGAGAATGAAGAGTTGCTTTATAGAGTCTTCACACTTGAGAAATTGTTGTCTGAGGAGAAAGTTATTACGTCTCTGTTGAGACAGCGTCTTGAGGATCAGCTAAGGATTAACAAGAGGCTGAGTAAAAGAGCAAAAGATCTGGACAAGCGGCTGGTCACTCACGAGGATTCTATGATTGCAAACTGTGGTATGAAGAACCATGGAGGAAACTCAAGTGGTGACACAAGTGCAGTGAATGATTCAATAGTGCTGCAAAACAGAGGTGATGCTGTCAAACGAGCGTCTGAGTTCAACCTACAGAAGACTAAACAGATGATTGTTGTGAACAACATGAGAGGGAAACTGCGTCGTTGTTGGTATTGTGAATTGATTGGTCATATTAAGGTTGATTGCTACAGATTTAAGAATCGTGTAAGTCAACTCTTACGCCAGAAGAAGTTTCACAAGGTTGGAAGAAGAGGCAATCATGTTTTCATTAAGAAGAATGATATGTATTGTTATAGTGGATCTTCAAGTACCACAATTTACAATGGTTTACACCTCAAATCGTGGAAGAAAAGACAAGATCAGCAGTTGAGGAAAGAATGTGAAGTGTCAAAGATCTGAACAAAAGAACATGTCGCTGCTATTATACAAGTCGAACCTCCACAAAGCTGCCTGATTCAAGTGTCTAGCTTGTACTATACCACTCACGCATCTGAAGGAGTGTCACAAAATGTTCAACGATACATGCAAGTAAACATCAAGAAGTGTGAAATGAACTGTTATGTGTTGCACACTGCTGATGGTCAACAGACTGTTGTATTGAAGAACTATGGTTGTTCAAGGTACATGACTGTGAATCACGGAAGGCTATACAACTTTGAAGAAGGCTCAGTTGACAAGGTCACTTATGGGGATGAAGTTGTAGGTACAATCAGAGGCAAAGGTGCATCTTAAGGTAAAGACCAGCCCACTATGGAATCTGTCTACCATGTCGATGGTCTAAAAGTCAATCTGATTAACATCAGTCAGTTGTGTGACGAGGGTTTAGATGTTACCTTCACCAAGGAAAGATGTCAGGTGGTTGATGAACGCGACAATATTTGAGTCCAAGGTCAGCGCTCTGATAATAGCTGTTATATATCGAAGTCGTCCAATCCACAAACAAAAGAGTTCAATCAGCAGTGTTCTATGATATCTAGAGACATGATCTGAGAAGGAGTGTATTAACCAGCTGTTGTCAAGTGTAAGCTGTAGCACTCAGAAAACTGTGAGAATCACTTCCATCAAGAAGCTGCTGGAAGGATTCAGGAGGGCAGAGTTGTTGTTTCTGCTGCTATTACACAGAGTTGTTCGGAGGCAGTTAGTGGCGTTGCATGTCAGAGCAAATGGAGTTAAGTTGAAACATGGGCAAAGCTACAGAGGTGGCTACTAAGTTTATAGATGTTATTGAAGGTCAGACTTTGGCTGATAGAATCATTGTGCTGAACGAACTCAATTGTCATTGGTGTCTGTGGGCCTTCAAGAACAGAATAGACAAACGTGGACAAGTTGTGGAGAACAAGGCAAGAGGCAGAGTTTGCTAGAGGCAGCACGTTCACCTTAACACTAGGTAATCAGAAACCTGATAGGTATTGTCTGTGTGCATATTTTCATGCTGTATCATATGGATGTTAGTGGGTTTCCTAGAAATGGCTTCTTTCAGAAGATTGTTTACCTGCAGCAACAGTAAGGCTTTGAGGTATTCATACCAATGCGAGTATACCAAAGGTTTGATCAGTGCATGTGAGTAACAAAGAAGTGGAGATGATACCACACCTATGAGAGTTGGAAATGTTCTATCTTAGAAGATGTTTCAAGAGATTGTCTAAATGGTAACGGGTACGTGGGCTGATCAGTCGTCTGAAGATGTGTTGTTCCATCAAATCAGACATCTGCTATGTACTTGCAAGCTGTGAGTGGTTCAGTGACAATCGTAAAGTATCACACATGCGAGCTGCTGAAAGGAGTGCCAAGTATTTTAAAGGCACATCTAGGGTTGGTGTTGATGAAAGGAGCTAGCAGAAACTTGAAGAGATCTCGGTCTCTGAATCATCGTGAAGGATCTGGTGGATGTTGCCTTCTGAGAACAAATCTGATCTTCTGCTACGCTCAGAAGCTTGTCTAGGTACCTCGTTCAATTTTTAAATATGAGGTTAATGCCTTGGGAACCTGTTTTCATCACCTGATGAGAATCAAACAATTGAGAACAGCGTACGGTACATTCTTAGACCTTGCATCAATGTTGTGTGATAATCGTTTGTTTGTTAATATTGTTGTAGATCATGTGTCACATACTAAAATTACAATTACAGGATCATGAATATTAGTTTATTCATAGTTGTGGAGAAACTGATAAGTAATAGAACATCAGAGTATTGATTTGCGAATTGCTGATTTGTTTACAAAACCATTGGACTTGGATCATCACATGATTCTGAGAAAAGTCATTGGTGTTTGTGGGATCTAATATGTTATGTGAGTTGTGTTGACCAGACACAGGGACATGCATCAGAACAGGCCATGGAATTCCTAGAATGTATAAAAGAGCAACACTCTGTCTAAACGAAGAATCAGTGGAAAACAGCTGCCTGTCATGCCAATTCATATGGGGAATCTCGTAAAACGTTATCGTGAAGGAGGAGGTCAAAGAGCTGAGGAGTGGCATTATTATGCATTCCATTCTGAAAGAAGTACCAGTTGTTTGTAACTTTAAAAAAAAAAAAAAAAAAAAAAAAAAAGGAGTTATGTGGCTGGTACGTCTGCAACAGAGTCCTGAAGAATAATAACAAGGGAATGCACAAATATCCACGGTTGAGAAGTCAAGTGATATCGCTGATAGAAATCAGGAGATTCAGCAGAAGATCGTTCATATCATCAAACTGTGAAGATCATTCATGCCTGTTGGATCTAAGCTCTAAGGTAGTGTATCATGAAAAGTCAAAAAAAAAAAAAAAAAAAAAAAAAAAAAAAGGATGACTTGATACACTCCTGTCAATGCACTCTCCAAAGGAAATTCAAGCTGCCTACTTCACGTTGATGATGAACCATGAGAATCAAAGGCATGCCAGAGCGAAAGACTAGCCACTGATCATGATCATAGAGCTGTTCTTTGAAGATTCACAAAAGGTTGTGGTAGTTTCTGGTGAAGTCCTAAACAAGTGGTTGGCACACATCACATAACAGATCTCAAGGTATGAAAGCTGCTTACTTTAAGAAGTAAAACTAATATACAGGTGCTCTTGATGGTCTATTGCTTTTCTGGTTCCCTCACTTCCTGTGATCAACTATGTTTTGGATGTCTGAGGTTGTGTATAAAAGGCTGAAAAGGAAAAATGTGTTGCAAAATCAATGTTTTGTAGTTAAATTCATATGATTGATTGTTGAACCACGAGGCTGATTGTAAATATTGTTGATAAGAAATGTTTGTATGTTTTCAACAAGTGTGCACTGATGTGTGTGTTAAGTGTTTCAGGTTTAAGCTTTTTTGTTTCGGCCCATAGGAATGATCATGACTCTCTAAGAGGTAAGCTCCAGAAAGCAGCAATGGATCAAGGGTCTAACATCTTTAGTGATGGATTGATCATGGAAGTAAGATCAAAGAGCTGTGTGTTCATCTAACTATTTGGGTGAAAATAAGTGTCCCATGAGTACTGAAGGGTTGGAAGTAGTTGTTACTGCAACCTGGTTCAAGTTGTGAAAGAGCTTCAGAGGATTGTTGTTGAGTCATCATGCGTCTGAGGATGATTTGAAGGACTGATACTCAGTTTGTATTGATATAATGAGTATAGTGTCAGTTCCATGATACGAAGGAATGGAGCTACCTCTTCCAGAGGCTGATGAGTGTTCCTAGGAAGAAGATTGTGCTTGCAAGTTGTTATCATGTCAGTACAACAGGTGGTCGTTCATTTGAGTTCCATCTTTGATCAAAGTATTTGATGCAAGGGACTATTACCAGAAGATGGATTGTGCTATGAAGCAATTGTCTATGTTCCACCAGCTGTTTGACATGTGCAGTATCGTCTGTATCACCTAGAAGACATCTTCTTGAGTTAAGAGAGAATCTGCAGAAGTGGGTTGATACTTCAGTATCGTGAAGTCAACAAAAGAGTGACAGGAGATCATCTCACCCTTGTTGACCTACAGGTGCATATGATTGTGATGAGACATGTTATCAGCAATGAAGACAGAGGTGTGATACTCTGTTGTTAGGATCGTGATACATCCATTGAAGAACGAACATTTGTGGTTGGGTTCACTGATGATGTATGAAGATGTTTGAAGCTGCTGGGCTTCTGAAAAACTGTGTCTGAGATTAAGCCTTACTTATCTAACGGTATATGTGATTTGTGGGGCTAATCTGTCAACTGTCAAGGGTTTGATCAAGATAGTGATTGTTCTTGTAAGGAACTGTGCATTTGGAGTCTCAGAAGACCGATCAACACTCTGTTTGATTATGGTGGAGTAAATGGCTAGACGGGTATTAGACATGTGAGACTGATGATAGTTGAGTTAACAGATGATCATATGTTTGAGTTCCCTACAGATGACGAATTGGAGAAGTGATATGTGCTTAGCTCATCTGATTAGTGAAGCAGAAGTTTGAAAGCATAGATCATGATTAACAAGGTGCTGTTTTTCCTGCAAAGCTTGTGTATGGTCACATCCACACTGTGATTCGACCAAAGTGCTATCTGCTGTTCGAATTCTCGGCTACCAGTGTCCTATTGCCCAACATCCAGTTGTGGTTGCAAGGATAGTCAACATGCCTACAAACAAGAAGCTGTTTCAATAGGCGACTTGACTGATCATCAAAGTGCTTAAGGATGCGAAGCACTGTTAGCAGGTAAGTGATTCCCAATACTCAGAATATTGTTGTGATACATATGTCTGTTTTTGACTTAGTTGATCACTCAAGCTGGGGGAGAATGATTCTGGTTTTGCTTTTTGTTCAACGCCTAATGATAAGGAGTTCTGTACTTATGGGGGAGAATTCTTGAAGCTACTTGGTTTAGCGGGAGAATCATTGTTTATGGGGGAGACTTAATTTATTAATTGGTTGATCTTAGGATGGTGGTGGTTATTGATCTTAGGTTGTTAATGATTGAGAATATGCTAATTGATTAAGTCTGATTAGAGAATTATTAAGAACATGGTTTCCGCTGCAGCCCGCTGGGGTTTCTGATTGTTAGGTTCTTATGCATAATTCTGTTTGAACAAGCTGTTGATTAATTTTGCTAGATAATGTCTGATGTTTTGTCTAGTTGTTGCTTGTTCTGTTTTTGGCTTGTGTTTGTTGGAGTGTCTTTTCAGGTTGAACCAAAGAGATGCTTGAGTATCAAACTCAGTCAAAAAGGGGGAGATTGTAAATGCAGATTCTGGGACAACTCGCTGTGAGGAACAAGTCGTTGTGCCAAACAGAGTGTTGTGCCAATCAGGAAGCTGCATCAGATCACAAACGTCTGAGTTGCTGACATGGCAAGACATGAGTGGATGTGATGATGTGTCGAGAAAGATTGCTGACTTGGCATTGAAGATATGGACGAGATTTCACTTGGAGATATGAAGAATATTCTCTACAAAAAATAAGGAAAGGTTAAGCTTGAGGAGCAAGCAGTTTCCGTTTGCTTGGAGATATGAAAAATATTCTCCGCAAGAGTTAAGGAAAGGATAAGGCTGAAAAACAAACAGTTTCCTTATCCCGTGATATTTGGAGATTCGCCTTCCAGGGTTTCTCAAGTCGTGTATAAATATTCTAGGAGTAGGCCACGAGCCAATTTGAGCACTCTAGAATATTGATACAGTTGTAAACTTCGAAGCCACAAAAATAAGGCTTAGAAGGGGTGTTCCCAGTTCTCTGTGACGTTAATCAGGGTGGTGATTAATCAGGGTGGTGATTAAGTGCGCAGAGAATTGTTTTTTTCTTTCTCTTAGATCTACTCTGGTGAGAGTTTAGATAGAAAAGAGAGAGAGTGAGTTTTAATCTCTTAGCTAAAAAGAGAGAGGGTCAGTTTATTCTCTTAGATCTACACAGGTGTGTGTTTAGATAGAAAAGAGAAGAGGGGTCAGATTCATTCTTAGTCGGGTTCAATCCTATTGGGTAGAATAGGTTGAGTAATGGCCGAGACAAAATTGTATCCTTGTAAAAGATAAATTTTGTTAATAAGATTGAATAGAAAAGCGTTGGCTTGGCGCGTTCCAAGTGTGAATCAGTGTGTTGTGCTTCTCTATACCCTTTCATGTATATTTGTACCCTATCAGATCCATGAAAGCCAATGATCTTCTTTCCTTTGACTGCTAGCGTAAACATAGTACACTCATAATTATACTCCATCAGTTCAGAGGTCCTGAAATTGGTTTTGAATTGAATAGCTTGCAACGCATAGGACTTTGTGTTGTAGTAAGCGTCAACAGATTCAAGGTGTTCATCTCGTAGATTGTTTATCTCAAACTGCAAAATTAGTGAAAATTAAAATGCCACAAAGTCAGCATTAGGCGATGAAAGTGAATTCCTAATTATATATGGACTTAAAAAGAGTTTGAATTAATATTGTTCAATCCGAAGCTCGAAAAGGGACTAGCGCCTGACCAGTTCACCAAAAACTTATCTTTGTATTTTAATTAAATTAGTTTATAATCATACACCCTTGACAAAAGCTGAATTATTCCCTTCATAAACTGAATTATTCCCTTCATAAACTGAATTAGAAGCAAATAAAAAATGACAAAAAATTATTCGGCTGCCTCGTCATATTTACTAGACCAAAATAACATTGACTTTTATATTGACACTAGATTAGGACCCGCCCGATGTGCGGGTTTAGTTTTTTAAAATAAAATAAAATTTAAAAGAATATAAAGTAAATATTTTAGTAATTTATCTATAAAAGTAAATAGATACACCGAGGTATCCAATGTGACATTTAATGTAAAAGTGTGACTCTGCGGTTGAGACTATTAATCATGTTTTCTTTGAATGTCGTTGCTCGTGTGAAGTTTGAGATTTATCTCCGATTCTGGTCTCTGCAGAGAGTTTTACATATGAGTCGGTGTAATCGAATTTGGATTTTGTTTTCTGGAAGGATGCCTCTCAAAAGGGTGATCCTGATCAACTTTTAATTACCATGAATTTTATGGGCAATCTGGAAAACCATAAACAAAAAAAGTTTTTCAAGGTTTATAGATTGAGGCAAATGATATATTTGCTAAGGCTTTGGGCGATAAGTTAGTCTGGGAAGAGGCGCTCTTTACGGTGGTCATGTACGCTCCATCTCCGTCTTCGAATGTCCATGTCTTTCACTGTATCTAAGATGGAGCCTCTTTTCCCCCTGCATTTGGAGTTAGAAGAGTTGTTGTGGGCCATGGAGCGGATACGTGCTGTAGGACTCACTTGTCAACATTTTGAGACTGATTGTGTTGAGTTACTCACTATGGTGCAATCCAAGATTGCCCGTCTTTCTCCAACCTGCTCGATGAGTTTAACTCGCCCTTCCAACTATTCTTCATCTCTTGGATCCCGCGTACGGCAAATACAAAGGCGGAGTATGTTGCATGTGCTTCGCTCTCTTATCTCTGAAGTTTCTTTTGTAAACCCTTCCCTCCGGCTTGGGCAACTAACCCAGGAATTTCCTTTTAATTTATTGTTTGGTTGAAAAAAAGTAAATAGATACACTTTTAGTTAAAGAAAGTAGTTGTAGATGAGTTCAAAGTTATTAAAATAAAATGAAATTTAGCAAAGAATATATATTCAATTCTTTTCGTAAGTAAAAACAATGTATAAAAGTATAGAGATAAACTTTTAGTTATAGAAAATAATTGTATTTTTTGTTATAATACACTAATGTATATCCATTTACAAATATACTATCTACATTACCACTAAAAATGTATTTGTACACACACAAATATTTTACTTGTAAAATATACTCTTTAGTCTTTACTACAACCAACAAATTTTATTTATGAACACATTAAATAACCTATTATATATCTCTTTACTTTAATATTTTCATAGTTACAAAAACACATACGTTAATCTTACATACTCATATCATATATATATATATATACAATAACAGTCTTTTGAATAAATTATTTGATTGGTGAAAAAATATGAGACGATTTATTATTATTTCTTCTATTCAACAATCTTTTCTTTTTGTAAAGATGAGTATTTACATTTTTTAAACAGTAATTAATTGTATAATTTTCATAATCATTTATTTATCTTATAAAACAAAAGTAATCATTTTTCTTGTAAAATTAGCAACTTAAAATTAAAATAAGTAAACAATATTATAATTTCAAATTTTGAATTTCTATTTATTAGGTTTTCTTTTCCCTATTTTACTTTTATATAAAAAAAAATTATGGTAGGTTTTGAATTTTTACATTTTTATTTTTAAAATTTTTAAATTTAGAATTGACACGTGTTAACATCTGAATGATACAACTGACACATGTCACGATATTGTTAATGAGTAATTTTGATTTTCAACTTCAACAATCTTTTTCTTTTTGTAAAAGTGAGTATTTACATTTTTTTTAAACAGTAATTAAGTGTATAATTTTCACAATCATTTATTTATCTTATAAAAAAGTAATCATTTTTCTTGTAAAATTAGCAACTTAAAATTAAAATTAGTAAACAATATTATAATTTCGAATTTCGAATTATTATTTATTAGATTTTTTTCTCTATTTTACTTATATATATAAAATCTTTTTATGGTAAGTTTTGAATTTTTATATTTTTATTTTTAAAATTTTTAATAAATTTAGAATTGTCACGTGTTAACATCTGAATGATACAATTGACACATGTCACGATCTCAAATTTGTTTCTAATTCATGTAGATTAGTAAAATAGTAAAAATCAAATTTGTTTCTATATTTATTTTTGACACGTGTCAACATCTTATCAATATTTTTGACATGTGTCATGATCTCATTAATAAGAAATTTTGTCATTGAACTTTATATAATAAGATATTTTGCCAATATCAAAAAGTCTGTGATTTTGACCGCGTAGACGCCTAGCCTAGATATCCGATTTTTAGGATATTGATATGTCGACATACCGTTTGTGTGAAACCATAGTCAAAGAAACCATGGATTGATCCATCTTCCGGTTTTCCACTATTCACATAGTTGAAATACAAGGATCCTATGCCTTGACGACCTCCTTGTACGTATATTTTTGTTACATCATCATGGTCCGATCCATCATCCCACAGATTACGTTCATCTAACTTGATTCCTTTTGCTCCCAACTTTTGGATCATCTTGAACTGACGATATGCAATCTTTAAAATTAAAAAATAAAATAAAAAACATATATAATGTCAAGCGAAGAACCAACACAACCAATTGCTGAAAGGAGCTGCGGGAAAAACAAATTGAAGTGTGGTTGTATGTATAACCTTAGCTACCATGGATTTATAGAGAGAAGATATGTAAGGGAAGGATATAAGTGTAATTAGTAGTGTACAAAACCCTTCTGTGTATGCTGTATATATATTGTATTTCATTCTATCAATAATACTCAAGACATTCCTTACATGGTATCAGAGCAGTAGGATCCTAAACCTAAAATTTTTTTTTTTACGCCGCCTTCATACTTCTTCTTCTTCTTCGCTCCTCTCTTCTCCTTTCTCAATGGCTGCTCCTCCTTCTGATATCATAAACACTGCTTTTGCATCCCAACTTCACAATATCAATATGTCTAATGTCACAAAACTCACAGCTTCTAACTATCTGATGTGGAACCGTCAGGTACGCGCATTGCTTGCCGGATACGGTCTTGCTGGTTTCCTTGATGGCACCACGGTTGCTCCAGCCACAACCGTTCTCTCCGCTGGCAATACCATTCCCAATCCGGCGTATGATCTCTGGGTTCGACAAGATCAATTGCTTGTCGCCAGTATCCTTGGCTCGATCTCCATCGAAGTTCAACCCATCCTCTCCAAAGCGTCCACCTCGTCTCAGATCTGGACTCTTCTCTCTTCCACATATGCCAAACCAACTTGGGGTCACATCAAACAGCTTCGAGAACAGATCAAACAATGGAAGAAAGGTACACGCACTGTTGATGAATATGTTCAGGGACTTGTTGCTCGTTTTGATCACCTCGCTACTCTTGGCAAACCATACGAACACGAGGAGCAGATTGAGTATCTTCTTGGTGGTCTACCGGAAGATTACAAACCTATCATTGATCAGATTGATGGTCGTGACACTCCTCCTTCCATTCCCACGATTCATGAAAAGCTTATCAACTTTGAGTTGAAGCTTCTTTCGCAAGTCTCTTCATCGGTGGTCCCAGTCACAGCTAATGAACATAAGGTGATATTTAAATTTCTACGTACAACTTTTAAAAATATGCTTATTTTACGTTTACAACAATAGATTTTAAAAAGATCTTACTTAAGGTTAATTAAAACATTGGTGCGAATAAAAAGGCAATCCTGCTAATTGGGGAGAAAAGAAAAGAGCTGACCTCAGAAGATGAAGATCGAACTGCTGTGTTGATCCGCGCAAGTCTGGCGATGGACTTGTCTTTTTTTTATACACAATGTCTGGCCATTTTTCCCCAATGTATATTTGTATTATGATATATGAGGCTGCTGGTTGCAAGATTAAATACTAAATTTGTAGAAAGAGAATCTAATTGTAAATTAATAGCAATAATTGTTCAATGACAACGTGAAGTCTTCCTTAAACAAACGATTATTTTAAAACGACCTTGCATCTCTTGGACTGCGTAGACTTTGTATTTTTTTATGATGACGAACCAACTGGTAAAACTTGTAGGTGGAAATTGGAATTCACCATAAAGGGTGTCCACATTGGTTAGTCGCATACCAAACTGATCTGCACTACAAGAAATATCAACATTGATATAGCACAAGAAGATAGCTCATATTTCGTTACTGCTATGAAAGATAAAAAAAAAAATATTTTAGTTACCATATAATAACACTAAAACGATGTTAAGATAGAAAATCACCAAATTAAGAAGTAAAATTACTTATTCCACCAAATATTTTGGGGAAAATAGACTTAAGCGCTATGTTTCAGATCCAAAAATTTTAAGTACCAAAAACCTTATTATTCCCCAAACATAAAAGTATAAAACATAACTTAGAAAATAAAAATAGCCCCCAAACATCCCCGCCGTCTATCTCCACCCCTCCTCTCCTCGAGACCCATCTCCTCACACAATCCTCGTCGTCTCAGATTTATTCCTCTACCCGTCTACCGTCCCCGCCGCTATGGCTGAAGCATCGTCTATCTCCACCCCTCCTCCCCTCAGTCTCTATCACATATCTATACCCAGACCCTTAACCCATCTGACCCAAACCCAAACCTAATGTTACCTGCCGATACCCTAATGTTAAACCCATCTCTCCCCCACCCGCCAGCGTCTTGAGATCGTGTTCTAATGGTGACGAGAGCGCAAGATGATGGTCGGTCATCTACTACTAAATAAATTTGTAAGTCGAATTTGCTTTTTGAATTTGTTGTGGTTTCAACAGATCGAACTCAAAAGCCATGGGTTCCTTTTTCCAGATAGAGAGTATCTATCTATGGTCGAATTACTCGGTCAGGGTTTGTTCTCAGACCTCCTCTATTTTATTGACCTTTGATTCTTTTCAGCATTCAAATAATAGAAGCTAGGGAGCCAACCAGTTGACCTTACTAAGCACCCTTCTGGGATTGTTCCTACTCTTCAGTGAGTTCTCTTATGTGTCTCTTGTATATATTTCCAGCAAGCTTGATCTTAAAGCCATTGCTTTGCAGGCGAGGATTACTAAACAAAATCCCAAGGTTTGCTTTTTTTTTCTTTTTTTCTTTTCGTGATACTTTATTTTAGTAAATCTTAATTGAAGTTCTGCATATGTAATTGATATGTTTATCTATTGATTATGAAATCTGATTGGCTATATATTCAGATTTTTGGATTGTAGTTAAGTTGTGTTAGTTTTTTTCTTTGTCTCAGATTCAGCTGTGGTGGACAGTGTTAAGAGGCTATTTACCTATAAAGAGCTAACGGACATAACTGAAGAATTTAAGCGATAAATACTCGGTGAAGGAGGGTTTTAATCAATGGTCGCGTTGCTGTTAAGTAGCTCAAGGTGGGTAGAGGACTAGGGGACAGTGAGGTTAAGACATAGGTCAAAATCATTAGCCATGTTCACCATCACCATATGGTTTCTCTTGTTTGCTACTGCATTTCGATTTAATTTCATATACAAGTTTTTTTCTTACTTACATGTGTTCTGTTTTTTACAGGGAATGGACTAAAGGTTAATATCACTCTCATGTGCCTGGAGTCGTTGAGAAAGCAGGAGCTGAAGTCAAAGGGTGTTGAAGAGTCACTTAGCGGTGAGCCGGTGAGTATGCATAAATGATATGTTTGGATCTCACCCCTGTTCTTACCTTGATGATGAGTTTGTGTATACTTGTAAAATCTATACAAAATGCTGGATTCGTTTGTTAATGTAATATGTAATTGGACTTTTATTGACCAATCTTTCTGTGATGGTAAGTGATTTTCTTGTTTCGTTGACTTATGCAGAGGTATATTTAGAAACACAACTAGGTCGAGCTATATGCTGATATGCACTTGGAATGGGATTGGACTGTTGTAACAATCTCTAAGCTCTTGAAGAACAATGGACTAGAAACAAAGAAGAGTATGTAAAATCTCCTTTCTCATCATCAACAATTATTTTTTCGTAAATCATAATTCAATAATCTGTTTCCTCTCTGTTTCGTGTTTAACAACAGAAGTGTTAACGTTGAATGTGGGAATGAAAGATGAAATCAAAGGAAGCATAGTCCAGAAGACTAAGGCAAGTTTCTTTTACACTCACTTGCTTTACTCATACAGAGACAATCAACAACAAAGAAGAGAACCAAACCGCGCCTAGAGGATATGGAGAAGACATTGAGCTCAGAATTGCTTGGAATGTGACATCAACCTAAGTTCTTGGAGGGAGTTACTTGGGAAACGAATGGAAGAAGCCTTTTTTGAATGTTTAAGTTCTTGTGTGAGAGTTACTTCTTGTTTTCTTGATTAGTGTTTTTTTTTTGTTGGCCATTATTGTACTTGGGAATGTTATGTAAGATGTGTTTGGTTAATGTAATAATAATTTTATGTATTTTTATATGTAAATCCAATTAAATAAATTTTGGAAAACAAAATTCAATAGAAGAAATTATACAATTAAATATTCATATAGCCAAATAATAGTGCTATGACACTATAATAGAACAACTTACGATAGCATAAAAAAAAAGTGCTATTGTATAGGGTGACCCTATTATAGTTGGGGCAGAGATAGTGTTTGATAATTCGATATCAATGACATATGATGACAGTTTTCTAGTGCTAACAAAGCCTATATTTTTTGTAGTGAGCTGTAATATTTATAACAACCAGTACTACTAATAAGTTTAAAGATGAGCTTGTCATCCAGAGAATAGAGCTAAAATAGGATAAGTATTAAAAATCATGATGAATACTATACATGAAGACGAAAATAAATTGCAAAATGACATAATTTTTTTTTTTTTTTTTTGAACCTTTAAACAATACTGTATGTATGTATATATCGGTACTCTATAGCTTTTAACCATATTAAACCATTGTATTAAAGTGTGATTTTTCACCATACAATTTTTTTTTTGTCAACCAAACACTATTTAAAAAATAACTCCACGGTTAGTAGTCCAAGCTAGAAGGAAATTGTTTACAAAAGAAATAGCAGAAATTAAAGATCTAGACAAGCGAGCAAGGCAATCCGCTTCCAGATTCGAGGAAGTAGGAATCTTCGACAAGAAAAAAAGTAGAAAAGTCGTCCTTAGCATGTGGAAATCGTCTAAGAGATTAGAGAAGGCAGGTCTCTTCAGGAGCTTGAATCATCGCTACTAACTCTGCACGATCCGTTGCGAAGGACCGAAAAACAACTCCGTTTCACCATACAATATATACGTATATACCATAGTTTAGAACACTGCGTTCAGTTGATGTCGAACTGGCCATCGAGATTGTAAAATCTTCTACATATTGGAATTATGCAGTTTTTTTATTAAACGAATTTATGCGGTTACAATTTATTTGGAGGCTTAGTAGAAGAATATATATAGACATATACACAAAAATGGAGCAACTAATCACTATTGTTAAAAAACGCTAAGTGGTGACTGAACGCCTAACACCTAAAATATCTAATCAAAGTTTAGATGGATTGAAAGAATTAAGCATTTACAATATAAATTGTAAATATGATATTATTTATAAAAGTTATACAAAAAATCAATTAGAAAAGTAAATGTATTATATTGTAAACAAGAGTTAGACAAAAGAAAATTGTTTAGTTCATATCAAATTAACAACATGTTAAAATTTATAGCCATACATACATGTATACGAAGTTAAAACTTACAAATTTATGTCTATGTAATTAGAAATTTGAAAAATGCACTGAAAATAAAAATAATATTCCCTTTGTATCATAAATGATGATTTTCTAGGATTCATTTTTGTATCACAAAAATTGATTTTCGGTAAATTTTTAGTATCATTTAATGTTACGAAATTGTAAATTTCAAGATTCATTAATTGAGAATTTAAAATTTTGATGAATTACTATTGTTTAATAGTTATGAGAAATATGTTATTATAGATAAATAATGCATTTGTAGTTAAACATTGAATGTTTTCTTAGTTTAGGTAAATTCCTAGAAAATCATCTATACTTGTATTTTTGTTCAAAAATATGTTTTTGTTAACATTTACCATTGAATGCCATTAAATGCTTATATTCATATCCAAACAAGTTTAGTTAACTTTTTCTGTTATTTTTATAACCAAACACAATTAAAATATTTTAAATATTTATATATATAATGTTCTACAATTGGTGAAGTGACCTTAGTGCAGTGGTCAATGGTAAGTCTTTAATGCACAAGACACCATCACACCAGAGATCGAGTCCTGTTCTCTACGAATATAGGGATTTGGCTAATGGGTCGGCATGTTGTAGTCCAATGGTAAGGAAAAAAAAATGTTCTACAATTAATATAAATATTTAGAAGATTCTTTCTAGATTAAAAAAATTTATTCCATCTCTTTTTGATTTTAAATTTTAAAAGTATCGAATCATCATATAATAAATAAAGTTAATAAAAACGTAACTTTTCTGCGTATATTGTAAAGTCCAATAATCCAAACCAGACGTGTGGCAGAAGTTAGGGTTATCCTTAGCTTTTGAAATGAAGAGTCTGAGAGAGAAAAGACAACTTCAATGATGCGCAGTATATGTAGAACTAGAAAGAAAAATTAAAAGATATTTCACATCACATTTTGGGCTTAGGTCTCTCTTTGAATCTACAATACTTAGTATTTGTGTGGGGCTTTTTTGTTTTGGTTTTTGTTATAGGGTTTGTGTGGGGCTTTTGTCCGGAGGTTATACAAGTTTTCTCAAAATTTGTGAATATTTGAATATTCTGATAGTTATTACTAGTTGTATCTAAATTGTGAAGATCTTTTAAGGCTCACCACCAGAAGTTTGTATAAGATAATACATAAATTTTCTCTGTTTGAATTCAATCTTTCCTTGACGTGAACTCATTTAAGTTGACAAGAGACTGTGTTAAATTGGGAATGGAGATATTAGACAAAGCTTTGCAAACTAATATATGAAGCTCGACGATGATGAGCCCTCAATTCTTCCAAACCAGCCAAAATATTGTTCGAGTGAAAAGTAAAAGTAAACGTAATTTGAGCGTTGGAATGTTACTGACTCTTACCAAAAGATGTCTTACATGATACTTAATATGCTTACAATAAGAAGAATTGACCTAGTTTTAATTTCACTAGCTAAATCCATATTTCCAGAAAACGTCTAACAGTCAATTCTTTATTTGAAAACTTATACGAACCAATGTATTAGTTTAAAAGGTCTAACTTGTGTTAAAATAAATAACGGATGCACGAGTTTAATTATACGAACCAATGTATTATTTTATTTTTTGTTAAAGGGTTTCGAACCAATGTTTTTTTTTTTTTTTTGTTCAAAGTGGTTTCGAACCAATGTATTATATATATATATATATATATATATATATATATATATATATATTTTTTTTTTGTCAACAAAAGAATCAGCTCAAACGAGACAATGTGAAGGAGATAGGCGCGCTTGGCGAGCCAAAGAATCCGCTTTTACATTTGCATTTCTAGAAATATGAAATAAAAAGAAAGAAGAGAACTCCTCCTGGTCCGTCTTGATTTCCTCCAAATATGTTGCAAAGGCTGGCCAGTCTTGAGGGGAAGACACCATCTTCACCAGATCCAAACTGTACGTAAAGAAAGCCACCTCTCTAAAGTCGTGGCCAATCATACACCGCATCGCCCAGCTGAAAGCTTCCACTTCTGCATGTAGGGGAGATAGACTGCGCCGAAAATTGGTTGCTCCTAGAATTGGTGGGGAGCCTTGCGAAGAAGTACAAAACCATACTGCACCCACAAAAACATCTGTTTCTTTCCAAGAGCCATCAACAAAGCATTGATAGCCTGAATAAACCAATGGAAGAGGAGGGTTCCGCCGACGGAGCGGAGGACCCGAAACCATAGGGGAGGGATTATCCTCCTCTCCCTCATCTTCCACCTGGGCCTGAAACCAAGAAGTCGCTTCCCCTTGCGCTATCCGCACAATATCATCCGGCCGTTCCGTCTGATTCTCAAACACACAAGCATTTCTTGCTTTCCAGATATACCACATAAGCCACGGGAAAACCGCTACATGGAACCCGGATTCGTAGGTCCCAAAAAGTGATACACATTTGCATAAATAGAAGCCGTTGGAAATTGGTTAGGCCCCATAGGAACATGGGCCAAAGCCCAGACCTGAGCAGGCGGACACACAAAAATAGCATGATTAACAGTCTCCTCAGCCGCCCCACACCGCATACATCCAACGTCACATTCTATGCCCCTCCGTCTCAAATTTGCCGACACCGAAATACTACCCGATAGCACTTGCCACATGAAATGTTTTAGCTTTGGGGGACAATAAACCTGCCAAACCTTAGCAAGAAGCGGGGTGATCTCAGGACCACACCCACTAGCCTGGAAAGTGTTTGGAATACCCTGACGTGCTGTTTCATACCCTGACTTAACCGTATATTTACCAGACTTTGTAAAATGCCACCCTAAAGAGTCTGCCATCGGCAGACTACTGAAGTGAATAGCCTCTATCAAAGCGACATCTGCCGGATCGAAATGTTCAACAAGCCGATCCCGACGCCAAGAGTTCGTGTGATGATCCATAAACTGAGATAATCCAAGAGATGGGTCCATGAGCGGACCGTTACATAAAGCTGGTCTTGGGAATTGAGCTGGTACCCAGGGATCAGTCCATATAGAAATGGTGTCCCCTGAGCCAACCCGTTTAATAAGCCCTTTGTTTACCAGAGATCGAGCAGACACGATGCTTCTCCACCCATAGGAAGGAGAGTAGGACCGTATTTCCAGTGGACTGGAGTTCCGGTAATACCTACTTTTAAAAACCCTGGCGAATAGTGAGTCTGGTACCTCAATCAATCGCCGTAACTGTTTTGCCAACAAAGCCGTGTTAAAATCATCAACATTCTTAAAACCCAAGCCACCCATCTGCTTGGAACAACAAAGCCTCTCCCAGGCTATCCAATGCATACCCCCAGACTGACCATTAGAACTCCACCAGAAATTCGCCACCGCACTAGTGAGCTTGGATGTTATCGTTTTCGGCAAACGGTAACAAGACATCACAAAAGTTGGAACCGCCGTCGCAACAGATTTGATCATTACCTCCTTCCCCCCATTTGGACAATAACTTGGCCGACCAACCAGTGGTCCGGTCCTGTAACCTGTCCCGAACATAAGAAAAGACCTTTGTTTTCGAACCTCCCAAACTCTCCGGGATCCCTAAGTATGACCCCATACCTCCCAGGTTTGTAATACCAAGGACCCCTGCATCTCCAACCTAACCTGGTCAGCCACAGTATGTCCGAACTGCAGTGAAGATTTTGTAAAATTTATCTGTTGACCCGAAACAGCCTCATATTGCTTGAGGATGTCCAGAACCACACCACATTGCTCCTTATCCGCTTTACAAAAAAAGAGACTATCATCCGCAAACAACAAATGTGTTATCGGCGGACACTTATTTGCCACCTTAATGCCTGTAATCCGCTTATCGGCCTCCACCTTCCGAATATTAGCAATTAAAACCTCCATACAAAGAATGAACAAATAATGGGATAGAGGATCACCCTGCCGGAGGCCCCGCCCTGGTAAGATTTGACCATTAGGTTGCCCATTAATAAAGACCTTGTATTCCACCGAAGAAACGCAATACAAAATCCATGAAATCCAGATCTCCGCGAATCCCATTTTCCTCAATAATGCCTCCAGAAAACCCCACTCAACCCTGTCATATGCCTTGCTCATATCAGTCTTGATAGCCATGAACTTCCCTTTACAGGAATTATTGGTTCTCAATCCGTGAAACATCTCCTGAGCTATAAGAATGTTATCCGAAATCAACCGTCCAGGTACAAACGCAGATTGCGTTTCCGAGATGAGACCAGGGAGGATCTCCTTAAGTCTGTTACACAGAACTTTCGACAGGACCTTATATCCCACATTGCATAAGCTGATGGGACGTAACTCCGCCATCCGGATCGGTTTAGCCACCTTTGGGATAAGACAAATGTGTGTTTGATTTAACCGCTTGTCAAACATGCCCTCCTCAAAAAACTGATTCACCAGAGCCACCAGATCATCCTTAATAATCCGCCATGCATTCTGGAAAAACAAGGCGGTCATTCCATCAGGCCCTGGAGCCTTATCCGAATGCATCATAAATAAAGCCCGACGGACCTCTAACTCTGTGGCAGGGGCCGTCAACCTGACGTTATCTGCCTCCGTAATAACCGTGTTGACTTCCTGTAAAGCATCCTCAAAATTTTCCGGTTGGATCGAGGAAAACAACTTCTCAAAGTATGACACTGCCATATTGCAAATTGCGTCATCCTCCGTAGACCAGACATCATGTTTGTCGAAGAGACCGACAATCCGGTTATGGGCCCGTTGTTGCTTGGTTTGGGCCTGAAAATACTTGGTATTTTTGTCCCCCACCCACATCCACCTATTCCTACTCTTAAGATACCAATGGATCTCCTCATCCCGATAAGCCTCTCGCAGACGACTGCTGAGATCCGAGATCACCTCCGGGGTGGACAAGTCATCAGCCTGTGCCAACTCCAATTGCCTTTTTAGATCCTCAATCACCTCCCGACCATACGGAACCTGTGCTTTACGCCATCTTGAGATCTCCTGTCCACAGCTGATGATTTTCCCAGCAAAGTCCTGGTCCCGGTCTGGGTCTCCACCCCAACCCGAAGCGATAGCATCCATTAAACCATCTTTTCCTACCCAACGACGGTCAAACATAAAACACCTACGCCCCCTCGGTCGCTTTGCACCAATACTGGTCACAAGAGGTTTATGATCAGAAGCAATCATAGGGAGGTATTCTGTAACCGTATCCGGAAATAAATCATGCCAATTCTCATTCCCTAGAGCCCTATCCAACCGACACCGTATAGGTTTTTTATCTCGCCAACCTCGCCAGGATAGACAGTCCCCCAAATAGAGGAATTCCGAAAAACCACAATCCCGAATCATCCCATTAAAAGAAAGAAAAGATGAGGCCGGACGAAGCTTCCCGCCGCGTTTCTCATGATTACCGGTTAATTCATTTAGATAGCCAGTTATAAACCAAGGAGTTGAACGATTAGCACTAATACGTAACAACCGTTCCCAAACCAAATCTCTGTTCTTTGGAACAGGATCACCATAAACAAAGGATAAATGTATAATGTGTCCCTTATAAACCGCTTCAACATCAATCATTCAATTTGATTCAAATAAAATAGAAACATTGAAATCATCTTTATTATAAAACAAAGCTAAACCCCGCTACATCCCACGGGATCCACAGTTAACAAATTTTTATAACCAAAGTGACCTACAAATTTATCCAAATGAGAAGAAGATTGTTTTGTTTCCATAAGAAATAAAAAATCTGGCCTATGTTTATTCCAGAGATCTCTAAGATTCCCGATAGTGGCCTTATTCCCAAGCCCTTGGCAATTCCAACTTAATACATTCATTTAAAAATTTTAGGTTTTGGTGGTTTTCCCCACCTAGGCCCCCTTAACCCCTTCCCGGGCCTTGGAGCCATTTCTGGATTCGCCATTCCCTGGCCCATGAGTTGGCCGCTTCCTTGGGGACATAAGAATTTGTGCATTACGCTTCTTAGCACTGACCCCACAAAGAACCACTCATTTACCTTTTCTGCTCTTATCACCCGGAACCAAGGGAAGAGTATCCGCGAGTGAATGCTCAATTTTTGCTTCCCCAATAGCACCATCCTCACACTCCATGTCGTCCTCAGAGGCGAGACCATCAACCTTGTCGTCCTCTAGCTCACCACCAAAACCGTCATCGCCTGCATCCTGCTCAGCCCCTTCCTCTAGCCCCATCGTATCCATACTCGCACCCAGAGCCTCTTGTACCAACACAGATGTTTCCGAGTCCCCAGAATCACCAACAAAAGCATCTTTCTCCTGAGAACCGGGACCCTGTTCCTCAAAACCCGACCCCTGCTGCTCAACCAACATTTGTTCTTGAGCCACGTCGCAATGCTCATCCTGCACCATCTCCTCTGAACCCGGTGCGGAAGAGCCCACACCCTGTTCCCCATTACTAGACGTTTGCAATCCAGTCGGAGACCCTCCCTGAGCGACAACCGGACCCACCGTTTGCACAATGGCAGCCGTTGCTTGAGTAGCAACCTCTCCCTCAAGAGATGGACCGGCGGAGCTTTGAGCCGAGATCCGCTGACTCGTCCCTCCACCCAGCAGAGGAGAAGGCAAAATTTGACCCTCCTCAGCAACATCATTCTCCCCTGCGGGAGGAACCATAGCACCCACAGCGACACCCCCATCCTGGAAAAGAGCTCTCTGGACCACCCTCTGCTGTACGTCGCATGAACTTTTTTTTTTTATAATCATCCACAAAAATAAAGAATATATGCTTTGAGATAACATCGTAGTATATATGCATTATCCAAGTTGATTCGTTAGCCTTTGATTCTCTTAAGTGGAGACTTTGTTATGAATTTGGAAAATATTTATATAGAACACATAAAAAATCTTGCATTGAGGTAAAAGCTTCGTCTCCCATAAGCATAAAAACATCTTTTGCGTCATTAAACATGCACAAAACTAGTTTAATTTAATCCAAGAGCTTAATTTCAATAACAGTTTATTTAGAATTTACAGTAAAACCTCTATAAATTAATAATGTTGGGACCAAGACATTTTATTAATTTATAATGATATTAATTTATCTATAAATTAATAATTATTAATTTACACTATAAAATAATAATTATTAATTTATAGATATATTTTTAATTGTTTAAATTTTAAAAAATTATGAATTTAGACAATTTTAGCAAAATAAGATTGGATTTTTGAATGTTGTAAATTTTATGGTTTAAGAATTGAACTTGTAATATTTAGAAAATATTATTGACAATTAATTATAAATACTATAGACAAATTATCAAATTGTAAATGATGCATATATAAAAATTGAAAATTTTAAAAATTTAACTATTTTTATGTCATGTTATAGAATATTTTAAAGATATAGTTATAGTTTGAAAATACAACATTACAATTGTTCTATAGAAATGAGCTTTAGGAGAAACATACATTATTATATCACTATATATATATATATATTTTTTTTTTTTTCAACTATTGGGCCACAACTGGCCGGCCCATTAGCCAAATTCTTACATTCGTAGGAACCGGGATTCGATCCCAGGTGTGATGGTGCCTTCTACAAATGGACTTATCTACTACCACTGCACTAAGGTCATTTTACCACTATATATATATATATATATGTAAACTTACATGATTATTAATTTATGATATTATTGGAACCATATTTTATATGGGGATTTCAAAAAATTATTATCTTATTATCTTATCGAATTTTGTTAACTTTTACATTGACCCGACTTGGGACCAGCAAAATTTATTAATTTATAGTGTTTATTAATTTATAGGGTATTAATTTATAGAGGTTTTACTGTATCATGAATTTATAGTGATTTATAGATACAAAGTCGAGCTTTCATATTACCAAATACCAACTAGAATAAATACCAATGAAAAGGAACAAAAAAAAAGCACCAATCAGAAAATATGTCTGATCAGATACCTAAAACGAAGCTAAACCCAGTTTCGATGGCACAGAAACTCTATCACTGATAACAAAACTCCACTAACTAAGCATGTTCATATATATATATATATACAGTAAAATCTCTATAAATTAATACTCTATAAGTTAATAAACACTATAAATTAATAAATTTTGTTGGTCCCAAGTCGGACCAGTGTAAAAATTAACAAAATTTGATAAGATAATAAGATAATAATTTTCTTGAAATCCTCATGTAAAATATGGTCCCAATAGTATCATAAATTAATAATCATGTAAATTTACACACATATATATATATATACTGATATAATAATGTATGTTTCTCTTAAAGCTCATTTCTATAGAACAATTTTAATGTTGTATTTTCAAACTATAACTATATCTCTAAAATATTCTATAACATGTCATAAAAATAGTTAAATTTTTAAAGTTTTCAATTTTTAGATATGCATATATATATATATATTTACATTTTTGGAGATAATTATAAAATAAATCCTGAAGTTCAGTACTATTTACAGGGAATGCCACTGACATTAAATATTTAATTAAATTCTTTTTTTACTAAAAACTAATTGTTCAAAATAGTAATTGTTATAGGAGCATCTGCCATAAATTTTGGTTTAATTGTTATAAATAAATCCGAAATATATTTATAGAAACTAATTAGTTCTACCTAAATTATTAAATAAAATAAATATACCTTTTATATTTTAACACCATTTCAAAAAAATGATTATTTCTATGTTAAACTTAATAAAAATTAAAATGTTATGAATCTTTAGATTTATAAATGTTAAAAATCTCATAAAACAGGATTTATTTCAAAACGGGTTATAGCAACATTAGCATAAATTTTAAATATTATTAATCAAATGCTAGAACATGGGTAAAATTTTAATTAATGTATAAATATAAGCGATAGAGATTTAAAATATGCAAAACATTAGTCATATACTCATATATATATATATAGTTAATCTACTAATCAAATTATATTTTTCTTTTCTAAAATAAAATATAGCTCCGCGGTGTATCGCGGGGTAAAATCTAGTCATTTACAATTTGATAATTTGACAGACTATTAAAATAGGACAACTGATATTATTATTCATAAATTTGAATTTGTGTATGTCATATGTATAAGTCAATTTATCTATAGTATTTGTAATTAATTTTTAATAATGTTTTCTAAATATTACAAGTTTAATTGTATTTGCTTAAAAACATTTGAATATTCTTTAAAAATCAGAGTTGTATTCTCTCACTACTTCGGTTAATTAATCCAAAAATGGCAAAGAAAAATATTAATAGCCAATAATTAAAAGAGCAAATTTAGGGAACAAACATGCGCACAAAGTTTTCAAACATCACCATGATGATTACAATGCACATGCACAGCATAAAACACTCTTTTTATTACTTTACTAATTTACCATAAACACTTTTCATTATCCCTTTTCTACCCATACCTTCTTTTTTCTTCTTTCTAATTTTATATTTATTCCTCTTGAAAATAGTAAATTCCTTTTGTTTTTTTTTACATAAAGTTTTCTTGAAAAGACACAAAAATTCTAAAACGTACACACATTAATAAGGCACGTGGCATTTTTGTGTGGTTATGAAGTAGGAATAATTTGATTTTCATTGAGATTTGTCACACAAAGAAAAAAGAAAAAAAAGCTTCAAGTCAATGTAGAAAAAGACGAAAAAATGCTATCAATGAGATCAAAGGAACACTCAAAAACCTCTTTCTTCCGCACATGTCTGACTCTCTCATAGGCGTAAATCGCTCTGTCAAATATCTCCCTGACCAAAGAGACAGAGTTGCCTCCACGTTTGTCCAGACAAGACTCACTCTCTCTCTCTCTCTCTCTCTCTCTCTCTCTCTCTTCCCTTTCACCACATTCCCCTTCTCTTCTCTTTCTCTCTTTTCCCACTTTAACCTCTTTTGCTTAACCTGCTTCCCAATTTCGAATCTTCCGCGTGAAAAAAAAAGTTGCAAAGTTTGGAACTTTCTACACTTTGTTCTGCTCTGAATTGTGCGTGTAGCTTCATTTCGGCTTAAAGTTCGAGTTTTTACCTCTGGGTTTCGGAATTGAGAAATTAGGTTTGGTTTCTTTGGAGTAGGTTTGACTTGAGGTTGCAGAATTAGGGAATTGAATCTGATTTGTGGAATTAGGGTTTGTTTGTTTGTTCATAAAGCTTCAATTTTTTTGGAGTTTTCTCTGAAATGGATCGATAACGAGAACGGTGTTAAGAAGAAAAGTTTATTTCCTTTAGATTCGTTATTCGAAATGAGTTTGATTCCTCCTTTACCGATTTTATCACCACCGCCGTCTAATTCTTCAACCACCGCACCTCCTCCGTTACCGTCTCAGCCCACTACTCCATCTGCTCCACCTCCGGTTACAGTTACACCACCTCCTTCTCCGCCGCAATCACCTCCACCGGTAGTATCATCATCGCCACCACCACCGGTTGTTTCGTCACCTCCGCCGTCTTTTTCTCCACCACCGTCACCTCCTATCGTCACTTCGCCTCCTCCAACCGTTGCTTCTTCCCCTCCACCTCCTGTAGTGGTTGTTGCTTCACCTCCTCCATCAACTCCAACTACAACACCACCAGCTCCTCCGCAAACTATCTCACCTCCTCCACCTCCTGATGATTCTCCCTCACCTCCGGCACCACCAACAACAACAACTCCTCCGCCTAAACCTTCTCCTTCACCGCCGGGAGAAACACCTTCACCGCCTAAAGCTTCTCCGTCAACTCCATCTACAACCACATCTCCTCCTCCTCCTCCAGCTACTTCTACTTCACCTCCCACTTCAAATCCAACTGATCCTTCTACTTTAGCTCCTCCTCCAACTCCATTACCAGTTGTTCCCAGAGAGAAACCAATTGCTAAACCAACTGGACCAGCATCAAACAATGGAAACAACACTGTGCAGTCTGATTCTTCGCCTAGGGGTGGAGTTGGTACTGGGGGTATTGCAGCTATTGGAGTGATTGTGGGATTGGTTTTCCTTAGTCTTTTTGTGTTGGGTGTGTGGTTCACTCGTAAACGAAAGCGAAAGGACCCTGGCACCTTTGTTGGATATACTATGCCTCCTTCCGCTTATTCATCTCCTCAAGGCTCAGGTAAATATAACACATAAAGTACACACCTCAGGTTCTGTAACGGCATTGTGTATCTAAGATCTTTTTGCATTTAGAATACGGTTAGAAACTTTAGTTCATTCGTTCCTTCACAGCTTGAGAAGTGTTGAGAGAAGTGTGTATTGAGTGTTGTGAGTAGTACGGTTTCCGAAGCTTAATGAGCATGGGACACTCACTGAGTCTTGGAATGCTATTTTTCCTTATTGTCTTGATTAATTTGGATTTGATTGTACACTTATTTAGAAGTTCTGACACTGTGTTTCTGTGTCTTGTCTGCACAATGTGTACTGAGTGTTTCGCTGAGGATTGGTGGCTGACTTTGATTAATGTCTTGATCGATCTGCATTTGATCACACGTTTCTATTGTAGTTAGCTTCTGATGTGTGTCTCTGTGTCTTGCTGGTACAGTGTTGTGGTTTAAATATTCACTCTAGGATAGAAAGCCATATATGTATGTAAGTACATAAGGAAGAGAATGACCCTGATCAAATTGTCTCTGTGCTAATCATCAAATGCATTAATCAAGACATCCATGATTTCTCTTTCTTATTTGATTAACCCATTATCGAGTTGTTTAATAACTGGAAAACTCGTGTTGACAGATGTAGTGCTATTCAACTCGCATTCTTCAGCTCCTCCCAAGATGAGAAGCCATTCTGGTAACGATTACATGTATGCATCGTCTGATTCAGGGATGGTTAGCAACCAAAGATCATGGTTTTCATATGATGAATTATCTCAAGTCACAAGTGGGTTCTCGGAGAAGAATCTTCTCGGTGAAGGAGGCTTTGGCTGTGTATACAAAGGCGTTCTTGCAGATGGTAGGGAGGTGGCGGTTAAACAGTTGAAGATTGGTGGAAGTCAAGGAGAGAGAGAGTTCAAAGCAGAAGTTGAAATCATATCTCGGGTTCATCACCGCCATTTGGTTACACTAGTTGGTTATTGCATCTCGGAGCAACATAGGTTGCTTGTATATGATTATGTACCTAACAACACTCTCCATTATCATCTCCATGGTACATGCCTCATCTTCTTAAACCATAGACATATCTTTTTATGACTACATAAACTTCAATGCTTGTGTCTTCGCAGCTCCAGGAAGACCAGTTATGACTTGGGAAACTAGGGTAAGGGTCGCTGCTGGTGCAGCTCGTGGAATCGCATACTTACATGAAGACTGTAAGTTTTTACTGCTGCTTTTTTTTTTTTATTTTCGTAATGATCTTAATTTTGTTTCCTTCTTATGTTCTGCTTCTCTCTTTGGCAGGTCATCCCCGTATTATTCACCGTGACATTAAATCATCCAACATACTTTTAGATAACAGCTTTGAAGCCTTGGTAACATCATATTAGCTTTATTCTAGTCATTAAACAGTCTTTGTTTCACCTCGCTCAACTCTTAAGAAAGTTTATTCACAGGTTGCGGATTTTGGTCTTGCTAAAATAGCACAAGAACTGGATATAAACACACACGTCTCAACCCGTGTGATGGGAACCTTTGGGTGTGTGTTTATGCACTGTTTATTAGAATGTTCTTTGTGTGGAAATCAACTACTCACAGAAGAACTAACCGATATTAACTGTTAAATTTTCTTAGGTACATGGCTCCTGAATATGCAACAAGTGGAAAGCTGTCTGAAAAAGCGGATGTGTACTCGTATGGGGTAATACTGTTGGAGCTTATAACTGGCCGCAAACCTGTAGATACGTCTCAGCCACTTGGTGATGAGAGCCTTGTTGAATGGGTAAGCTCTAAGTAGAATATAAATTGCAGAGTGGTGACCTGATATTTCTTGAATTTCCATGATTTGATAATTGTCCTTTAACCCCCTCTGGTTGAAAAACTCTTTCCAGGCAAGGCCCTTGCTTAGTCAAGCAATCGAAAAGGAAGAATTTGACGAACTAGTCGATCCGAGGCTGGGGAACAACTTCATCCCAGGAGAGATGTTCAGAATGGTAGAAGCTGCGGCTGCATGTGTCCGCCACTCAGCTGCAAAAAGACCAAAGATGAGCCAAGTGGTGAGAGCTTTGGACACACTTGAAGAAGCAACGGACATAACGAACGGAATGAGACCAGGACAGAGCCAAGTGTTTGACTCGAGACAACAATCTGCCCAGATAAGGATGTTTCAGAGAATGGCTTTTGGTAGTCAAGATTATAGTTCTGACTTCTTTGATCGGTCACAGTCACATAGTAGCTGGGGAAGTCGTGACCAGTCCAGATTTGTACCTTAGTAGTTTTAATGGTTTTATGCCACTTTTTCTTTCCCCTTAAAACATGTCCCTTCTTGTATATTCTTTTGCATGATTTAATGTATCTTTAAAAATATATACATACACATAAATTTCGTAGTCTATTGATTCAAACCCTCAATTTAAAACAAGTTGACATGTGGTTGAAGCTCGGGGAGAAAATGCCAACTCCTTCAACATGTCAAGTGTTAGAAACAAACTTGGTGGAGACGAGATTGTTACCACCTTTAAGTGACAAGCGTTTTCTAAGATATAAACCACAATGTCTCTCTCTTGGGGTGTTCCTAAGTATCCCGACCAGTTGAAAATTTGTAGACTGGACAACAAGCATTTAGGAACAGGACTCGGTTGATTCCAGCAAACCATACAATCATGCTCCTGATCATCCTCATGTTCCTAACACCAAGCAGAAGAATTGGATTAAAACCGTATCAGACAACCAAAAGAGTAGTAGTTTATTGAAGAAGCTTACTTCATCAAGGAACATGTTTAATACTCGTAAGTTAGGAGAATCCTTAAGCAACTGGCCAAGGAGATTCAACGAATCCTCTTTGCACACACATAAGTTCAGATGCTCGAGCTGGTTGAAAACAAAACCATCACCATACACATCCTGCCCACATAATCAAAATTATTAACAGAGTATTCTATAAATTAATGAGATTAACAACTTGTAGTTGATAAATCGAAACTAATTACCTGTGAACATATTCTAAGACGCTTGACAAATCTGATTGATCTAATAAGACACTTTAGATCAGGGAATTCAAAAACACTGACAAATGTTTCCCTCAGCTTAGGCATATTCTTAATCAAACAGTGGTGTTGAAAATAATTCCAATCCTCAAGTTTCAGATAGTTCAAAGAAGGAGTATCTATCACATACCCATCTATACGCAAATTCTTAGCTATAAAGATCCATAAACTTTGTAAAGACGGGACGATAATAGTGAACTCTTTGATATCGTTACCCTTATAGAATAACACTGACAGGTCTTCGATAACATGACACATAGATAGAAGCTCTTGAAGAGATTTTTCATCTACTAGTTTCACATCTTCAAGTTGCAAAGTTCTGAGAGAGGGGAGACAAACCGTAGAGGGAACATCCATGAGAACCATGTCTTTGAGTTTCAAGATCACAAGCGATTTGCAGCTAAACAAGCTACTCGGGAAAATGTTTCCTTTCGCCAAGTTATAAGAAACTTCCAGCTCACGTACATGGCGAGAAACTACAATCTCAACCCACTTTCTGATATATTTAGGTTTAATATCCTTACCAAATAAGTTGAGACACAAGCTTTCTATGACCGGAGCTCTATGTAATGGCAGCTTCTTGTCAATAAAATTACGAAGGCCTCGGTTACTGTAATTAATTAAGCTCCTCTTAGTTTTGTAGTGGAGTTTAGGCAACCACATCCAAAGAAACTCCCAACGCTTAGATAAAATGCTAGTGGACACAGCTTTTTTAGTCGGAAGAAACAATAATATCTTAACCAGCAAGTCATCATGCAATGCACTGATTTCGTCCATATCAAGATACTGGTACTGAAAAAGAGAACTGTTGGGAAAAATAAATTCACTCTCGGTTATATCCCGGTTAGGTAAGCTTAAACCGATGTTAGTCATCTTAATATATGGTCTATTATGTTGATAAGACCGTATATCATATTGATAAGTCTTATATTACATTGATAAGATTATATATCATGTGGAGGGTCGTATATATTATGGATATTCAATACAAGGATAGAAATAAGTTATATTTTCAATATATAATCCTTGTATGACCGACCTATATTGAAGTCTAACCCATGAGGTTGCAACCGAGGAAGACAATAAATGGAAGAACAATAACATCTACATAAGCCACGTGAAGCCAAGTGATATCGACTAGTCAAAGCTTGTGCAAATTAGTTTGGTTCATTGAGAAAAAGATTCCTAAAAGTAAACGTTTCACAAAAGAAGCTAAGAAAATATCTTTAATTTGCGGCTGGGGCAAAATCATTATCAAGTCGATGAGAGACTTAAGGTTCACGAGTGACAACAATTTTCAGCTCCAAAAGCTGGACACATGACACCAAATGTATCCGCTCCATGTTTTAGAGTTAGTTTATAAGCGTTTGCTTATCACTCGAAGCCAACGTCCGGGAAAAAATACAAAAAGGTAAGACAATGTGCGAACTACAAAAGAAGGTTGACGGTTATGTTACTTATTGCCACGCTGCAAAACAAGACATAACGGTATGTCAACTCACACAGTGCTCTTCTCCAACGCAAAAGGGTGGCTAGAATTAGCAATCAATGAAATGCTGCCTCATGTCGAAATGACACCATTTAGAAATAACGACAGATTCAAGCATATCTAATAGACATGCTATTCTCCAAATTCTAAATTAGAAAATGAAGAGTAGGGGGCAAACTGTTGGGAAAAATAAATTCACTCTCGGTTATATCCCGATTAGGTAAGCTTAAACCGATGTTAGTCATCTTAATATATGGTCTATTATGTTGATAAGACCGTATATCATATTGATAAGTCTTATATTACATTAATAAGATTATATATCATGTGGAGGGTCGTATATATTATGGATATTCAATACAAGGATAGAAATAAGTTATATTTTCAATATATAATCCTTGTATGACCGACCTATATTGAAGTCTAACCCATGAGGTTGCAACCGACGAGACTAAGCCCAACCCAGCTAGAAATAGGGTTAGTGGCAGCTATAAAGAAAGAGTCCCTAAAGCGTGAAAAGGGGAGGTCAAGAACCCAAGAATACTCAAGGTACAACCCTATCAAGCGACTATTATTGATGAAGGAAGAGCCATGGCTTAGAAGGTCATCCCACAATGGGTGTTGATATTGATTTATTGTAATTTTGAGCGTTAATCAATAGAGAACTCTTCACGTTCATTCCGTAGAACTGTTCAAGTACGAATCCGTTAAAATTTGCCCAAACAAGAACAACACCACAAATTCAATAAGGTTTCTTTTAAGCCCTAGCAAACGAACTGGCAAGAGAAAACACAGAACACAACACGTTGGAATGGAGAAAAACCCTAGAAATAAAACACCATGAGAGTTCTAGGGCCTGACTGGTTCAAACGCTGCGGTTGCGGGAGATTGCGGAAGCGGGTGATTGCCGTTTCAAGCGTTATTAAGCGTTTTGAACAACTGGTTTAGCGGTTTAAAATTGGTGCATTTGCGGGAGGTTTACGAATGGTTGACCAGCGGGTGCAATAGCGATTGGAACATAATAAATGTTATATATAATATAAATGTTTAAAAACATCAAATTTTTTGTTAAACTTGATTTATAATTCAAATTTTTTAAAAATACTAAAATAACTATTCAAGAAACAAATAAATTTCATACTGAAATACTTATTCCTTTATGCATTTCATAAAAATATTATATATATATAGATTTTTTTAAACTTATGTGCGATGTGCCATTAAATTTACATCAAGTTTTCTGGATTATTGTTAATTCGAATATTATTTTCTTATAATTGTTTATTTTATAATCTCTGCAATCGTATCCGTACTTTATTTTCTCTCATCCTTAATGAGTAAAATGGTTAGATAGAAGATATAACAAAAAAAATTCATTATCATTAATTTCTTTTAAGTTTTTTTACAAAAAAAAAAAAAAAAAAAAAAAAAAAAAAAAAATTCAACCGCAATCGCCCACAGCCGCAAACGCTTGCGGGAAGCAGCTTTTGGAATTCAGTGGTTTGGAGCGATTGGGAGTGATTGGGAGCGATTTGTGTGATTGGTTCCAATCGCTAGCAACCGCTACCACCCGCAAACACAGCGTTTGCGGGATGTAGCGGGAGAACCAGTCACCACCCTAGTGGGCCTGAGCGTGGCCAAGGCTTCATGTCAACATTTTTATCTCTTTAAAAGAGTAGGCGTTTTTTTTACTGAGATTGTTGTTTTTACTAGGACTAGATTAGGACCCGCCCAGCGGGTTTGAAGTTTTTAAAATAAAATAAAATTTAACAAAGAATATAAAATAAATATTTTTAATAAGTACAAAACTATCTATAAAAATAAATTGATACATTGAGTTGTCTAGTGTGATATTTGGTGTAAATGGTGCGACTATGCGGTTGAGACTATTAATCATGTTTTCTTTGAATGCCTTCGCTCGTGTGAAGTTTGCGATTTATCTCCAACTCTAGTCTCGTCAGAGGGTTTTCCATATGAGTCAGTGTACTCGAATTTGGATTTTGTTTTCTGGAAGGGTGCCAATCAACAGGGTGATTCTGATCAACTTCTTTAATTACCATAGAATTTATAGGCAATCTGGAAGGTCATAAATAAAATAAAAAATTCAAGATTTAGAGATCGAGGCGAATGATATAATTGCTCAGGCTTTGGGCGATAAGTTAGCCTGGAAAGAGGCGCTCTCTTTTACGGCGGTCATGTCAGCTCCATCTCCGTCTTCGGATGTCTAAGTTTCTTCATCTGGTTGTCAGATTAATGGTTCTTGGAAAACAACCAATGCGCATTCAGGATTGGGCTGGTGGTGTTGCGTTGGTGAGGAGCGAACCTTGTTGTTGGGGGCCAAGTGTCTAAGACGGAGCCCCTCCCCCTACATTCGGAGTTAGAAGCGTTGTTGTCGGTCACGGAGCGGATATGTGCTGCAGTGATCGCTTGTCAACATTTCGATACTGATTGTGCTGAGTTACTCACTATTGTGCACTCTCTGAAGATTGGTCGTCCTTCTCCAACATGCTCGATGAGTTTAAGTGCTTAACTCGCTGGAGTCCTTCCCACTATTCTATATATCATGGATTTCCCATGCGTCAAATACGAAGGCATATTGTTTTGTCCGTGCTTTGCGTTCTCTTATCTATGAAGTTTCTTTTGTAAACTCCTTCCCTCCAGCTTGGACAATTAACTGAGGAATTTATTTTTAATTTATTATTTGGTTGAAAAAAAAAGAGTAAATAGATACACTTTTATTTAAAGAAAATAGTTGTAGATGAGTTCAAAGTTATTAAAATATAATTAAATTTTAAAAGAAGATATATATATATATATATTTAATTCTTTTCATAAGTAAATTTATAAAAGTAAAGAGATAAACTTTTAGTTGTAGAAAATAGTTATTTTTGTTTTCTGTAATACACTAATGTATATCTATTTACAAATCTACTATATACATTACCACTAAAAATGTATTTGTACACATAAATATATATATATTACTGTTAAAATATACTCTTTAGTCTTTACTACTACCAACAAATTATCTTTATGAATACCTTAAATAACCTATTATATGTCTCCTCACTAAAATTAGAATTCATGTACAATTTTAAAATCATTTCACAATAGGTTTAGAACTAAAATTATTTTAAAATTAGCAACTTAAAAATCAAAATAATTAAACTATATTATAATTTTGAATTTTATGTTACATATTTATATATATAATTTCTTTATAATGATCTTTTTAAAAAATTTAAAGCTGTTTAAATTTTATAGTTTTCTTATAATTTCCTTTTAAGATTTTTAAAACTGTTAATAGTTTTGTTTTACATTTGGAAGTTTACAAAGATTTTTTTTCTTTAAAAGATTTTAAATAAAATTAGGCTTTTTCTCTATTGTACTTTTATATAAAACCTTTTTATGGTAGGTTTTAAATTTTTACATTTTTATTTTTTGAAATTTTAATAAATTTAGAATTGACATTTGTCAACATCTGAATGATACAATTGACACGTGTCACGATCTCGTTAATACGAAATTTTGTCATTGAACTTTATATAATAAGATATTAAGATTGTTGGTAAACCTACAACGAAGACCAATCCTTGTTCATAAAACCTCCTTTTATCATGATCTATGATTTGATGCATAATCTGAATCCCAGTAACCTTTAACAATCTTCTTTTGAGAGACCTTCCTATGTCAAAATTGGCCCTTTACCAATCATCATGTACAATAATACTCTCAACTGCACTTTGATATGGAATTGTTAAGAGTTAAAACCTTTATATAGATGAAAACAAAACAGAGCTCAGCAAGAGATATGAACAAGAGGCTTCTAGAAAACTGGTGTTTTATGAATTATATGAAGCCAAAACTTTAGGTTAGATAATAGAATGATACGATGAGATAGAAGGCAATAGAAACAAAGACACAGGGAAAGGCAAATCTATAGGACATACTCGAACACATACTTGTATATTCTATCAAAGGGAACATACTCGATCATAGGGGTCAATTTCTAGTCAGTAGGGATCATAAATTGTTGAAGAAAGAACAAGATATTTCTTTTGTCCCTTCTAGGCAATCCTACTACTTCGGATCCAGAGGTTTCGATACGTGAAAAAAAAAACCTGGGACGTATCGCCCAAATCATTGGTCCATATTTCTAGACAAAGAATCTTTTGTTTTTACTAATGACCACTTCGAGAAGAACCTATATGAAAACAGTCTAATGCCACATCTGAAGGGAATTTGTCAACTTTTCGGGGTCTTAAAGGGGCCTTTCCTCGTTCGCGAATCTCCAAGAGAATGACTCTTTTTCCTCGGTTTAACCGATAAATCCTAAGTCCTCCCAAAATCATGTATGAGGTTCACAAACGAGCTTCAAACCCAAATTATCAGAAACCAAGACACTACAAGAAAACATGGTGAAATCCTACCAAATTTCCTACGAAAATTTTGGTAAGAAAAATTTCCTACCAAAAACTTACGATTATACTACGTAAAACAGTTGTTGTAGGAAATTGGTAGAAAATTTCCTTCAAACTTTAATCGTAAAAAAGTCGTAGGAAACTTTCTACGAAATTCCTTCAAAACGTAAAATCGTAGGAAAATTCGTAGAAAAATAGAAAGAACTAAATAGGAAAAGATGCGGTAGGAATTTGGTAGGAAAATTTCCTTCCAATTTCTTACGAAGGCGGCACTGAAGAAATTTCGTAGGAAACTCGTAGGAACATTTTCCTACCAATTTCTTATAAAATAAATTTCCTTCCAAATTCCTACCAAGTGAGGTATGATTTCTACTAATTTTCTAAGTTATTTTATAAGTAAATCTTTAAACTCATTTACTTATAAGTTTAAAATCAATACATATATATTTACTGTACATTTACAAAATAAATATTTTAAACTATTTACTTATAAATTTAAATCTCTACTATTTACTTATAAATTTGTTTTAGAAAAATCAAGATACTTTTTTAAAACTTGACTATTAAATTTTTAAATAAAGCCATTTTCTTAACCCTTAGAAAGAATTTTAATGATTGTTTAGAATTCTATAAGAGATTGTTTAGGAAGTTATTTTAAATCTTGCTGATTTTTGTTTCCTAATCTTGTAAATCTTTCATAAAATCTTTCAAAATCTTTCTATTTGATGAAAGAGTTTTCAAGACTTTTGTTATGAAGGAAATAATATAAAATCCTAAACCAATAACACAGAATTTGAATTCATTAACAATCCAAGATTCTTTTGTTTTAATTGAATAACATAAAACTTTTCATGACTTTATAAGACTCTTAATCCAATAACACTAGATTTATCAAGATTTTAGATAACTTTTTACAAATCCACAACCAATAACACCAAATTTTTAAAGAGTTTTAAAAAGTCTTGATTGAATAACAACATATTTTACATAACTTTTAAAGTCATTAAAATTCTTTCTAAATCCTAAACCAATAACCCCCCCTTATATCTATATAAATTCTATTATTTGAAATATATCTTTATAAATTCTATTATTTGAATATATATATATATATATATATATATATGGAAATAATTATATTGAAAAATTTATATTTTACATGTAATTTTATTTTATGTTTTTGATATATAAATGTTGTTTTATCATATAAGGTATTTTATTTTATTAATATTGTTTGATATATTTTTAATTGTGTATTTTATATTTATCTATGAAAGTTTTGTGATTATAACAAATTATTGGTAAGAATATGGACTATAATGTAAATAGAAAAAGAAATTAGAAATAAATTTGAGGAAGTCATCCTCAAATCCTTATTTTGAAGGTGGAAATAAGGAACTCCCTTTAAAATGAAGGCATTGTTGCCCTTACAAAAACGGGAGAAATAACATGATCTTGTCAGTGTTGAATTAGTTGTCAAAAACGGGAGAAATAACATGATTTTGTCAGTGTTGAATTAGATGTCTAATTTTTATTGATTTCCAAATAAATCATAAATATTAATTGATTTATTTTTTGTTAAATACAAACTGTCATTGATTTTGCCAAATAAGACACGCCATTAAAAATTATTTGATTAAACAATTTAACAGCTTGATTATTCCATTAGCAAATTCTATTCTTTCTAAAATTTCAGTTCGACTTCGACGAGGAGAAGGACATCATTGAGGTTCTGTCAAAGGAACACTTCGATTCATGGATGGTGTCTTTGGTGAGGTGGACACCAGTAGTCGATCCCAATTATCTTTCATCACTCACGTTTTGGGTCAGGATCTCTGATATCCCAATTCAGTTTTGGGCGGAGCCACTCTTTAGGGATATTGGTTCGGATTTGGGGGTGGTGGAAGATGTCGATATTGACAGAGGTAGGGTGCGAGTGACCATTGATGGTCTTAAGCCTCTATGTTTCAAAACAGATATTGAATTTTTCAATGGGGAAGTCACGGTGGTCAAGTTGTTTTATGAGAGGTTGCATGGGTGGAGTAAGAAGTGTAGCAGTATTTGTCACGCTGAGGATGCCTGTCCCCTTGTGAAGGGTAAGGGTTTGGCGTCTAGACCCCTCCTCTCGGAGGAGAAGCATGATGAGGGTCAGCTTATGAGCTACAAAGGGGCGGTTCTGGCCGATGGGAGGAGGAGCTCTTCGAATGGGGGAAATCCTTCTTATGGTGGTGCATCTAAGGGTCATCATAATGGGTCTCACCATGGGGGTGCTAAACCTCGAGCAGAGGCTCATTCAGGCTCGGCATACCGTAGAAAGGGGTCGTCCAAGGGGTTTTCTGGGTCGGGTTCCACTCAGGAATCTCGGGGAAGGCAGGGTCTCCCTAGGGGTCAGGCTCGGCATCAGGTTGCTCCAGCTTTGCCACCGGTTTTGGAGGAGTTAGGGGAGGCAAAGGTAGGGCAGTCAACACCAAAATCTGCTAAGAAGGCTCTTTTTCAGGATACTACAGTTGAGGAAGGGTCTAACAAGAACATGGGAGTGGTGGAGAGTCCTAGTGAAGAAGGTCAGATCCTTGATGGTTCGTCTGGAGATGCGGATATTGCGTTGGTACGGTCAGTGTCGGGCATCCCTCCTCTGGATACAGTTGGTGTTCAGGATGCTAAGGAACAAGCGGGAGCGGAGCAAGAGGGGCTTTTACTTGGTGATTCTTCTACTGTCACGGCTGTAGCGGCAGGTTTGAGTGCCCCTAATGTTGAGATTCCAATGAGAGAGGCGCTGGTTGAGGATATTTCTGTTCAGGATTTTTCAATTGTGGAGGAGTTTGATTTTGGCGACTTGGGGTTACATGGTACTGGTGTTGGGGATAAGGATCCTATGGTGGAGGGGGAGTCTGCTGGGGAGTTTTTTAATATGGAGGAAGATGATCTGTTGGCTGAAGAAGGGGCTGACAAAGATCTGGTGGAGTCGGATGGTGTAGGAGATGCTGTCGCGGCACCAATTAGCGGAGATATTCAGGTGGCTCAAGGGGAGAAGGGGAAGAAAGGAAAAGGACATTTGGTTCTTAGGGGGGTCAGTACGAAGAAGCGGAATGCTAACCTGCTGTTGTCACCAAGGAGACGCCCTCCTCAGACTGTTCCGGCTTTTGGGGAAAGCGAGCATGCTCTTAAGGTCCAGGAAGGGCCTAAAGGGGGTCACGGTGGACAAAAACCACCAAAGCCAATGGTTTTTAAATGAATATCATGAGTTGGAATTGTCAAGGTCTCGGAAATAAGGCTACCATCGGGAATCTCCGGGATCTATGGAATAAGCATAGGCCAGACTTTTTATTTGTAATGGAGACAAAGCAAATTTTTTCTTTCTTGGAACAATTTGTAGGCCATTTTGGCTATAAAAATTTAAAAACTGTGGAACCTATTGGTTGTAGTGGAGGGTTGGCTCTCTTCTATAATAAAGATATTTTTGATGTGTCAATTTTATTTGGGTCAAACCGTTTAATTGATGTTGAGGCTGCCTATAAAGGGCGAATTATTCATATCACTTTTATTTATGGGGATCATGTTCCTAAAAATCGGGATTTAGTATGGGAACGGTTATTGAGGATAAGTTCAACTCGGTCAACTCCCTGGTTTATTATTGGGGACCAAAATGAATTAACAGGAAATCATGAGAAGAGAGGGGGAAAACTTCGTCCTGCTTCTTCTTTTCTTTCCTTTAATGGGATGATTCGGGATTGTGGTTTTTTGGAATTTCCATACCTTGGAGATTGGTTGTCGTGGAGGGGTTGGCGGGATAAAAAACCAATCCGTTGTCGTTTGGATAGAGCCTTGGGTAACGAGGACTGGCATGATTTGTTTCCGTACACGATTACAGAGTATTTGCCACGGATCGCCGGATCATGCCCCGCTAATTGTTAATATAGGAGCCAAGAGAACGCGTGGGAGACGAACTTTTATGTTCGATCGTAGGTGGGTTCGCAGGGCTGGAATGGGGGACAGCATGAGGGTCCGACATCTTTTGTGGACAAGATTGTGAATTGCCGACGAGCTATATCTCATTGGCGGAAGGAGCAGGTTCCGTTTGGGCGAGAAATTATTGAGGACCTCAAACGCCAGTTGGAAGTCGCCCAAGCGGATGATGCGGCTTCCTCGGAGGTTATCACGGATTTAACCATGCGTTTGCGGGACGCATATAATGATGAGGAAATTTATTGGTATCAAAAAAGTCGTAACCGATGGATGCGGGTGGGGGATAAAAATACAAAGTATTTTCAAGCTCAAACAAAGCAGCGTCGGGCTCATAATAGGATCACTGGGCTCTACGATAAGAATAATGTTTGGTCGACTAAGGATGATGATATTTGTTCGGTGGCGGTCTCGTATTTTGAGGATTTGTTTACTTCTATTAACCCGTCTAATTTTGAGGAAGCCTTAAGCGAGGTGAAAAGGGTAATAACGGAGGACGTCAATGATCGTTTAACAGCTCCAGCAACAGTGGCGGAGGTCCGCAAGGCCTTATTCCTGATGTCTCCGGATAAGGCTCCGGGACCAGATGGAATGACAGCTTTGTTTTTCCAGAAGGCTTGGAAAGTGGTCAAAGAGGATCTTGTGGCTATGGTCAATCGGTTTTTTGTAGAGGGGGTTTTTGATAAAAGTCTGAATAGGACGCATATTTGCTTGATTCCGAAGGTTGCTAAGCCAACTAGGATGGCGGAAATGCGGCCTATTAGCTTGTGTAATGTGGAATATAAGCTTATTTCGAAAATCATGTGTCAACGGTTGAAGGGAGTGTTACCTGAGCTTGTCTCAGAAACACAATCTGCTTTTGTCCCAGGAAGATTGATTTCGGATAACATTCTCATCGCTCAGGAGATGTTCCATGGTTTAGGCACAAATCCATCGTGTAAAGGAAAATTTATGGCGATCAAAACGGATATGAGTAAGGCGTATGATAGGGTTGAATGGGGTTTTATTGAGGCTTTGTTACGGAAGATGGGCTTTGGGGAGATTTGGATTTCTCGGATTATGTTTTGTGTCACTTCTGTAGAATATAAGGTTCTTTTAAATGGCCAACCTAATGGTAGGATTGTTCCGGAAAGGGGATTACGGCAGGGAGACCCTTTATCTCCTTATATGTTTATTTTGTGCACGGAGGTCTTAGTTGCAAATATCAAGCGGGCAGAACGGGAAAAACTAATAACAGGGATTAAGGTCGCAAACAAGTGTCCGCCCATCACGCATCTGCTTTTTGCAGATGATAGTCTTTTTTTCTGCAAAGCGGATAAGGTTCAATGTGAGGTTATTTTGGATATTTTAAAACAGTATGAATCTGTATCGGGTTAGTTAATAAATTTTGACAAATCCTCGATTCAGTTTGGTCATAAGGTGGATGTTGCTGTCCGGACAGAGATGCAGGGGGTTTTGGGGATTTCGAATTTGGGTTGGATGGGATCTTATCTCGGGTTGCCGGAGAGTCTCGGAGGGTCTAAGACAAAGGTATTCTCTTTTGTTCGGGACCGCCTTCAGGGACGAACGACGGGTTGGACGGCGAAGCTTTTATCCAAAGGGGGAAAAGAGGTGATGATTAAGTCCGTTGCCACGGCGGTCCCTATGTTTGTGATGTCTTGTTTTCGGATTCTGAAAACAATCACGTCAAAACTTACGAGTGCAGTGGCTAATTTTTGGTGGAGTTCTTCAGGGCAGTCTGGGGGGTTGCATTGGTTAGCTTGGGATAAACTCTGCTGCAGTAAGCAGTTGGGGGGCTTGGGTTTCAGGAATGTTGATGCTTTCAACACGGCATTGCTGGAAAAACAATTGTGGAGGCTAATTGAGGCCCCGGATACATTGTTTGCAAGGGTTTTCAAGGGCAGGTATTATCGCAATTCCAACCCTATGGATCCGATACGCTCTTACTCTCCATCTTATGGGTGGAGAAGTATTACTTCCGCTAGATCTTTGGTTAATAAAGGCCTTATTATACGGGTCGGTTCAGGAAAGTCCATTTCGATATGGACGGATCCTTGGGTACCGGCTCAATCCCCAAGACCAGCGTTCAGTAAGGGTCCCCTTAAGGATCCTTCTCTTAAAATCTCTCATATAATTGATTGTCACACTAATACTTGGCGTATGGATAGACTTAAGGCGTTTTTTGCCCCGGAAGATGTTGATCTGATAGGGGCTATTCCTTTAGGAAGTCGTCGTCTAGACGACTCCATGGGTTGGCATTTTACTAAATCGGGAAAGTATACTGTTAAATCTGGCTATGAGGTGGAGCGTCGTTACTCTCCGCAGCTTCCGAGGGTCCCTAGAGTGGGTCCAGAGATAACACCTCTGCTGGCTGCTGTCTGGGATGTCGCCTGCCCACCAAAGATTAAACACTTTATGTGGCAGGTTTTGACAGGCTGTATTTCGGTATCGGCAAATCTCCGACGGCGGGGTATTTCCTGTGACCCTGCATGTGTTAGGTGTGGGGCTGAAGAGGAAACAATTAACCATGCTCTTTTCCGATGCCCACCAGCTCGGCAGGCATGGGCTTTAGCTCAGGTTCCTGTTCGACCTGGCTCTTTCCCGACGGAGTCTATTTATGCTAATATAGACCATATCTTAGGTTCTTCTAATCCGGGCTCTCAGGCATCTGTGTTCCCGTGTGGTATATTTGGAAAGCGCGTAATGCACGTGTTTTTGAGAATGTTTTGGAAAATCCATTGGATGTTGTTCGGTTGGCGGAGGGGGAGGCAAATATCTGGATACAGGCCCAGGTGGAGGTGGAAGATGAGGATCAACCACACACTCCACTTGTCCCTTTTTCTAGACAAAGGGGGCTCACCCTTTTTTGTCATTCCTCTTTTACAGGCTATCGGTGTTTTGTTGACGGTTCTTGGAAAGCAACAAATGCTCTTGCAGGTGCAAGTTGGTTTTGTTCTTCCACTCAACATTCGAGAACGGATATGGGAGCAACCAATTTCCGGCGAAGTTTGTCTCCACTCCATGCTGAAGTAGAAGCTCTCATTTGGGCTATGCGGTGCATGATTGGACATGATTACTGGGACGTGGTTTTTTATACGGATTGTTCTGATTTGGTGAAGATGGTGTCTTCTCCTTCTGAATGGCCGGCTTTCACTCCTTACCTCGATGACATCAAGATGGATCAGGCGGAGTTCTCTTCTTTCTCTCTATCTCTGGTCCCACGTACTGCCAATGTCAAAGCGGATTCCCTGGCACGCCAAGCGCGACTGTCACCGCAGCATGTTTTGTTTGTGAACTCTTTTCCTTCAAATTGGGTCGTTTGAGCTGATTCTTTTGTTGTCAAAAAAAAAAAAAAAAAAAAAAAAATCTATTCTTTCTATTCTACTATATTAATTGGGAAGTATAAATATGAAACTAACCTTAAAATGTGTAAAAAATTACATTCAATTGCCATTAGAATATTTTAATTAAGATTAATTAATTCATTAAATAAATATAATTAATTAAAAACAGAAAACGCTGAGAGATAAAAAAAATCTAGAAAAGTTATTAAAAATCTATTCAAATCAAACTAATTTGTACTTGAAAAAAGTAAAAAATAAAAATTAACAGCTAAAACTTTTTAAAAATACAGATAACTATTAGTTAAAAAATATTATTTTCTATCTCTAATAAAATTATGGACGAAAATGTATTAGTTACAAAACTATAAACCAATCATAATTTCAAAATTAAGGTTTTATATCCAAGTATACAATAAAATACTATAATACTAGGATATATCCCGTGCTTAAAGCACGGGTCAACTTTTTAAAAACAATTTATAATATAATAATAAAAATTATTGTTTTATTTAAAAAAATTTATTTTGTTTGAGATAATATTTATTTTTAATTTTTATGTAAAACTATCAGTCTATTTGAATACTAATTATTTCAGAATATTATAGTATTTTATTTTTGACGTATTTTAACATTTTTATATTGTTTATTTGTTGTATTTGCATCATTATTTTATGAAATATAAATAGTAATTTTAATATTATAATTGTGAGGAAATAAAATTATTAATTTATCATCTATATAAATTTAGTTTGACTAACCCGCCAATGTGGAAAATAAAACACACATTTTCATACATTGAGTAATATATTTTCGTTTTTAAAAATTCAAATCACAACATATGCAGAAAAAATATGCATTTATTAATTATAAGTAGTATATGAAAATTTCAAACAATTTGTAAATAAAATAAAATAAAGATGATAGGAGAATTATCATTTGAAATCTTAACAAAATCTTCGAATTTAGTTATTAAAAATAATTGTATTGTATACTTGGATATAAAATATTATTTTTTAAAATTCTGATTGGTTTATATATTTTTTAAAAAAATAATTAGTAATTTCGTTTATATATTCTGATTGGTTTACATATTTTTTAATATTTGATCTGTGAGTGTTTTTTTATTTTTAATTAATTATATTTATTTAAATTAGTTAATTAAGCTTAATTAATTTTTCTAATGGCAATTGAATGTAATTTTTTACACATTTTAAGGTTAGTTTCATATTTGTACTTCTCAATTAATATAGTAGGATTCTAAAATAATTGGTATTAAAAAAGACATATAAATTTATAGAACAATTAAAAATATATTATCTCAAACAAAATATATTTTTTTAAAGAAATATAACAATACTTTTTATTATTATATTATAATTTTTTAAAAAAATATTGACTCGTGCTTTAAACACGGGATATCTTCTACTTAGTTAGTAAAACATAATTCGCTTTTTTTATTTTATTTTTTTCGGCTGATAAAACCAAAAAAATAGTTCAAACAGAGATGAAAGCAAGAACAAAAAATCAATTTAATGACTTAATCTTTATTAAATTATTCCGTAAATGTCGTGCATTATTTGATAAATTCAATGAAAGTTTGTTCATCACTTTTGATAATACATGCTTTTATGATCTTTTTCCCCAAAAAAAGGAAATGACAATCTTTTAGATACATATGTAAGTGAATAAGATTTATTAATAATTTTTGCTATATTTTTGTTCCCATCACATTAAAATAAATAAGATATTTTTTGTTCCTAGATTCTAATTTCTAGGGTTTAAGCTTTTTTTTGGGGTTTTGACCCGTTCCTCTGTGTGCCTGTTTTTTTATCTTGTCACTAATTCGTTTGAATGGCTTAAAAGACAACTCCTTTTTAGTCTTATGGTCGATCTTATTGACAAAAGACAACTCTGTCGATGGTAAACAGTATCTTGAATATGGACAAAACCAATGGATTGCCTGATGCTGTGCTGGTGAAGATATTATCGTTTCTTCCAACAAAAGTTGCTGTGTCCAGTAGCATTTTGGCTAAGCGTTGGGAGTTTCTTTGGATGTCGTTGCCTAGACTCGAGTTCATTTCTCAGATGGTTACAACAAAGCCTGGACTTCGGGATTTTATCAACAAGAACCTGCCATTAAATAGAGCTCCATTCATAGAAAGCTTGCTTCTTGAGTTTTCCAGACAAGACAGTAAACCTGAAGATATCAAACGGTGGATTGAAATCGCAGTTTCTCGCAATGTACGTGAGCTGGACATTTTTTATGGTTCCGAGAATGAAAACATATTCCCAAGTAGCTTTTTTACCAACCACCAGGTGGTGGGCTAGTGGTTCTAGCCTTGGTGGGAGAGTCGCCCTGTTGGTCTAGGCCAGGGATCGATTCTCCCCAAGCGCAAGAATTACTCAGCTTTATCCCTTTGGCCACATGGGTATGGGCCCTTCCCTAGAGAGATTAGTCTCGGTTAACAATAACAAAAAAAAAAGTAGCTTTTTTACCTGCAAATCGCTCAAGGTCTTGAAACTCAAATGGGTGACTCTCATGAATATTCCCTCTATGGCTTGTCTCCCCTCTCTCAAAACTTTACAACTTGAAAGTATGAAATTCTCTATCGGTGCATTGTTATAAAGATCACAATATGGAAGAGTTCACTATTATCGTCCCGTCTTTGCTGAGCTTATCACTCTTTATACCTAATGATTGGTTGTTCGATGGGTATAAGATAGATACTCCTTCTTTGAACTATCTGAAACTTGAGGATTTGAATGATTTGAATCACAACTCTTTGATTCAAAATATGCATAAGCTGAAGGAAGCCTATGTCGATGTTAGATACTTTCTTCTCAAGAGTGTTAATGAATCAATCACATCTGTCAAGCGTCTTACAGTATGTTCGGAGGTAATTAGTTTCCATTTCTCAACTACAAGTTGTCAATCTCATTTATTTAGAATCTTCTGTTAATAGTTATGATTATGTGGGCAGGATGTGTATGGTATTGGTTTTGTCGTTTTCAACCAGCTTGAGCATCTGAACCTATGTGTGTGCAAAAAGGATTCGTCGAATCTTCTTGGCCAGTTTCTCAAGGATTCTCCCAAGTTGCGAGTACTAGAAATCTCTGTAGTGGGAGTAAGTTTCTTTGATAAACTAGTTTATCTGATAGCGTAATATGTATGGTTTTAATCTAATTCTTCTGTTTGGCCTTAGGATCATGGGACGGATGAGCGTAATGGTATGGTTTGTTGGAATCAACCAAGTCCTGTTCCTGAATGCTTGTTGTCGAGTCTACAAATTTTCAATTGGTCACGATACTTTGGGAGACCACAAGAAAGAGACATTGCGGTTTATATCTTGAAAAACGCTCGTCACTTGAAGAAGGCAACAATCCTGGCCGATACAAGCGAACATTTTGTTCCAAACGTTCAGATGATCAAGGAGTTGGCACTTTCTCCCCGAGCTTCAATCAAATGCGAAGTCGTATTTGTTGAAGACTTGAAGTGGTTTGTGTAACATAATTCTAATTTCCATCTATACCGTGTGTCCAAATTTTAATTTTGAAAAATCTTTCAATTAGGAACAAAGAAAATTGACTGAATCTTCCATGAAATAATTAAGTTACGAACAAGAAATCCAAAACTATTTATTTAATGAACAGTCGATGACTATGTTCTTTGACCCTATTTTTTTGCTCTGTTTGGATGGTTTCTCTTTTTGAATTCAAAACAAGTATAATTTGCCACCAAGCTACATGTTATACAGTAGAACCTCTATAAATTAATACTCTATAATTAATACTCACTATAAATTAATAAATTCTTCTGGTCCCGAGTTGCACCGGTGTAAAAAATGACATATTTCGATAAATTAATAAGATAATAATTTTTTTGGAAATTCTATATAAAAATATGGTCCCATCAATATAATAAATTAATAATAAAGTAATATTAATATATATATATATGTATGTCTAAGAAAATTTAGTGAAATATGACTATATTGTTGTTTGTATATTCTTGAATTTGCATTTTTACTATAGCTCATCTCTAATCTTTTTCATTGTCGTCTTCTCAAATCACATCCAAAAATTATGGAGAGTTCTAAATGTGATAATTGCTTCTTTATATGTAATTGGTTCTAAAATTACCGCAAAATATTATTTATTCCATCATTACCATGAATGATACTAGTAGCAATTTCTTCTAAACTCTAAACTTCTAACATTTATCATTTTTACCTAAACTCTAAACTTAACAATTACGATAGCCAAGATTATAAATTAAGAAAATTTTTTAATATTATAAATGATAACAAACGTATCTTATTTTATAATATAAAAACATTTTAAAATACAAAAATAAAAAATATCTTCATAAAATAATAAAATATTAATTTATCGATAAATTAATAATTATTAATTTATCGATAAATTAAAATCTTTACAAATTAATAAAATTTCATAGTCCCGACCTTATTAATTTATAGAGGTTTTACTGTATTATAAAAACAAGTATCTATCTATACATTTTTGGAGTACAAATTTGTCTCCTTTTTTTTCACACCCGGGTCGGGTTTTTTTTAAGAATTTAAACCGATTCAATAAATTGGATCTTTCCTTACCTTATCACACGGGTCGGGTTATTTTAAAACAATTTATCCGCTTGTGATAATCGGATCTTCCATAAAATTTAGCTTATCGGATCCTCATTAATTATATATATAGAAACTAATCGGATCAGATCAAATTAAAACTCGTGAATATTGATGTCGAGTATTCTCCCTATATTTTCTCCACTTGATTATGAGTTTTCTTTTTAATTGTTTAGCTCCGATTCTTCTGCAAAAAAAGTAAAACATCATTCAATTATTTTTGGTAATAGAAACAAAAATATCTCTATTCCATATACGATTTATACTAATGGCCAAAAATTAAATTCTAAACTAATTGATTCACAGTTTCCTTTTCAAATTTTGTTCCTTCCGATATTCTACAATCAAACAGAATCACATCCCCTTTATAATAAAACGGAAGTACACAACATTGTTTTGGTAGACTTTATAATTTTAATAAATGGTTACAAATAGTTTATACATAGATTATAAATTAATCAATATATTAATTGTAACAAATAAAATCTTAATTGTAACAGAAAATCTTAAACGGGTTATTCCAAATTGATAGTTCATGGATATTCCAAACTTTATTTTCGGAAGATCACGTTTATGGTTCCAAATATCTAGAATCACAATACTACCAATTTATTTTCCACATATTTTATTGATAAACCACATCAATAAAAAATTATTAAAGGGATAAAAATATACAAAAATATACTTTCAATCATAAAAAAAGAATCAAATCTCGCTAATTTAACAAGATTAATTGTGATCTTCATGAACGTATTCAGAAATTAAAAATTAAACATTAATGCTAAATTAGGACCGTACTAGAGCACGGGTTAAAATTTCTTTTATTTATATTATAATTTTAGAATAAATATAATTTATATGATTGATTTTAAATTTTTTTAAGATGCTAATCTAGCATTAATCGTGATCTTTAGAATCGTATTTTATTCTAAAATTATAATATAAATAAAAGGAATTTCAACCCGTGCTCTAGCACGGGTACTAATCTAGTATATAATAACAAACAAGTATGTTCAGTAATAAAAGAAATCGTAATGGAACTCTTCTTTTGCCATCATCATCATCGCTAGCCCATTATTATAAAATGTAAAAAGAGTTTCATATATATGAAGCCCGGCCCACAAAAAGGTTTTGATCATTAGGGTTTTTGAAACCTTTCGCTAATCATCAAATTATATAAGATAACCTAAATTGGTTTGATGGTAGGCGGAAAAGGTGATCAAGTTTACTCTACAGGTTTTTCTTCTAGAGTTTTGTTCTGTTCCTATGCGTGTGGCTGTGTTTTGTTTTCTTTAGTAATTCGTAAGCTTAAATCTTGGATAAAGACAAATACTTTAATGATGTTCTTTTTTTTTTTTTCTGTAACAGTGACGTGAATTTGTAATGGACAACATCAATGGATTGCCTGATGACTTGCTCGTGAAGATTTTATTGTTTGTGCCAACAAAAGTTGCTGTATCAACTGCTGTTTTGTCTAAACGATGGGAGTTTCTTTGGATGTTGTTGCCTAAACTCGAGTTTATTTGTCCTTCCCAAACTCGAGTTGGGGACTTTATCAATAGGAAGTTGCCATTACACAGAGCTCCAGTCATAGAAGTATTACGTCTCGACGTAGATTGTTACTTATATGTTAAACCTGAAGATGTCAAACGATGGGTTGAAATCGCGGTTTCTCGCTCTGTACGTGAGCTGGAGATTGTTTACCGTACAAAGAATAAAAACATAATACCGAGTAGCTTTTTAAGTTGCAAATCGCTCGTGACCTTGAAACTCCGTTACATGACTGTCATGGATGTTCCCTCCACGGTTTGTCTTCCCTCTCTCAAAAACTTGCAACTTGAAAGTGTGGAACTTGTAGATGGAAAATCTCTTCAACAGATTCTATCTGGTTGTCCTGTTCTTGAAGATCTATCTGTGCAACTTTGGAGAGAAATCGAGTTGAGAGAGTTCACTATAATCATCCCGTCTTTGCAGAGTTTATCTCTCTTTTTAAATGGTAATCGTAATTTAGATGGGTATGAGATAGATACTCCTTCTTTAGAGTATTTGAAACTAGTGGACTGGACTTATAAGGCACACCACTACTCTTTAATTAAGAAGATGCCTAAGCTGCGGGAAGCATATGTCGATGTTCGACCCTTTTATCCCAAGAATCTTATTCTTGGATCATTCGCATCTGTCAAGCGTCTTACAATATGTTGTTCAAAGGTAATTTAGTTTCATTTAGCTATATTCAGTCTTATTTATAGAATCTTTTGTTGACTATTTTCATATTTTGGGCAGGATGAGTATGGTGATGGTTTTGTTTTCAACCAACTTGAACATCTGAACCTATGTGTGAAGAAACATGATTTGTTGAATCTCCTTGGCAAATTGCTCAAAAATTCTCCTAAGTTACGAGTTTTAGACATCTCGGTAGAACTGGATAAAGTAAGTTTCTTTGATATGCTATTCTTTGTTTGTGATGTCCAATTGTCCAGTATGGTTATTATTAATCTAACTGTATTACTCTTGGTCGTCTCAGAATCATTGGGATGAACTCAATGGTATGGTTTCCTGTAATCTACCGAATTCTGTTCCTGAATGCTTGTTGTCGAGTCTACAAACGTTTAAGTGGTCACGATACGTTGGGAGACCACGAGATAGAGATATTGCGCTGTATATCTTGAAAAACGCTTGTCACTTAAAGACGGCAACATTCTTGGCGCTAAAAACGAATCATGTTCCACACTTCGAGATGATCATCGAGGAGTTGACACTTTCTCCACGAGCTTCAAGTACATGCAAACTAAGTATACTCGTTGAGGACTAGGATCATATTGAGGTGTGTGATATTCTATATATATATGGCGTTTCTATGTTTACGAACAAGATATCTACAACTACGGTATCCATGCAATTACTGGACGTCTTTTCGACATAAGAATTGTCTTTTTCTTCGACCATACTTGGATGGTTTCTCTTTTAATTTTTAACTAGATTCGGACCCGTATTGATTTTAAAAACTAAATTTACTAACACATTTATAATTTATTACGTACATGCGGATTATGTTTGTAAACATATTTTTAATAAATGTTATTAACATTCATAATCCAAACTTTTTTTGTATCAGTTTAGTATTTGATTTATTTTTAATTTGGTTTAGACAAAAAAATGATCAAATTTGTTTTTGTTATCAGTAAAAACAATTATATTAAAAAATAGTAACAGAAAGATGGTATGTCTAATTTAGGACATAAAATCCATCATGTCATGTATATGTCTCATAACTATGGTTGATTTTTTTTTTTTTTTTTTTTTTTTTTTTTTTTTTTTTTAATGTATTATAGAACATAGTTTAATGTTTTTTCTTTTTCTTTTGAATATTTTTTTGACATTTTTGTGTTAGATAAATTGAAAAATATGTTACATAATATATTGGAAGCATTAATTTATTTTAATTCTAACATGATCCTGGATTTTGATTTTTGAAAATTTTTAATCTCATCTTATTCCTCCTTCCATCCTGTTTCCGTCCCATTATTCTTTTCTCATTTCCTCAAAATCATGTTCCTACATATTTAGCACACAAACACGTAATAGTTTGATTCAAAACAAAATAAAGTATTTGATGAAGAAAAATAATTTCTTTGAAACATTCAGTTAATAGAATCACACATACATGCCATGTCAGTTAACATTCTTTTATCTCTTGTTTTGTACATGCTTATGCTAGATAAGCTGAAGAAAAAAAAACATATTTAAAATACTGTTGTTTTACTTTAGTTGTAACATGTTTTTGGATCCGCACATTTATGCATTGATAAAATGATAAGGTATAAGTAGTTTCAAACGTATGTATATATTAATTCAGTATCCAAGATTTAAACATAATGTATATATGTAATACATATGTTTGAAATCATAATATAAAATCATAAATATTGTTTACAGATATCTCACAATATATAACCAAATTATATTTTTATACATATATACAATTTTGTATTTAATTGCTCGATTTTAATAGATACCGATTTAAATTATTTCTATAAACATTTAGATGATTTTGTATATTAGGTAACATCATAATTTCTTGTTTCCGGATATATCTCAAAATATAAAATCAAATTAAATAAGTTTACATATATACAATTTCGAAATTAATTGCCCAAATTAAACATATACATAAATATCAAAATTATTGTTTCCTTAAATTGTTTACGCAAAACTACTTACCTTTTTTGAATTTTATTGCAGATGCTTGTTTCGATTCTGTTTGGATACGGGAGTATGAAAAACAGCTATGAACAGTTAATACATGATCCGAACAGAATTAATTCAGGGCATATAGGATCCGTGTATTTTTATTTATCAAATTTACTTTAATGTCCCTTTTGTATTGTATGCTTTTTAATTTATTCAGGGGCATTTTATGTCATATATTTCAGGATTCATTTTGCCTTGTAAATAATGCTTCCCTTTTAATAGTATAGATAGGGCTGTACCCGCACTACCACATAAGATTGTTTTAAAAAGTTTGTTTAAATAGAATTTTTTGATTTTGTAAATATTGAAATCATTCTTTCTATGTTGTTTGGAACCAATTTTAATTAATATTTTTTTGATATATTTCAATCCCCTATATATTAATAGAGAAGCATTCTCAAGAAAATGTTGATGTGGTGTCCTTAAAGAGCTCGAGACACCAATGAATTTATTGCCCCCATTTTTTATGGATATTTATCCATAATTACTATTGAATAATTAAGGAATATTACTTTACCATTAATTAAAAAATCAAACATTTTAATTTTAAAATTTATTTTTATCATTTTTATAACATATTTAATTATTAAAATAGAAAATCAATAGATCTAAAACGTTTTCCTAACCGGAATTTATTCACCTATTAAAAAAATTGATTAATATACACATATTTAAAGTTTCCAAAATAAAATTATCATAATAATCATTATTATAGGGAATTGACTTATTTAATATCATTGGTATATATTTCACGGGTGAAACATATTCTTACACAAAATAAAAGATTAAAAAAAAAAAAATCTTGCATAGTTTGAAGAAATGGCGGGTAATATATATATATATATATATATTTAGTTGATACATAGTAGTTTGATCTAAACATATTATCACAGGTTTTATATATATATATATACACAACCAAATTTTCGATCTTAAAAAATAACTTTACACATAACTCTAATTTTATCTGTATATATTTATCCTGCAAATAGTGCGGGTTGTTAACTAGTGTTGTATTAAACATAAAGGACGTTGAGTAAAGATAGTAACTTTTTTTTTTCTCTTCTCTCGTTTAGAAGATATAACGTGAAAATGATTATATGTATATATTGGTTTGTGATTTCTATATTAATGTGTAAGTTTGTTTATGATTCAAAATTGTATTTGTATTTGATTTTTATTTTATTTTTACAAGGGTTGTAATCTCCGACGTTAGATCCATTCGTTCATATTTTTTGCTTTTTTATATGATGGAAGAGCGTATAGATCTTTCCCTAGACAACATCATGACCAACTTCAACTGAGTATGTCTTCCCATCCTAGAAGAGGGTTATGAGGTGTTCATTCCAAAATGGTTTAGATCACTTTGTCATTGATGACGAGCGAGAATGCTAATGTCTATACACCTCCCTGAAATAGAAATCCCAACCTGTTCTTTCGTTATTTCAGTGAGTTTATATACATTAGTTGATTCCTCCGTTCTTTTATATTAACTCTTTTACCTGATACAAGTTATGGATATTGGTATTTTTATGATCGGAAAACTTCCTTTATTTCTCTTATAGTTAAAATCCATAGATGATTCTTCTAATCTAAACCACACTTGCTAATGCCCTTATAAGACTATACTTCAAATACATTCGAGCTCATAGTACCGTCTTCAATGAAAATCTAAATCACCATCAAGCATTACATTGATTAATTTAGAACAATACTTGGGTTCAATACGAACTCTATGTTAAAACCATGCCTTGTACTTTTAAAACCGTGAAAAAATATATATATTTTTTTGTCAAACTAAATTTGTGTGATAATAATAAAAGTTGGATGTTTTTTTTTTTGACATTCTTTCTAATAAAAATTTCAAACTTTGAGAGTTTAAATAAAAAAAAAATCCCAAACTTGCGTGAAGAATACCTGATAATCAGTCCATCAGCACCAAAAATGAAGAAAGGATTTCACACGAAACCTGGCCTACGACCAGGCCCACTAGAGGTTTCGACAATTAGGGTTTAATGGTAAAGAGAAGTGCGTTTCCGATTTCCCCGAGCGGAATCGAGCTGACAGGTTTTTTTGTTCTAGGTTTTGTCTAGTTCCTATATGTGTGCGGCTGTGTGTTTTTTCTCGTCTAATTAATTCGTTTAGTTGGATTTTCTAGTAACAATAGCTTGGGTTTTGTAAGATATGGACAAAATCAATGGATTGCCTGATGACGTGCTGGTGAAGATATTATCATTTCTTCCGACAAAAGAACCTGTATCCACTTGCGTTTTGTCTAATCGATGGGAGTTTCTTTGGATGTGGTTAACTAAACTCGAGTTCAATTCTATGTCGGATCCAAGGCCTGGACTTGGGGATTTTATAGACAAGAAGTTGCCATTACATAGAGCTCCGTCATAGAAAGCTTGCGTCTCCACATAACTTGTAATTCACATATTAAACCTAAAAATTTGAAACGGTGGATTGAAATCGCAATTTCTCGCTGTGTACGTGAGCTGGAAATTGAATATTATCCCTATGGTGAAAAATTCTTCATATTTCCCAGTATCTTGTTTACCTGCAAATCGCTCGTGACCTTGAAACTCCAAAAGATAACTCACATGGATATTCCCTCTATGGTTTGTCTTCTCTCTCTTAAAACTTTGCAACTTGAGACAGCTAGTTATTTTTTCGTAGATGGCGAATCTCTTCAACGACTTCTATCTGGTTGTCCTGTTCTTGAAGATCTATCGTTGTCTTTCCAAGCAGATGAAGAACAAATGAAAGAGTTCACTATAATCATCCCGTCTTTGCAGAGTTTATCACTCTTTGTCCGTACTGATGGGAATTTTGATGGGTATGAGATAAATACTCCTTCTTTAAAGTATTTGAAACTAGTGGACTGGACTCATGAGCCACACCACTACTCTTTAATTAAGAATATGCCTAAGCTGAGGGAAGCATATGTCGATGTTCTATCCTCTTATCCCAAGAATCAAATTCTTGGATCAATCACATCTGTCAAGCGTCTTACAATATGTTGTTTAGAGGTAATTACTTTTCATTTTTTATCAATTGCGAGACTTCAATCTCATTTAGAGACTTCTTTGTTAATACTGTTGATATATATTGTGGGCAGGATTTGGATGGTGATGGTTGTGTTTTTACGGAGCTTAAACATCTAAGCCTATGTCTGTGCAAAAAGGATTCGTGTAAACTCCTTGGCCAGTTTCTCAATGGTTCTCCTAACTTACGAGTATTAGACATCTGTGCTATGAAAGTAAGTTCCATAATTGATAAATAATTTCTTGTTTTTTAATAACCATATATCGTTTTAGTTTAATTCTTCTACTTGGTCTTAGGGTCATTCGGTTGATATGAGTAATGGTATGGTTTGCTGGAGTCAACAAGCTTCTGTTCCTGAATGCTTGTTGTCGAGTCTACAAATTTTCAGGTGGTCACCATACTTTGCTAGACAGCAAGATAGAAATAGTGTGGTTTTTATCTTGAAAAACGCTTGTCACTTAAAGACGGCAACAATACATGGAGAAATTATGTTCCAGAGGTGATCAATGAGTTGAGACTTTCTCCCCGAGCTTCAACCACATGCCAACTAAGTATTCGCTGAGGGACTTGGATCATATTAAGACTTGAAGAACATATATATATATATATATATATATATATATATATCTATTTTTTTTTTTTTTTTTTTTGTATATCAAGAAGTCTATTTTTCCATCTATTCCCATTTGTGTTCAACAAAGGTCAGATTGTTTCGAATTTTAGTCAAGTGGCGTGATCGAGGTCCGAATTTTAACAACTTGCATCTGTATGGACTCTTATAAGAAACAATTAATGCATCTGTAGCTACACACCTTGACTACATTGGTTCAAATACTAAAGAGCTTTTCAACAATTCAAATGTGAGATCCACATACAACTAAGTGTAGAAAACCTTTTAATTTCTACTAAAACTTTTGCAACACAGGAACTGGTCTTATGTAAGTGTTGATGATCACAAGCAAACATAATCTTGTATCATCATAGTTAAGTCGTTCCGAAGTATCTCCCATTGTCGTCACTACCTCAGTTGCTTCTTTTTCCATATAATATTTCTATTGTTGTAGGCTGTAGCGTCTGAATTGTCTTTATAGAGAAGTATGATGATCTCCTTCATTCTTCATTAAGTGCAGTTTTCAGTGTACGATACCTCTTCCTGTGGAATTATTAAGAAACAATCTCTGACTTCAACCCAAGACGACCACAAAAATATGAATAACGTCAGTTAAAGACTTGTTAAGAAAAATCGCAGTCAATGGGTTTACTTCTGAGTTCTACAAGGCCACTTGGGAGATTATTGGGAGTGAATTCACAATCGCAATACAATCTTTTTTTGAAAAAAGTTTCTTGCCAAAGGGTGTAAACTCCACCATCTTGGCTCTCATTCCTAAACTTGAGGCTAAAGAGATGAAAGATTATCGGCCTATATCCTGCTGTAATGTCCTTTATAAGCTCATCTCCAAGATAATTGCAAACCGTCTCAAGCTTGTTCTCCCACAATTCAACCAATCGGCGTTTATCCAAGACCGGCTGTTGATTGAAAATGTACTACTCGCCACAGAGTTGGTCAAAGAATATCATAAAGATTTCATTTCAGAAATATGTGCAATTAAGATTGACATTTCAAAAGCTTTTGATTCTGTTCAATGGTCTTTTATTCTCAACACTCTGCCAGCTTTGGGTTTTCCCCCCATTTTCATACATTGGATTAAGCTTTGTGTTACAACGACCTCTTTCTCAGTTCAAGTCAATGGGGAATTAGCAGGCTATTTTCAGAGTTCTAGAGGTTTGCGTCAAGGTTGCTCTTTATCCCCTTATCTCTTTGTAATTTGTATGGACGTTCTATCAAAGATGTTGGACAAGGCAGCTGGAGTTGGGCAGTTTGGTTACCATCCGCGTTGCAAAGGTCTGGGTTTAATATATTTAAGTTTTGCTGACGATCTCATGGTTCTCTCTGATGGAAAGTTACGTTCTGTTACTGGCATTGTTGAGGTTTTTGAGGCTTTCTCTCAGCGCTCCAGTCTTCATATCAGTATGGAGAAATCGACAATGTACTTTGCGGGAATCTCTGACACTACTCGTCAGGATATTGTCACTCGGTTTAACTTTGCGACAGGTCAGCTACCTGTTCGGTACTTGGGGTTGCCATTGGTTACTCGCTGTCTCTTCCTAGCGGACTGCTCTCCCTTGCTAGAACATATCCGTACTCGCATAAGTTCTTGGACTGCACGTTATCTCTCATTTGCGGACCGTTTCAACCTGATCAGTTCAATTATTTGGGGCATTTGCAATTTCTGGCTTGGTGCTTTCCGTCTCCCTCGGGACTGCATTCGTGAAATTGACAAGCTCTGCTCTGATTTCCTTTGGTCGGGTGTGGCGATGAATATGAACAAAGCAAAACTTTCTTGGGATATTGTTTGTCAACAGAAGCAAGAAGGAGGCCTTGGTCTTCGAAACCTTAAAGTTGCAAACGATGTGTGTTGTCTGAAGCTGGTATGGAGAATCATCTCTCATGGAGATTCCCTCTGGGTTATATGGATCGACAAGTATTTACTTAAAGGAACATCTTTCTGGCTATGTAAGGAGACTGCAGCTGTTGGCTCATGGATATGGCGGAAGATTCTCAAGTACAGGGAACTGGCCAGCACTTTCTGTAAACTGGAGGTAGGAAATGGTTTGCGCACTTCATTCTGGTAGGACCACTGGTCCCCATTAGGGAGGTTGATCGAGGTTACGAGAGACAGAGGCATCATTTTTTTTTTTTTTTTTTTTTGTGAATAAAATGTAAAATTTATTCGAAAAACGTTTTTACAGCAAGTGCAACAGAGTGTTTAAAGATTTAATGAAATTGATGAACTGTAAAATAAAGCAAAAACTAGATCCTCAGGTTAGCGTGAGCCCAGCCACTGATCCATATAAGCGGAGAAGGTCCCAGGTTCTTGAAGAGAGAGCAACTTGTTGCGTATTTGTCTGTCGAGACGCTTGATAAGCAGAGGAGGGGGTGTTGGTACCTCACCATGTCGTCTTGTGTTTCGCTCTGTCCAAAGGTTGTGGACTGTGGTCTGGAAGGCGTAGCGTAGAAGAAATAGGGTTGTCTTCCCCAACGATGTGTCCGTGAGAAGAGCCATATTTGTCGTCCAATCAATAGAGAATCGGCGAGCGAGAAGCTTTGTAGTGAGACCAGTCCAAACTTCAGCCGAAAACGGGCAGGAGAAGAAGAGATGATCTCTCGTTTCATGTGGTGCAGTGCATAAGGAGCAGGATGAATCAACTTGGGAGTGCCAGTGTTGCATTCGATCTCCTGTTGTTAAACGGTTTAGTGTGGCTAACCAAGTCATTACTGAAAATTTGGGTGTGGCGTGAGAGAACCAGATGCCATTCACCCACGTCCTCCGCTGTCCCGGAGTTCGAATACTCTCCCAAGTTTCTTTGGTGCTAAACTTTGCCTTGAAAAGGTCGCCTTTACCTCGCCAAAGAACCACATCCTCTGTTTCCACAGTTCCTCTGCTACGAACGGTTGCTAGAGCTGTCTCAATTTGGTTCAGGTGGTCCACTCTATGTTGGCGTTGGCGGTGAGAGAGAGCTTCCGCTACCGTGGCATGGAGGCTAATTCCCATATCAATTGTGCCTCTCGGGCCTGCAAGATCGAGTAAACACCCCAATGGCGACCAATTATCATGCCAAAAAGAAACGGACTCGCCATTCCGAACCTCATATCTAACAAAATCAACTGCTAAGGTGCGATACTTAAGCAATTTGCGCCACATCCAGGAACCAGAAGTGGTGTTGGTTGGGATTGACCAAAACGAACCTTTGCGGAGAAGATAAGCCCGAAGCCATATTACCCAAATAGAGTTTGATGCTAACAGTCTCCATATCAGCTTGAGACAACTCACAGTGTTAGTTGCTTTCAAGGAACGCAATCCCAACCCTCCCTCTTCCTTGGGGAGACACACATCAGTCCATGAGACTTTTGCTTTTTTTTACATTTAAAGAGGGTCCAGACCACAAAAATGCAGAGCACATGCTATCGATCGACTTGATACAAGCGCTTGGTAATCGAAATGCGGACATCCAAAAGTTTGTTAAGCTGTGAATGACTGAGCCAATGAGTTGTAGTCGACCCGCGAAAGACAGAGATCTCCCTGTCCAGCTGGCAAACTTTTCTCTGATTCTTTCTAGTAGTGGTGCATAGTCTGACGTTGTCATTCGCTTGGTTAGAAGGGGTAAACCAAGGTAACGGACAGGTAGGATACCTGATGCAAACGGAAATGACTGGAGGATCATTTCTTGATCACATTCTTTAACCCCGGCCATGTAAAGAGTAGACTTCTCCAAACTAATGTTCAGTCCCGAAACTGCAGCAAAGTCTTTGAATACCTGGAGGATGCCTTCAATAGATGTTTTGGTTCCATCCGTGAAGACCAATAAATCATCAGCAAAGCACAAATGAGTGAGGCCAATATTTTGACATCTCGAGTGGTATCCTATCCGCCGGTCTGATGCAGCTTGATCGAGTTTTGCAGACAACACTTGCATACATATGACAAAGAGATAGGGAGAGAGAGAGCAACCTTGCCTAAGTCCTCTCTTGCTGCGAAACAGACCGGACAACTCACCATTGACCTGAACGGAAAAAGAGGCGGTAGTAATGCAGAGCTCAATCCAGTGAATGAATTGTGATGGAATGTGCAGAGTGCGGAGAATACTGAGCAAAAAAGGCCATTGTACTGAATCAAATGCCTTGGAGATATCTATCTTAACAGAGCTGCGGGAGGATATTGTGTCTTTGTGATAGTCAGCAACAAGCTCAGATGCCAAGAGAACATTCTCCATCAGGAGACGGTCCTTAACGAAGGCGGACTGATTCGGGGAGATGAAAGCCGGTAGGATCGTTTTAAGGCGGTTGGCGATAATTTTGGATACCTTGTAAGTAACATTACAACAAGAAATTGGTCGGTAATCCTTCATCTCAGTAACCTCTTTCTTCTTTGGTATTAGCGCTAGAATGGTGGTATTGAGTCCCTTTGGTAAGAAACCAAACTGGAAGAAAGACTGCACAGAGGTAACAAAATCCTTCTTAATGATAGACCATGTTTCCTTGAGAAACTCTACCGTAAACCCATCAGGCCCTGGACTTTTATCGTGAGGCATTGAGAATAAAACCGATTGTATCTCTGTTTCTGTCACATCCTTCACCAACATGGTTTGTTCAACCTCTGAACAGCGATATCTCAACAGAACAGATAATTCAGCTTCTGCCATACCCTGGTAATCAGGTAGTTTGTAGCCTAGGAAGTCTCGAAAAAACCTTACAGCCTCTTGTTTGATTGTTTCTTGTGTGTTCGCTATCGAGCCATCTGTACACTTGATCTCTTTGATCGAATTTCGTATCTCTCTGGCTTTTGCAGCACGATAAAACACTTTATTATTCCCATCTCCCACCTTCAACCAGTGCAGTTTGGATTTCTGCTTCAAATATTTTTCCTCTAAACCGGAAACAAATAACTATCTGTTGTAAGCGAGCGATTCATTCCTCATGGCCTGATCAGTAGGGTCTTGCAGAGTCTCCAACTGACAGGCGCAGAGATGTGCGAGAGCATCCTTGGTTTTCTGTTCCAGTCCTCCAAGTTTCTCCCGAGACAGTTTTTTTATGTGCGGCTTAAGTGCTTTCAACTTCTTTGAGAAACTGAACAATGCTGAAGTGGAATGATATAATTGCTCAGTAGTCTCCCAAAACTCTTGAACCGTGGGCAAGAAAGCAGTGTCCTTCACCAAAACATTTGTGAACTTGAAAGGCCGCCGCAATTTTGGCCTATCTCCCCCAATCGTAATACGGCATCGCAAGAGATCAGAGCAACCTCCAGCTTCAAACACTCCATAAGACTGCTGATAGTTAGCCAGCCATGTATCATTCACAAGAATGCGATCTAGTTTCTTGCAGATAAGACCAAACTCACGCTTGTTACACCAAGTATACAGAGGACCATGAGATTGCATATCACTGAAGGAACAATGCTCCACCACGTCCTGCAAATCTCTCATTCCCGTAGTCACAATAGACATGTGGTCATAGAGCGAATGCTCATCCCCCGTAAGTATTTCATTGAAATCTCCCATAACCATCCAAGGTTTACCACGAAACAGTGGAGAGTCGTGATGATATTTCAAATCCTCCCACAAGATTTTTCGCTCCTCAACTCCATTTGCCGCATAGACAAAGGAAACAAAGAACTCATTTGCTTTACCTTCCAATAAAACAGAGCAGGTAATGACCTGACCACTTGTATACACAGGAGTGAGGTGGACACTTGGACTCCACACCACCCAAATCCTTCCTCTACGGTTGAAAGTATAGTTAGTTATAGAAAACCAATCCGGAAAAACTGAGCCAAGAATATTAGAGGCTTTAGTCTCCTTTACCCTCGTCTCCAATAGGCACCCAAACTGAAAACCATTTTGTTTGACCCAATCTCGAACAATGGAATGTTTAGACATTTTATTGAAACCACGAACATTCCAAAAGAAGCTCGACATAAATTAATGTTGGGGATTCAACCTACTCTGGTCTCGTGAAAGCTGAGTAGATTGAGTAGAGACATACTTATGGGATTCTTTAGAAACGCGGGGGAGGGGTTCACGCAGAGGGATACTCGCTTTCACGCCCTGACCCTTTTTTTCAAGCCCTGTTGTAGTAACAGTGGCCGCAATCGCACCAGAAGAAACAATGAGATCAGCTAAAGGAGCTGCACCAGAGTCATTAGGAGCCTCCTCCTTAGTCTCCAATGCTGCATCTTCCACATCCCTCGCCTCATCATCCTCTGCATCCTCATCACCCGTATCACTAAGGATCGAATAGGAATTGGATAACATCGAACCATCACCATAATTCAGGAGACCGGCTTGCTTAAGCGGGCTCTGCTGCGACTTACTAGTTTTTTGTGGAGTGATCCACTCCTTTTCCTCCTCTGATACCTTAGTTGCAGGACTATCACTAAGAACAGTCTGCAGCACTGATCCGACAGGAGGGACCGTAGTAACTGCAGGGACGGTATCAACCACCGCTGATGTCACTGTAGGAACAGTATCAACTTTCACCACAGGGGAAGACTTGTTAGCAAAAAGGGGTTCACTCTGCGATCCGAGTGCCAAACAAGCGAAGTACAGGTGTCCCCATTTGTTACAGTGTCCACACCGGGGAGGTAATCTAGGGTAAGAGTATTGAATCACTACATCCAACTCCCCCTCCTCTTCCCCAGCCAAATGATACTCTTCAGGTAAAGGCTTCGTTAAATCAGCTTCGACAAGAATTTGAGCCTCCTCAAAACTTTCGCACGTCTCTGTTTTTGGGTGTAACTTGATCGGAGTACCCACTGCACTTGCTAAGAACTGTAATCCCTTGTTTGTGAACATGGTTGGCGGTACATTCTTCAAAACCACCCATAGTTGGACAGATGTTAGAGCGGGTTGTGCCTCCTCTACAAAAGGCGTCCATTTAGACAGAAGCATTGGGATGCCTCCAATATTCCACATTCCACGTTGTAATATCCTAGACCTGATACTCTCGTTTCGAACCCGGAACTTGACTGTGTTGTCGTTAACCACCATTACATCAATAAGAGATGATTTATCTCCCAGTCTCCATATCTTATTCACAATCATATGAATCTTTCCAACATGCGGTGCTTTTTCGTTAAGAAACTTTCCGATAACAAAATCTTCCCATAAGGGCTTTGCATCAACAAACACATCCCTGGGAACCACCACTCGCTGTTTCCCATCAACCTCAGAGACCGCAAAAGGCTGTTTCGTGAACGTATGCTTCTGCACCACCTTCAACCACAAATTTTTGTCGCCCACAGTCGAAACTTTTGAGTTACTAACTGCAACATCCCCTCCTTTTGAAACCACCTCCACTGGTAAACTTGGCACAGAACTACCTTGGCTCCCTTCTACCACTGGCAAGAGAGCCGTAGCCATCACTGGTGCACAGATCTCGGCGTCCCGCGGCGGCTGGTCCGCCAAAGACATCAAACTTGGGCCCAAAGAAAAAAACCCTAATCGCCTTTGAAATCGCCCTCCACGTCAGCAAATAAAAACTTTACGCCTAATGACTTTGACTATTCCATTTACTAATGACAGAGGCATCATTGATTTGGGCATAACTCGACACATGACTTTGGCTGCAGCATGGTCCTCTCGGTCTCGGCGACGACACAGACGTAGCGATCTAAATGCAATAGAAGACGCTCTACACTCACAGTTCCTCAAAAAAACAGAGCAACCGGACCTTGCACTGTGGCGTGGGAAGAATGATGTTTATCGTTCCACTTTCTCTACCACAGACACTTGGAACCCTAACCGCACCCATTCTGCTATAGCACCGTGGCACCAAAGTGTCTGGTTTCAGCATGCAACCCCGAAATATGCGTTCTGTTTTTGGTTGGCAATTCAGAACCGTTTAGCTACTGGTGACCGCATGCTTCGGTGGAACAGGAGAGTATCTGGGCTCTGTCCTCTGTGTATGACTTGTACAGAATCTAGGGACCACCTCTTTTTTTCCTGCAGTTATACTTCTGAAGTTTGGCACGATCGTGCCTATGAGTAATAAAAAAGGCATTTGCCTCAGGCCCCCAAAATATATAGATCTTTTTTACCTTAAATTCTGAAAATTATGGTATATCATTATGGTTTTAGGAGTTTTATTATTACCTAAACAACTCATGTAAGACTTCTTTGAATATATATATATATATATATATATAGATAATTTTTTAAAGTATATAAAAAAAGAAAACAATACCCTTAAATTATGAAAAATCGAGTAAGCTTGTGAAACAGAAAGAAGAAAGATTACGAGAAGTTGGTAAATAACTTACTGAAACAGAAGAAAAAACGATTATGTTTTAGTTTTTTTAGATTATTATATTGTTGTTTTGTGAATAATTTCTATTATTTTTGAATTTGAAATATTTGTTTAATTCTAATTTTGATTTTTTAATATTTGATTAAATTTTAAAAATATTAAAATGACTTCCAATTTTTTAAGTTTGCCTTAAGCCCCGATAAACCTGGGCACGGCACTGCACGTGTCAAATATATTGATTAGATGTTGACGTGTGTCAAAAGTTTTTTTTTTAATAAATATCGTAGAGCAGCTAATTATATTTACAGGATTTTACATGTTTATATTCTAAAAAAATTATTTCTCTAAATCAAAAAGAAAAACTAACAAAATCAATATATTTTCTATTGTATGCTAATTATATTATAGGTGTGTTCTCAATAAAATTTGACATGTATAAGCAAAAACTTAATTTATTAAACATGTATATTAATCAATAAATAATGAATAACAAAGTTAAAAAAAAAACATAAGTTAGTTAACATAATTTTAGTCGGATATAAATTGTATTTATCGTTGTAATATAAATTTTTATTGTAAGTAAGTACACAAAACCTTGAAAGAAAATGAACTTAAAAAGAAAAAAATTTCAATACATGATGTGTATTAGTATAGTTTTACATGTTTTATTTTAAAGATCTTAATGCATGTAGTAATATGAGAAACCTAGAAAAAATATAGAAAAAATGAGTTTGTAGGAATAAATTTTTGGTTAATTGATGAAAATTGACAAGTACTACTTATGAGATTATGACATATAGAAACATAATATTTAGGATATTTTTGGGTTTCCAAAAATTTTGTGGATGTTAACTGAATTTTTTCACTGATTATTTTTATTGTTAAATTTAAAATACTAACAAATATACATATGATCTCATATGATGCTCATATGATTATTTTTATTAAAATTTTAACTCTAATCCATGAAGAAGTGAATTATAATTTTACAATGAAATAGATAGTTAAATATGATTACTAAACTGAATGTCTAACGATAAAATTTATTTTAGATTTAAAATTTTTCAAATATTAATATGTATAATTTTTAACAAATTCATTTAAGAATATTAGTCCTTTTTATGTTTGATTTTATAATTTCAACACATGTATTTTTGTAACGCATATGTTAAAACACAAGATATTTTGAAATAAATTATAATTTATAGGAATGAATATTCAGTTATTTGATGAGAATGTCTCTATATCTTTATATATGTTTTTATTTTATAAATTTCACTCATTTAAAATTGATTATGACATGAGGTAAAATTAGTACTTATGAGATAGCAACATAACAAATATATCCTAAATAATGTTGATTCAGTTTTTTTTTTTGCGAATTATATTTTGTTAATTTTTATTTGTATTTTCAATTCTTACTTAGATATAGATTTGATATGATGTATTAATTGTGTTTGATATAAAATATTTAGTTCTATGCATTAAGATGAAATGTGTAATTAAACTTAAAATATGGTTTATTATGATGGTATAGATATTTAATGGTACTCCTTGTACTATAAGAGTTTTTGGGTAAAAGCACAAAGATTAATAAACAATAAATATTATGTCATTTATAAAACTTCAACCGATAGGAAAATATACTGCATAGTTCAAATAGTCATAAATTGTTATATTAATAAAAATTGTACATAGAAATTTGAGAAAATATTATAAAATAGAGCAAAAAAACCTTAAAATTCTTATACAATGACTGAGAGAGTATTAAAATGAAATATGAGAGGTTCATAGTCAATATTAATATATTACAAGATAAAATCTAAAAACAAGTATATTACTACTTAATTATTCTCAATAATTTTTTTCTAATTTTTACCCGCATAATAATACGGGCCTTATATATATATATATACATATATATCACTAGTCACACTTATTCAGAGAAAAGTTAAAAAGATAAACATCATAATAAAATTAATAAAGTATAAAATATCACCAGCATGGGATGTTTTGAAAGTTAGGCTCGTGACTCTACCACCGATATCGTAGTACCCGTAGCTTCCATGATATCTTTGTTACTTATGGATTCTGATTAGATGTGATCATGAATGATAAACATTGACATCCATCTCAGAAATTCTTGGCATATATTTGATTCTTAACCCACAAATAAAGCTTTGTAAGTTGAAACTTTTTCTTCCATATAATGGTGTCAGAATAATGCCTGCGTTACACTCTCCCGCATCAAACTCTCTTTAGCTCGTCTTTTGATGTACTCAGTATTGAGATACGTCACTTGATTTTTCTTGGTCCCCACACTCACTCTGGTGACACCGTCGGTCGAAGATACCGTGGTCGAATTCCAATCCGATTGTTACCAGCATCGCCGTACGGTCTGACCTTCTATGAAAATATTTTCTAGAGGTTCGATGTAAAATAAAATATTTTTTGGTAGGATGTATGTGTGGTATATATATCCACAAGTATTTCTTGCTTTTTTTTTACTTTCAGTTACACATAAGTTTCAAACATTTATCATAAAGCACGAACGATTGCTTAATAGAAAAAACATTATAATAGACAAAAACCATTGCTTAATGCGGGGTTTTACTCCAAAACGATTTGACAGTCTTTTAATCATTGTGAAACATCCAAAATTTACAAGAAGTACGAGTAACATATTTTAGCAAATGCCAAAGACTAAAGAAAATCATATATAACACAGTTATGGATTCTGATTCTTTCTCATAATTGAGAACATTCACATTCATCTCAGAAATTCTTGGCATATATTTGATTCTTCATCCACAAATAAAGCTTTCTAAGTTGAAACTTTTTATTCCATAATGGTGTCAGAATGAACTGATAATAGTAATATATAAAAAAATCTTAGATTTTTGCCAATAATTGCTTATGTTTTGCTCGAACTTTTCTTTTTAATAGTATATATTTTGATTAGTTTCAGTTTTTCTAATATAACGAGAAAAAAATCCTAGACCGAAAAAAGGAACTGGATCCAGAAAAAATCATATTTTCGATAAAACTATCTATTGAACACACTATACAGTAATCTATTTCCTAATAATTAATAAAAGCTAGGATAAAAAGAAAAATCAATTAGATGAAACTAATAAATAATAATAACCAGAAAAAGCTAAAATACAAAGGAGATCATATCTTATTAATCATATTACATTTTTTTAAAATTTAAAAAATGGGATTATGTTCCCAGACAAATAATAAGTATAGATGTTTCCTCAATTGGTATATTTCTTGTAGAATTGGTGCTATTCAATCAAGATTTCATTAAATCCTTTTAAAGTTTGGTGTTATAAGTTTTTGAGTTGTAAAAATTCATCTAAAATGTTCATAAATATGGGGTTATTGAGTTCATAATTTTATAAAGTCAAGAAAAGTTTTTTTTTTTTTTTTTTTTTTTTTTTTCAACCAAACATTTAAGTAAATTAAAATGTGACTCCAGAATTGGTTGCCCAATTTGGAGGGAAAGAGTTTACAAAAGTAAGTGCAGAAACTAAAGATCTAGAAGAGCGCGCCAGACAATCAGCTCGCACGTTAGAAGTCCTCGGAATCTGGGTCAAAGTGAAGGAGGAGAAGGATGATCTTAGCGAATGGAATTCTTCCAACAGATGCGAGAAGGCTGGCCAGTCGTCGGGAGCCTGCACCATTGCCACCAACTCTGAACTATCAGACTCAAAAATGGGACAATCTATCCCGCTGCACGAAGAGACTCCATAGCCCATATCAAGGCTTGAAACTCCGTATGGAGAGGGGAGGGACTACGTTGCAAACTGCGAGCTCCCAAAAGAATCGTCTTATCATCATTAGTACCATACCACCATCCCAAACCTTCCAAAGGATCCGAACTTTTCCAGGAGCCATCAACCTGGCAACGGATCGGAGAGTTTCTTACCTCCAGAGGAGGCTGGGGATCCAAATAATTCACAGAGAAAGATTTGGCCTCCTCCCAAAAAAGTTTATCGTCTAACGCCTGATTTATAATATCCATAGGCTCTGCTTCAATACCTTGAAACACCTTGTTGTTCCTATCTTTCCAAATTGTCCATAATATCCAAGGCAACCTATAACCAATGCCTAAACCCCCAGAATGAGAAAAGGTGTTAGAGTAAAGAAAATCTAAATTAGAGTACACAGATCCAAAAGGAAAGCCAGTCAGAGACAACTGGACCGGAGATAACTCCCAAATTAAACGCGAACGAGCACACTCAAAAAGAGCGTGATTGATAGTCTCCACCTCTGAACCGCACCTCAGGCACATATCGTCGCATCGGACACCCCGGTGCGCGAGCCGTTCCTTCACAGGAAGTGTCCCAGACGCCACTTGCCAGAAAAAATGTTGGACCTTTGAGGGAACATCAAGTTTCCATGCTTGTGCCCGTAAAGCTGTGCATGTCGGCCCGTACACAACTTCCTTATGTAAATCCCGTGCTAGTATATAACCAGATTTTACTGAATACTTACCAGACTTAGTGTAATGCCAAATCACCCTGTCCGGAGTCAATGCCTTACTGACCGTCAGACTCCATACCAGCTGAATGTCTGCTGGATCCAAAAACTCTTCCAAAATAGTCAAGTGCCAATCCAATGTTAGGGGATTAATTAGGTGATTTACCATCAGGTTAGGATGAAGTACTCTCCCCCTGCCATTCGCCGGTCTTGGATGATGATCCGGAATCCACGGATCTCGCCAAACCGAAATGTTACACCCCGACCCTACGAGCCACCTTGCCCTTCTTTCCACTAATCGCTTTGTCGAGAAAATGCTCCTCCATGCAAAGGATGGAGAGTAAGGTTTAGTCGTCAAGAAAAGTTTTGTGCTGCCAAATTAAAACAAAAGAAACTATGATTGTTAATGAATTCAATTATTATGTTATTGGTTTATGATTTTATACACTAATCTTCACAAAATAAAATCATGAAAATATCATAAAAATAAAGAAATTGTTCCGTTAACTAGTAAAGTTTCTTAATCAATCTCTCTATTTTTGATATTTGGAGGTGATACTAGGGACGTAGCTAGTGCGGATGGTAAAGTGTTCGGTGGGTTATATTCGTTGGATACTAAGACCTTGAAGTGGGAGCATGTCGATAAGTTTAGTGCAAAGGACAGTCCACATCCCGGAGGGTGGTGCGCATCGACAACTTTCTCCCTGGATGGCAATGAGGGGATGCTTATTTTTGGTGGGACGACGGGCGGTGACGCGATATGTGATGGCTTTTACCTTTGCCACGACGTGTCTACCTAGAAACCATCCACCTTAACTCTAGCAGCGTACTACTCAATTAACATCTATCATTCTATCATCTATATCATGTCGAACTGCTCTTGGTACTTGAGCTAGTATTTGGTTAGTGTGTTTAAATTATAATACTCTGTGTGGTACATGATCTCTTTGGATGCAATAAGAGACCAAGCCCACCGAAGCTAGTATTGTTATAAAGGTACATACTTTTTTCCTTGATAAATCCCTCTACTTACTTTAGTAGTGGGAATTGCTATTATCCAATATATTATTATATATCTTATTATATAAATTCAAGTTTTGAAAGATAGACATTATTATGATTTTGACACATGTCAAGTAATTAAACTGAGATTTTGACATGTATAAAAAGTTAATATTTAATAGGAGATTCTAGATTACGACAAAAAAAAACAAAAAAAAATTGTTTTAAACATTATTAATAATGTAAAAGGATAATTATCAAAAATTACAAAAATTAAGCAGTTTTAAAAATAATTATAAAGAGATTATATATATAATTCATAAAATTCGAAATTATAAAAAAATTTACTTATTTTAATTTTAGGTTATAATTTCTACAAAAAAAATAGAAAAAGGATTAAGGAAAATATACAGAAAATTATTAATTATAAAAAATGTAAAATACTTACCTCTATATAAACATATATCGTCACATACTATTCATATAACAAAATAATTTATTCAAAAATATTGCTTTCAACTTTGTTCTTCTGGTGAAATTTTTTAAATGGGAATGCAATTTTCTTTATTATTTTTTTTAAAACCAAAATATACTCCTATTTTTTCCTTTTCAGTTTGGAATAAGTAAGATTAATATGGTGACCCATATAAAAAATTAATATTTGGATCTTCTTTTTCTAATACTGTATTTTAAAATTTATTGTAGTAGTTTTAGATTGTTTTATTTAATTTATATTTTCATCTTTGAATTATTTGAGATTCATATATTACCGTGCATATAATTTTCTATTATTTCTTGAAGTATGTCAAATTAATTTTCTTCTAATTTCTCAACCTTGATTGGTTGGTCATAGACCTTTTTTTTGTGCAAACATAATTGTTACCATTCGTTCAATCTTGAAAAGAGATAAAGAGGAGAAGGTCATCAACCTAATGGTTGGATAAAATAGAGTAGTCAAACACAAACTTACAACAAACATAGATAGATTAAAAAAACATAAATCATTGTTGATAGATCTATTGGAGCTTGGCGACAAAGGCTACATCATGGTGTGTCAAAGAAATTTCAAATAAGGTGGGAAGTTTAATATTAGTTACTATTAAAATATTTTATGAAGTTGGAAAAGGGTTTTTAGTTTCAATGGTTGCTGGAGCAAGCCACTTTAAGATAGCTAAAAGACGTGAATATGTTATCTCCACACAGGAGGAGGGCAGAGCCTAGGTTCTATCTATGATAGAGGAGGTTGGACGCAAGGTTATCTCCCCAAGGGAGGAAGGTAGGGGAGGTTGGAAGTGAGGTTATCTCCCCAAAGGAGGAAGGCGGAGCGAAAGTTCTTTCCATGGTGGAGGAGGTTGTACACAAGGTTCTGCCATAAGGGAGGAGCACAGAACCGAGGTTCTCTCCATGGTTAGTCATACATTATTGTGATATAATTTATTTTAATTTAAAATGTTTTTATAAGCCAACAATTTTAGTGATTAAAGAAACTATACAAAAGTGAAAGTAAAGAGACATCTAATAATTGGCTTAATTTGTTCATATTGATGGTGGTGGTAAATAATATATTTGTAATATACAGTATACGTAGGTGTAAAAAAGTACACTTTTAATGGTAACATACATAAAAGAATTGTATCTTATTATATAAAGTTGGGTTTTGAAAGTTAGCCATTAACAAGATTTTGACATGTGTCAAGTTATCAACCTTAGATTTCGACATGTGTAAAATTTAATATTTAATAGGAGGAATTTGATTACAACAAAAATAAAATATTTTGATTTAAAAAATATTAATAATGTAAAATGATAATTATCAAAAATTACAAAATTTATAAAAAATACTGAAACGACGGACCCTTTTTTTTAATAATAAATAATAAATATAATATAGTAAATAAACTACAACTAGTGGTCCCATACCCACTAGCCACCTAACCACAATCACAACCAACAACCAATAAATAATAATCCAATAAATATAAGTAACCAATATCCATAACATCAACAATATCCATTAACAACAGGAATCATAAAACCAGCAACCTAGCAATGTTCTAATGACCCAACTCTAGCAACCTAGCAATGCCAGACAACATAAAACCTAAACCCTAAACCCTAAACCCTAAACCCTAAACCCTAGAACATCCTCCTCTTCATTGCCTTGATTCCACGATCACACTTTGCCTTTACCTGCACCACAAACACATATTGCAATGCATGAGTATTTTAGAAACACTCAGTAAGGCAATCCTCCCATCTACTGGGCTATACACACAAGCAATAGAGACACCTCTAACCATCAAACAACATTCAACAATCAACAATAACAAACCATGACTCTGCATCGACCGATACCAACATGCATCGACCGACACCAGATGGAGGTTGCGTCGACCGACGCAAGATCTGCGTCGACCGATGCAAGGTTAACTTGCATCGACCGATGCAAGATATGCATCGACCGACGCATGCTCGACATAACACGAAAACCCTAGAGTTTACGCGCCGTCCTCGCATGTGCATCGACCGATGCAATGCCGAGCATCGTTTTCCTCCAAAGCTTCTCGCCGGATCTTCGTTCCTGCAACCACAGAAACTCGATCCCAAGCCACAAGAAAGCTTCCTAACGTCCCAAATAACAATCTAACAAGCCTAACAACACATAACAAGCAAATCAGAGAGATCTCTAGCTTAGATAAGCCATGGTCATGCACTTAACTTTGCCACAGAAGAAACTAAACCTTAAGCAATCAAGAACACGCTCCCAGGAAGCTCCTACAATGATCCCAGCTACAGATCTCTACAGGAACGCCCCAAATCTCCAAGAAATCACCAAGAACTCTCAAGAACTTTTCTCTCTTTTCGTTTTCTCTCAAAAACGGCCAAACAACACGAATGAGACAAACCCACGACCTTAAGGGTTTTCCCTTTCTCTTCTGACCAAAACGCTGTGTTTGACTTAAGTCAAAACGCGCAGAATTGAACATGCATCGACCGATGCACAATCTGCATCGACCTATGCAACTCCCAAACCGGGATTCCGGTTCACGGATGTTACAATTCTCCCCCACCAAACTGGATTCGTCCTCGAATCCCGAACAACCATCAGCCAAGGACTCCCGTGCAACCGTCTCCACGGCCCGCACTTCTCCGACCGATCTACAGAAGGTCACCTCTAGGCGATAGACTCACGCTCCAAGCGTCATTTGCTCTCGACTTTTGGACTTCCCTTTACTCATAGGCCTAAACCTTGAGTTTTTATTGGCTCCTCATCAGACCTAAGTCTGCATGCCAAATGTATAAGGAAAAATCCAACTCGTCTCTCGGGTTGCCACCCTACAGCGCGCCCCCGGATCGTAATCCGAAGTCGATATACCAACCATACTCTCAAGCCACAAAGTCTCTGAATATGGCAGTACTAGGAGAACCTAAGTCCCCCAAGAGTCGCGAGCAAACGATTCTGAACACGTCTGAGTCCTATCCCTATCCAGGTTTCCTTCCCGTGGCTCGCATAAAACATCTCAATGTCCTACCAACCACATATCCCCTCACTGGAATACCTCGTGACCACACAAGGATCATATATCTGCCACAAGGGCCGCCACAAAGGCCAAACAAAGTGTCCTAAAGAGGACCGCCACCAAGGCCAAACAAATGTCCTAAAGAGGACCGCCACCAAGGCCAAACAAATGTCCTAAAGAGGACTGCCACCAAGGCACTCTGGCTAAACAGCCCGCCACAAAGGCCATCTGTCCCGAAGGACCGTCACAAAGACCATCTGTCCCGAAGGACCGTCACAAAGACACTCTGGCTAAACAGCCCGCCACCAAGGCCATCTGTCCTGAAGGACCGTCACAAAGACAATCTGGCTAAACAGCCCGCCACAAAGGCCATCTGTCCCGAAGGACCGTCACAAAGACACTCTGGCTAAACAGCCCGCCACAAAGGCCAAACAAATGTCCTAAAAAGGACCGCCACCAAGGCCACAAAAATGTCCTAAAGAGGACCGTCAAAAAGACACTCTGGCTGAAAAGCCCATCACAAAGACCACACATTGTCCAAAAAGACCGCCACACACGGCACACTGACTCAAAAGTCCGCCACTAAGGCCACACCCAAGCCCCTTTTAAGGCTCTCCACCGCTAAAATGGACAAATTCTAACTCACCTAAAACTTTCCATATTTAGCACTTTCCATTTTTGGAAACTTTCCACTTTTGGAAACTTCTAATCCAGGAACTTTCTTCCAAAACCCCGCCTCATGGAAACTTTGTATCCCAAACACCACCTCATCTTGTTACTGAGTCGCACAACCAACCACCCCAAGTGACCGAGTAACAAGAGAGATGGGCTGGAATACTCCATTCCCGCTCCAGCCACGGATTACAGATGGGACCAGGTTAAAAAAGCTCAAGTCGCGGCTTGCTTCTCATACCACTTCTTGAACCTTGCCTTCATCTTTGCCTCAGGCTCCCAAGTCTGCTCCTCAACACCATCACAGTCCCACAGGACTCTCATCAAAGGAATTTTCTTCTTCCGAAGTTCCTTGATCCTCCTCTCGAGAACCCTCACTGGTCTCGCCTCCAAAGTCATGTTAGGCTGAAGATCCTCAGGAATCTTAGCCAACACCTGCTCACCCTCACGGAGACACTTCCGCAACATAGACACATGGAAAACCTTATGAAATGCACGCATCACCTCAGGTAACTCCAATCTATATGCCACTGGTCCAACCCGCTCAATCACTCTGAATGGACCCATATACCTCGGACTCAACTTAGTCTCTGACAATGACCTGTTCGGACCCTGCAACATGGCCATCTTGAGCTACACTCTGTCTCCTACCTGAAACTCAAGATCTCTCCTCCTCTTATCAGCATAACTCCTCTGTCTATCCTGAGCCTCCTTCATGTTCAGCTTGAGAACTCGAATCTTCTCTGAGGTCTCCTAAACAAAACTAGCACCAAACATGCTCCTCTCCCCCACCTGAGTCCAGCATAATGGTGTACGACATGGCCTCCCATACAAAGCCTCATTAGGAGCCATCTTAATACTCGCCTAATAGCTGTTGTTGTAAGCAAACTCTACCAGGTTCAGGTGATCTGCCCAATGGCCACCCCAATCCAACACACACATCCTCAGCAAATCCTCCAGCGTCTGGATCGTCCTCTCTGACTGTCCATCAGTCTGGGGATGATAAGCTGTACTCATATGCACCTTAGTGCCCATCTCTGCCTGAAATGCCTTCCAGAACACCGAAGTGAACTTAGAATCCCTATCAGACACAATGCTCGCTGGCACCCCATGCAATCTGACTATCTCCCTCACATACTTCTTAGCCAAAACCGCTGCTCCATCAGTCTTCTTAATGGCCAGAAAATGTGCTGACTTAGTCAACCGGTCCACAATGACCCAAATAGCATCAAAGGTCCGTGACACGGGCAATTCTACCACGAAATCCATGGTGATCATATCCCACTTCCACTCAGGAATGGGTAAACTCTTCAGTAACCCGCCAGGAACCTGGTGCTCAGCCTTCACTAACTGACACACATCACACCTCGAAACCCAACTAGCCACATCCTTCTTCATCCCGACCCAATGATAGTACCTCTTGAGGTCACGGTACATCTTAGTCGCTCCTGGATGAATGGATAACTTGCTCGCATGAGCCTCTCTCAGAATCTCCTGCCTCAACTCCTCATCCTTGGGCACACAAACCCGACCGTGCACCAAGATAGTACCATTATCTGAGACCTGATACTCTGAATCCACATCTTTAGAGGCATTCACCAGCCCCAAATCCTTCTCCTGAGCCAACCGCACCCTACTCAGAAGATCTGCTCTATCTACTGCTTCCAAACCCAACGGCTCTGTGAAACAGCACATAAGCTCAAAGCACTGATCTCCCCTACCAGTGACTCCATCTCCTGCTCCTGAGCCGAAACTACCCTCTTCCGACTCAGAGCATCTGCAACCGTGTTAGCCTTACCAGGATGATAGGCTATCTCCAAATCATAATCCGCCACAAGCTCCATCCACCGCCTCTGCCTCAAATTCAACTCAGGCTGAGTGAATATATACTTCAGGCTCTTATGATCTGTGAACACCTGTACCTTTGCACCATAAAGATACGATCCCCAAATCTTCAGGGCAAAAACTACAGCACCCATCTCCAAATCATGAGTAGGATAGTTGCCTTCATGCACCCGCAACTGCCGCGAAGCATAGGCAATCACCTTCCCATGCTGCATCAGAACACAACCCAAACCAACTCTAGATGCATCGGTATAAACCACATAGGATTCTCCCTGTTCAGGCAAAGCCAACACTGGCGCAGTAGTCAACATTTCCTTCAGGCTTGCAAAGCCTTCCTCACAATCTTCTGACCAGACAAAAGGAACATCCTTCCCTGTCAACTTAGTCATAGGACGTGCTCTGCTTGCAAACCCCTGCACAAATATCCTGTAGTAACCTGCCAATCCAAGAAAACTCCTGATCTCTATGGCATTCTGCGGTCTAGGCCAATCCCTGATAGCCTGAATCTTCTCTGGATCTACAGAAACCCCCTCTGAAGAAACAATGTGACCCAGAAAGCCCATCTCACGCTGCCAAAAACTACACTTGCTCAACTTGGCAAATAACTTCTGCTCCCGCAGCTTCTCCATAACTGCCCTCAAATGCACTGCATGCTCCTCAGGACTCTTAGAATAAACCAGGATATCGTCGATGAAAATGATGACAGATACGTCCAGAAACTCCTTAAACACACTGTTCATCAATCTCATAAACGCTGCTGGCGCGTTAGTCAATCCGAAGGGCATCACCACAAACTCATAGTGCCCATATCTCGTCCTGAAAGCAGTCTTCCTCACATCTGCCTCATCTATTGGTATCTGATGATAACCCGACGCCAGATCTATCTTGGAGAACCAAGTAGCACCCCTCAACTGATCCAACAACTCATCGATCCTAGGAAGAGGGTACTTGTTCTTCACAGTGACCCGGTTCAAACCCCGATAATCAATACACAACCTGAAACTCCCATCCTTCTTCTTCACAAACAACACCGGCGCTCCCCACGGTGATACACTAGGACGGATGAATCCCTTACTCAACAAATCCTCTAGCTGCTTCTTCAGCTCTGCCATCTCTGCTGGAGCCATTCTGTAAGGAGCCTTGGATAACGGTGTCGTCCCCGGTTCCAGTTCAATGGTAAAAGGATCCGACCGAGATGGTGGTAATCCCTGCAAAGACTGAAACACATCCTCAAACTCCTCCACTACTGGAATACCGCTAACCGTAGACTTCCCCACTGACTCTGGCATAGATATAGTAACCAGATAAGCCTCACGGCCCTTCTCGATCATCTTCCCAGCCTGAATGGCTGAGATCACGAGACTCCCCGAAGTCGGTCTAATACCCTGAAAAACCAACTTCCCTCCTGAACGCTCAAATTCCACTCTACCCCGATGGCAATCCAAATGCACCCTATGCCGATGCGACCAATCCATCCCGAGAATAACATCATACAGCTCCACTGGACTGATAAGCAAATCTGCTGGCCACGACTCCCCTGCGATCTGAATATCAATTCCTCTAGCCCGTCCAATCACCCTCCCGCAACTCGAACAACTTCTGCACGCTCTCCAGGATCCCCGCTGATCCCCGCACACTCTGCACACTTTGGAGTAATGAAGCTATGCGAAGCTCCAGAATCAAACATAACGTGGGACTTAAACCCGCCCACCAACAAGGTCCCTGTGATCGCCCCGGCACTGGTTCCACCAGTCTCAGCTGTCGTGTAAACCCGTGGCGCCTGCTCAATCCGTGCCACCTGCTGACCTCCAGGCTGCACCTGCTGCAACGCTGCCACTGCTGCCGGCTGCAACTTGGGACAAAAAGGCCTGATGTGCCCTGTCTCCCTACAATGATAACATACCCGAGGTCCTGCCGTCGGAACACTCCTCTTGGGACAACTAGCAACCCTGTGATCCCTGCTCCCACAACCGAAGCAACCCGCACCACTCGGCTTCTGCGTAGCCTCCCACTTCCTCCTGAGCATGCCTACCGCCCCTGCTAGAACCACCCTGCTGCTGAGCCTTACTAGGCTGAACTGCTGGAGCTACCGCCACTAACTGTGCCCGGATATCCTCCTCAATCTCTGCTGCAGTCTCAACCAGCTCTGCACGCGTAGCATAACTCCTCCCTCTACAGTGAACTCTCAAGTCATCCCGTAGAGCCCTCAAAAACCTCCTGATCTGAGCCTCCTCAGACTCCATAGCCCGACCCCCATAACATAGAAGTCGACTGAACTCCATGTCCAGCTCCCGCACTGACCGTGTCCCCTGAGATATATGAAGGAACTGCACCTCCAACCGGTCCAATGCCTCTCTAGGAAAATACTTGCGGTTGAACTCCAAGACGAAGGCAGCCCAAGTCATCTCCCTCTGCACCCTCCTAGCAACCACTGATCTCCACCACAACTCAGCATCACCACCCAAAAAGTAGACCCCTATGTCCACCCAAAACTCAACAGGACATCTCAGAGTATGGAAGTTACATTCCACACTCGTCCTCTAAGCATCCGCAGCTGTAGGATCTGTACCACCCAAAAACCTCTCAGTGAACAGACCCTTCATCTCTTTGAGCATAGCCAAATAACGTCCATGCTCTCCCACATCCGCAACCACTGGCTGCCGCTCCTCCGCCACCACTGGTGGCACTACCTGAGCCCGAGCCGGTACCACTGGTGGTAACCGCTCTACCACCTGTGCTAGCATAGCCGCAAAGTCAGTACCAGGAACTCCACCCGCTGGGACTCCCACACCCGGAACCCTAGCATAACCGGCCACTGGAGCATCAACACCGCCCCCTCCTGCCACACTCACGGAATCCCCCGGAACACCCTGCGACTCGCCAACACCCTCAGCTGTCACACTCTGGTCCTCGGTCTCACTAACCACTGGGACTCTGCCCCTACCACGACCACGTCCGCGTCAACGACCACGTCCGCGACCACGACCTCGACCAGCCACAGCATCCTCTCTAACCATCTGCACTACCATGAACAGAAGGCTAAGCAAACAATTTCTATTATACACAGAAACATAAACTCACTGTGGAATCACACACTCGGCTCGAAGAGGATGTTCTAGGACTCCATGCCACACACAATTGACTAACTCACATAATCAATCAAGCATGCAAATCCCAAACATCTACAACAGAAACCTAGTGAACCCAAACCTAGAACCGTAAGGGCTCTGATACCAAAATGAAACGACCGACCATTTTTTTTTAAATAATAAATAATAAATATAATATAGTAAATAAACTACAACTAGTGGTCCCATACCCAATAGCCACCTAACCACAATCACAACCAACAACGGAATAACAATACCAACAACCAATAAATAATAATCCAATAAATATAAGTAACCAATATCCATAACATCAACAATATCCATTAACAACATGAATCATAAAACCAGCAACCTAGCAATGTTCTAATGACCCAACTCAAACAACATTCAACAATCAACAATAACAAACCAGGACTCTGCATCGACCGATACCAACATGCATCGACCGACACCAGATGGAGGTTGCGTCGACCGACGCAAGATCTGCGTCGACCGATGCAAGGTTAACTTGCATCGACCGATGCAAGATATGCATCGACCGACGCATGCTCGACATAACACGAAAACCCTAGAGTTTACGCGCCATCCTCGCATGTGCATCGACCGATGCACAAAGTGCATCGACCAATGCAATGCCGAGCATCGTTTTCCTCTGAAGCTTCTCGCCGGATCTTCGTTCCTGCAACCACAGAAACTCGATCCCAAGCCACAAGAAAGCTTCCTAACGTCCCAAATAACAATCTAACCAGCCTAACAACACATAACAAGCAAATCAGAGAGATCTCTAGCTTAGATAAGCCATGGTCATGCACTTACCTTTGCCACAGAAGAAACTAAACCTTAAGCAATCAAGAACACGCTCCCAGGAAGCTCCTACAACGATCCCAGCTATAGATCTCTACAGGAACGCCCCAAATCTCCAAGAAATCACCAAGAACTCTCAAGAACTTTTCTCTCTTTTCGTTTTCTCTCAAAAACGGCCAAACAACACGAATGAGACAAACCCACGACCTTAAGGGTTTTCCCTTTCTCTTCTGACCAAAACGCAGCGTTTGACTTAAGTCAAAACGCGCAGAATTGAACATGCATCGACCGATGCAACTCCCAAACCGGGATTCCGGTTCACGGATGTTACAAATACAAAGTTTTTAAAAATAATCATAAGGAGATTATATATATATATATATATATTTCATAAAATTTGAAATTATAATAGTATTTACTTATTTTTAATTTTAAGTTATTTATTCTACAAAATAAAAAAAGATATGAAGGAAAATATACAGTTAATTATTAATTCTTAATTTTGTAAATACTCACTTCTATATAAACATAGATCGTCTCATATTTAAATAATTTATTCAAAAACACTGCTTTCAACTTTGTTTAATCGAGAAATTTTTTTTATGGGAAGGTCAATTTTTCTTATTCTTTAAACCAAAATTTTCTCCTACTTTCTCTTATTTTTTTTAGTTGGGAATAGGAAAAATCCAAAAAAATGATTAATATATGCGTCTTCTTTTCTTAATACTATATTTTAAAATTTATTGTAGTATTTTTAGATTGTTTTATTTGATTTATTTTTTCATCTTTGAATTATTTGGGATTCATATATTACCGTGCTTATAATTTTATATTGTTTCTTTAATTATGTCAAATTAATTTTCTTCTAATTTCTCAACCTTGATTGGTTGGTCATAAACCCTTTTTTTTTTGCAAACATAATTGTTACCATTATTCATACAATCCCAAATGGAGATAACGAGTAGAAGTTCATCAACCTAATGGATGGATAAAATAGGCTAATCAAACACAAGTTTACAACAAACATAGATATATAGATTGGAAAAACATAAATCGTTGTTGATAGTCCATAGGAGCTCAAAGACTGTGACACCCTGGTTTGCGGAAATGTTTAAAAGAATTTATTTGGCCACATATGTCACCAAAATGCACTTACTTTTTCACTCAAGGGTCTTGAGAGAACTTCATGATGGGTAACCATCCTGGAAGTGATTGTTGAAACTGTGAGTGAGGACAAAACACAGGAAAATATCATTTTTTATTTGTAGGGTTGGTAGACAAGTTTTTAAAGTCTCTCAGACGTAACAAACCGACCGTCAAATATGGGTGGATCCACGGGCCGGGAATAGATGTAGAGCCCACTTAGGAAGATGAGTCCATGGACTGAGAGTGGACATGGGCTCACTAAGCAAGGTGGCGGTTGAGGCGTTACATAGACAGAGGCTACATCATGGTGTGTCAAAGACATTTCCACGTATACATTGAGAAATTTAACATCAGTTACTATCAAAAGATTTTGTGACGTTAGAAAAAAGTTTTTACTTTCATTGGTTGTTGGCCATTTTGAGATAGCAAAAAAACGTGAACATGTTCTCTCCACAAGGGATGAGGGCGGAGCCGAGGTTTTTCCATGGTGATCATACAATATTGTGATGATACATCATTGATTAATATATTATGTAATATATTTTTTATTCAAAATATTTTTTAAGACAGCAAATTTAGTAATTAAAAAACTATGCAGAAGTGAAAGTAAAATAGTTGGCTTAATGTATTTATATAGACATTTTCTAGGTGGTGATAAATAATATATTTGTAACATAGAGTATATTTAGGTGTAAAAAATACATTTTTAATAGTAGCATACATTAAAAATTTGTAAATAGATACAAGATCAATGTATTATAACAAAAATAACATACAACAAATTTTAATATATTTTTGTTAAATTTAATTTAATTTATAAAATTTTAAACCCGCACATCGGGCGGGACCTCATCTAGTATTGATATAAATCAGTGTATTATAGCAAAAAAAATTATAAATAATTTTTAAATTTAATTTAATTTATAAAACTTTAAACCCGCATATCAGCCGGATCTTTATCTAGTATATATATATATATGTCTTTAAATAAATAATAGTGTTTTTTATTAAATAAAAATCATAAAATATTAGAGGATGAAATGATTTTTTGTGGTGTGACACAAGATAAAAATATATTTAAATTTATGTAAATATCGATCCAACATGTCCTACCGTATAACTTTGTTGATGACATTTTAAAATAATTTGGATTTACATTTATTTTCAAACTCAAACTCAAAAATAAAAATAAAATAATTGACCTGTGATGCATGGGATAAATCCTAGTTTGATAATATTTTTCAAGATTTAGTTTGTCCAATCTAAATTTCGACGACGTATAATAGATGGACTAAAATCCATTAATGACATTTTTGCAACAGAATTTCAACGGCTTTTTTTTCATTTGATTGTTTCCAGTTTATTTGATTAGCCTGATCATTGAATGAAACCAGTTGAGTTTAGAATTACCAGGAAAAGTGGTACATAACCCAACAAATAAGACAAAGAAAATAAAACGTTTTATCAAGTGTTATTTGTAACCTTTAGAAACATTAAAATTTACAAAATTCTATTTAAAAAAAAAATAATAAAAAATAATAAAAGGCTTCCGCACAACAGCCACATACAATCACGATATACAAGGTTGAGAAAAATATGAAGAAAAAGAAAGAGTAAAAAAAATGAATCACTGATCAGTTTTGATGGCCACCGTACGATCCAACTCGAACCACCGTTGGATGCCTTCTTTGTACAGCCTCTCGGGTGTGCTCGAGATGATGATGAGGGCTAAAGAAATCAGAGTATACCTCCATGAAAAAATGATCAACCACGTCGCGGTAAGCAGTGTAACGAAGGCAAGAGTAGCAACGCAAAAACTCTCTTACATCCGAGATATAATGCTCATCGCTTATTATATCATTATTCATCATCTTCTCCATCTCCTTTAGCTTTAGACGAACAAGATTCACCTTTGGTTGGGAAAGTAGTGCCTCGTCTCTGTCTCCTCTTCTCGGTCGTAGAGTCAAAGCTCTGTTTGTAGTCACATAGTCTTTGGGTTTCGGTTGAAACTGTTTGTGTGTGGATGATGTTGGTGTGATGATGTTGGAATTTGGGTGATGATGTGTATTGATGTTAGGTGTTTTGGGTAGTTTGTAATAAGTACCATCGTTGGAGAAAAATGACTTGAAGTTGTCAATAGTTTTTTGGAAGAACTTTCTTGTGTTGGAGATTGAGCTTCTTAGAACCATTTTTTCTCTTCTTTTCTTCTTGTAATTCTGAAGATTGAGAGACAGATCTGTTTGCTCTTATTACTTTCGCCTTTTTTTGAGTTTGATTATTTGTTCTATCAGAAAGCTATTGCTTAGGTTATGTTAAATAGTAGTTGAAAAGACTTTAGACGTATATATTTTCATTGTTATTATTATTATTTTTTTTGGATGACTAAAAACCAAGGGATGGTTATATTTAAGGGTGTAAAGTTGAATCATATATCTATGTATATAGATGTAATAATGAAGGTATCTTTAAGGAAGTAGGCTACCATCAATTATCAATTATAATGAAGGTAATAAATGGTAACAAGTCAACTATTGGAAAAAAAAAATCAACTATTGAGAAAATGAAAACATCATCAAATTATATTTTATCATCCATTATTCAAAATAGTTCATGAATCAAAAGACTAAGAAAAAAATTGGCAGTACTACTTAGTACTTATTGCTTTCTAGTTTGTTTTGCTGAAAATGATTTCAATCTTAACATTTTTTTGCTTTTAGGTTTACGGTTTGGGTTGTAATTAAATATTATAGAGTATTCAATTATATTGTTATAAGAAAAAACGGGTTGGGTTGTTTCAGGAACTTAGTTAACTAGAACGGATGCTATGTTGTTGTTCTTGTGATTTGTTTTATGAAATGTTTAAGATGTTGGAATTATGTTATTTGTTTATTCTTTGATGGTAATTGGATTATTGAAATTGTTTTATGTTATCCGCTGTTGTTTGATTGAGGCTAAGTTGCTAGTGAATATGGAATCACTAGATATTAGGATATATAAATAAAAACGGGGTGGGTTGTTTCACAAACATAGTCTCAAGTTTTAAATAGATATATATATATATATTAATTATATTATACTATAATTAAAAATAACAATATATACCGACTTTTAATCGATAACTTGAATTTATATTTTAACACCAAGAATTGATTAAAAAAAATTTAGATATTTGTATTTTATTCTAATAATTGTAACTTTTGAAATTAATTGTTGTTCCATTAAATATATGATAGCTTTATCTTTCTCCTATTCCTAGTCTTTTACAAATATTTACACAATTATTATATGTTATGATTGAAATATCTAATTTTATATATATATGTAATCTCTATTATATTCTACTTTGATATTACTTTTTTGGTTGTATTTTTTTTTCATTTCGTTTTTGTTTTATATTTTAGTTTAAATTGTTGTAAATTATTTTTTTAATAATAAAAAAATATTAAAAAATTGAGTGAAGTAATTAATGCATTAACTTTAGATTTGATGTTCCTTTGATGATGTGGATTAATTTGTTAAAATTGAAAATAAAAGGTGATGAGGTGGAGAAATGAGAAGAAAGAAAAAACAGCTTTATAATAAATAGATTCTCTTCTTTGGATTCTTTGGAATCAAAATTATCTTCAAAATAATAATCTATTTTGAAAATCATTACCCGCTCACATCATTTTTTATTTTTTATGTATTAGTGATTTTAGGTTCATTTCCATTGTGGAGAGATTGGCTCTCATTGTGATAGGAGAAGGTAGTTGTTATTTACGGTTGGCCGAGGGCATCCGTGATAAATCACATGCGCAGATGTTTCAGAAGAAAAGGAATCTCTGTTTTTTTGGTTCTATCACTGTTAAGGTGTTTGCCTAGTTACTTCTGCTTTTAGGATAAGGAGTTGTCCTCCTTCGATTTGGTTTCAATATTATCTGTTTGTATTTCCTGTCTAGTTTACTTTGTCTCTCTTTGTTAGGGCTTAGTTTCCAGAGAATTTCTTTTTTCCTCTGGCGTTTGTCTCTGGGGACTTCTAGTTGTCCGCCGGCATAAGTTTCCCTCATTTGGGCGTCTGTAATCTTATCTTGGTTGTTGAACCAAGTTTCAAGTTTTAATAAAATTCAAGTTGACCAAAAATAAAGGTTCATTTCCATTGTTTTTACCTTTTTGCTAGCAAACATACTTAGAAGACAGTTGTACATCGTTTAGAGTTTTCATTGTAAAAGAAATAATTTTAAATAGCTAATACCATATTTGTATACAGTATATACAATATGCTTAAGTAAAGTACAACATATTGATGGCATTTTTCTGTTGTTACAGTTAATAAATATATTGTTGAGATATAAAGAACAAAAAAATTATTAAAGAAAATGTAGATTTTAATTTCAAACGAAGGTAATGTAATTTACCTCGTTTAAAAGTTAAAAAATCGTAAATAATTTTTTTTTTATTATTAAATGTAGAAGAAATTGATCTTGACTTAAAACTTTTAAGGAAAGAGTGAAGTAAGAGGGAGGACACTTAGATCCTTTTAAATGTAGAAATGGGGTAGATCTGTTGCAGTAGTCTATGGTGGTTGAATTGGCAGCATTCTAATTTAGCTACTCTTGATTTATCTATTTTACCAATTCTATGTACACCAACTTCTTTTATATATATATTTTTTTAACTTACACATAAAGCAGACAACAACAATCTTGAGTTTATCCTGTTATATTCTTTTATTTTTCATTAAATTTTTGGTAGAGATATAAATATATTATTTTCGGTAAATAATTACATATATACCATAATTTGAACCATATATGATCGAGGTCCGAATTTTAACAACTTGCATCTGTATGGACTCTTATAAGAAACAATTAATGCATCTGTAGCTACACACCTGGACTACATTGGTTCAACTACTAAAGAGCTTTTCAACAATTCAAATCTGAGGTCCACATACAACTAAGTGTAGAAAACCTTTTAATTCTACTTCAACCTTTGCAACACAGGAACTGGTCTTATGTAAGTGTTGATGATCACAAGCAAACATAATCTTGTATCATCAAAGTTAAGTCGTTCCGAAGTATCTCCCATTGTCGTCACTACCTCAGTTGCTTCTTTTTCCATATAATATTTCTATTGTTGTAGGCTGTAGCGTCTGAATTGTCTTTATAGAGAAGTATGATGATCTCCTTCATTCTTCATTAAGTGCAGTTTTCACTGTACGATGCCTCTTCCTGTGGAATTGTAAAGAAACAATCTCTGACTTCAACCCAAGCCGACCAAAAAAATATGAACAACGTCAGTTAAAGACTTGTTAAGAAAAATCGAACACTTGAGGATTGTATATGACTTCGAAGCTAAAAATAGAACAATCTTAACAAAGATATCAAGATTAAAAAATACGTTAGTCCTGACTCTGTATATACAAACAAAGACGGGATTTAAGTAAATAACTTTTCCAGACGCTGCAAACTATCTAACGTAGTAATAGTTAATATACCCTCATAAATTTGGACTAAAAGTTTGGAAAAAATAAAAAATAAATTTTGGACTAAAAGTATATATCCCAAACATGCTCTTCTGGTCAAACTATTAGTTGTTTGCAGCGTCTTTAATAGAATCTTTAGCCATCGTTATGAGTCCGTCCGTACCATTCTACTAATAAAGGACAGTTTTGGAACTATGAAATTTTTTAAACAGTAAATAAGGTATATGAGCATTAAAGAAAAGAAGTTATCTTGGCAAATCCTACAAAAAGTACGTTATCTTAGCTTGTAGATCCTTTTTATTGCTAAATAATTTTTTTGGTGAAATATGATTGGTATCCCAGCTTAATTTTCTCCAAGATCACACGTATAGAAAATATTGGAATTGGTATCATCACATTGTGGGGTATGTTGTAATTGAATACAAAGCGTTTACATCATCTACAAAGCTCATGGAAGATTTCTTACAATGTCACTAGATTCTTTGTGATCGTTGTGTAGTGTTTCGAAGTAAATCTAAGTCGATCTAGTGATTTTAGATAATTTTACTATGATGATAATCATGAAAGACCATTTAGAATATGAATTAATTATTACAATTTTTGGTGAAAAAATGAAAGAATATAGTTGCTCTTTAACAATTTCAATATATTGGTGATAGATTTTTTTTAAGTAGTTTGTTTGGACTCCTATCTTTTTTGGGAAATTTCTACACATAGAAATATATATATATATATATTAATTGTAATTGATACTTGAACAATAATAGATGTACAATATATATGTGTTCCATTAAAATAGTCAATATACCTAGTTTTTAAAAGCAACTAAAAATCATTATTTAAATTTACTGAATTATTGCTTATATTTGAAATTTGATAAAATGGAGAAAATATAGGTATTTCATGTCGTATCTTTAAAAAAACGAGGGGTGATTGGTGACAACATTGTATTGGGGAATTTTCATATCCACTGTAGTCACGGCTGCAAGATACATGCTGACCTACAAAGGACTTGATCCCATTTTATTTTATTTTTTGAACAAAGGACTTGATCCCATATGGTTCAATATGTACAGATTTTTTTAAAAACTACCGGTTATTTCGTAGGTTTATTGGAAAGACTATAAATTGTAATCTATATTGCAAAACACATGGGGATGAGATCTACGCCACATAACGCGATACAGATCTTGCATAACTTAATTCTTAAGTAATAAGACGAACTAGGAAGATATCAATACTATATATTATCTGCTCATGTTGGTGCACTCTAGAGACACGAAAACATAGCTGTGACAAGAGTGTGTTATTCACTTATTTGTATAATTATATCATGCCAATGCTTCCAATTACTTGACCTAATCATTTCCTTTGTTGTAACCATTAGAAACTTGAGATTGGGAGCTGAAGAGGCTAACGCATTTGTGAGTACCTTTGTGTTTCTTGTTTAGCTTTTGATGATTGTCCATATTATACAAAGCTATTTTTATATGCAGTTTTAGGAGCCAACTCAATTCATTTCAAAAGGCTTCCCGTGGGAAACAGATCTGTAAATGATATTGTTATTAAGGTATGTCATACTTATTTTCTTGGTTCTTATTTTCCTCTTTTTATGTCAGACTTAAAAGTGTGAACATCATGTACATAAAAGGAAATGGGCTCTACGTTCCTGCGAACAAGGTAAGTGAGCTCTCAATACAGTTATTAATCTTCTTCTACAGAAACTTGAGATTTCTGAAAAAAACTCAGTTCATCAACTTGAGACTTTTTTACAGCAAGAATTTAACTGGGATACAAGAATGAAAAAAATAGGTCAAGAAAGATTAAGAAACAAGCAGTCTATTCTTTGCCAAAGAACTTTGCCTAGTGGAAGCATACAAGGTGATTGAAATGTTAATTAGCGAGATAAATGAACATGTCGAGACAATTGAGTATTTGAAAGAAGTTGCGGACAAACTTCTCTACAAGTGTCCGGAGTGCCGTCCAAGTGAAATTAAAGATGAGGATGACAATGAAGATGAAAATCAAGAGAAGATTAAGATTTTAATTTGTAGAGAAGATTAACTGTTTTATTTTCTACTGTTGACATTTATAAACTGTTTTCTGGTTATTTGACTTATTGTATTTAATTAGCCATTTCCATTTTTAAATTTTTAACATTTTATATATTTTATTTATTTTGATATAATAGAAAATATTAATTATTAATATTCCAAATACTTTTATTAATAATAATTGATCGGAAAATATAACAGTTGGGAAACCATCGGTATTATTATTCCAACCTCTTTCAAATCGTCGAAAATCGGTCGAATATTTCCGACAATTTTCCGACCGTTTATGTCCAATCAATTCTTGACCATCTATATCGGTCATAAATTTCCGACAAATTTTCGACCAATCAAATTTCTGGCCAACAATTTCCAACCGATTTATTGTTGTCGCTTAATGGTTAGAAATGTTTTTTCCCACCGCTTCTCGACTAATTTGGCCGTCGGTAACAGCTATGTTTTCTTGTAGTGTCTTGCTTATCGCTGCAAACAACTAGTTTATATCATCTCACACGAATTACATTTGAGAAATGAAAGCTAGGGTTATCTATAAGATGGTTCATGGAATTCATTTTGATTTTGGGAAATTGATGTTTGATCATGTGATTGATCAAGTAAAATATATTAACGCCCTGCTATTTTGTTATTTTGTTATTTTGGGAGTCATACAATCCTTTCCTTTTAAAAGTGACCATGGTTTGTAATTTTGAATAAATTAGAGGGTATGACTGATATTTTAGATCTCTCAATTATAATTAAAATTTTATCCTTTCCATGAATCAGCTTCAGCAATGGTTTTTGATCGTGCGGTTGTTGCTGTAGAATGTATATATGTAAAGGATAGAATTATAAATGATAGATCCCTAATCTCTATTGTATTCCTACTATATAATGTAGTCTCTCTATCTAATAATACTCATTCAGCCTCCTATCTTATATGATATCAGAGCCTCGATCTCTCTCAACCTAAAAACCCTAAATTTTTATTTTTATTTTTTACGCCGCTCACCATGTCAACCTATTCCAGTGAGACCATTGTTGTGTCCGTGTCAAAGAATATCCTTTCCGTCAACATGATGAACGTGACCAAGCTCACCAGAACCAACTTCTTGATGTGGAGTCGTCAAGTAAGTGCGCTGCTCGATGGCTACGATCTCATAGGCTACGTCGATGACACCGTTGTTGTTCCTCCTCCTACAAACATTGCCGATGGTGTTACCTCTGAAATCCAGACTATAAGATCTGGAAGCGACAAGATCACCTGATTTACAGTGCACTTTTAGGTGCCATGTCCTTGTCTGTCCAACCTTTGCTATCCACCACGAATACCTCTACTGAGATCTGGAGTAAGCTAACTTCGATCTATGCCTCTCCAAGTCGTGGCCATGTTCATCAGGTGCGATAGCAGATCAAGATCTGGATCAAAGGTAACAAGTCCATTGAGGCGTATTTTCAAGGCCTTACCACTCGGTTCAATCAATTTGCTCATCTTGGCAACCCCATGGAGCATGAGGATCAGATTGAGAAAATCTTTGGTGGTCTTCCTGTTGAGTACAGTCGTGTTGTCGATCAGCTTGAAGGACGTGATCGGTCTCCAAATCTGGCTGAAGTTTACGAAAAGTTACTTCACCATGAAGTTAAGCTCAAGAGCGTCACCATGTCTTCACTTTCACTACCGGTAACCGCAAACGCCGTGAATGTTCGTGGTCCGCAGCCTCGTGGAAAATCTTGCTTCTACCATCATCAACAAAACACTTCACACCAGTTTCACCCACGCCAACACAACTCGGCTCCGCGTGGCTATCAAGGCTGTTGTCAGATTTGTGGCGTCTATGGCCATAGTGCCCGCATTGCCGACTACACTGGTCTTCCTATCTCACATGCGGGTTCAACCCTACTCCCTACACATTCTAAACCTCTTACTTTGAACGATGTTCTATATGTTCCTAATATTGACAAAAACCTTATTTCCGCCTACCACTTGTGCAATGCTAATTGGGTTTCTGTAGAACTCTTTCCGGCTTATTTTCAGGTGAAGGAACTCAAAACAGGGGTCCGGTTGCTCCAAGGGATAACTAAGAATGAACTGTACGAGTGGCCTGTCCCAATGACCAATAATCCCATCTCCATTTTCACAACCACCACCTCAATCCCATCTCCATTTTCACTACCACCACCTCAAAAGCATCTTTATCATTTCAGAGTTGGCCAGCCATCACCTCCGATTTTACACAATATTATTTCAAAGTTTTCTTCACCATGTTTAGAATCCACAAATAAACATTATCCATGTTTTCATTGTCTCATCAATAAAAGCCATGAGCTTCCTTTCAATACAAACACCATCTCCTCCACAAAACCATTAAAATATCTTTATTTTTATGTCTGGATGTCTTCTTTACTCTCAAATGAAAATTTCAAATATTATCTGGTCATTGTGGATCACTATACCAGATATACATGGTTATAGCCGTTGAAGCAAAAATCACAAGTGAAGGACACTTTTATTGCTTTCAAGGCTCTCGTCGAGACACGCTTCAAAGAGAAGATTGAAACGCTCTATTCGGATAATGGGGGGAGAATTCCTTGCTTTGCGGCAATTCTTGCCAACCAATGGCATCTCACATCTCACAACACAACCTCATACACCAGAACACAATGGCATCTCTAAATGCAAGCATCGTCATATCGTCAAGACTGGTATCACATTCTTACACCAAGCCTCGGTTCCTAAACAGTACTGGCCATATGCGTTTGCTACTGCCGTTTATCTCATTAACTGGATGCCTACTTTGGTGTTACACAATGTTTCTCCTTATGTCAAGTTGTTTCATCAAGAACCCAATTATTTGAAGCTTCATGTCTTTGGGAGTCTATGTTTCCTATGGCTCTAACCGTATACGGCACACAAACTACTAGATCGTTCAGTACCATGTGTATTCATGGGTTATTCCTTGACTCAAAGTGTGTATTTGTGTCTCGATATTGCGACGGGTTGGGTTTACACGTCGCGCCATGTTCAGTTTGTGGAATCCAGTTTCCTGTTTGTTTCACCAACTATTACCGCCGCCAATTCTCCACCGGAGGTTGTTGTCTCCTCCCTCCCTTCCATTGTCAACATTCTGACGCCACCACTCGCTATAGCTCCGCTTCCTTCTCCTACGGCACTTGTTCCTCCTGCTCCTTCACCACACAACCCTCTGTTGCAACTTCGCCAACATCACCAACACGGGCAGACCATAACGAGGACATTTCTTTGCTGGGCCGAGATTTATTGCCAGGCCTATCATCAAATTTTGTACCGCAGCCTAGTCCAACAACAAAAAATTCTAACTCTTCTCCTCAATTGTCTCCGACGCCCGTTTCTCCTTCTCCTTTGTTGGTCCCGTCCAATGTTAAATCTCCAGAGGCTCCTCCGCTTGCTTTGAATCCACCGGAGAAGACACATCCGATGGAAACTCGGCGTTAGAACAACATCACTAAACCAAAGACAAAGTTTAGTCTTTCCGCCATCACCACCAAAATAACCATTCCAACAACAATGACTCAAGCAATGCATGATATGAAATGGCGGAGTGCAATGGGTGATGAAATGGATACACAAACACGGATGCATACATTCAATTTGGTTCCTTTGCCTCCCAGTCATATAGTTATTCCTACTAAATGGATTTATACACTAAAGAATTTGCCAAATGGTTCTCTTGATAGGTATAAAGCTCGTTTGGTCGCACACGGGTTTAATCAGGAGTATAGTCTAGACTATGATGAAACCTACAACCCTGTGGTCAAGTCCAACACTATCCTCTTGGTGCTCCAACTTGGCGTCAATCATGCTTGGCCGATACGACAACTCGATGTGAATAATTCTTTCTTACATGGGACTCTAACCGATGAAGTTTATGTCTCTCAACCTCCGGGATTTTTTGATAAAAATCTTCCTAATCATGTTTGCCGGTTAAACAAGGCCCTGTATGGCCTCAAGTAAGCTCCTCGTGCTTGGTATCACGAATTGAAGACTTACTTACTTCGGATGAGCTTCCGGAACTCTCTCGCTGATACTTTGGTCTTTGCCTACCTTCATGGTAACGACATTGTTTATACTCTTGTTTATGTCGATGACATTGTTGGTTTTATGCGGAAGAGATTGATAAAAGGAGAGGGAAGTCGGCAAAGAGAATAATGTAAAATTGAGATTCCATAAGTATATCTTTAGAAATGTTAACAAAAGTCTATATATACTAAAGAAAAACTAGGGCGACACCCTTTACAACTGATCGCCTAAGTGATAGGGACACGGAGAGAGAGAGGGCTATTCCCAAGAGTGAAAGCGACCCTTCCTTGTCTCCTTAAGAGAAGCAAAACCCGTGACTCCTCTCTTTCTTCTTCTCTAACGGCTACAAGGAGAATCTCGAACCTTCTCATGGGCTTAATACGACCAGGCCTCCTCACTATTCCATATCCTCATAGATGACTCGGCGTCATAGCATAGTTGTACGGACAGCCCAACATAGTTGTACGGACAAAGATGATCACGGTCAATACTCCCCCTCAAGCTTAGCCAAGAGAAACGACTAAGCTTGGAACCCGTGAAAGATCACCTCATTAAAAACCTTAACATAGAAAACCACATGGGACAAAACTATGTTAAGGGAAAAAGAGTGTTATCTCCACATGTTAGAGAAGTTTATCACGGGTGTGTGGGATCTACTAGTCCAAGCTTGCCGTAGATATACTCACAAACTTGAGAACTAGTAGCCTTGGTAAATATGTACGCCAACTGGTTTTTACTCAGAGTGTGGCATGGTAAGACTACACCTTCTTCAATCTTCTCTCGCACTTTGTGACAATCCACCTCAATGTGCTTAGTCCTTTCATGGAAGACCGAGTTTGTTGCTATGTGTATCGCCGCCTCATTGTCACAATGCATAGTGATTGGTTTGTCAGATTCCACTCCAAGATCCTTGAGAAGAGATTTAAGCCACGTGAGCTCGTTGGTTAACTTCTTCATAGCCCTATACTCCAACTCGGCACATGAATAGGATACGACTTTCTGTTTCTTCGACTTCCAGGTTACTAGATTCCCTCCAAAAATGTACAATACCCTGTCGTGGACCTCCTATCCATTGTGTCACCAGCATAGTCCGCGTCACAGTATCCGACAAGTTCAGTATTATTGTTCTTGCCCATCCAAATGCCTCGGCCCGGACTACTCTTGAGATAACAAAGGATCCTCTCAAGTGTTTGCCAATCAAAGTTAGTTGGGGCTTTCATATGTTGGCTAACTTGGTTCACCGCATAGCATATGTCTGGCCTTGTTATCGTGAGATAAATAAGCTTGCCCACCAGCCTACGGTAGCGTCCCACATCTTCATATGGCTCGTGCAACTTGTTAACCGGAGCACCGGGTGTTGGCTTCTCCCCCTTTCGCTTGACCTGGTAACCTTCCTCGAGTGGTGTCGACACCGGTTTGGCGCCCTTCTTACATGTCTCATGTAAAAGGTCAAGTGTATACTTCCTTTGAGAAAGAAACAATCCCTCCGGAGAGTGAGAGATTTCTATCCCAAGGAAGTATTTAAGTTCCCCTAAATCTTTAATATCAAAAGTACAGTTTAGAAGAGCCTTAGTGGCACAAATACCATCCTTATCATCACCGGTGATAATTATGTCGTCGACATAGATGAGGACTACTACCCGGCCACCGTTTGTGCGGTGGGTGAAAAGAGTGTGATCAGCCTCAGAGCGTTTAAAACCATTTGTACGAAGTGTAGAACTGAGCTTGTGGTACCACGCCCTCGGAGATTGCTTAAGACCGTAGATCGCCTTATGAAGCCGGAAAACTTTACCCGGAGCAACGATCTGCTCTAAACCTGGTGGAGGATGCATGTAAACTTCCTCGGTCAGCTCCCCCTGAAGAAAAGCATTCTTGGCGTCCATTTGCCATAGATCCCAAGAGAGGTTAGTAGCCAAGGACAAGACTTCCCAGACTGTATGGAGTTTGGCGACTGGAGCAAAGGTATCCGTATAATCTAGTCCATAGGTTTGAGTAAAGCCTCGTGCCACCAAGCGGGCTTTGTAGCGCTCTACCTCTCTAGAACTAAGGTATTTTATAGTGAAAACCCACTTGGAACTTACAGCCTTTTTACCTTTAGGAAGATGTGCCTCATCCCAGGTCCGGTTCCGGATCATAGCCTCAATTTCATCGTCCACCGCATCAAGCCATTTCTTATATTGCTTAGGCTCCTCGTAGGTTTGAGGAACAGAGTGCTCGTCAAGCTTACCGAGGAAGGCAGCGTGATCCGAGGAAATAAGTTTAAGCGAACACACGGCCTGAATAGGGTGAGAAATAGCTTGGTTGTTGTAGTACACCCTTGGATGAGATTTAATTTGGTTACTTTGTCTAGGTAATGGCTGAGTAGCAGGCTGGTCGGGTTGATGAGATTTAATTCGGTTACTTTGCCTAGGTAATGGCTGAGTAGCAGGCTGGTCTGGGTGATCAGGAGAGTTTTCCCTATCCCCGCTACTTGTCAAGTCATCTTGTGTCAAGGTTGTTGGTCCGATATGAGCTGGTCCGGTAGAAGCTGCCGTTGTTGACGGTACTATAGTTTCAGGAACTTGGTCCGACCGTGAACTTTCAGCCTGTTCTTCTTCTGGTCGACTTGGTGATGATGGTAATGAGTCGACACTTGTGGTGTCTTGCTCACCAAGTGGTGTTGGTTTGGTGATGCCCAGATGGTTAAGAAGGAACCGCAAGTTGGCTGCCCGGTCAGAGTCAGGCTGAGATAAGTCTTTTAAACCTTCCCAGTCCTTCTTGTCGTAATAACCTTATTGTTCAAGAAACTCCACATCTCTCGAGACTAGTGTGCGGTCGGTGATCGGATTGTAACACTTGTACTCTTTTTGACTTGTTGTGTAGCCGATGAACATGCTCATAGTGCTCTTGGCCTCAAGTTTATTCCTTTGTTCTCCAGGTACTAAGACAAAACAAACACACCCAAACACATGTAAGTGATCAAGAGAAGGTTTAACTTTGTTTAGTACCTCATAGGGTGATATGTCATTTAAGACTTTTGTTGGTGTCCGATTGATCAAGTAACACTCCGTCATGACCGCATCTCCCCAAAACCTCTTAGTGACATTCGAATGAAACATCATCGATCGAGCCACCTCCATTAAGTGTCGATTTTTCCTCTCGACCACTCCATTTTGTTGGGCGTGTATGGGCAACTGGTCTGTTGAAGAATCCCATGCTTAGCTAGTTGATTTTTAAGTTTGTGGCTTGTATATTCACCTCCATTATCCGATCTTAGTACCTTTATTTTAGCATTAAATTGATTAGTAACATAATTCTGAAAGTTTACAAAGGCATCATAGACTCTATCTTTAGATGGTAACAAGGTGAGCCAAGTATATTTAGACTTTTCATCAATAAAGGTCACAAAATACTTGTTATTGTCCCTAGATAGGCAAGGAGATGTCCACACATCAAAATGTACTAAATCAAAGCAATGTTCATAAATGGTACTTGATTTAGGGAATATAGATTTGCAATGTTTACCAAGAATACAAGACTCACAAGTAGAGTTATCAAAAGAAACATTAGGCAACATTAATTCAAATGCACGAGAGTGAGGATGGCCTAATCTAGCATGCCACACATCACTTAAACTACTATTAAGACTTGAAATAAAAGAAAATGATTTAGAAGGACTTGAAGCTTTCTCTAGGACATAGAGATCTCCTCTAGCATCTCCTGCTCCAAGAACCTTTCCATTATCAATATCTTGAAAATGTACACTATTAGGTCCAAAAATAGCATAACAGTTTAAATCTGTAGTAGCTTTCTTCACCGGTAAGATAGAAGTAAATGAGGGCATAAAGAAAGCTTTAGAACTTTTATCGAACAGTTTTAGTTCTCCTATTCCTTTAACTTGTACTCGGTCTCCATTAGCAATAAACACATTACCTAGAGCTGGTTTTATGTTGTGTATAAGACTAGGGTTACTAATCATATGGTGAGAAGCACCCGAGTCAACAACAAGAAAGATACTAGGTTTTGAAGCAAAGAAAGTGGTACCGGAGTCCTTTAGTGCAGCAATGGATTTGATGAGGGCCTCCAGGTCTGACTTTCTCACCAGGTCTCCAAGAGAAGCCGCCATGGCCGTCGTTGTTGCACCTCCTTAGTTTGCTGCTCCGGTACCTTGGCCGCTCGATCCTTCTTGAGATAGATTGGCCTTGAACTTCGCCGGCTTGAGGTGTGGGTGAAGAATCCAGCACTTGTCTTTCAGATGTCCCCTCTTCTTGCAATGGTCGCATACCATCGTTATCCAGTCCTCATGTTTGTACACCCCCTTATTGGCCGTAGCCAAGTCCTTCTTATCGCTAAACAAGCCTAGTGACCCTTGCTCTTTTTGAAATTGAGAACATACATCCTTAAGGATTGGTGCATCAAGCGAATTGGCAAGCACGGTCTGATCTTCTTGGAACCATTTGACTTCCTTCTCGAGTTCAGCCTCCTTGTCTTCTTCCTTTTCTTCTTTACCATCGTTCTTGGTGACTTTCTTGGGGAGTTGGTCCGTTTCAACGTGGATCCATAGTCACCGGCCACTCAACGCGGTCTTTGTGGTTCTTTTCCACAACAAATAGTTGGCCCCTTTTAAGACCACCGGAGTAACAATAGGTTTGGTAGTGTCCATGAGCAAGACTTGCAAGAGAAAATGAAAAAGAACTGAGAATATAGAGTAGTGAGTATCAACCGAGAGTATAACGAGAATAGAGAGTAAGATTGAAGAGATGAGAGTATAAAGAAAAGTAAGAGTAGGTTTAGAGAATCAAAGATCGAAAAACATGCTCTGATACCATGTTGGTTTTATGCGGAAGAGATTGATAAAAGGAGAGGGAAGTCGGCAAAGAGAATAATGTAAAATTGAGATTCCATAAGTATATCTTTACAAATATTAAAATAAGTCTATAAGTACTAAAGAAAAACTAGGGCGACACCCTTTACAACTGATCGCCTAAGTGATAGGGACACGAAGAGAGAGAGGGCTATTCCCAAGAGTGAAAGCGACCCTTCCTTGTTTCCTTAAGAGAAGCAAAACCCGTGACTCCTCTCTTTCTTCTTCTCTAACGGCTACAAGGAGAATCTCGAACCTTCTCATGGGCTTAATACGACTAGGCCTCCTCACTATTCCATATCCTCATAGATGACTCGGCCTCATAGCATAGTTGTACGGACGGCCCAACATAGTTGTACGGACAAAGATGATCACGGTAAATAGACATCATCATGACAGGAAGCTCCAATAATCTTATCACCGGCTTCATTGATGCACTCTCCTCTCGGTTCTCGCTCAAGGAACCAACTGAACTTCACTACTTCTTGGGTGTTGAGGCTACTAGAACGCCACAAGGGTTACATCTAATGCAAAAACGGTATATTCTAGATCTTCTCATGAAGACTAACATGCTTGACTCAAAACCAGTCTCAACATCAATGGCACCCAAACCAAAGTTCTCTCTCTGATCTGGTACTCTCTTTGTTGATCCCAGCAAGGTTTTTCGGCAGTCTTCAATATCTGTCTTTTATTCGCCCTGATATTGCATATCTGGTTAACAAATCGTCTCAATTCATGCATCATCCCTACTGATATGCATTGGCAGGCTGCAAATCGGATTCTACGTTACCTCACTGGAACCGTCTTTCATGGCATTTACCTTTGGCCTAATGCTCCTCTTGCTCTTCATGCCTACTCCGATGCGAACTGGGCTGGTGACACTGACGATATGGTGTCCACTAACGCCTACCTTATTTATCTTGGTTCTGCTACTGTTGCTTGGTCTTCTAAGAAGCAGAAGGGTGTCGCTCACTCCTCCACCGAAGCTGAATACAGAGCGGTGGCAAATATGACAGCTGAACTTCGTTGGCTCACATCTTTGCTGACTGAACTTGGCGTCCAACTTCCCGCTTCTCCGGTCGTCTATTGTGACAATGTGTGCGCTACTTACTGTGACAACCTGTCTCGTGGACCCCACTAGCCCCCCGCTAGCTTGTCCCCATTGGCCCTCAATTGGTGACAGCTTGTCCTGTGGGAAGATTGTTAAAGGGTGGGGGTCAGGGTTCGAGGAACGCCTGGCGCACCAATAACCTACTGGTGGATTTGGATGTGATTTCTTTTCCACAGTGAGGGGTTAGGATCGATGCCCTGCAGGACCAGCTTAGGGCCTATGTGGACAAGCTAGCGGAGGGCTAGTAGGGTCCACGGGATGGGTTGTCACACTTACCTATGTGCTAACCTCGTATTCCATTTCTGAATGAAACACATCGCCTTGGACTACCATTTGATTCGAGAGCAGGTTCAGTCTGGTGCATTACATGTTGCACATGTCTCCACCTGTAACATCTGCGAACCGGATTATGCGGTTTTGGTAGGAGTGTCGATCGACACTCTTGTAGCATCGATCGACACCACTAATCCTGGGTTCGTCGGGTTTGTTTTAATTCGCGATTTTGGTTTGGGATGGTTTGGTTTAGTGACCTAAACCGAATATTTAAATGGGAAGCGACAAATTAAGGGTTTTAGAGTCTCATTTGTCGTTGTGAGTGAGAAAAAGGGAGAAAAGGAGAGAAAACGTTTCTGAAAGTTTCTCGGCTTGTTCTTGGTGATTTGGGAGAGATCTGAGGCTGTAGAAGTGATAGCTGTTGGTGGGAACGAAGGAGAAGCTTCTGGAGGTGTTGATTCCATCGTTTCTCAATCCAATCTTCCTGTATTTGAGGTGAGTGCTTGACCATGGTTGATCTAAGCATGAGATCTCTTTTGTTTGGCTGTTCTTTGTCTTTCTGTGGTGTTTGCTTGCTTGGGTGTGTTGTTCTCGAGTTTCCCATAGGTTTGTGTGTCATTTGGGTGAGTTTGGGGACGAAGTCGGGATGATTGGAATCGGGATTCAACGTTCGTGTTCGTGAAGTTCGCGTTTACAGGTATGGCATCGATCGGCACCGTTCAAGCATCGGTTGACACTGTTTGTGTCAGCATCGGTCGATACCTTTCAAGCATCGATCGACACCATGGCTCCTAGCATCGATCGACACTGGTTCAAGCGTCGGTCGACACCAGTCTCAACCGAGACTTGTTTTCCCTGGTTTGATGTATTGCTTGTGTTTTGTTTGCTTGCTTAAACATGAGGGTCTCATATGCTTGTGTGTATAACCTAGTAGATGGGAGGACGGCCTCACTAAGTATTTATGATAATACTTACGCATCTCAATTGTTGTTTGTGGTGTGCAGGTAAAGGCAAAGTGTGATCGTGGAATCATGGCGATGAGGAGGAGGATGATCTTGGGTCTCGTTTGTGTGTTATTTGATTTATTGGTTATGATGTTGGAACCTTGGTTAGTGTTATGTTAGGTTGCTGGATAGAAAGAATAGAAATGTATTGTCTTTGTTTTGTATTAATTGTATGTTTCCGCTGTGCATGTTATTGGATGTTGGTTTACTGTTGGTAAGTTTAATTAAGAAGTATGGGATGCTTGATTATGTATTGTATTTAATTATATATAAAAAAAAGGGTCAGGTTGTTTCACCACCAAAGATCAGCTAGCAGATGCGCTAACTAAACCTTTACCGATAAATAGGTTCACTGAGCTGTTTGACAAGATGTAATCTCTCTATCTAATAATACTCATTCAGCCTCCTATCTTATAGTTGCAACTTCAAAATAAGGTAGTTGTCTTAGCCTCTTGTACGTATAGATATTTTCACTTTTAATTTCTCCCATTTGCTGTTCGCCCTAGCCGCAATTCCCGAACCTACAAAGAAGTCTCCGCCTACCGGAGCCGGTGTTGCTTCGGCTCGCTGGCGCCGGTCTCTATCTTCTCTTTGCTGCCTTGTTCATCTCCCGTCTAATCCAATTTCGCTTCAGCTCATTGGTGTGTTCGAACCGTATTTCCGGTTTCAGATCCGGCGCTACTTCCGCTGTGTTCATCCTTCTTCCGTCACTTGCCTCCTTCTGGCGATGTCTTTGTTTGGCTATGCTTCTCACCCCGACTCGGGATCTGCGAGCTGTTCGACGAGATTTTGGAGAAACTTTCTCTCTCGATCCGCTGTCCTCTGTAGTCGGGCTAAGTCCCCAACCGCCTCTAACCTCTGGTTTCAGTCCTCTGTTCTTTCGGAGTTCCCCCTTCGTGGTTTATCCAGCAACCTCATCTCCGCCTCTTGTGCCCACCCGAAGAACCAGGCTAACCTGATGGTCTCAACTGGTGTGTTTGTTGCCATCCCTCCCGGCAGCCGCCGCCGTGATTCAACTCCTCGCGGCACCTCCTGCTTCCACCCCCAACAGAGCACCGGATACTTCTCCTGCTCTTCCACACCTATTTCGGATACTTCTCCGTCAGGTTCTCTTTGCGGTCAGTCCAGAATCACTTTTGTTGATTCAGACTCCGCCCAACTGTGGCGGTGCTTGTTTACCGGAACTTCCTCCGGCGTTCCTGCAGGTTGCCTTCAACCTAGAGCCACGGTTGATGGCTCGAAATTCAGTTCAAAGTCACATTGTTTGGTGACTATCGTATTACCAGTTGAGCTATTTATGTTGTATGCATCTTCTCTCATGGGTGTTCTTGTGATAGTTTGTTTCAACACATCTCCTGGTTCCCTATCAAGCTTTGTCAAGTTTGTATCTCTATGTTTAATCTCTTCTTGTTCTTGTGCTTTAATTTCAAAGTTTGCTATTCGGGTATGTCCGAATATGCTCCATTCCTTTGTAATTTGTTAAATTTGAATGAAGAGTTTGGATGCACCCAAAAAAAAAAAAAAGGTATGTATGTGGTCGCTAATAGTTCTAACGATTCTGAAATCCTATTTTTAAAATCGCGCAGACAGAAAAACATAAGAGATAAAGAAGAGTAGAAAAAGAAATCAAGGCTTCTTTTTTTGTTTCATTCGCAATCTCTGCAACTAATTTCCAAATGCCAAACATGGCCATGTCGATCGGGGGCATTAAGATTTATGTGCCGCCAAGAAGATACTAATTAGTATGAAACATTATCAGAAACAGAACAAAAGCACTTCGAAGATTTTCATGATTATTTTAAACACGTCGAACTCTATATAATTTAGAAAAAAATTAGAATACATACAGGTAATTTGAACTCTATACTAAATCTTTTAAGTCTTTGAAATGTACTCTTATGGGCTGAACTAAATGACTATTTTGTCCTTGGTTACAAATTAAATTAAACTAAATACAATATAATTAAATTAATTTATTTGAAAATTTTAATTTTAAAAATAATATGTAAACTAGATATTCGAATTTTCTGGATTGTTTTTCTAAAATTATGAATTAATTTATTATATTTAATATTAATCAATAACTAAAAAATTAAATTAAGATAAAATAAATAACATATACCCTTAATTAATAATTAATTAAACATTAAAAAATAAACACAAAATAATTAAACTCATCATTGTTAGAAAATTATTTTTAAAAATAACTGTTTATATTTTAGATATTGAAATTTTTGATAATGATGAAGTAGTTTATTATGGAAAATATTAATAAATAAAAAAATTTAAAAAAGTTTTTTTGATAATGATGATGAAGTAGTTTATTATGGAAAATAAAATTAAAATTTTGAAAATTAAAATTTTGAAAATTAAAATTATGGAAAATATTTTAGATATTAAAATTTTTTTGATAATGATGATGAAGTAGTTTAAAAAATAAATTAAAATTTTTAGATAATGATGAAGTAGTTTATTATGAAAAAAATTAATCAATAAAGAAAATTAAAAAGAAAATTAAAGAAAATTAATCAATAGATAATATTATTTTTCATTTAATAAAAAAGTTTTGAAAAATAATTAAATATTTTAGTTTATTTTGAAAATTGTTAACTTTAATAAAATAATAATAAATTGTGAGATTCTAGAAAATAAATCAACAGTTCAAAAAAATCGACTATGTAATAAATCAATTAAAAAAAATCGACTTTTTAATATAAGTCAACAAAGAAAAAAACATAAATCAGCAGGAATAAAATATAAGTTGACAGTTAAAAAAGTCAATCATATTAATAAGTCAACTTAAAATAAAATAAGTCTACTAAGACCAAACAAATCAACGGGAAAAAATTATAAATCAACAAACAAAACATATAAGTCAACATCATCAAAAGTCGACTTTGTAAAAAAAGAATCAAACAAAAAAGTCGACAATTTTATAATAAATCGATGGAAAAATAAATAAGTCGACAAAAATTAAACTTAAGTCATCCATTCAAAATATCGCCCTTATTAATAAATCAATGTAGAATATAATAAGTCAACAATAAATAAACAAATCAACAGAAAACAAATATAAATCAATGAACAAAAAAAATAAGTCAACAGTTAAAAAAATCGACTATGTTATAAATCCACTAGCCATAACATAAGTCAACTGTTCTAATATAAGTCGATGACACAGATAATTAAGTCAGAAGTAAAAAAACAAAACGATTGTTCAAAAATCGACATTATAAATAAATCAACCTTGATTAAAATAAGTCAAAAATTGATATATATATATATATATATATTATAAATTGTATAATCATGAATTATTTATTTTTAAAGAAAATTAAATCTAAATAATATCAACAAAATTATTTAAATTCTTTTCTTTAACCAAAATTTTAAGATCAAAAATTTATTCATGTAAACATTATTTAAAATACAATAAATAATTTTCGTTATAATTTTAAATTATTAAATAATTAATTCCGAATTTAACAATTTTAAAAAGTAATTTATTTTTAAAGTTAATTTATTTTTAAATATAAGTTAAGTTTTTATTATTTTTATTTAATTGTTAAAATTATTTAATAATAAGGGTATTTCTGTCCATTTTCATTCCAAAATGTGTAGTTTCCAAATAACTACAAGATTAAGTGTAATTTTCAAATTTCTTTTCAAATATAGTATAGTTTTCAAATTGTCCCTATAATTTAATGAAAAATGTTTTTTATAGTCTAGTAAAAATTTATATGTTAAGCTTTTTACTTATTTCATTGGATATCTATTTTACATTTATTTATTTAAATAGGTTTGGTGTCTCACTACAAGAAAACAATCAATTTTCCTACAATAGATTTCGAAGGAAAAAGAAAGGAAACACCTATTTCTTACCAATTTCCTACGAAAAATAATGGAGGTAATAGCCCGAAGGAAATCAATTTTTGAAGGAATTTCGAAGGGAAATACCTACTAATTTCCTTCGAAATCATTTTCGAAGGAATTTCGTAGGAAAATGGAGAAAAACTTTTCACTATTTTCCTTCCAAAATGTTGGTAGGTAAAAACATTCTTACTATTTTCCTACCAAATTTATCTTACAATTTTCCTACCATATATGTTTCCTTCCATTTTTCTACCAAAATATTCTTGTGAGCTTCCTATGAGTTTCCTACCAAATTAATAAATAATATACAAAATTATTATTTTTTCAATAATAATATTAATTCTGAAAATAAATTAAAATAAAATAAAATAATCATTAATGATTAATCTGAAAAATTATTGTACAAATCATATAAATTATGAATTACAAATTATAAAACAAATAAACTAAAAATCAAATTATTTTCTTGAGATCCATTGTTTTCCCTTTTTCACGCGCCACCAGATTTAGACTGAGAATTTTGTTCAATCTCTCCACCTTCGATGAGGCTGCACCGTTCTCTCTTTTGCACCTCTCCATACACCACCTTCGCAGAGGCTCTACCATCATCTTATCCATCGAATTTGGGAATTTGGGAACTTCATCTCCTTATTTCCAGATCTGCAATATAAACCAGATCTACATCAACTATAAGTTAAACACCGAATATTCTCAATTTTCAGACAGATTCGCTCATGGTTTTGAAAAAATTAGAGTGAGAAGAGAGTCGAATCTGGAAGCGTTGAAATGGTACCAATGAGGAGAACGGAGCCGCCGAAATTGGTGAGCATAACGATGACGGAGGCGAGGGAGAGTTGAATCGGCGGAGTTTCTGAGCTGTGACTTTCTGGGTATAAGAGTATCTCTTTCAGATCTCTTTTGTAGTTATACGAGTTAAAGTATCTCTTTTGCTGTCTAAGGTGAACAAGAGTTGCAGAAAAAAGATTATTGTAAGGAGAGATATTTCTTTAACATAATTACTGTTAGTAGTTATGAGCCTTACTGATTAAGGAATAAAATATTTTAAAAATCAAAAACATTACTTAGATGGAAACGTGGTTTTGGGTTAAATCCTCAAGGTGAAACATAAAATATGCAATTAAGTAATTAACAATAGAAAAAGAAATATACTGGATTACTAAAAATAAATAAAATATTATTTACCTCAAACATCTTATAGTTTAAAATATGTAAACATCATTATAAAGTTTTGTAATAATCATTAAAAGGTTTTGGATATATAAAATATGTAAAGTTCATTAAAAATTTTGTTAACCTGAAAAAATGTATTACTAAAATAATTATATAATTTTGGATTATAGCTTTTGAGTATAATACATAAACTCCTTGACTAGAGTTTTAGTGTTTTAGGGGGGGTTATTGGTTTAGGATTTAGAAAGAATTTTAATGACTTTAAAAGTTATGTAAAATATGTTGTTATTCAATCAAGACTTTTTAAAACTCTTTAAAAATTTGGTGTTATTGGTTGTGGATTTGTAAAAAGTTATCTAAAATCTTGATAAATCTAGTGTTATTGGATTAAGAGTCTTATAAAGTCATGAAAAGTTTTATGTTATTCAATTAAAACAAAAGAATCTTGGATTGTTAATGAATTCAAATTGTGTTATTGGTTTAGGATTTTATATTATTTCCTTCATAACAAAAGTCTTGAAAACTCTTTCATCAAATAGAAAGATTTTGAAAGATTTTATGAAAGATTTACAAGATTAGGAAACAAAAATCAGCAAGATTTAAAATAACTTCCTAAACAATCTCTTATAGAATTCTAAACAATCATTAAAATTCTTTCTATAATAACTTCTATGATTTTAAAAGTCAGCAAGATTTTTAAAAACACAAAGTCATTAAAATTCTTTCTAAATCCTAAACCAATACCTCCCCCTAAATCAAACATTAAATTTATATAGAACTATTTGTAAGATATAAAAGTTATAAAGACTAAAATGAAATATATATATAAAATTTTAAAGGGCTCAATAGTGCACTCTCAAATTTGAGGGTTCACTATTCAAACCCTTACGAATTGAGGGTTTAAGGGTCTGTTGGAATTAAAAACCCCTCAAATTTTGAAGGTAGTCTGTTAAAAATTTTCCTTTTTTTGTTCTTTTGGTCAAACTTCCTTTTCTTTTTTTACATTTCGTATTATTCACTAAAAAAAATTCAAGTAAATAAAATTGATTCAATTAACCGTGAAAAATATAGGGGGTGTATTCAAAACAGAATTTGGGGGGGATTTTGGAGGATTTAAGATATTGTGGATTTTAGGAGATTTATAGTGAGTTTTTAAGTTCGTTTGATGGATTTATTATTATTTTCTATTTTTGGAAAAAAATAGTATGTGATTTGATGAGATTTAGTGAGACTTAAATGGGTTTTTAAGAGATTCTCAAGTCCAAACGAGAGGTGTTCATATAGCATAACACAAAGAATACGTTGAACATATTCATATCATAATGTAGAGGTTGGTTTTTGGTTTTTTGGCAATTTGATTCGAACAAACACCACCGTAATTTGCATCATGAACCTTTTACCCTAATCTCGAGAGTATATTTACCTAACAACTACCCCTAATAAAATAAAATAAAACAAGACTTGAAGCCCATAATTAACACACAAGAAAAACAGAGACAGGAGAAGAGAGAGCCGAGAAACGAGAGAGGAGAAGAGAACAGAGAAAGGTAGAGAGAGAGCCGTGAATTTTGCAATTCGTAATTTGTTTTTTTTTTAAACCAATCCTTCAAAAACACCATCTGAAAGGTGAGATTTTTAAATAGGATTTCCCTTACAAAAATGTATCCAAAGTCTCTCACAATCACTATTATGTTTTTCTAAAAAAAAAAAGAATTTGGTTTTGAATAACAGTGGATTTTTTATGATTTTCGCAAATTGTTGATTGAATAACAGTGGATTGTGAGTGATTTTGAATAATTTTTAACAAATTTCATATTCAATAACAGTGGATTTGAGATGTGATTTTAAAATCACCAGTTGAATATCAGAGGATTTTTTAAAAAATCACAAATCCTCCCAAATTCTGTTTTGAATACACCCCCATAGTCTAAAGAGAATTTAAAGAAGGCTGAGATAATAAAAGCAAAATGATAAAAATGAATTTGTGCAAGTTATTAGGACTTCAATAATCTCTATTAGATGAGAAAAATGCTGTTAAAACCTAACTGAATTTCTGACATAGTTTATGGTTAAATAGACTATGATTTAGGGCCTGACATAGTCTAACAAACAAACACTTGTGGTTAAACTTTAAATTGTTGTAAAAATTTAATTTATGGTTAAATACATTTACTACTTTCATATATTTAAAAAGCATATCGTAATCTTTCATATATGATATTTAAAAATACACATCAAGTTTTTTCAATAAAAAAAAGTTAAAATTATTGACCAATACAGTTTTGGTAAGTAATTTTTCCATAATTTTTTTTTTGTTACTATACTAAAATTACTAAAAAAATCATTAATGTTTCAGTTTTCAAAAAAAAAAAAAAAAAAGAGATTACTTACCAAAAGAATTACCTAGTCAACGAACTTACAACCAAGTTGATGAATCAAACACGCACCGTTTGGGTAAGTTGACTAGGCTCATAGTAAATTAGCTGCGCTGCGTAGCATTAGATTATTGAGTTTTAACTCTTTAGTGTTATAGGCGGATGAATAAAAACAGTCTTCGTTTTGAATCTCCCAGATCTCATCTCATCTCTAATCTCTATCTTCGTTCCTTTGCTTCTCCAACCTCCATTAACTAGGTTAAGCTCTCTCTCTCTCTCTCTCTCTCTTTATCTCTATGTATATCTCTCCCAAGCTTCAAATTCTTTCTTCGTAGCTTACCATAAATTCTTACTCCTTTTTAAAAGATTTGTTTGTTCCCGACGAAGTCGCCTTCTTGTCGTTTCGTCTCCCTCTTCAAATTCTCTAAATTTTCTCTAGTTGCTGCTACGTGAGTATATGCTTTAGGTTTCGAATTGAGTAGATTGAGCTCTGGTCACTGTATTTTGTAAATTCCTGAACCCTAGTTTTTTTTTTCACGAATTGGTTAACAATGGATATGCAATTGTAATCTTGAAGTTTTGAACCCTAGTTTTCTGGATTTTTTCTTTGTTTTTTGGGTAGGGCGAAACGAGCTGGGATTGACTTAAATCACTCTAGGAGCTGGAATTTTTTTTTTTGTTAGATTGAGATATTGCTTTTTTGTTCTTCATTCTTAAGCAGTTTACGTTAATCAAATGTTGTTTTTGGGGAACTAAATCTTGTGTGGCTTGATTTGGATATGAATCTATGGTTTGTTGATTCGTTTCTTAAGGGAACTAAAATCTTGGGTGACTTGATTTGGATATGATTTGTTGATTCGTTGCTTAACGAACTATATTTTGTGTTGGATATGATTCTTTTGGTCTTGAAATAGTGTTTTGAATGCTATTTAATGTGTAATTTTGTTCTGGGATTTCTGATACTGTTGTTTTCTTACTACAGGGTATTTTTTCATGGGTGATTTGTGAAATTGTTTTGAGGATATAAGCTTACAATTTTGATTACAAATGGAAGCTGAGGATGGGCTTGACCTACCAGCTTCAAGCAGTTTTGGTTCTGAAGTACAGAAAAGTAGTATTGAATCTGGGAATAGGTCACCTGAGGCTAATCCTATAGTTGGCAATGATGAGAACGTGAAAAAAAATTTAGATATGGAGACGGATTTGGATCCAATAGAAGAGAATTTGAGAACTGTGGGGGGCCAGGAGTCTGGGGAAATATTAACAGAGCAGGTTGATGACGGTATCAATGTGAGTGTTGAAAGTTTGGTGGTAGATGAGAAGGTGGGTATCCAAAAGGAGACACTAATTCAAAGTGCTACTTTGGATGTTAGTTGTATCCTTTTCTTTGCCCTTCTATCTTGAAGGTTGCTTGCAATTATGATAAGACATGGCACCTGATCTGTTTTTGTAGTTATTTGCTAATCAAACTCGATGCCTGTGATTATTTTATCTTCTTCTTTTTTTCCATAATTCGTCATAGCAGCTAAATCGGGTGTTAAAAGACCCCGAACATCGTCTGACGAGCAGCATCCTACTGTCTATGTTAATTATAAACACTTGACGAGGTTAGTTGAAAAACGAGTCACAGCTCAACTGCATGTAGTTTTAAGTTGCATAAAGTGGTGTTTACTCTAGCATTTCCGTTATTATGTGATTTCTGGATTTACCATTGTATCAATTGTTAATGGACTGCATCTTTCAGAGCTAGCAAGCAGAAGCTGGAAAATTTGTTACAGCAATGGTCAGAATGGGAGGCTGAATATGCGTCCTTGGCTCAGGTATCTCTGAATGGAGAAGGTCATTTACTCTCTAAAATGTTCTCTGTAGCAGAATGTTATCATTCTTCAATGTTTGATTTAATTAAGATTTCGTTAAGGGAATCTTTGTTGGATATCGAGCTGAAGAAGTGTGCAAGAATATGATACTAAATACTCGTAGACCATATAAAGTATCTATTATATTATGCATGCTTTGGATCTCCAGTTTGCTATCATTGCATTAAATAGGCCTTAAAGTATGTATTATTGTTTATGATGTGGATCTTCAGTTTTCTATCCTTGCATTAGGTAAAGCCTTAGCCATATTTGTACAAGGAACCAATTATTTTCTTATGTAAATAAGGCATCCTTATCATAGTCCCTAACATCGAAATCATCTAGTTTATATGATAAGATTATAGACTTCACATGGGGAAGTTGTTCGTTGATTAGGTTTTCGAATAAATTTTTTGACTTATCATGTATGAAACTTAAAGGTATAATCTTTTCACTGGTTATATGCTCAGAATCAAGAAAAACCATTAGAATCTGGTGAAGAGACATATTTCCCTGCCTTACGTGTTGGATTGCAGAAGACTTCATCTGTGGTGAGTGAAAATGTTGTCAACGCTATTAAAAGTTGTTAACTATCTATATCAGTAATCTTCATAACATGTCAATTGGTGCATTCTTGCATATGCAGTCATTCTGGATCGATAACCAAACTGGCCCGAAGCCGTTGGAAGAGTTTGTTCTAGTGGAAAGTAGCACCACTCCTCTCTATGACCGTGAATTTGCAATCGGTTTAAATTCAGCAGATGGCTCAAGAAACTTGGAAGGGTAAATTAAATCTTAGATTTGTATCAACTTCCACCTGTTTCTTATTTAAGACTGTGATACATCCTTTAATTCTTAACCTAACCGTGAATGTTTTAATGATCTTGCATTCATGTAACATTTAATGTATCTATTGTTTCAGAGGATTGGAGATTATTAATGATGATCCTCCACGTTGCTTCAATTGTGGTGGCTACAGTCATTCCTTAAGAGAATGTCCAAAGCCTTTTGATCGGTTAGCGGTTAATAGTGCTCGGAAGCTTCAGAAATCCAAACGAAATCAGAGTAGTAGTGGGCCCCGTCTACCATCGAGATATTATCAAAAACCTCAAACTGGAAAGTATGATGGCTTGAAACCCGGCACACTTGATGCAGAGACACGTCAGCTTCTGAATCTTGGGGTAATTTTGAACCTTGTCTTTCTGTGTATAGGTTCTTACCTAAATTCTCGATTCAAGATTTCTTAGATCATTGCTTTCCTCTTTTGAAGGAACTAGACCCTCCTCCTTGGCTTAACAGAATGCGAGAGATTGGGTACCCTCCAGGATACTTAGGTAAGCTTTTCTACTCTGTTTTCGCACAGGAGCTAAACTGTATTAGATGTTCTCACACTTTCTATTGTATCTGCTTCATCCTGTCTCTAGCTCCAGAAGATGACCATTTGTCTGGAATCACTATATTTGGAGAAGAGGTGGAGACTCGGGAGGAAATAGAGAGTGAAGATGGAGAAATTTTGGAAAAAGCACCCCCTCCAGAGCCAGAAATGAAAAAGACAGTCGAGTTTCCAGGAATTAACGCTCCCTTGCCAGAAAACGCAGATGAGTGGCTTTGGGAAGCTGCACCTTCACAGAGGAACAACAGCAGAAGATGGCAGCAAAGAACAAGCAGAGGAAATGATTACAGAGACGATGGTCCGCTTGGTGTTGAATCATCGAGTTATCCTCTAAGGTATGGCAGTAGATATGATTACGGGTATGGATCAAAAGATTATAGTTCGAGATCAAGAAGCCCGGGGTTAGATAGATCTGTATCCGAAAGAAGTAAGAAGGATTATTCTTTTTATGACGCTGATTTCCGGGAGAGAGATAAAGACAGAGATAGAGACAGGAACAGGGATAGGAACAGAGACAGGGATAGGGACAGGGATATGGACAGGGATATGGACAGAGACTGGGATAGGGACAGAGACTGGGATAGGGACAGGGATGATCGTGATTGGTCTTATAGGTTAAGCAGCAGAAGATGAAACTGTGAGATTGTTAGCTGTGTATCATGTATGTGTATGGTTAGGGTTTCCTTTTCTACATTCTCTTTCTCTCTCTCTAAGTTGAATTTGTTGTTGTATCATGTCCATGAAAGTGGAAGCTTTTTTCTTTTCTTAGTTATCAGACTTTGGCGTTTATACTTTTGACTTTTATACTTTTTGATTTAGTCTGCTAGAAAGGTAGGGGTTATCTCCTCTAGCAAGTTTCTTTTAACGCGTAAGGTTTTACTATTTTGGGTATGTCTTCAAAACTATCTGTATCTCCCTGGAAAGTTTAATATAGCACCATAACTCCACAGAATTCGAACCTCGGGGCCACACAAATCGGAAGTTCTAACACACAAACGTTGAATTTGTTGGTTTATGACTTAAACACTTGAAGCTAACAATAAACCAAATTAAATACTGACCACTTATAAGTCATAACCAACACTAAACCAAATTAAAAATCTGAAGCATCTCCTCCATCTCTCGATCACGAAACCAACAAATACGTTAAAGAATCTCAGAATCATGAAACCAACAATTGCAAATTTAAGCTACAATGGCCTTTTGCGCAATCTGGGCGTGTAAGTCTTTTATCATCTTGTCTTGGGTTAAGGCAAGATCTTGCATTATCTTCAGGAGTCTTTCTTCTTGTTGAGGGCTCCTTGAAGTGATAGGTTTCTGAGTGTCAAAGAAGTAGCTTTCGTTGACATCGACGTTCATGACTTCTTGTGGATCCAAGTGTTGGTCCATCGAGGAGCAATATCCTTCTCTTTGGTACGGATTAGGTGAATGGGAAGCTTGTCCCATAGGTGCTCGATCTCCAGAGGATCGAGTAACATGTGGGCAACGAGGGTGTCTAAGTGGTGATGCATGGGCTGGTCGAGAGTGACCAATGCGAAAACCATGCATTCAGCAAAATTGTCAGGATGTTTCTCTGTCTGTGGCTTGGTAATGTGATATAAGTTGTGCAATTGTGAGGTTTTGAAATTCATTAGGAAGAGCGTTGAGGTCCATCCTCAATGATGAGGCCTATGTACCGGTCGTACCGTGCCTTTGGTGCCAACGTCAAGCAACTAGCGAACGGGCAAGGATCATGAGTAACGTCTAGGACACCTTGCTTTTTAATTTTTCCTTTTGATTTTCATTTGTTTCAGGAGACCTTGAGGATGAACCTCGACGCTCTCCCATACGATTTTCAGAATCTCACAATCGCAAAGCTTATGTCGCATTACCGAGCCACGCACGGAGACCCATCCGGACCGTCATTTCACTCGATGCATGATTCTTGCATTTGTCACTCTCGACCAGCCCATGTACCACCACCTAGGCGCCCTTGTCGCCCATCTTTTACTTGACCATCTGGAGGCTAAGCACTCATGGGACCAAGTCACTCACCCTATGACCAAGCTGTCTACTCATTCACTCCGTACAACGCGGATCTGCCATGCTTCGCCAAAGACCATCACTTTGATCCACAAGAAGTCATGAATGTCGATGTCAATGAAAACTTTTTCTTTGACACTTGCAAACCAATCACTTCAAGGCGCTCTCACACTGAAGACAAGCTCATGAAGATGATGAAATAACTTATTTTGAGTCAAAAGGAGGCCGATAATGTTCTACATGCTAAATTTGATAAGATGTGTATCGAATTCGGAGCTAAGTTCGAGGCTATGACCGAGGACATTACACGCTTGGAGGAACGAATAGAAGCCATCAACATTCAAGTTTCGTACCACATGGAGTATATTGATGATGGTAGAACAAAGATTATCAACATGGGTTACACCATTGATACCATTGAGAACCGCCTAGAATGGAAGATTGAAGCCTCACAACAAGTATTCAATAACCCAGACGGATGCAAAAATTGGAGTTATGATCAAGTCTATCACCCTACTAAAGATGAAGAAGGATATGGAACCTCACATGAGTATCCAACTGATCCTAACAAGTCCAAGGAGTGGACTAGAGAAGAATATTACCAAACCGATGAAGGAGATGCTTATTTTGAAGAAAAAGCCATGGAGAACCATTATGAAGATTTGCCAATAGAGAATGATGAGTCTTATTATCTATCATCTACTAAAAAGATGGAGAAGAAGAACTCAAAGACTTCTACTGTTGCATGACATTTCAGATTCCTAATGAAGAAATTCCTAAATCAAGGGGCGTGATTCTTGGCTCGAGACATATTCAGTTAAACATGAAGATTCGACAGTTACGAGCAACAAAACCAAGATCAAAACAGACGCATTCAAAGAGAATTATTGCAATTAATGTATGAATTTATGATTTAATTTAGTATTAATAGTAGAGTTGTAACCTCTCTTTAGTATTAATGTATGAATTTATGATTTAGTTTAGTATTAATAGTAGAGTTGTAATAAAGTACATACTTCCACAAATAATTGTTCTGAAGGTCCATTCTCTCTTTGACCACTAAAATCGCTGAGTGTGGGATCTGATGCCCACAATCTTAACATCATGTCCTTCCGGTATCAACGACTGAATGGCAGATCGATTTTGAGAGTGTTGGTGAGGAGTGTCGAAATCGGTGACTCTTCGAGTTAATGGATCACAAGCTCCACTGATTTCTTGATCATTCCTCCAAGGTGGTGGATCGTCAAGCTCTCTCGGGGCTTGGTTTTGGTCCTGCATTCGAGCTAGGCTCGAGAGTACTTGAAAAGAAAAAAATAAAAATCCTTTAGTAAAATTCAAAAATAAAACGTCCTATACGATATCCTAGTCCTAAACTCGTAGGTAACCTAAGTAGTCCCAGAAAACGGCGCCAAAAGCTTGATGTGTATGGTTTTCACCTCAATATTTTACCTCAAAAGACCACCTGACTACTGTAAGAGCAGTTAATCGGTTGCAGTATTTAAGGATCGATCCCACATAGACTAATAAGCTACGCGTCAAGTTTTATGAAGAAGGAATATGGCTAAGACAAAATAAAGGGGGTTTGTTGTGGGGTTTATTACGAACAAAGTGTTGGGCAGCAGATAATCCTTATGGTATCATGGATTGAATTATACTAAGAAACTAAACAGGGAATTTCCAACTATTAATGTTCAAGAACTCAAATGTGGATTAAGAAACTCGCCTATTCCCACAGAACCGAATCACTATGTCTAGACAACCTAGGTTAATCTATTTATGCAGGTAATAGGAGCTAAATATACCTAAACAATCCAACTTTGATATGTTGATGCCTCTCTATTTTACACCTTTTTAGACATTTTTTTTTTATCATGTTTTGCATTCTCTAGAGTCTAATCTTAACATTTTTAGGTCTTTAACCTTAGATATTTGCATTTAGGTTGTTTAGGGTTTTGCAATTTTGCATTGTTACATTTTGGATGAAAACATGTGCTTTGGAGCTTAAAAAGAACCAGAATGAGGAGTCACTCGAGCATGTACCCTCGAGTGTGATCATGCAGAAGAACAACCTAAAGCCTTCACCTGAACAAGCGGATCTAAGCGCAAAAGGAACCACCCAAAGCCCAACTCGAAGAGGTGCATTGACCCTAGCCTCGTTAGGACTTCAGATAATGGCTGTGCGGCTAGGTCAAAGGATTTCCATATATAAACCCCTTCCTATATCGGCAGACACACATCACGACACAAAAAAGCGAGAGCTTAGAGAGAGACTGAGAGCCAATTTTACATTAATTTTTTTTTAGGATTTCATATTTCTATTTTTACAATTCTTCTACTTAGATTCTGTATTACATTTCACTTCTTTCGAATACATTATTTGCTTTCTTTTATCAATATCTTTATTATGCAGTTCCTGTTCGTTTCTCTGCTTATGTCGATTATAATGAGATCATAGTACTGAACCAAAGTTTTTAGGGATGGGATAGGCTTGTAGGTATTCTTAATCGATTAGGATGTTTTAGATTGAGTGTTTATATGAAATATTCCTTCTGCATTAATGTTCTTAGTGCTAGTTTCAAACCGAGAGGTTGGGATTAGATTCTAGGCATTTCTGCACCGAGAGATTGTACGATGAAATGCATGTATAAACTAATGCCAGAGATTTACTCACTTAGCCTAAGAGATTAGATGAGCAAGGAGTTTATTGACGATAGTGAATTGGATTTTAATGCCTACTTGGTCATGTTTCTCCAACGAGAATGGACAAGAAAGTGATTTAAGTTGATTTTTTCTACCATAAGAGTGGATTAGCAAGGTTTAGAAATTCATTGTCTAGGAAATATATTGCTTGAGGACTGTAAAACATTCTAGGTTGGTTAGGAATACTTATGAACTGATTATCCAATCCTTAAAAGCTTTCGTATTTTGATTATTTAAACTTTTATCATTAACTCGACCACCAATCCGACATGGTACTCGATCATCAGAATCATGTGGTGCCTCGAGTGGTTCGTCATTCTGTTCCTGTTTTCTTATCAACCGATCACCTACTCGATCTGGTACTCGATTTCTTGCATCGTGTACCTCAATCGTGTAGTTCTTTGTTTTAATTTATGTTTGTTTGAGGTTGTTAGATAAAAACACTTTATTGACTGGCTTGACTTGCATTGCTTTGAGTGCATCCTATCTGTTAACAACAACCATTTGGATTAATAACCCTTTATACAACTACTGCATAGGGAATGGATACATTGGGTGTAAAAACTCTATATCAATTTGGCGCCGTTGCCATTTGGTTGATTTATTTGTTATGTTTAGGATTTCAAAACTTACTTCATCAAGTTCTTTTTTATTTTATATATTTTGGTACTGACTTCTTTGCTTTTTCTGCTTGTTTGTTTTGTGTTTCAGGTACAACCCTATCACCATGATCGCATTGACCATCGAGTACCTTCTCAAATACTTAGTAGTGCATACGAAAATGATCCAAAGGTAGCCAGAGCGACAACCTGAGGTGGAAATGAATCAGCAAAATGGTCCAGCTGCCCCTCAAGAGAGGAACAACATTGGAGCTGGAGATGCTCCATCTACTCATACTCAGAGGCATGACATTGTGCCTCCTGCTGTTCAGAGCAACAACTTTGAAATCAAGAGTAGTCTCATCCAGATGATCCGGAGCAACAAGTTACATAGATTACCAATGGAGGACCCATTGGATCATCTAGATGAGTTTGATAGGCTCTGCAGCCTAACCAAAATTAATGGAGTCGGTGAAGATGGCTTCAAACTGAGCCTAAGGAGTCTATCACCACATGAGAGGATTGTAGGAAGGGCTTCCTAGCTAATTTCTTCTCCAAATCCATAACTGCAAGGCTGAGGAATGGCATCTCCAGCTTTGTTCAGAAGAACAATGAAATGTTTGTCGAGCCTTGAAACGTTTCAAGGGATATGCCAGCCGGTGCCCGCATTATGGATTCAGCAATGCGTCCTTACTCAGCACCGTCAACCGCGACAATGTCCCTAAGATCAAAATGCTGTTGGAAAAAACTAGTAATGGAAACTTCCTCAACAAGGATGTTGATTATGGTTGGGCTCTTGTGGAGAACTTGGCTTAATCTGATAGTCACTACAATGAGTACTATGATCGGATAATCAAATCGCCAGGAGACAAAGACGGGAAGTATATAAGGGATATAAAGTCCCTTAATGACAAGTTGGACAAGATACTCCTCAGCCAGCGCACAACATCAGCTTTGTCTCTGACGAAGAGTAGTCTCAGCAACAAGATCGGGAGACTGTCGAGAATGAAGATGTCAACTACATCAACAATCAAGATGGCTACAACAAAGGTAACAATCAGTACAATCCGGGTCCACCTAACCAAACTGTCCCATACAATAGAGGCTATAACCAATGACCTCAGTACCTTGGTCGCCCCCAACAGCCACCTACCCAACAACCCGATTCGGAACAAGACCTACATAGCCCCCTAAAACAAATTTTGCTTACTCAAACAAGTCAAACAGTTAACACAGCAAAGCGATTCACGGACAAGGACAGTCTCATCACAACCACCACTAAGGGTCTGCACCATAAGTTTGACACTATGAACTCCCGAATCAAGCAGGTTGAGGGCAAGATTGCGTCTACTTTTGCTACAGGCGCACCCGCACATGCAATTGTCTTACACATTGGATGCATGTTACCAACCCGAGAAGCACCAAATACCATCACCTTGGACAGTGATGACCTAGATGGGGAGAATTTTGGTCAGGAAACAAATCAGCAGCTCCACCCGATCAGACTTCTCGTGTACATGATTGGGTTGACCCTCGATTAGAACTGAACCCTTCTAATAAGATAGGTGACGAAAAACAGAAGGAAATATGCTTTATTCCTCTGCCTTACAAGCCGCCTTTACCATTTCCTGGGAGGGTTCACAAAGAATTTCTAGAGAAATACAAGGCCTTGTTCGACAAACAGATTAAGGAACTTGAGGTTCGTATGCCTCTAATGGATGCATTTGTCCTCATACCTCCATACCAGAAATTCTTGGAAGATGTAGTGATAAAGAGAATCAAGCAAGTCCAATGGACGGTCATATTAGCCACAAGTGTAGTGCTGTTATTGAAAGAACAGTCGCCTTAAAGAAACTCGGTGATCTAGGATCGTTTACTCTGCCATGTTCAATAGAACAGTTGTTGTTCAAAAAATGCCTTTGAGATTTGGGAGCATCAGTTAGCCTCATCCCACTAACTGTAGCTAAACGACTGGAATTTGAGAAGTTCAAACCTAGTGACATACAGTTAATTCTAGCAGATAGATTTGTAAGGCTACCACGTGGTGTGTTGGAGGATCTGTCAGTTACGGTGGGATATGTAAAAGTGCCAACTGACTTTGTGGTCATTGAAATGGATGTGGAACCAAAGGATCCTTTGATCCTGGGAAGGCCATTCTTAGCCACGGTAGGAGTGAAAATAGATGTGATCTTGTGAAGAACAAGAAGATTGATCTGAACCTCAGAAACGATTTCACCATGAAGTTTGATATTCGCGATGCCATGAAAAAACCCACTATCCCTGGCCAAACTTTCTGGGTTGAAGGCACCAAAGGTGGAGTTGAAAACTCTTCCATTCGGGGTAAGGTACACCCTTCCTTGGGCCCAATTCAACTTACTCCGTTATTGTCAATGCTCATTTAACAAATAAAGATCTGGAATTGCTTTGCACTGAATTAAGAAAGTATAAAAAGTAATTGGTTATACTCTAGATGACATTAAGGGAATCTCGCCTGATATTTGAACCCATAGGATTAATTTAGAAGATGAGTCTTACTCTGGTGTTGAACCTCACCGAAGGCTAAATCAAAATTTAAAGAAAGTGGTAAAGAAGGAAATCTTAAAATTACTTGATGTTGGATTTATCTACCCTATCTCAGATAGTACTTGGGTATCTCCATTGCATTGCGTTCCAAAAAAAGGAGGAATCACCGTAATCAAAAATGAAAAAGATGATTTGATGCCCACTAGGACAATCACAGGGCACATGATGTGTATTGATTACAGAAAACTTAGTGCAGCCTCTAGAAAATATCATTTCCCTTTATCCTTCATTGACCAAATGTTAGAAAGGCTTGCCAATTACCCCTACTATTGTTTCCTGGTCGAGTATAGTGGAATTTTCTAAATCCCTATACACCCCGCTGGTCAGGAGAAGACAACGTTCACTTGTCCCTATGGCACCTTTGCTTACAAGAATCTGCCTTTTGGTCTTTGTAATGCTCCTGCAACTTTTCAGAGATGCTTGACATCTATCTTCCTGGGTTTGATAGAATAGAAGGTGGAAGTATTCATTGATAACTTTTCCATTTACGGCTCCTCATTTTGTACATGTCTATCGATCCTTTGTCAAGTGCTAACAAGATGAAAAGAGACTAATCTAGTGCTTAATTGGAAGAAGTGTCACTTCAAGGTGAAGAAGGGATAGTCCTTGGCCACAAGATATTGGAGAAGGGGATTGAAGTCGACAAGGCAAAAATTGAAGTTATTGTTCAACTGCAACCCCCAATATCGGTAAAAGATATTAGGAGTTTCCTAGGGCATGCAGGGTTTTATAGGAGATTCATCAAGGATTTCTCAAAGATAGTGAGACCTCTGACACGACTTCTTTGTAAGGAAGCAGAGTTAATTGTCGACAAGGATTGCTTGGAAGCTTTCAACAAGATCAAAGAAGCCTTGGTAAGTGATCCAATAGTTCAAGATCCACACTAGGACCATCCTTATGTAATCATGTGTGACACATCTTGCTATGCTGTTGGAGCCGTATTAGGACAGCAATTAGATAAAAAGTTCCATGTGATCTACTACACCAACATAACGTTGGATGAAGCACAAACTAGGTATGCCACGACAGAGAATGAGCTACTAGATGTTGTCTTTGTATTCAAAATTTTCAGAAGCTATCTAGTGGGATCAAACGTCTTTGTCTACACCGATCATGCTGTCCTAAGATGCATCTAATCAAAGAAGGATAGCAAACCCAGGCTTCTAAGATGGATTCTTCTGTACGTTGCAAGTATTTGACATAGAGATTCTGGAAAAGAAGGGGATTGAGAATGGTGTTGCTGACCACACTTTTCTTGGTTGAGAATTGAGGATCCAATCCCTATAGACAATTCAATGCTAGAAGAGAGATTGATCCATATAGAATTTCTAGAAGAAATGAGCCATAAGATAGGGCACATGATCGCTCACTCGATCCCCGAATCGATTGGGCCGATCGAGTTAATGACGATCGAGTCAGCTAAACTACCCTGGTACTCTGACTTCATGAACTACATGGTGTGTGAGGAAGTTCCTCACGACAACGACGCCCATATGAGGAAAAGCCCTACTTATACAAGAAAGGGACAAATTGTCATAGATCCACCTATGGGGGCCATTTTGCCACTTTCAAGACAGATCATAAAATCCTTCAAGATGGCCTCTGCGGCCAACAATGTTTAGGAATGCTCAGATTTTCATAATTAAGTGTGACCGTGCCAGAAAATGGGCAACATTGGGAAGAGGAATCAGATGCCTCAACAACCGATTATAGAGGTTGAGGTTTTTGATGTTTGGGGAGTTAACTTCACGGGGCCATTTAACCCACCATCGAACGGTAACATGTACATCTTAGTGGCGATTGATTATGTCTTGAAATAGATATAAGCCATCACAAGTCCTACAAACAATCACAAGGTCATAGTAAAGATTTTCAACAAGATCATTTTCCCCAGATTTGGGATCCCTATAGTGGTGATCAGCGATGGGGGAACACACTTCATTAACAAGGTCAATGCTTACCATCCCCAGACCAGCGGGCAAGTCGAAGTAATTAATAGACAGATCAAGGCAATCTTAGCTAGTATCATGGTGATCACAAGGAAAGATTGGGCATTTAAGCTTGATGATGAACTATGGGCATATAGGACAGCTTACAAAACCCTCATAGGGCGAACACCATTACAGCTCCTCTATGGAAAGAATTGCCACCTCTTGGTAGAAGTAGAATATAAGGCTATCTGGGCTACTAAGCTTCTAAACTTGGGTATCAAAACTGCCCAAGAAAAGAGAGCAATGGATCTCCACGTAATTGATGCAATGTGATTATAGGCGTATGACAATTCCAAAATATACAAGGAGAGAACCAAAGCTTTTCATGATAAGAAAATCCTGCACAAGGACCTTAAGGCTGGCGATAAAGTGCTCCTGGTCAACTCTAAGCTTGGAACTTTTCTCTGAAAACTCAAATCAAGATGGTCAAGACCCTTCACAATCAAAGAAGTTTTACCGTATAGAGCAGTAACCATGCTTGGGAAAGACGGTCCAAGTTTACCGTAAATGGCCAGAGGGTGAAGAAATACATAGCTAACAAAGGCACTGAAGAAGGGTCGTCCATACCCCTCACTGACCCTACCCCGGTTTGACCAACCCTTGAGTCAAGCTTCGTCACTTTAAACAAGCTCACTTGGGAGGAAGTCCCAATGTTATCCTTGTGTATATAAAATAGGATTTGAATGTATTTTTTATACGTTTTCTTTCATGTCTATGTCGCTCATTCCCCTACTCGATGCCATACCAGGTGAGCTACGCGATGTCGTACCCGACCCACCACTCAGATGCTGGTCCGAGCAAGCCGGTCACGGCCCTGGATACACCCTGGCAAGCATGGAGGCTGCTATAACCTCCTTTTTCACCAACCAATGAGGTACCATTGTAAATATCATTGGCATTGTAGTTTGTTTCATTTTGTGATTCTTGGATTCTTTTTCAGAATTTTATGTACACAAGAGACTGTGTAGTCTAAGTTTGGAGGATGGTCTAAGAATATATTTAACATTGTTTTTATTATCTTATTTCAAATATTTGTATATTAATTTTATTCATTTGAGTCAGGATCTATTTGCATAGAAAAATTTGAAAATTTTGAAAAAGAGAGAGTGTTCATTTAGTTGCATTTTCATTATAAGATTGAGTCTACATTGCTTCATATAGGATTGTTTGCAGTAAACTCGCTGATTAGCTAGGATAAATTCAATGCCCTCATTATTATATGTCTGATGCTTATTGATACCTTGAATACTGTGATTTGATGTCATTCCTTATCTTATTTGAACCTAGTATTGACTAATAATTCTCGAGTAATGCATTGAAATTAGACTCATGAACAAAACACACATACTTGGATTATATTTTTCTTTTTACCACCCTTTAATCCAAATAGCTGATTACCATTATTGGAACAGTTCACCTCACTATTAACCTTACCACTCTTTCAAGCCATTGTTATTCTTTGAGTGATCAGGTCTTTTTTTGGATTGAGCTTTGCAGAAAGTGTTAGGTTTGAGCCGACAAAAATATGATCCTAAGTAGTTCTAGTTTCGCATTGTCCAGACTAGATAGGATTCGGGAGGTTTGGTTTAAAAAGAAAAAGAAAAAAAATTGGGAAAGAAAAAGGGTAAAAATTCTTTAGGAAGGGAGTGTGATCAAATTTTTAAAAAAAAAAATCTAGTGAAGCATTTGGGAATAAAATAAAAAAGAGATGGTTCTAAAAAAAGAGAAGAAGAGACAAGAACCATAATTTGAAAAGAATACCAATCCACTAGACAAGTTTTAAGAAAGAAAACCACCCCTCAGACTACCTAAAAAAATGGTTTAGAAAAGCTAAAGCTAAAGAGTGGAAATAAGACATTTGCTTGGAGATTATGAAGGATCAAAAGTTGGTGTGACAACCCGTCCCGCGGACCCCACTAGCCCCCGCTAGCTGCCCCAACGGACCGTCTGTGGACCCCACTAGCCCACCGCTAGCCGGCCCAACAGACCCCAAGCTGGCCCTGCAGGGCATCGATCCTAACCCATCACTGTGGAAATCCACATCCACCAGTAGGTTATTGGTGCGCCAGGCGTTCCTCGAACCCTGGTCCTCACCCTTTAACAACCTTCCCACAGGACAAGCTGTCACCAATTGATCTCAACAGAAGCTCGTCTTCACCGGGACACACCTTGCTGATGACAACCAAACCGCCAAACATTACAACCTCCAACCTGGTTGTCTAGTTCATCTCGCTCTTGCTGTTACAGGTGGTTAGGTTTTTTGGTTTAACATGTCTCGGTTTATTATGTCTATTGTCTTTGGTTCTCTCTCTCTTTTTAAACTTTCTTATTTTTGGATTCCCCCATGTTAATTGGTTGTTGTGGTTCTACTAAATTCTGATTTTTGCCTACTTTTAGAGGAATTCGTTAGTTTTTTCGTACTTTTGATTGAATTTTATGTAAGATTTCGAAATCTTTGTGAAACTCACTAGAAACAAAAAAAATCCAAAATTCTTGGCATTCTTTACAATTGATATTAATATAGGTCGGTTGTGATTTTATGAAATTCTGAACTTTGCCTACTTTGATTACACTAGAACAATAAACATGCAAATAATCCGGTCTGTTAAATCAAAATGTTACACAAAAATCTTGATCATATAACGAAAAACTCAACTCGAACTTTTGATTTGAAACAGGATAACACAAAAATAGAACCAATGGGTTAAACCGTTACAAAAAGAAGAACAACCCATTGTTAATCGCTTTCTTTTAACCATTCTCAATAAACCGAATCAAAACCGGACGGTAAAAAATCATGAAATTTTATTATTATTGATCTTTATATCATGCATGACACATACATTCTTTACATCTTGGGTAACGGTAAACGCTGCGTCCAGTAGGTCTAGCGGATACATGTTTTGTTTGTCTATTCGCTTTCCTTACTCTTTTCTCAAACACATTCCACTCTATCGTACTGTTCTTCATCAATATGTCCGAAAGTCTCCGTTTGTTTGGTCTTATCGTCGGCATTTTCCTGCCTCCGTAATATATCCGATACCCCGATACTAGAGACGATAACTGACTCCCTGGATCCGTCATCGCAAACGCCTCTGCCGCAGCACAAGCGATGAAATCTAAAGCCGCTAGCTACACCAAAAGGAACAACACATTGAGTCAATTGGTGACAGCTTGTCCTGTGGGAAGGTTGTTAAAGGGTGAGGACCAGGGTTCGAGGAACGCCTGGCGCACCAATAACCTACTGGTGGATGTGGATTTCCACAGTGATGGGTTAGGATCGATGCCCTGCAGGGCCAGCTTGGGGTCTGTTGGGCCGGCTAGCGGTGGGCTAGTGGGGTCCACAGACGGTCCGTTGGGGCAGCTAGCGGTGGGCTAGTGGGGTCCGCGGGACAGGTTGTCACAGTTGGTATATTTACCTTTGGGTAGATGGGATCCTATTCTTGTATGCATCTTTCGGAGCTAACCTTTAGCATTCTCCTAAAGCTTAATCCATTTTTATTGAGAGAACCCAGTGTTTAAAAGATAAACCCTTTGGAAAAGAGACCACCTTTGTCTCTAAACCCTTCATCCTAGCCAAATGAGTTTGATGACAATGCATTGCTTGATTCATAGTTTTCTGCTAATAAATGTTAAAGGGAATGACGAATCTGAATGCATGTGTAGATGAGGGATAAAATCAGGTTTTGTTGTGATTTGTGTGGCGAAAGTTCTTAAGTAGACTCCTCCACCATGCATCTTAGAGTTAATAACTTGGACATTGAGTGTTTAGATGAAATTTCTCTTCTGAATTAGTGTTCGTAGTGCTAGTTTCAAACTGAGAGGTTGGGATTAGATTCTAGGCATTTCCACACCGAGAGGTGTTTGATGGAATGCATGAATCAACTAATGCCAGAGATTTACTTACTTAGCCTAAGGGATTAGATGAGTAATGAGTTTATTGACAATAGTGTATTGGATTTTAATGCCCTCCTTGGTCACATTTCTCCAACAAGAGTTTTGTAAGAAAGTGATTAGGGTTGATTGTTTCTGCCATGAGAGTGGATTAGCAAGATTTAGAAATTCATTATCTAGGGAATAGATTGGTTGAGGCTTGTAGAACATTCTAGGTTGGTTAGGAATACTTATGAATCTATTAACCCATTCTTAGGAAGCTTTCGTATTTTGGTTGTTTAAACTTTTATCATTAACTCGACCACCAACCCCACTTGGTACTCGAGCATAAGCATCGTGTGGTGCCTCTGGTTGTTCCTCATTATGTTCTTGTTTTCACGTCACCCGATCACCTATTCGATCGGGTACTTGATTTCTTGCATCGTGTACCTCGGTCGTGTAGTTCTTTGTTTTATTCTTTTTATTTATGTTCATTCTAAGTTGTTGAATAAAACCACTTTCTTGATTGGCTTGACTTGCATTGTTTTGAGTGCATCCTATCTGTTAACAACAACTATTTGGATTCATAACTTTTGTACTGCAACTGCAAAGGAAATTGAAACTCTGGCTGTAAAAACTGTACTTTAAAATGTTCACAAACAAAACTCCATAATTCAACGTTTGGTTGGCTTTGACGCTTTGCTCATCTAAATTACTTAAGGCGATTTAAATCTTTCCTAAAATCAGTAGCTAGAGCATCAATTAAGCACTAAGCAGTAAGGATATATATAGATATATAGATGGGGAACAATAAACGAACATACCCAAATATAATCAACCTAGTCAACAATCCATGAATCCCCTTTTGAAACCCTTTAAATACAACAAGATTACTACTCACACATACTCATGCAAATCAAAGCCATATGAATAAGATAACAATAGAGAATAAGAGTATGAGAAAAGGGTTTAGAGATCTTCTCTCGAATACAAACTAGATGACTCTTCTTCTTAAATAAGTAGAAAACGAAAGCAAAAGACACTAGAAAAAGTAGAAACGGTTTGGTACCTTCGAATGTGAACGACGATGGCTTCCAAGAGGAGCTTGTTCTCGCTTTAAAACCTATAAAACCTTCTTGAAATCTAGAATGCTTGATAATAGATATTTTAACCTTGAAATCATACCAAACTCTTCCTAGTAACATAAGATAACTGTAGATAAAATGACTAAAAATATAATGTTATCAATCGACGATGGTAAACATATGTAGCAATTCTTACTGACTGTTTAGATTTGGTGAAGATGGTGTATTTCCATACAATTGGCATGACTTATGTACTTACTTGGAAGAAGTAAAGATTGATAGGGAATAAATTTCAACTTTCTCTTTATCTCTGATTACCCGAAGTGAAAATGTAATGTAGGATAACTTGGCTTCTTTGTACCGAACCACATTATGTGACTTATGTAAAAACATTCCTTCTAACGTGCTCCTTTGAGCCAATCAACATATATATATATATATATATATATATATATATTTTAAAAAACCCCTTGAGTTTAACATTTTGTTTTTAGTTTTCTTCTAGATTGATGTTTTTTTTTTCTAGATTAATTTTGTTATTAATATTAAAAAATCTAAACATATGAAGCCACTCAAAAGAAAATATATATAAATAGCAATTCTATATTATAGTGTTAGTCACATATATGATTTATGTTTGTATATATCTCATCATAGATATTTCAGTTATTGTAAGAATATTAATGCAATAATTTAGCTAAGTATTGGATAATATTTTGTAACTGCAAATTGTTTAACGAAGAAGACCAAATATTTAAAGACACATATTATTACTTGTTATTAAGATAGGAAATAGAAGGCATATGTAATCTAGGGATCGACAACCTTCTTCATTTTTCTCACACACAACAATTATTGAAAACATGAAAAACAACACTGTGAAAAGTGACCACCCCCTTCACTTCGGGAGGTATGTGGTTTCTTAATGGATATGGTTGTCTAGTCAGTTTCAACTACATTCATCGATCCCTTGGTGCAGACTTTAGAACATCCCATCGCACAGTTTTCAAAATCTTCATTCATGATTTCACTTGCATCTAGTCATCAAAACAAAATTTGAAGGGATTTAATACATATTTTCTTTTCGATTATCAAAAAACAAATTTCTTTTAATAGTATAGGTAATGAGTTTGAAGAGTTTGCTTTACCGGAGGTCTCGAGAGTCGTTAAAGCAATGCAGACAGAGGATACACACCCAACCTTGCAGTATTTATTAACATTATCACCTAAATACAAAAATTAAAACAAATAAAAGTGAAATTTTAATCATTCTTACAAAAACATAATGTATTTTAAAAAGTACAATATTAATCAATTTACCTGCGTTTTCTAGAATGTCTTTAGTACATCCGTTAGGACATTTCCCATTAACGATATCGCAGCCACTCGAACCTTTCCCAAAACGGGAAGTATTATAGATTTGTGCCATGACCAGACTAATTAAAAGCACACCAAGAATTATATTTTTTCCTTCCATCTTTCGATTGAGTTTTTTTGATCGAAAAATGTACGTGGAAAGTTATAAGCTTCTATGATGAAATGGTGAGGAAACAAGGCTCTCTTAAATACTAGTTATTCTACAATTTGCAACCACAAACTTTGTTTGATACCTTTGTCACGCTGTACATACGTGGACCAACCCTATATTAAAGGCTCCTTCACCTCCGGCCAATCTGATTCAGACTAAGGATACTTTAAATCTTCTTGTCTTTTTGTTAATTTTTTTAATTAAAAGAAATTGTTAAAGTTACGTGGTACAATATATTAGAAATTAGAATCTTAAGGACTTAATATTCAATATTCCGTATTAGTTTTTCAGGTTATAAATTGTATGTTTGTGCTAACCATATAATTTTTATATGTACATTCTTAAACTTTGGTTTATAACAGTGAGAATTTATATTAGGAGTTTCCTGTAAAAAATTCGTATCACTTCTTGTGTAAATATTTTAATTAAGAACTTATGAATTGGAGAGGGATAGATAAGAACGTAGTTGTTACAACGTGTTTTTTTTTGTTTTTTCATGTAATTTAACCGACTCCCTTTATATATATACAGATGTGCCCCCAACTCCACCACCCCTACCATTCTCTCAATATATATATGTATATATATTTGCAGCAGATGTGTCCCCCACTCCTATACGACCTCCTACCGTTCTCTCATTATATTCACAAAACACGTTCTAACACTATTTGGATTTTTGTCTTATATTTTAATTTGCAACAGATGTGCCTCCCCTACTCGTGAAACCGCCCTAACCATTCTTGCATTATATTCAATATTCTGTATTAGTTTTTCTGGTGGTATATTGTATGTTCGTTCTAACCGTCATTCTAAGAAATATGTGCATTAATAATAGAAAAGCATTAGTGCAGTTTTTGTAACTGTTATCTTAGATTAAATTTTAGAAATGTATCTATATATTAGCGCTTTTTTAACGGTAGGCCTAAAAATATGTAAGCAAAAACTAAAAATCTTTCCTTCCGCCAAACACTTACATATAGCTAATTTTTTTTGGTTTTACACTAATTATTAGATTTTAAAAATAGAAAATGTGTATTTCTTTTTTTTTTTTTTTTTCTCAAACTCTAATTTTTTTTTTTGACAATCCAAATTCTTGATTGTTCATTCTCTTTTGCTCTTCCTGTCTTACTTCTTTCACTCTCCCTAGCTCTCAGCCTCTCAACGTCGTTACCCCTTTCTCCTTTTTTTAATTTAATGTTAAATTATATTCAAAAGAAAATAAACTGTTTTACACCTATTGCAACACTATTAGAAGATAACAATTAGTTGAAAGAGAAACACAAATTTTAGCCTAGAGACGAGTTTGAAGCCACAACTGGAAGGTTTCATCATATCGCCTATCCCCCATTAGGCCTATAGAGAGTAGCTGGTCCCGAACTTGACGATCAACCCATGCAATAAGAGTAGGAGCACTCTGCGCCTTCTCCCTATGTCTTCTACCATTCCTCTCCCTCCAAATGGTATAGATAACTGCTTGAAAGGCGTAGCGGATAAGGAAACCCTCACCCAGAGGAAGCTGCGGATTAGAGATATAGGTAAGGATTGTAGACCAGTCCGTTGAAAACCGTGTTTTGAGCAGACCCTTAGCCAGATCCGACCACACCAAGGATACAAAGGGACATGAGAAGAACAGATGATCTCTTGTTTCCATGGTAAGCTGACAAAACCCACACATCCCCGCAGCACTCCCATTCCACGCCACCATTCGAACACCCGTCGAGAGCCTATCAAGAGCTGCCAACCACACACAAAACACAAACTTCGGCGTAGCATGACCAAACCAAACCCCCTATGCCATGACACCGTACTTGAGGTGGTACGAATGTGATTCCACGTGTCTTGAGTGGAAAACTTGGGACGGAAAATATCATTTTTACCTCTTCATAACAATCGATCTGCCTGCGGTTGGCGGTTCTGCCATTGCAGATGCAATGTCTCTTCAATCTGATTGAACACATCTACTCGGTGTCGCCGACGACGAAGAGTCCATGCTTCAGCTACCGTACTCTGCTTAGCAATACCCAAATCAAGAACACCATTACCTTCCACTACCTCATCAAGAACACCTAACACCGACCAGTTATCAAACCAGAAAGAGGTTTGTTCTCCGTTACCCACCTCCACCTTGCAAAAGGATTTAGCTAACTCCCGATGCTTAAGAAGCTTTATCCAAACCCAAGAACCCACCGTAGTAGAGCTCTTCACTGACCAGAACGACTCTTGCTTCAACAGATTCATATGGACCCATTTTACCCATAGGGAGTCGCCATGAGAGACTAACCTCCAGATGAGCTTTAAACATCCAACAAGATTAGCCTCTTCAAGAGATCTCAACCCCAAGCCACCCTCTGCCTTTGGTTTACAAATAGACACCCAAGCAACCTTTGCTTTCCTTGTATTCATCTCTGTTCCCGACCATAAAAATGCAGAACAGAGGGAATTAATCTCATCAAGACATTCACGCGGCAAGCTATAAGCAGCCATCCAAAAATTGCACACACTCCACAGAACCGAGGAGATCAAATTAAACCGACCAGCAAATGACAGATAACGAGCCGTCCATGATCCAATACGCTTCCTAATCTGTTCCAGCAACGGCGAACAGTCCGCAAGGGTTAAACATTTGGTGACCAACGGAAGACCCAAATAACGGATTGGCAGAGAACCAACCTCAAAGGGAAACTGAACAGTATCCAACCTTTGAGCCACATCTCCCGCAAGATAAAGAGTGGATTTCTCCATACTAATAGTTAATCCTGATATCTTTGCAAAATGTTCAAAGACCGCGGTGATCCCCTCTATTGATCGTAGCTTACCATCAGAAAGAATCATTAGATCATCAGCAAAGCTTAAATGCGTGAGTCTAACGTTACCCCTTTCTTCTTCTCGTCTTCATCCTCGCGAATTTGCCCATTTCTATCTTAATGAGCTCCAGTTCGATTCCTGCGACTTTTTCATCGATAAAGATCAGTTTCTCGGCCATGAATCTGGTTAGGACTTGACATTTCTTGTTTGTGATCAGATTGTAATCTTCTGAAGCGGAACACGGGAGAGGGGTTGAAAAGATCCGACCTGTTTTTTTATTAATAATATTAAACTAGTGATCACATAGTCACTAACCACCTAACCACATTCAAACCATACAGCCGAAATAACAAAATATTAAACCAATGAATTAACTAACCAAGAACTAACCAATAACCAACAACCAATATTAATTCCAAAATAACTAATTCAATAATCCAATCCAAACATAAACCAAATAAATAGCAATCCTAGACAACATTCTAACATGAGCCAGACAACAACCAATCAAGCAACTAGACTAGAACATCCTCCTCCTCATTGCCTTGACTCCACGATCACACTTTACCTTTAACTGCACCACAAACACAAATTGAGATGCATGAGTATTGTCATAAACACTCAGTAAGGCAATCCTCCCATCTACTGGGCTATACACACAAGCAGCTGAGATTTCCAATGTCAAGCAAGCAACAAACAAACACAAACAAACCAGGAAAACAAGTAGCAGCCGCCTGCCAAAAGTTTGGTGTCGACCGACACTACCTCTCAGTGTCGATCGATACCTCTCCTTGGTGTCGACCGACAATGCTCCTCAGTGCCGACCGACACCCCTCCTCGACCTAGAAACCCTAGAACCGACACTCGCTAAGTATCCATGCCGTCAACCTCTTGGTGTCGAGCAACACCCACCCGGTGTCGATCGACCTCGACTGACTTCACAAACACGTTCTGATCGAAGCCAAAAGTCGAAGAACCGTTTTCCAACTCCTCCAAGTCATCTAAAACTCACCCAAAAGTCCTGGAAACTCATGGGAACCACGAACCAACCAAAAGCATACAAGAAAACACCACAAACAGCCATAAAACAAGCAAAACAAAGGATTCTCAGGCTTAGATCAGCCATGGTCATGCACTCATCTCTTTTACAGAAAGTTCTGACCCAAAAACGATGAACCCAACCCCTTAGAAAGCTTCTCCTTTGTTCCTAGCCAAAGATCTCCACTCCATAGGAACAGATCTAAAAAAACAAGCCAAGAATCTCTTAAAATCTCTCAAGAACACTATAAATTTTTCTCCTTTTCTAAAACTCTCAGGATTGACAAAAACTCTTAAACTCCATGACCTAGGTCAACTTTCCATTTAAATAGCCTCGTTTTAAGGTTTCTCCTAAACAATACCAAACCAAATCGACAATTTAAATCAATCCGGTCGAACCGAAAAATGGTGGTGTCGACCGACACCCTCTTTCGTGACGATCGACACCCACTCCCAAAATCGGCACTTTGGTTTACGGATATTACAATTCTCCCCCACAACCGTAGTTTCGTCCTCAAATCTCAAATAATCATCAGCCAAGGACTCCCGTGCAACCGTCTCTGTGGCTTGCACCTCCTCCGACCGATCTACGAAGGTTACCTCCAGACGATAGACTCACGTTCCAGAAATTATTTGCTCTTGTTTTTTGGACTTTTCTTTACTCATTGGTCTTAACCTTGAGTTTTTATTGGCTTCTTATCAGGCCTTAGCCAGCATGCCATAATATTTGCTCCTCATCGAACCGAAGCCCGCATGCCATAATGTATAAGGAAGTCCAATATTCATCTCTCGGGTTGCCACCCTATAGCGCGCTCCTGGATCGTCATCCGAAATCGATATACGAGCCATATTCTCTAGCCATAGAGTCTCCAAATATGACGATACTAGGAGAACTAAAGTCCTCCAATATTCTTCTCTCGGGTTGCCACCCTATAGCGCTCTCCTCGATCGTCATCTGAAATCGATATACCAGCCATATTCTCGAGTCATAGAGTCTCCAAATATGACGATACTAGGAGAACTAAAGTCCTCCAAGAGTCGTTCACGACCAACTGTCCTTAGAGCAAAAAATTCTGAACACGTTTAAGTCCTATCCCCAAACCCTGGTTTCCTTCCCGTGGTTCGTGAAAAACATCACAATGTCCTACCGACAACATATTCCCTCACTGGAATACCTCATGAGCCAGAAGGATCATCAACATGCCACAAGGGCCGCTGATGTGTGTGATTTTCACTCCAAATCTTTTACCTGAAAAGACCACACGACGACTGTAAGTGCACAGTTAATCAATGTAGTATTTTAGGATCGATCCATAAAGAGTAATATGCTCAAATTTACCCTAGAGCTACTCTCTCAAATTAAGAGGTCAATACAATACTTAGGGGTCGAATTCCACAAGGACTCAAGTCTACACAATAAATGATAGAGTTTTTCAATTATGCTAAACAGATTAAATTGAATTAAAATAAAAGCAATGTGAAATATTAAATAAAACTGTTGTAAATTCAGAAGATCAAAAAGCTAGGCCTAGGGAATTTCTCATGAAATTACAGATTATTAAATCAGGAAATAAATAGGATTCAAGCAATTAAGAACATATCTAGAACTCTAAACACTTTTGTAAATTAAATCAGTTCTCACTGCAAATAATATCTAAATTTAAAACCAGAAAATCTAAATCTTTTTGTAAAATTCTAGGTTAAAAATCAGCAATAAAATCAGGTTTAGATTGTTCACAAAATTACTAAATCAAATCTCTTTGCAAGAAGTAATTTTGCTCATCAAAAGGTTTTATCAAGAAATCAGTTATATTCTCATATCAATTTATTTTTCTAAGTTATTAATTCTAGGTGATCAATCAAGAATTAATGTGAAGAACAACCTAAGATGAAGATCTAGAAAGATAAAGAATCCTAAATAAACAGATCTAATAATTCATAAAATCCCTGTGAAAAACCCTAAACCTAACAAGCAAACTACTCAGACATAATCAATGAAGAACAAAACATCTTTCTGAATAATAAGCAATTGAAATTAAAAGAGTAAAGGGAGTTCAAGAAATTCTTCTCTACAAAGCAGATCTCTCTCTCCAAAGCTCTCAAAATCTCATAGGGTTGCAGAAAAATAAAAGCTTGCTAGAATAAAAACTTCCGGGTTTTAAAAAACCTAAAAATACTATTTATATGTCCTAAAACACGTCAGGGACTTATGTTGCAAATATGGAAGACTTTGGGCAACTTTGTAAAACTTCCAAATTTGTGATTCTTCCCATTGTTTGAAGAAGGTGTCGATCGATGCTCCTAAGTGGTGTCGATCGATGCCATTGCTTTGATCCGATTCCAACTTCTCTTCCTTGATGAATTGCTCCAAAATATCTCTAATTGCTCCATTTTGCTCCGTCCGTGCTAAAATCCTAGAAAACCTGCAAAGACTCCAAAACATCCTAGAAACACATCAAAAGACACTAAAAGACTCTATATATCATGACTAAAAACCATAAAAACCATGATATATCAGAGAGTAATAGCTAACACAAATTGAATTAAAAGAGAAATAACTATGACTAAGACTAAATAAGAGATTGGGGTTTTGGTTTTCCTACTATCTATTGCAAATAAAGAAAGTGTAAATAAAAGAGGTTTAAAACTATAAGACTAAGGCGTTGGGCATTTTTGAGTCATCTCAGGGTTTTCATGGAGGTTTGGGTAAAGAAGATGCATACCTTGGCCTTACCTGAGGACCTTGGAGTGTGGAGGGGGGGGGCTTTCTGTCTGGGAACAGCTTTCTGACTTGAAGCTTCAGTTTTGGACAAGCTTTTTCTCAGTCATGGAGGGGTGTCGATCGATGCCTCCTTTGTGTCGATCGACACTGAGCCTGATGCTCGTGTTGCAGACACTTTTTCAACAGAAAAAGTTTGTCCATCAATAGTAGGAGCCCTCCTCAGCTTCTCCATCTCAAAATTCATACTCAATCAATCCACATTCAATGTTATGTGTCCTTTATGCACATCTATGATGGCACCAGCCGTAGCCAAGAAAGATCTTCCTAAGATGAGAGGATCTTTAAGCTCTTGATCATACTTCAGCACCACAAAGTCAGTGGGAATCATGAAGTTGCCAACCTTAAATTGAATATCCTCTAAAACACCCTCAGGAATTCTTCGGGAGCGATCAGCCAAGATAAGAGAAATTTGAGTTGGCTTGAATTCTGTCATCCCAAGTCTCACAGCAACAGAATGTGGCATCAAGTTGATGCTAGAGCCAAGGTCGCAAAGTGAGTGAGCAGGATCTAGTAACTTCTCTACAGTCCTACATTGTATGATTGCACTCACTTACTTAGAGACAAACACCTCCTGCTTCTTTCCCTTCTTCCTCTGTACAGGCTGGTTTAACAGAATTGCACAAACATCTTTTGTAAGCAGTGCTCCTTCTTCAGGGCTCAAACCGTTTGATACCATTCTCTTGACATAGCGCTTAACTGGTGGTGAAAGCTTCACTGCATCAATCAATGGCATCTCAATCATCACCTTGTCCATCATAGCCTTGCATCTAGCTTCCTCAAGCTCCTGCTTAGACCTCCTAGGCTTAGGAAAAGGAACCTTAGGTTGGTACACCCTCTCAACTGCTGGAACCTGAGTTTTTGCGGTTTCTGGGCTCGTCTGGGATGAGTGTCGACCGACACCCAGGTGGTGTCGATCGACACCATCATCTGAAGTCGAGGAATTTGTCGATTTTTCACCCAGTTCGGCAGAAGCAATTTCAACAGCATCTTCATCTCTCACAGATATGGCATTACAGGCATGCTTGGGGTTGACTCAGTTCTTCTGGGAAGAAAAACCTCTTGTCATTTGACAGACCCAACAGTCTGAATAACTTGATTCTCTAACTTCTTGACATGAATGTTCAATGCTTCAATCTTTCCATTCAGCACAGTGTAGACATTGTCAATCTTTCCATTGAATGTCACTGTCAAATGCTCCTGTCCTTGCAAAAGCTGCTCAAACATGCCCTCCATTCTACTCTCAGAAGAAGTCTTAGGAGGAAGAGACTAATAAGATGAATTCCCATAGGTCCTTGTATAGCCATTGTTCTGTTGCTGCTTCTGGTCACCATTGTAAGGTCTGTTGCCTTGCTGATTACCGAATCTCTGTCCCTGATACCCAGCTCCATACACATAGTTGACATTCTCCTCTGTATTCTCTGGCTCTGGCTCAAATGTCTCAACTTCAGCAGCAAATTGGACTGACTTCTTTCCCATAAGAAGATTGTGCACTGAATCCAACTTAGCATTAATAGAAGCTAACTGGTTTGAATCAAACTCTCCATGCAGTCTCTTTCTTTCAGCATCAGCTCTTTTAGTGCTATTGCTAGAAGCCAAATTCTCAATCAAAACTTCAGCATCTTCTGGAAATCTTGTCTTGAAGTTCCCATGACTTGCAGAATCCAAAGCTAACTGATACTTCCAGTCACACCCTCTAAAGAAGATACTCAACAGTTGTACTGTACCCTTGAAAAACCATGGTGTGGACAGTCCCTTTGATAAGCTTTGAATCTCACCCAAGCTGCCTTCAAAGCTTCATCATGTCCTTGCTTGAATGAAGAGATCTTGACTCTCAGCTCATCTGACATTGCATCATCATAGAAATGGTTGAGGAAAGCCACCTTGATATCATGCCAATTTGTCAAAGATCCAGCTGGCAACTGCTTCAACCACTGAGATGCCTCTCCTGCAAGTGAGTATGAGAAGAGCTTGCAGAATATGAATTCCTCAGTCACTCCATTAGCCTTGATACTGGTCACAAGATCCTCAAAGTGCTCAATCTTGTCCAAAGGCTTCTCATGGGGCAGGTTAGAGAAAGGTCTCTGCCCAATTAGTTTAAAGTACGCAGGTTTCAACTAAAAATTATTCCTCTGAAATGGGGGAGGAACAATAGCAGACCGGTTCTCATACACAAGATCAGCCCGGTTGTAGTCAGCAATGGTCCGGATCAGATCTCGGTTCTGCTCTTGTCTTCGAACTGGGTTCTAGACGTGGTTGGCAGCTCCACATATGTCTGCTGCAGGTGGGTGTCGATCGATACCACCTTGTTGGTGTCGATCGACACCAAGATTCGGATCATCAACGACGACAGCTTGCTGGTTCACGACAGCCTGCTCGTTGACAACAGGTTCAGCAATCACATTGCCTTCAGCATCCAGCTTTTGGCCGTGCTCATTGCGCAAGTGGCCCTCTTGATCCCTCAAAGCACCATCCTCATCTCTCATCAGAATGATTGGGTTAACCATCTTCAAGGATTTGGTTGCTTTTCTGTTCTAACGCTCAAGTTTTCCCAACTCTTGGTTTGTAAGATTCACAATAGGACCAGACTTGTTGCTCCTTGTGTGAGGTCTAGGAGGCATGCACCTGAAACACCAAAGAGAAGAAAAACCAAAACGTGTAAGTAGAAAATAAAAAAGAAAAATTTTGACAAAATCTAAAACTTAAATCTAATGGTAGATCAAAGAGTCCCCGGCAACGGCGCCAAAATTTGATATGCTTAAATTTACCCTAGAGCTACTCTCTTAAATTAAGAGGTCAATGCAGTACTTAGGGGTCGAATTCCACAAGGGCTCAAGTCTACACAATAAATTATAGAGTTTTTCAATTATGCTAAACAGATTTAATTGAATTAAAATAAAAGCAATGCAAAATATTAAATAAAACTGTTGTAAATTCAGAAGATCAAAAAGCTAGGCCTAGGGAATTTCTCAAGAAATTACAGATTATTAAATCAGGAAATAAATAGGATTCAAACAATTAAGAACAGATCTAGAACTCTAAACACTTTTTTAAATTAAATCAGTTCTCACTGCAAATAAAATATCTAAATTGAAAACCAGAAAATCTAAATCTCTTTGTAAAATTCTAGGTTAAAAATCAGCAATAAAATCAGGTTTAGATTGTTCACAAAATTATTAAATCAAATCTCTTTGTAAGAAGTAATTTTGCTCATCAAAAGGTTTTATCAGGAAAATCAATTATATTCTCATATCAATTTATTTTTGAGAATTTCTTACTAATGCCCCTTCTTTGATACCCTTTTTAATAATACCCCTTCTGATGATCATTTTTAATTATACTCTTCCTTTATTTTTTAAAGACATTTTTGCTCTTGTTTTATAATTATACCGACAATCGTATTCTACCTTCTCCGTCGTCGACCTTCTTCGTCTTCGTTTCTTCTTCTCCGGAGACATCTCTCCTTCTCCGGTCGGATCTCTCCTCCGCCGTAATCACTGTTTCTCCCATCGTCTTCGTCTTCGTCTCTTCTTCTCCGGAGACATCTCTCCTTCTCCGGTCGGATCTCTCCTCCGCCGTTATCACTGTTTTTCTCCTGTCGTCTTAGTTCATCGTCTCTTCTACCCCCTTTGTGTAAGTATTTCTCCCATCGTATTGAGCAATTGAATTTTTAGGTCTTATAAAGCAAATCTCTCCTCCGCCGTTATAAATTGAATTTTTTTAGGTCTTAATCACTTGCTCTTTTAGATCTGTTCGTGATAATAAAGTCCTTTTCTCCCATCGTGTAAGCTTGTTTCTGTATTTTTGTTTTGATTTCAATTTCAATTTTGTGTTAGCTATTAGATTGTTGTTTCGATTTCAAATTTGATGTCAGAATTTTTTTAGGTCTTAAGCACTTGCTCTTTTGATCTGTTCGTGATAATAAAGTTCTCTATTAGATCTTTGGAAATCTATTGTTATTCTTTGATATAGTTGTTCGGATCTCTCTTCTTTTAATGTAGTTTTATTGGTTTGTTTTCTCAGGATTTGTTTGGGTGTACAAATGATCGAATTGTATTCAGTATGTGGTTTGTGGAAGTTGAACAACAACATTCATTGGGAATTTGAGATGGATAATGAAAGGGGAGCTTCTTTGATTAACATTGATGAGAATACTAGATTTAGTGAGTTGGTAAAGATTCTATTAGAAGATTTTGACATTGATATTCAGGCACAATGTTTAAAGTTTAGTTTACATTGCATGCTAAGTCTTCTACTATAGGTAGTATTCCTATCTTTATTAGAAATGATAGGCAGCTTGAAGCTTTTAAACTCAAATATGCACAAAGTGGAGGAGTTCTTCATCTATGTGTTACTGTTGAGGATTTTTGTGAGACTGTAGAGCAGGTATTTTTAGTAAACTTCTTGTTCTTTCTAATATTGTTTTAGAAAAGTAACTGATTTGAGAAATGTTTCTATATCAGGGTCAACCTAGCCCTACTCCTTTTATTGAGAGTGTTACTGCTGTTACTGAGGTAACTTTCTACTTTAGAATTGTAAATTATTTCTTGCTTACAAAACCTTATAAAATTCTTTGAAAACACTTGTAAAACGTTTTAAATACTTTACAAATCATTTCAGGATCAAACAAGCTCAAATCTGTTAGTTGGGAATGCTATTGATGTTTATACTCATACTCAGATAACTTACAATGGTATAAATGTTTTAATTGCCTTTTCAACCCGTTTTTTTAAAACCTTTGAAAACAGTTGTAAACCTTATTAAATCCTCTGAAATCACTTGTAAAATCTTTTAAAAACCCATTGATTTGTACTTTTAGGGTCAACCAATACCAAATCCATATGTCGAGAGTGTTCCTCCTGCTGCTTCTTCAAGTCAATATACTGGCACTTCTGATGATTTTACTGCTACTCATACTCAGGTAACTTACTGATGTCACTATATTTTACCATATTTATGGCCTTGTTTAGTTCATGTTTTGAATCATATAGAAGTCAATCCTTAGGTTTTATAGCCATTTATATCCAAATATGCACTTAGGATGTTTAGAAGCATGCATTGCATACATTTGTGCATTTGGAGTATTATTAGGTGTTATGGAGCTCTAAAAGGGTAAGGAAGGACTTGCTGTTATTTCTGGAGCTAAACAAGAGGATTGGAAGTATCAGGAAGGGAATAGAAGGCACTCGACCATACCACTCGAGCAGGCACACGATCGAGTACATGGTCGGGTTCATAACGAGCTCCTCAAAGATCGATCCAAATGTAGATTTTCCGTTGCGATTCAGCTTCAGCCTTCTTTATGAGAGTTGTCGGAAATCGAGCTATCTTTCCAATGCCGGTGGTCTCAGGTCAATTGAAACTGTCATTCAAGATTTATTTCCGTTATACTGAACCGATATCATTCTAGATCGAAGACTGGAATTACTTGACGGACCAACCACTCGACCATGCACTCGACCGAGCATGGTCGAGCACTTGCAGCCAACTCTCTGTTTTGTCCTCTAGCTAAATAGGGCTTCCCCCTCTTTACTATATATATGTGCTGGCACTTGTGGCCGAAAAGAGGAGACCCTGTAGGCACCTCATAACCTAGTTTTTGCCATTTTTAGCTATTTTTACATTATTGCATCATCTCTTATCTTTTCTCTAGATTTTCATAGATTTGTAACCTTCATAACTTTGAACCTGTTGAGTATTTGCTTTCACTTCTTTGTATTAAATTGTTCATCTTTATCTCATCTCTCTAATCATGGCAGTTTCATTAATTTCTGGGTTTGTGTACTTCATGATGATTTTAGATCTGATTAGTGGCTTAGGATCTTAGGGATGGATTAGGCTGGGTAATATTTATGGTTGCTTAGATTGGTCAAGCTTGATTGTTTAAATATCTCTTCTAGATTAGATATGCTCTATGCTAATCTTATATCTGAGAAGGTAAGGTTAGATCTTAAGCTTCTTAACATCACACCAATGTCTAAGTTGTTAGATAATGCTAGATCTAGAGATTATCATGAAGCATGCTAAGAGATTAGATGTTTTGTTGATTTTTGACTATAATGATCTGTTTTTTAATGCCTGCTTTTATATGATCTTTGCTAGTGAGAGCTAGATTGGGAGTATCTTAGCTTGATTGTTATTGCCAAGAGATTGGATTAACTTGTATTAGAAGATCATTGTCTAGAGATAGCTCATATTTGATTGAGGTTTATTGACCAGTTCTAGATAATCATAGCTTGAATCCAGCCCATGAATCCATCCTTAGAACCTTCCTTATCTATTAATTTACTTGTTGGAACCCTGTTTAATTGTTAGTTGTTTGCTTTACTTTCGTCCTGCTCTGTTTTGTTGATGCTCTGTTTCGGTTCTGTTCATTCGCTTGTCAACTCGACCACCCACTAGACCATGCACTCGACTGAGTGCTAGATCGAGCTCCAGTTTACTTTCTTGTTTATGCATTGTTCTGTTCTTGTTTTCTTCTACTTATTAGTCAATTCTGCTTAGTATTGTTTATTGCACTTGTTCTACAGTTTAATTCAGCTTTAGTATTGTCTTAAGTTGCCTTAGTTCATTGCATTTCATTTTTGTCATTAGGTTGTTAGAAACAAATCAATTTGATATTTGGCTTAACTTGAATGCATTGATCACATCTTGACTGTTTGCATAATCACTCTTTATGGATTATGGAAACAAAAAGCTAAAAATCCCAAAAGGGTAAAAACTAGGTTTTGGTGGCTACAAGATATTATTCCTGACTCTCTCTGACTTGTGGGCGGCCATAAGGTACATTAAGTATATATAGGAAGGAACGGAAACCCTAAAATGGCTAGAAGACAAAATAGGAAGGCGGCTCGGTCAACTCGACCATGTGCTCAGTCGAGTGCATGGTCGAGTGACTTCGGGTGTGGTGATATCTCTTCAGTAAAACAAGTATAACTCTTGCAATACACATTCGATTGACCTCAGACCACAGGAATTGGAAAGGTAGCTCGAGTTTCTACGACTTTCATGAAGGATGCTGAAGCTGAATCTCAACTGAACGTCTTCATTAGACTAAATCTTTGAGGAGCTCTTTATGAATCCGACAGAGTGCTCGACCTTGTGTCTGGTCGAGTGGCATGGTGGACTGCTTCCTTTTACAATCTTGATGCTTCTAGTCCTCTTGTTTAGCTCCATAAATAGCCCCAAGTCCTTCCTTAGCCTTTTAAAGCTCCATAACATCTAATAATACTCCAAATGCACAAATGTATGAAATGCATGCTTCTAAATATTCTAAGTGCAAATTTGGACAGAAATGGCTATAAAACCTAAGGAATTACTACTAAACAATGCAAAAGAGAAGGATAAACTATGCTTAAACATGGTAAAATATATGTACGTCAACTCCCCCAAACTTAGTCTTTGCTTGCCCTCAAGTAAACAAACAAGACATAAGAAGGAAGAGAGGTTTGAAGGTGGGATTTCATAACCTTAAACATGTTAATAAACTAGCTAGAATAAATATCTAAGTTACTAGTACTATGATGCAAGGTGAATGAGGTTTACTTAAAGACTTTAGACAAACCTATCACAACCTTAACTGATTCAAGCCTTAGACATCCACATGCATTCAGTTCAACCATTTCCTTTAACATTCATTAAACAAGAACATGAATCAACTTATGCAATGCTTAAACTCATTTGGCTTGGTAGTAAAAGGTTTAGAGACAATGATGGTCTCTCTTTAGAGTGGGGCTTATCAATATCAAGGTTCTCTAATAAAAATGGATTGAGCCTCAGAAGAAGGCTAAAGGTAAGAACACTTATTAGACACATACAAGAATAAAACATTGTCTACCCAAAAGTAACCAAAGTGTTTATCCTATCATTCTAATCCCAAATTGTCCTAATTCTACCCTTTATCTTCATCTCTTTTCAAATACCCTTTTCTCTTTTGTTTTAATCCTTAGCTGAGGTTTCTTATTTGAATCATCTAGTGGAATGGGGTTTCTTTCTTATTTGCTATGGTTTCCTTTTCTTCTTAATCTTTAAGACATAAAAGCATTTTGCTAGACTCTTCTTTTCTTTCTTTTTTTTCTTTGATTAGAACCATCTTCAACAATCTAATACTTCCCATTCTTTCACTAGAGCTTAAATTTTCTTAAACACATTCCCCTCCTAAATACTCTAACCTTTTCATTATCTTTTTCTCTTTTCTTTTCTTTTCTTTTTCAAAACAACCAAGTCCCAAACCCAACAAGTAAACCACCTACTACACAAAGTCTTACTCTTGTCAGTTCAAACCTAACACTTTCTACCAAGCTCAATCCCAAAATAGGCCTTACACAATCAAGAATAAATTTGGCTTGAAAGAAGGGTTGGTTAATAGGTAGGGGAAACTGATTTTAATGGTTTAATCAGCTACTTGGATCAACAAGAGTGGAAAAAAGGAGAAAGATAATCCAAATACGTATATGGTATCCATGAGTTTAAAGCAATGCACACATTGATAATTGAAAGTCAATATTAGGTTCTTATAAGTAGGAAATGGCATCAAATCACAACATGTTTCAATTTAGACCAAATGCAATGCAGAAATTCAAGGCTTGGTTCAATCTTATGCTTCTAACTACTCAACTAGCATTAAAGTACTATTAACTTGGGCATTGATCCTAGTTTAGTGAATTAAACAAGCTAACAAGGCAAAACTCATCATAGATCCCTAATGCAAATATTAAACAGTCCTACATGAAACATGCTAACAAGATCCTAATATGCAATGCAAACTACATGAACGCTCTGTTTTTAAAGATTTTTTTGTGAAACATTTTCAAATTTTTTTTGGTTTTTCTATGCCATAGATGCAATGCAAATACTAATATGTTTATGCCAAAAAATTGAAATAAGAAAATAGAAAACAATGTCAAATGTCATCTCAAACCCTCCCCCAAACTTAAATTACACAGTCCCTTGTGTAAGAAAAATTTGGAAAAGGATTCAAGAATCAAGAAACAACTCAAAACAAGAAATGCAATGGTATACACAAAGATAGAGTTGGAGTATTACGTGGGATGGGCTGAGGGTGGGATTCATTTGTTGGGATATCACCAAATGTCTAAAGGACCTTCATGCTACCTGCCCATCCATAACACTAAAGAAAAGAAGATCAAAATAACAAGAAACTTAAACCAATATGTACAAGGATACCTTTGGGACTTCCTCCCAGGTGAGCTTGTTTAAAGTCTCTAAGCTTGACTTTGCATACTTCTTATGCTTTGGAAGGGTCATAGAGAGGTGATGAAGTCCCCTTTGTTCCCAAAGATTGTATTGCTCCTCTTATTCCGGGTCAATGCTAAAAGAGTTGTGTCTGCTGATAATACTCAGACCTTGCCTTTCTTTCTTTGGAGAAGAACTTCTACCTTTACCATGAAGCTTCTTGATTTGCCCACTTATCTCCTCATCCTTAGTTGTTAATTCCCTCACTGAATCATGTAGAATGTTGATAGTTTGAAGCTCAGACAAACCATCAGAGAAGGGGTTTCTTGGCTCTTGTTGTTGGTGAAGCTTGGGGATGAAGTCTGGGCATTTTAGGTGACTTGGTACCACTCGGTCGAGTGACTTAAGGTGCTCGGTCGAGTGGTAGTCGAGTGGAAGGCCGGGTGACCTAAAATATCTGTTTCTACCCCATTCACACCCTCAAAGATTTCAGACTCAGTTTCATGACCTTTCTCTACAATCCTGAAGGTCTGCCCATCAATAGTTGGCTTCTTCTGCTCAAGCTCTTTAACTTGTGGCTTCTCATTCATTTCAACATCTTGTAACAAAGGTTCATGACTCAAGACCATCAATGCTTGCTTATCAATAGAAGTCTTGTACTTTTTTAGCATTTGCTCTTTAAACCGTCCTAGAAATGGCAAAGGTGGCTGATAGGGAGGAGGAATGAACTGAACCGGCTTGCTAGATTCTTGGCAATGACTCGATTAGGCACTCGACCATGCACTCGACCAAGCACTCGACCGTGTGAGTATAGTGGTAAGTATTCCCGCCTGTCACTTCTTTGTATTAAATTGTTCATCTTTATCTCATCTCTCTAATCATGGTAGTTTCATTAATTTCTGGGTTTGTGTTCTTCATGATGATTTTTAGATCTGATTAGTGGCTTAGGATCTTAGGGATGGGTTAGGCTGGATAATGGTTGTAGTTGTTTAGATTGGTCAAGCTTGATTGTTATAGATCTCTTCTAGGCTAGATATTCTCTATGCTAATCTTATATCTGAGAAGGTAAGGTTAGATCTTAAGCATCTTAGCATCACACCAATGTCTAAGTTGTTAGATAAGGCTAGATCTAGAGATTATCATGAAGCATGCTAAGAGATTAGATTAACTTGTATTAGAAGATCATTGTCTAGAGATGGCTCATGTTTGATTGAGATTTGTTGACCAGTTCTAGATAATCATAACTTGAATCCAGCCCATGAATCTATCCTTAGGACTTTCCTTATCTATTGATTTACCTGTTGGAACCCTGTTTAATCGTTAGTTGTTTGCTTTACTTTCGTCCTGCTCTGTTTTGTTGATGCTCTGTTTCGGTTCTGTTCATTCGCTTGTCAACTCGACCACCCACTCGACCATGCACTCGACCGAGTGCATGGTCGAGCTCCAGTTTACTTTCTTGTTTATGCATTGTTCTGTTCTTGTTTTCTTCTACTTATTAGTCAATTCTGCTTAGTATTGTTTATTGCACTTGTTCTACAGTTTAATTCAGCATTAGTATTGTCTTAAGTTGCCTTATTCATTGCTTTTCATTATTGTCATTAGGTTGTTAGAAACAAATCAACTTGATATTTGGCTTAACTTGAATGTATTGATCACATCTTGAATGCTTACATATCACACTCTTTATGGATTGACATCTTTATACTACAACTGCATAAGAGTATTGAAACCTCTTCCACCTGATCATCTATGCTTATGTCTCTGTTTGCATGTCATCATACATTCAATGCATAAGAAGTAGGACCAAGATACAAATCCTTGTTTCAATTGGCTCCGTTGCCGGGGAAGTACATAGCTTACCAAACAAACAAACAAAAGGCATATTAGGAGTTATTGGGATCTCAGATGGTAAAGCTTGATATTGAACAAGCTTTCGGTTCTAGCTTTCTACTAGGCGTTAAACAAACGGCTCTTGTCTCTTTATTCCTTGTGTCTATCTTCTCTGATCTCATTGAGGATGTTGTGGAAGTTTTTATGGATGACTTCTCTGTCTATGGAAACTCCTTTCCTTCTTGTCTTGCTAATTTGTGCAGGGTTTTAAAGAGATGTGAGGAGACAAATCTGGTTTTGAACTGGGAAAAGTGTCACTTCATGGTTGAAGAAGGGATAGTTCTTGGTCATAAGATTTCAGAGAAGGGGATTGAGGTTGATAAGGCAAAGATTGAAGTCATGGTTCAACTTCAACCACCAAAAACAATCAAGGACATAAGAAGCTTTCTTGGGCATGCTGGGTTTTATAGGAGATTCATCAAGGACTTCTCAAGGATAGCTAGGTCATTGACAAGGTTGCTTTGTAAGGAGACTGAGTTCAACTTTGATGAAGATTGCTTGAAGGCTTTCAAGGAAATCAAAGCTGCTTTGATTTCAGCTCCAATAGTCCAAACTCCAAACTGGGATCTTCCATTTGAGATTATGTGTGATGCTTCAGACTTTGCAGTAGGAGCAGTCCTAGGACAGAAAAAAGATAAGAGGCTGCATGTGATTCACTATGCAAATAGAACCTTGGATGAAACTCAAGGAAGATATTCAACAACAGAGAAAGAGCTCTTAGCAGTGGTATTTGCTTTTGAGAAATTCAGAAGCTACTTAGTAGGGTCCAAGGTAATTGTGTACACCGATCATGCTGCTTTAAGGCACATCTACTCAAAGAAGGATACAAAACCAAGGTTGTTGAGATGAATTTTGCTTCTCAAGAGTTTGACATGGAAATAGTGGATAAGAAGGGGATAGAAAATGGAGTAGCTGATCATTTGTCCAGGATGAGGATAGAGGAGGAGATTCCAATCGATGATTCAATGCCTGAGGAAAAACTGATGCTAATTGGGACAACTCGCCCACACAACTCGACCACCTACTCGAACTGACACCCGACCGAGTGATTTGGGTAATCGATCGAGCAGGACGAGATGGAAGAGTGGATGGCACTTGAGAGTGAGGATCTGCCTTGGTATGCCGATATAGTCAATTACAAGGTGTGTGAAGAAGTCCCAGCAGACATGGACCCCTATAGGAAGAAGAAGCTCCTCAAGGACATCAATGGATACTATTAGGATGAACCTTACTTATACAAGAAGGGATCAGATGAATTGTTTAGAAGGTGCATAGCAGAGAATGAAGTTGAAGGAGTGTTAGGATATTTCCATGGTTCTGCTTATGGAGGCCATTTTGCAACTTTCAAGACAGCCCAAAAAGTCTTACAAGCTGGTCTATGGTGGCCTACATTGTTCAAGGACACTTACAAGTTCATCACAAAGTGTGATGCTTGCCAAAGAATGGGAAATATCACAAGGAGAAATGAGATGCCTCAAAATCCAATTCTTGAAGTTGAGATATTTGATGTGTGGGGAATTGATTTCATGGGACCTTTTAATCCTCCTTCAAATGGGAATGTCTACATCCTAGTAGCAGTGGACTATGTCTCCAAATGGGTGGAAGCCATTGCTAGCCCCACTAATGATCACAAAGTGGTTCTTAAACTTTTCAAGACCATAATCTTTCCAAGGTATGGGATCCCAAGAGTTGAGATAAGTGATGGAGGATCACACTTCATCAACAAGATCTTTGAAGGAATGCGTAGTAAATATGGAGTTAAGCATAAGGTGTCTACAGCCTATCACCCTCAAACAAGTGGGCAAGTTGAAGTGTCAAACAAACAGATCAAGACCATTCTGTCAAGAATAGTAGGAGCAACAAGAAAGGACTGGTCTAGTAAACTTGATGAAACACTTTGGGCTTATAGAACAGCTTTCAAAACACCTATAGGAATAACCCCATTCCAGCTTGTGTATGGAAAGTCTTGTCATCTACCAGTTGAAGTTGAGTACAAGGCTCTGTGGGCAATCAAACTTTTGAACTTGGATCTTGAAACAACACAAGCTAAGAGAAGCCTTGACTTGCATGAACTTGAAGAGATCAGATTGGAAGCTTATGAAAACTCCAAAATCTACAAGGAAAGAACTAAAGCCTTCCATGATAAGAAGATTCTCATCAAGGACCTAAAGGCTGAAGACCAAGCCTTGCTTTACAACTCAAGACTCAAGTTATTCCCTGGGAAGTTGAAAAGTAGATGGGGAGGTCCTTTTGAAATAAAAGAGATTTTACCATATGGAGCTGTCATACTTCTCAACAAGGATGGTAGTGAGTTCACAGTCAATGGTCAGAGGGTTAAGAAATATTTGGGAAAGAAGGAGACACATGGGAAATGCTCAATGCTTCTCAAAGATACCCCTCAAGCTTGAAGAGCTATAGAAGTCAAGCTTAGTGACTCTAAACAAGCTCACTAGGGAGGAAGTCCCTAAGGTATCTCTGTATATATTGCTTAGGATTTTGGTATTTTGACATTTGTTTTGGTGTTTTCGTGGTCAGGGAAGCAAGAGAGTCTAAACAGGACAAGATTTTGGCATCCGCAGTCCAGCTCGACCCCCCCCCACTCGGACACGCACTCGACTAAGTCACGGTCGATCGCCATCGTCGAGCTGCCCCAATCTCCATCTCCAAGTCACCAGCAAGACCCCATATACTCCTTTGACAGCATGCAAATGGATGTGGACAACTTCTTCCACAATCCCTAAGGTACCACTATCACCTTCACTTGTAAATATCATTGCATTTCATATTATGTTTAGTTTTTTAGTCTTGAATCCTCAATCAAATTTCTTTCACACAGAGGACTGTGTGATTTAAGTTTGGGGGAGAGTTTGAGATAGTATTTGATGTTGTGTTTTGTGTTCTTATTTCAAATTTTTAGCATCATCATGTTAGTATTTGCATAAGCATCTAAGGCATAGAAAAACCATAAAAATTTGAAAATGTTTGAAAAAATCTTTATAAAAAAAGAGTGTTCATGTAGTTTGCATTGCATATTAGGATCTTGTTTAGCATGTTTCTTGTAGGATTGTATAATATTTGCATTAGGGATCTATGATGAGTTTGCCTTGTTAGCTTGCTTATTCACTAGACTATGATCAATGCCCAAGTTAATAATACTTTGATGCTAGTTGAGTGGTTAGAAGCATAAGATTGAACCAAGCCTTGAATTCCTGCATTGCATTTGATCTAAATTAAAGCATGTTGTGATTTGACACCATTTCCTATTTATAAGAACCTAATATTGACTTATAATTATCAATGTGTGCATTGCTTTAAACTCATGGATACTATATACATATTTGGATCATCTTTCTCCTTTTTACCACTCTTGTTGATCCAAGTAGCTGATTTCCTCATTAAGAATCAGTTCCCCTACCCCTAAACCAACCCTTCTTTCAAGCCATATTTATTCTTGTGTGTGTGAGGCCTATTTTTTTGGATTGAGCTTGGTAGAAAGTGTTAGGTTTGAAAAGACAAGAGTAAGACCTTGTGTAGTTCTAGTTTGCATTTTTTAAACTAGATAGGACTAGGTGGTTCACTTGTTGGGTTTTGGACTTGGCTGTTATGAAAAGAAAAGAAAGAAAAGAGAAAGAAAAAAAGGGTAGAGTCTTTTAAGAGGAGATTGTGTTTAAGCAAAGTCTAGTGAAAGGATGGGAAGTAAAAAATCATTGAAGTTGGTTCTAGTTAAAGAAAGGAAAAGAAAGAAAAGATAAGTCTAGCAAAATGCTTGTATGTCTTAAGAATAAGAAGAAAAGAGAACCATAGTAAATAAGTAAGAATCCTCCATCCCACTAGAAAGATCAAATAAGAAACATCTTCTAAGACTTGAAAACCAAAAGAGAAAAAGGTGAAAGAGAAAAGGAGAAGTTAAAGGGTAGCACTAGGATCATTTGGGCATAGATTAATAGGATAAACACTTTGGGAGCCTTTGAGTAGACAAGGTTTTATTCTTGTATGTGTCTAGGTGTTCTTACCTTTAGCATTCTTCTAAAGCTCAATCCATTTTCATGAGAGAACCTTGATATTGATAAGCCCTACTCTAAAAAGAGACCATCATTGTCTCAAAACCTTTACTACCAAGCCAAATGAGTTTAAGCATTGCATAGAATTGATTCATGTTCTTGATTAATGAATGTTAAAGGAAATGGTTGATTTGAATGCATGTGGATATCTAAGGCTCAAATCAATAAAGGTTGTGATATGCTTGTCTAAAATCTTTAAATACAGCTCATTCAACTTGCATCCTAGTACTAGTAACTTGGACATTGATTCTAGATGGTCTATTTGCAAGCATTAGGAGCTGAGATCCCACTTTCAAACCTCACCTACCTTCTTATGTCTTGATTATTTGCTTGAGGGCAAGCAAAGACTAAGTTTGGGGGTGTTGATGTTCATATACTTACCTTGTTTTCCCTTAGTTTATTCACATCTTTTGCATCTTTTACTATCCATTTTGACCATTATTGTGTAGCTTTAGGACTAATCATGCATTAGAGTATAGTTGCATTGCATTTGCATCTTTTCATGCATAAACAGGTGATTTTGGAGCCTAAGGAGCATGGAAGCAAGCTGAGGAGAAGTGAAGCAATCATGAGGAGAAAGCAAGAGAGTTAAGGCTGAGGAACCAAGGTCCAGAGTCCAACTCGACCGCACACTCGACCAGACACTCGACCGTGTGCTGAGGAGGACTCGACCAAGTGGAGGATGCACGAGAGAAGCCAGCTCGACCTGCCACTCGACCGAGCATAGGGTCGAGTTGACTGAGCCGTTGACTATTTTGTCTTTTAGTATTTTTAGGGCTTCCACCTCCTCTCCTATATAAAGCCTTGTACCTGCAGCAACGAAAAGAGTCCAGCTTTTAAGATATTCTCTAGACCTAGTATTTACCCTTTTTGGGAATTATTCCTTTTGCATTTTTATATTTAGATCTTGTACTTCTCTTAAGAGAGAAAAGACTAGATTCTTGTATTTTGTTAGTTTCATAACTTTCAGGATATTAAGAATTCGAGTTTCATTTCTTCTTCAATATTGTAGATCTCTGTTTTATCTTTCATTTGATGCAAGTTTCAGTATTTTCTGGGTTTATGATTTTGATATTCATCATGTGTTCTTGTGAGTAGTTGCTTAAGATCTTGAGGATGGGTTAGGCTGGATTGTGTATGAGGTTTGTTTGATTTGGTCAAGCTTGATTGTTGTAGATCTCTTCTAGGCTAGATGTTCTTAATGCTGATCATATATCTGAGAAGGTAGGGTTTGATTTCAAGCATCTTTGCATCACACCAATGTTTAAGAAGCATAGATAAGGCTAGATCTAGAGCTTACCATTAGACTTGCTAAGAGATTAGAGGTCTTGTTTGGTATGAGACATATTGCTTAATGCCTGCTTGTGTAGATTCTTTACTATGTGAGAACAAGTCTAGAAATGCATAGGTTTGATTGTTTCTTGCCATGAGAGTGGATTAAACTTGTCTTAGAAATATATGTCTAGAGATTAGCTCAAAGTTTGCTTGAGATTTGTTGACCAAGTTCGATGACCTCAATCATTAGTCCAGCCCATGAATCCCTCCTCAAGACCTTCCTTGTTTATTGATTTCTTAGCTTAAATCCAGTTGTTTGATTCGTTTTGATATTGCTCTGTTTTTCTTGTGTTGCTCTGTTTTCTCGTTTAAGTCCAGCTCGACCTAGTACTCGATCTACACTCGATCGAGTGCTTGCTTGAGTTCTTTCCCAGAATTTGTGTTTATGCTTTGTAGTTGTCCTGTCTCAATTCCTGTTTCATTTATGTTGCATCCACTTAGTTTTCTGTTCATTACTTGCCTTGCATTAGTTAAATACTTGCATTACTTTAGTTTCTATTTCTGTTCTAGCTTCATAACTGTTATAATCATTCTCTTCCATTTACATTTAGCATCTAGTTCTTGTAGTTTTACTTTCTGCACTTTACATTTTCATCATAGGATTGTTAGTAACAAACATCCTTTACATTTGGCTTAACTTAGATTCATATGCACATCTTGATTGTTCACAAACACTCAGATAGGATTGATACCTCTTATACTGCAACTGCATAAGTGGAATTGAAACACCTTACCATCCATTCATTCATATCTCATCTTTGCATACATTCATCATCCATACCACCAAAGAAAGATTCTTTCAATTTGACGCCGTTGCCCATTTGAGTTTGTTTTTGTGACATTTAGGATCCATATTAGTCTAAGATTAAGTTTGTTTATACACTTGTTAAGTTGCTGTACTCGAATCTTCTGTTGCTGGGTTGTCTTGAGTTTCATGTACCCACTCGACCATCCACTCGACCACCACTCGACCGAGTCTTGCTCGAGCACCTGATCGAGTCAGACAGCGGATACATTTAGCCATCACTTCCCAATCGACTCAACCACCCACACGAGCCTGAGCTCAACTGTGTACCTGTTCGAGTTTGTTGATGCACACAAGGTCCAAGGGGAAAGACAATCTTCAAAGGCCTATTGACAACATCCACAAGCTGCACAAGGGTTTGAGACATAAGCAAAGAAGAGTAGTTCAAAAACAGCAAGAGGATCCAATGATCATGGAGTAACAAGCTAACCATGAGCAAAGACCTAGGCACATTGGTGCTGGAGATGCACCCAACACCCATAACCAAAGAGCTGGTATTGTGCCTCCAACAGTAGCAAACAACAATTATGAGATAAAGAGTGGATTGATCTCTATGATACAAGCCAACAAATTTCATGGGTTGCCAATGGAGGATCCACTAGATCACCTTGATGAGTTTGACAGAATATGTGGACTCACAAAGATCAATGGAGTGAGTGAAGATGAATTCAAGTTCAGGCTCTTCCCTTTTTCACTTGGAGACAAGGCTCACCTTTGGGAGAACACTCTTCCTACTGGAGCAATAACCACATGGGATGCTTGCAAGAAGGCTTTCTTGACCAAGTTCTTCTCAAATGCTAGGACTGCTAGGTTGAGAAATGAAATTAATTTCTGGGTTTGCTCAAAGGAACAATAAGACCTTTTGTGAGGCATGGGAGAGATTTAAAGGATTTCAGACTCAATGTCCTCATCATGGTTTCAGAAATGAGTCATTGCTTAGCATTTTGTATAGAGGAGTGCTTCCCAAGATCAGGATGCTTCTTGACACAGCTTCTAATGGCAACTTCCTCAACAAGAATGTGGAAGAAGGATGGGAATTAGCTGAGAATCTTGCTCAGTCTGATGGAAATTATAATGAGGATTATGATAGGACCATACGGAGCACCTCAACTGATCAAGAGGACAAGTACAAGAAGGATTTGAAGATGGTCAATGAGAAACTTGACAAGATCCTTCTTAGCCAACAAAAGTCCATTCACTTCATTGGTGAAGAAGAGGTTCCAGTTCAAGAGGGGGATAATGAATTTGCTGAGTTGTGCTACATGCAAAACCAGGGAGGATTCAAAGGCTACAACCAAGGAGGTTTCAAGAACAACAATCTCTCTTATAGGAGTAACAATGTAGCCAACCCTCAAGACCAAGTCTATCCACCTCAACAGCCTCAACAACAGAAAAACTATGTCCCTAAACAACAACATCAAGTGTTCCAGCCCCAGTTGTGTCCCCTACCAGGGTTTCAGACTAACCAAGGCCAAGAACAAGACTTAAGAGCTATGATGCAACAATTGTTGATTGGGAAAACACAAGGAAAGATTGAGGAAGCTAAATAGTTTGCTGTGTTGAATTAAAGGCTCACATCCAGTACAATGATTTGAACATGAAGTTTGATGGTCTCAATTCAAGAGTAAAGTATATGGAGGGCAGTATAGCATCTACTTCAGCTCCTAAACCCAACCAACTCCCTGGAAAAGCAGTTCAAAATCCAAGGGAGTTCACTGCAAAAGCCATTCATATCTCTGATGAGGAAGTCACTGAGGATAGTGAAGTCCAAGTTTGGGAGAATTCATCGGTTACTGAAGCCCCAAGTGACGTTTGTGCAAAGCAACTGGAGTCCGCTATTGCACTCGACCAGGGACTCGAACAGCCACTCGACCGAGTGCATGCTCCAGTGGTCGATCGAGCTGCAGACTCCGAAGCTGTCAAGCCTGCTAAATACATTCCTCCTGCTTACAAACCGCCTCTGCCATTCCCAGGACGTTTCAAAGCACAGAAGATTAAGGAACTAATTGAGATCATTGAGAAAAAAGAAATGATGGCTAAGCAACAAGAGGATGAGAGGGCTTTGAAAGAAGAAGTTTTGGTTGAGAAACAAGAGGAAGTGTTGGCCATACAAGAGATCATCATTGCTTACCAAGTAGAGGAGAGAGGACCTGCCTTGGAAAAGTATGAACCATATCCTCTCTATAGAGATTTTTTGCTTGAATTGTCAAAGAAGAAGGCTCAAGCTCAAGATGAAAAGGATCTTGAGGACCTTGGAGGAGTGATGATCCCAATTAAACTTAAGGATCCAGGGCCATTCTATCTTCCTTGCACACTCAGTTACCTTCACTACAACCAATCCCTATGTGATTTGGGAGCTTCAGTCAGTGTCATGCCCTACTCCATAGCACAAAAGCTATGGCACACTGACTTTAAATCCACCAACCTTCATATATGCCTAGCTGATGGGTCAAATAGAGATGTGGTTGGCAAGTTGGATAACATTCCAGTAAAGATAGGGAGAGCAAGGGTTCATACAGATTTTGTGGTATTGGAGATGGACAAGGAACCTGAAGATCCAAGCATTCTTGGGAGGCCGTTCTTAGCCACAGTTGGAGCAGTAATTGATGTCAAGGAAGGTCTTGTGACCTTGAACATTGCTGAGGGTATAGCTATGAAGTTCAACATCTATAACCCAACCAACCTTCCTACCATTGATGATCAGCCTTTTACTATCAAGGACAAAGGTGGTCAAGAAGGGTTAAGTGATAAGGCAACTCCAAAGGCTGAGCTCTCTCTTCAAGAAGATTCTGTGGAAAAGCTTAAGAGGTCAGTTCAAGAGTTGACTGGTATGGTTGAGGATCTCCAAGTTAAGCTGAACAAGAGTTCTTTGAGGAAAGCAAGACCAAGGCTCAAAATCAAGAAAAAATATGGTTTGTGTGTTAAGGGTGAGGTGATCAAGGATCAACTTCACAGTGACCAAGAGGTTCCAGGGAGGATTTCATCACCTCCTTGGTATCTAGACCAAGTCTAAGAAGGAAACCAAAGTCAAACTTAGTGACTCTAAACAAGCTCACTAGGGAGGAAGTCCCTAAGGTATACTTTGTAAATATAGTTTATTTTCCTTGTAGTTTTGATGTGTTTTCTTTTATGTTTGTGTTGGACAGGCTTTTTAGTGAAAATTTAGTTGGGTAAGGAGAGATCTGGACGTGGAAAAGGAAATTCGCAAGCCCACTCGACCAGCCCACGAGAGGTACTCGACCGAGTTGGCAAAGAAGCAAGGCCCATTTGATCTTCAATTCTCTAGAATGATCGAGTGGAAAGAAGAACAAGAAGAAAATTTTGAATTTTCAAACTTTGGTCAAGGGAGCTCGACCGTGTACAGTCGAGTGTGGGGTCGAGTGGCAGCAAAAAGCAGGTCAAAGATTCCCATTTCAAATTTGAATGGTATGGATGCTCCACCCTTGTCTCCTTGTCCCCTTAGCTTCTTTATATAGAGCTTGCACGAGATTATACCTCTTACACACACTTATTTGCTCAAAACAACTAAATTCAAGTTTTAAAATCTCTCTCAAAGTTCATCTTTGCTCAAGCTTAGTTCTTTCAAGTTTTTGGGTCACTAACCTATTAACTTTGAGCTTTGAGTCTATTCCCTTCAGTTCTTTTTGAAAATGTCTTCAAGGATCACCAGGAAATCTCAACAAACCGCTGCAAGCTCCATGGAACGTCGTGATGCTAGCCTTGAATCAAGAGGAGGAGCTAGAAGAACCACTCTACGCCCCACTCGATCAAGCACTTGACCGAGTGGTGGTTCGAGTAGCCGGTCGAGCCAGGTGCCGTATCCAAGGAGTGAGACAGTTGAGGAAGATGCTGAGAGGACTGAAAGTGAGGAAGAAATGGAGCCAACTCTCCATGAGTTCATGAGGAGACACAAGGCCAAAGGGAAGAGGCCAGCAGTTGAGGTTGAACAAGAGGAGACTGAAAATGAGAGTGAGGAAGAAAGTGAAGAAGAAGAGTTAGAGGATGATGGAGAAGCAGAATCTTGTGGGTTGTCAAAGAGGCAGCTTTATGATGCTTTCATGAGAATGGAGTTCCTGGGGACTAGATATCCACACAAGGAAACCATGGAGAAGATAGCCATTGATGAAGATGTGGAGTATCTCTTTGAGAAGAGCAACTTAACCAAGTTCATGGGGCTTTGCATGGAGGGCTACAAAGAAGAAAGTTGTGAGTTTCTAGCCACTGTCAAGCTGACTACATATGCAAGGAAGGATGATGAGTTAGGAGCTGGTCATATTGCTTTCACAATCAAGGGGAAGAGGTATGAGCTTTCAGTGAAGAAGATAGCAAATGTGTTTGGTTTTGAAGTTAGGAGCAATAGAAGCTTGATGCTTCCAAGAGAAGAACTCTATGCTGTTTGGGAAACCATTGGGGACAACAAACTCTACTCATCCTCCAATTCCAAGAGTTCAAGGATAAGGAGCCCAGTCCTAAGGTACTTCCACAAGGCCTTAGCAAACACCTTTTTTGCTAGGAAGGAGACTGGAAATATTAATGAAGGGGAGCTTAAGATGATTGACATAGCTCTCAATGGAATCATTTTTCAAGCAAGAAATGGAACAATCATTCTTGGGTCCACTGTGGAGACTGACCTAGCAATGGTGCTCATTGACCACATGGTTTACTTGAGAAGTTGGATAGGCAAGTTGGAGAACAAAGGATCAAGAGGAGCACTAACCATTGGAGGCATCATTACTCCAATTCTACAAGCTGCCAAGGTTCCACTTAGAGGAGAAAGGGTCTCACCAAGATGGATTGACTCAAGCTACCTCACCTCTACTCTCATCCTAGCCAAGGAGATGCATCAAGGGAATCACATCTTCAACTTTGAGCTTCCAACACTTGGGAAAAAGCAATTCATCATGCCTAACCAAGAGCTCACCACCATTCAAGAAGGAGCCAACATTGACTTTTGGCCAGTTGAGGAGCACTTGTTTGATGGAGTAGTTCAACTTAGAGTTGAGGAAGCTGGGAATGCACAAATGGCTGATGGGGAGGAGCAATTTTACTTTGAGGATTATGAGCCCAACCCAAGGGATAGTAGAGGAGTGAGAGAGACTACCAAGAGGTTGACTCTTTTACAAAAATGGAGCAAGTGGCATGGGAAGAGGTTTGATTAACGAGTCACGGTCGATCGCCATCGTCGAGCTGCCCTAATCTCCACCTCCAAGTCACCAACAAGCCCCCACATATTCCTTTGACAGCATGCAGATGGATGTGGACAACTTCTTCCACAATTCCTAAGGTACCACTATCACCTTCACTTGTAAATATCATTGCATTTCATATTATGTTTAGTTTTTTAGTCTTGAATCCTCAATCAAATTTCTTTCACACAGAGGATTGTATGATTTAAGTTTGGGGGAGGGTTTGAGATTGTATTTGATGTTGTGTTTTGTGTTCTTATTTCATATTTTTAGCATCATCATGTTAGTATTTGCATAAGCATCTAAGGCATAGAAAAACCATAAAAATTTGAAAATTTTTGAAAAAATCTTTATAAAAAAAGAGTGTTCATGTAGAAAAATCTTTATAAAAAAGAGTGTTCATGTAGTTTGCATTGCATATTAGGATCTTTTTTAGCATGTTTCATTTAGGATTGTATAATATGTACATTAGGGATCTATGATGAGTTTTCCTTGTTAGCTTGCTTATTCACTAGACTAGGATCAATGCCCAAGTTAATAGTACTTTGATGCTAGTTGAGTAGTTAGAAGCATAAGATTGAACCAAGCCTTGAATTCCTGCATTGCATTTGGTCTAAATGGAAGCATGTTGTGATTTGATGCCATTTCCTATTTATAAGAACCTAATATTGTCTTGTAATTATCAATGTGTGAATTGCATTAAACTCATGGATAATATATACATATTTGGATCATCTTACTCCTTTTTACCACTCTTGTTGATCCAAGTAGCTGATTAAATCATTAAAATCAGTTCCCCTACCCCTAAACCAACCCTTCTTTCAAGCCATGTTTATTCTTGTGTGCTATTTTTGGGATTGAGCTTGGTAGAAAGTGTTAGGTTTGAACTGACAAGAGTAAGACCTTGTGTAGTTCTAGTTTGCATTTTTCAAACTATATAGGACTAGGTGGTTCACTTGTTGGGTTTGGGACTTGGATGTTATGAAAAGAAAAGAGGAAAAAGAGAAAGAAAAAGGGTAGAGTCTCTAAGAGGAGAATGTGTTTAAATAAAACTCTAGTGAAAGGATGGGAAGTAAAAAAATCATTGAAGATGGTTCTAGCTAAAGAAAAGAAAAGAAAGAAAAGAAAAGTTTAGCAAAATGCTCATATGTCTTAAGAATAAGAAGAAAAGAGAACCATAGCAAATAAGTAAGAATCCCCCATCCCACTAGAAAGATCAAATAAGAAACATCTCCTAAGACTTGAAAACCAAAAGAGAAAAGGGTGAAAGAGAAAAGAAGAAGTTAAAGGGTAGCACTAGGATCATTTGAGTTTAGATTGGTAGGATAAACACTTTGGGAGCCTTTGGGTAGACAAGGTTTTACTCTTGTATGTGTCTAGGTGTTCTTACCTTTTAGCATTCTTCTAAAGCTCAATCCATTTTAATGAGAGAACCTTGATATTGATAAGCCCTACTCTAAAAAGAGACCATCATTGTCTCAAAACCTTTATCTCCAAGCCAAATGAGTTTAAGCATTGCATAGAGTTGATTCATGTTCTTGATTAACGAATGTTAAAGGAAATGGTTGATTTGAATGCATGTGGATATCTAAGGCTCAAATCAGTAAAGGTTGTGATATGCTTGTCTAAAATCTTTAAGTACAGCTCATTCAACTTGCATCCTAGTACTAATAACTTGGACATTGCTTCTAGATGGTCTATTTGCAAGCTTTAGGAGCTGAGATCCCACTTTCAAACCTCACATACCTTGGAAACAAGCTTTCTGTTCCAGCACACAGAGATTTTATTCAATGCCTACAGAAATCCCAAACAAACAAAACAACCAAATCTAGCATAACCAAACTAAGAGGAGGGATCTAACATTCATAATTGCCAATGCTTCTTATATATCCATTTCCACCTCTTTTTCTGTGATTTTGAGACTCTGAACAGGTGCTCGACCAGGTGCTCGAACAAGCACTTACATTTAAACACTTTAAAAAACCTTTTGAAAACGGTTGTAAACCTTATAAAATCCTTTGAAATAACTTGTAAAACCTTTTAAATAACTTGTAAAACCTTTTAAATAACTTGTAAAACCTTTTAAAAAACTATTGATTTGTACTTTCAGGGTCAACCAATACCAAATCCATATGTCGAGGGTGTTCCTCGTTTTTATTGTTCTCCTGTTGCTTCTTCAAGTCAATATACTGGCAATTCTGATGATTTTACTTCTACTCATACTCAGGTAACTTACATTTAAACACTTTAAAAAACCTTTTGAAAACGGTTGTAAGCCTTATTAAATCCTTTGAAATAACTTGTAAAACCTTTTGAATAACTTGTAAAACCTTTTAAAAAACCATTGATTTGTACTTTCAGGGTCAACCAATACCAAATCCATATGTCGAGGGTGTTCCTCGTAACATGACAACCTCTGTTGGGTATCCATCTGGTTCTTCACACTCAACTGGTCTAATCGATGTTGATTCACTGTTTTGTGGAAAGTTATTCAAAGACAAAACAGAAATGAGAAGTCAGATGCGGATGTATGCAGTCAAGCATAGTTTTGAGTTTCATACTTTTAAGTCAGACAACAAGAGGTATGCTCTTAAATGTATTGATGAAAAATGTAGTTGGAGGCTATGTGCAACTAAGGCTAAAGCATCAGATAGCTTTGTTGTTCGAAAGTATATTAGTCAGCACAACTGTGATTCTGCTTTAAGGAATGTTAATCATCGCCAAGCATCTGCAAGGACTTTGGCTGGTTTGGTTAGTAACCATTTTGCAGGAGGAAAGCTTCCTCTCAGACCTAAACAGCTCATGGAAATTTTTAGGAATGACCATGGAGTTGGTGTCTCGTACTCAAAAGCATGGAGAGCTCAAGAACATGCATCAGAACTTGCTAGGGGTATACCTGCTGATAGGTATGAGGTTTTACCGAGTTGGTTTCACATGATAGAAAAGAAGAATCAAGGTACTATCACTTACATCAAAGCTGATTTTGATAATAAGTTTAGATATGGTTTTCTGGCTTTTGGTGCATCAATTAGAGGTTTTAAGTTGATGAGAAAATTTATTTCTATTGATGGCGCCCATTTGAAATCAAAATATAAAGGGACTTTGCTTGCTGCATCAGCTCAGGATGGTAATTTTCAGTTGTATCATATTGCTTTTGCCGTTGTTGATTATGAGAATGATGCATCATGGGATTGGTTTTTGCGGTGTTTGAAGACTATTATTCCTGATGAAAAGGATCTAGTTTTCGTGTCTGATCGGGCTTCTTCAATTGCAACTGCGCTTTCAGTAAATTATGTACATGCTCATCATAGGATCTGCACTTTCCACTTGCAAAAGAACCTGGAAACACGATTTAGAGCTTCTGCTTCTCTTCTTCCAGTTGTTCATGATGCTTCAAGAGCTTACACTCAGTATGATTTTGATTATTTGTTCAGTCAAATTTCCAATGGTGATCCGAATCTTGGAGAATATCTTTGGCAAGCTGATATTAGGAAATGGTCATGTGCATATTCTCCTTCTAACCGGTACAACATTATGACATCTAATTGTGCCGAGTCCATTAACTCTAAGTTAAAAGAGACTCGTGAGTATCCAATTGTCTGCCTGTTTAATACAATCATGTCTATTTTGACTAGGTGGTTTAATGAACGACGTGAGCAGAGCTGTCGACATCCATATGCTGTTACTCCAAAAGTTGGGAATAAGATGAATGAATCTTATAATAATACTACCCGCTGGCTTGAAGTTAGTCAAGTAAATGAAAATGTCTTCGAGGTTAAAGCAGCTTTAAAGACATATATGGTGAATTTGGACACAAGGAAATGCACATGCTGTATGTTTGATATTGACAAATTCCCTTGTGCACATGGAATTGCTGCTGCCAAACATGTCAATCTCAATGAAAGCATGTTTGTTGATGATTATCATTCCACTGAAAGGTTATAACTCTCTTCTTTAATAAGGTTTTTAAAAGGTTGCTAAAGTAACTGATCCGACAGGTTTTTACAATGTTTTAAAAGGTTGTAAAACGTTTTAAAAGGTTTTATAAGTTATTTATAAGGTTTATAAATAGTTTCAAAAAGGTTTTACAAGGTTTTACAAGGTTTTACAAGGTTTTACAAGGTTTTACAAGGTTTTTCAAAGGTTTATCAAAGTTCTATAAGTCTTATCTTCCTCTTTTTTATTTTACAGATGGCGTTTAGGATATTCAGAGAGCATTCACCCAATAGGTGATATGGAGTATGGGAAGATTCCAGAGAGTGTTAGTACTTCTATTCGGCCACCTTCTACTCGTATACCTAGTGGCAGGCGAAAGAAAAAGAGAATAGCTAGTTCATGGGAGTATGGAAAGGCTAAGACAAATTCAAAACAATACAAATGCAGTAGGTGCGGTCAGTGTGGACACAACAAATCTAGTTGTCTACCTGCTATCTAACTCTCTCTCTCTCTTTAATTCAACTTGAATTTGTTCTTTTTAATAAAATATTTCAGTCTATGGTGTTGTAAACTCCATTTTCTTAGAATTGTTTTTCAGATTTTACTGTTTTAAATCGTTAAAAACAACTTGTAATGCCTTTTAAAATAGCTAGTCGTACTATTTTAAAATCATTTACAAACAACTTGTAAAATCTTTTAAAACATGTTAAAAACCATATATACTCTTGTAAAACCCTACAACGGTTAAAAACCATATATATATATATATACTCTTGTAAAAAGCAACTTGTAAAACCTTTTAAAACATGTTAAAAACCATATCTACTCTTGTAAAACCCTACAACGATTAAAAACCATATATATATACCTTTTAAAAAAACTTGTAAAACCTTTTAAAACATGTTAAAAACCTTTTAAAACATGTTAAAAACCATATATACTCTTGTAAAACCCTACAACGATTAAAAACCATATATATATATACTCTTGTAAAAAGCAAGTCGCCACACTCTCTCTCTCTCTTCTCCTTCCCCTTCCCCTTCCCCTTCCTCTTACTCTTCTTCATCTCTCTCTCTCTTCTCTCTCACTGCAAAAACCCTAAATTTCCTCTGATTTCACCATCTTCAGTCTCCTTTACTGTTTCGTAATCAAACACCAAGCAAAACCCTCCAACGATTTTAGATGATTTGAAGAGATACAGAGAATTTCGAATTTTGATTTTGAATCGCTTAAGTTTTTTTGTGGAAGACGATTGAAGGGGTAATACGCGAAGAGTCACTTCGAAACAGCGAAGGGGTAAGTTTTGAAGGGGTAAGATTTTAAGGGGTAAGATTTTAAGGGGTAAGATTTCAAAGGGTTAATTGATTGAAGGGGTATTACGCGAAGCGTCGCTTTGGTTCGGTTATAATTAAGCGTTGAAGGGTTACTTTTTGTAAACCAAAGCGACGCTTTGCCTATTATATATACTTTTTGTCTCACGAGAACTCCTAAATCATCTCTAAGATTCGAAAAATCAAACCTTTGTCTCACGAAAACTCCTAAATCATCTCTCAGATCCGAAAAATCTATTTACCTTCTTCCTTCAATCCATCAGAAATGGCCCGTCGTTCTCCTTCAAGCCATATAAGGACTGATTTGAAATTTCTAAACATGGATCTTTCGAAAACACATACATCTTCAGATTAGATTTGTTTTACTGTTAAGGATAAAAGAGATTGAGTGTTTGCCTTTTTATTAGTAACTGTTGATGACGACATTTTCCGTTGGGAGGCCACTCAAATCAGACCGGTGAACACCCCTTATGAAGGGCGAGTGTTTAAAATGAGGCTTAGTTTTCCACCTGATTACCCAAGAAATCCCCAAGGTATCTATTTTTGATTATACTCCTTTTTATTTTAGCAAGCATGTTTATTAGGACTCCTCTTTTTGCAGCAACTCAATAGTTTTTTAGATAAAATTTCTTGATAATGCAGGTTGTTTTCATCACAAGAATTTTCCACCCAAATGTATCAGATAGTGGAGGCATTTTCCTAAAAGTGTTGAGGGCCGACTGTTGGATTCCAATGCCGATTGTTAAGCTTTTCAAGGGATTAGTGGAGAAGTAGATTGAACCAGAGGTCAATGATGAGGGACAGACCATTGAATATCTTGCCAACCTCTACAAATCTGATAGGAGAAGGTTTGAAGCAATGGCTAGAGAGATGACTAATCAATACGCTGGGAGAGGAAACTGAAATATGAACTTAAATAGTTCAAATCTATCTTTAAGAACTCTTGAATAATTTATCTTGTATTTGTTCTTTTTAATTAAATATTTTAGTCTCTACTGTTGTAAACTCCATTTTAAAAAATATTTTATTCAGATTTTACTGTTTTAAAATATTAGAAACAACTTGTAAAGCTTTTAAAAAAGCAAACCAAATTGATATATATCATTATAAACAATTTGTAAAATCTTTTAAAATTTCTAAAAACTAGATATACTCTTAAAGGTTTAAAAGGTTATAAGCCCGTTTAAAAGGTTTTAAAACCCTCTAAAAAGGTTTTTAAAACTTTTAAAGCTTTCTTAAAACCTTTTAAACCCTATAAACTTAAAAGAATATTAACCCGTTTTAGAAGATTTAACCTTTTAAAAGGTTTTAAAACCCTTTTAAAACCTTTTAAAACCTATAAACAGTTTAACACCATTTATAGGATTAACACCATTTAAAAGGTTTTACAAGCGAAAGGAAATAACTTAACATTAAAAAGACAATTTTTTTAAATCTACTTGCAAACTAAACATTGAAATACTATTCTACTAGGAGAGTTACCCGCACGCTTGTGCGGGCAGGAAGTGAATAGAAAAAAAAAACTAATTTAATTCTGTACAATGTTGAATCAAATTTTTATTATATTTTAAAAACCTGTTTAATTTTTTTTAATTTTTATAGTAGTTCGTATGTTCAAATATAAATTATTTTTTTAAGTTTCGTATTAAATATTATTTTTTTCACTTTTTAAAATAATAAAATGAATAGTTAATAAAATGTTTATAGTATTAATCTACATATGCAAAATATAAATTGAAATTTTAAAGTCCAGTTTTAAAGTTTAACTGAAATTTTAAAGTCTATTTTCAAAGTTTAAACCCAAATTTACCGTAACAAAGTTTTAAATGAGCCAAATATTATTGTTACGGTCAATTTTAATTACCTTGATATAATAATTTGGGACAATATAATATGTAATTTTGTTTAGACCATTAAAATAATATTTTAAGTAACCCATAAATGTACTTCTATTTAGACCATTGTATTTGGTACTATATACATTCAAAATTATACTAAAGTTTGCATATACAAAAAGTTCATTAAGCCACTGTATCTTCATTTCTGAGTCCATTCTTTATGACTGAGTCCCTGAACTCTCACTTTGATGCTCCATCACATGGTTTATGTAATAACGTCCAGCAGACTCAGACCTGTAAATATATAAAGTGTATGAAACAAAATTATTTTAACATCATACATAAGCATATATAAAGTATATAAAATTATTTTTACATATTCAAATCTTACATAGCCTGGTGATGCTCCAGTCCTTCGAACTGTGGTTTTATAAAGATCTTCGAATAGGCCAATGTGTTTTTGATACATGGTGCACCTATAAACATTTGCAGTTTAAAGTGAATATATTGGTTACCTTATGATGATTATATCAGAACTATTTTATGTTACACACCTTCATATTCTCCGACTTTCACAAACCGCATTTCACAAAACAAAGGTTCGAATTTGTATATGAGATGACACCCGTTTGATTGCCATTTAGACATGAATTCAGAAGCGTAGTTGTCTTTGACACGATATTTCACAGTTTCATTCCTACATGTTTATCAAATTAATAAAAAAATTTAAGAGAGACAACTTTAAAACGTAACTGTCCTAAAGGTAGAGTAAATGTCTTTTACCTGCCATTCAACAACGTGAGAACATCATTACTATTATTGGCACTCTCAGGTCTTCTTTTATCTCCCACATCTACTATACACTCACATACATCTAATTTGGGAAAAAGACAGAATTTAGCTTTCCAAAGTGTTGCAAATCTATATTTGGTAAAATTTTAATTCATACTTTTCTAAGGAAGGGACCAATACACAAAGTTACAACAAATCCTATAAGATTCTAGATTCCCGAACACAAAGTTACAATTAACTATACTCACATATTGTACCATATCAATATTTAATTAATTAACGAAACACTTACCGAAAGAGATGGGATGATTTATTTGTCAACGATATATATCATCCAAATCCTTGAATCAAAAGTGGTATCGTCCGTGAATTTAATTTGATAAGGATGATGAGTATTCTTCTCATTCAGGGTTGGATTGATTACTTTGAAAGTTCTAATATCATACCATTCACCATCGTCGATATATTTCCGGAGTTTAGCGAGTGTATTTGGTAAAAAAGTAGTTTCGATTGTGTTACTCTTTACAGTTTAATAACAATTGTGTAGGAAGTCGTATATATAAGAATTGTTAAAAATTGAACTTTAAGTAAGAATGATGTTAAATTAATGACACTAACCTCTACTTCCACAAGAAGCAGTACTCTTGTTGTAAAGAACTCGCTCATACTCCAAGAATGTAAGACCTTGGCGTGTATATGCCAATTAGTTCTTCCGAGAAGAAGATCAATTAGACCTTGACCTTCGCGCTAATCATAATCTCATGATTTTCTTCAATTAGGGTTTTTCCTGTTTCTTCTCTGTTATTGAAATCGAAAAGGGGATTCCAGATTTGTAAGAATACAAACAGTCACGATTAAACGTTGCGTCTTAATCGTTTTAGTGTCTCACCTTTTGTTTGACTATTAAATATTTTTAATATTTATTATTATATATATAATTACAGATTAAAGGTAAAGTTTGTAGTTAATAGATATGATGTAAAATTATATATACATTTTATGACACAGCTAACAATTATATGTTTTTAAACAACATTGTTGAAACCAAATAAAATATAATCATGTGAATTTTTTTAATAAAATGTTCTTAGACCATCTACAATGTATTTATCTATTATTTTATAATATAGAATAAGTCAAAACTAGAAAATGGTTTTCTCCAATATGAAAGTCTATATCTGACTATTAAATAGAGGTAGTGTTAAAGATATTAAAAATCACTTTATTTAAGATAAGAAATATAATTCAAGTCTAAATATCCAAAACAATTATCCAACTACAAACCATAATTATACAGTCTCAAATACCTCTTTCAAAACAACATTAAGTGTTTTACTCTGGCATTTCCCATCTTTATCTGTAATTAATGCCTTTAAGCATTTTCTGGTTGTGACTCGAGAGAAGGCAACATAAAGCTGTCCCTGTGTGAAAACCGGTTTCGGTAGAAATAATCCAACATGTTCTAGCGTCTGACCTTGACTTTTGTTTATAGTAATTGCAAACGCCACGGTAACAGTAAACTTTCGAAGCCTCATACGAAAGGGAAACTTTGCATCAGGTGGACTAACATACATCCTAGGGATAAATACTTTATCACCATCTTTTTTCCTCTCACAATTCTTGCTTCGATTACATGATTGGTCATCTGAGTAATAATTAACCTCGAATCGTTATGGAAACCTCCCGTAGGATCTATAGTCCTTAGCAACATGACAGGTGCTCCTATTTATATACTGTTTAGGAAATCCTGAGTGTAGATCATATTATCATGAGCACTTTTATCTAACGTTTCAATACTATCAGAGTTAGATATCATCTCTCCTCACCTGTAAATAAAAAATAAAGATGGAATTTTAGATATGTGATATCTTGTTTTTTGTTGGGTTTTAAGCCTTGTTTTTGGTTAGTTTTGTTGCATAATCTTAACATTCTAGGTTGTTTTAGGAGCATATGCATCTAGTGTGCTACCTCTCAGGTTCTTGGAGTAAAATCATCACATTTGGAGCATTTGGACTTGTTTCGATGCAAAGACGCAAAGAAGAGTGAAGTGGAGAAGAGGCACTTGATCACCACCATCAGCGGCCAAGACCACCGGCCAAACGGTGGCCGAGTGAAGCAAGCGGTCAAGACTAGCAGCCAAACACAAGCCAATGGAACATGAGACGCACTTGATTGCCACCATCAGCGGCCACCTCACGCGGCCAAACCTTTTCCGCGTGAAGCCAGCGGCCACCTCCCGTGGCCAAAACATGCCTGCGTGAAGCCATCGGCCACCTCCCACCGGCCAAACGGTGGCCGAGTGAAGCAAGCGGTCAAGACCAGCAACCAAACACAAGCCGATGGAACAGGAGACGCACTTGATCACCACCATCAGCGGCCACCTCCCGCGGCCAACCCTTTTCCGCATGAAGATAGCGCCCACCTCCCGCAACCAAACCATGCCTGCGTGAAGCTATCGGCAACCTTTCATCGGCCAAGGCTTGCCCGCGTGAAGCAAGCGGTCAAGACCAGCAGCCAAACACAAGCTGATGGAACATGAGACACACTTGATCGCCACCATCAGCGGCCACCTCCTGCGGTCAAGCCTTTTCCGCGTGAAGCCAGCGGCCACCTCCCGCGGTCAAGCCTTTTCCGCGTGAAGCCAGCGGCCACCTCCCGCGGTCAAGCCTTTTCCACGTGAAGCCAGCGGCCACCTCCCGCGGCAAAACCATGTCTGTGTGAACCCATCGGCCACCTCCCACCGGCCAAACGGTGGCCGAGTGAAGCAAGCGGACAAGACCAGCAGCCAAACACAAGCCGATGGAACAGGAGACGCACTTGATCGCCACCATCAGCGCCCATCTCCCGCGGCCAAACCATGCCTGCGTGAAGCCATCAGCCACCTCCCATCGGCCAAACCTTGCCCGCGTGAAGCAAGCGGTCAAGACCAGCAGCCAAACACAAGCCGATGGAACATGAGACATACTTGATCGCCACCATCAACGGCCACCTCCCGCGGCCAAACCTTTTCCGCGTGAAGCCAGCGGCCACCTCCCGCGGCTAAACCATGCTTGCGTGAAGCCATCGGCAACCTCCCACCGGCCAAACGCTGGCCGAGTGAAGCAAGCGGTCAAGACCAGCAGCCAAACACTAGCCGATGGAACAGGAGACGCACTTGATCGCCACCATCAGCGGCCACCTCCCGTGGCCAAACCTTTTCCGCGTGAAGCCAGCGGCCACCTCACGCGGCCAAACCATGCCTACGTGAAGCCATCGGCCACCTCCCACCGGCCAAACGGTGGCCGAGTGAAGCAAGCGGTCAAGACTAGCAGCCAAACACAAGCCGATGGAACAGGAGACGCACTTGATCGCCACCATCAGCGGCCACCTCCCGCGGCCAACCTTTTCTGCGTGAAGATAGCGCCCACCTCCCGCGGCCAAACCATGCCTGCGTGAAGCCATCGGCCACCTCCCATCGGCCAAACCTTGCCCGCGTGAAGCAAGCGGTCAAGACCAGCAGCCAAACACAAGCCGAATGAACATGAGTCACACTTGATCGCCACCATCAGCGGCCAATTCCCGCGGCCAAACCTTTTCCGCATGAAGCCAGTGGCCACCTCCCGCGGCCAAACCATGCCTGCGTGAAGCCATCGACCACCTCCCACCGGCCAAACGGTGGCCGAGTGAAGCAAGTGGTCAAGACCAGCAGCCAAACACAAGCCGATGGAACAGGAGACACACTTGATCACCACCATCAGCGGCCACCTCCCTCGGCCAATCCTTTTCCGCGTGAAGACAGCGCCCACCTCCCATGGCCAAACCATGCATGCGTGAAGCCATCGGCCACCTCCCATTGGCCAAACCTTTCCCGCGTGAAGCAAGAGGTCAAGACCAGCAGCCAAACACAAGCCGATGGAACATGAGACACACTTGATCACCACGATCAGCGGCCACCTCCCGTGGCCAAACCTTTTCCGCGTGAAGCCAGCGGCCACCTCCCACGGCCAAACCATGCCCGTGTGAAGCCATCGGCCACCTCCCATCGGCCAAACCTTGCCTGCGTGAAGCCATCCGCCACCTCCCATCGGCCAAACCCTGCCCGCATGGAGCCACCAGGCTCCTCACTTGTTTTAGTTTTGATCCGGGTTTAAACCGGTTTGAACTGGATTGACCCGGATCCCTTTTATCCTTTATCTTATATTTTGTTTAGCAGCCACTTAGGGTTCTTAAGCTTATCTATTCTTGGTTTGTTGAATGATTGAGTACTTCTAAGTTTTTAATAGCAATTTCTCCTTTAAATCTCTTAATCTATAATCTTTTATTATGATTTCACGAAGATCAAACTCTTTCCTTTGTGTGGTCATGATGATGAGTGAGTAGATCCTTAGAACTTTGGGCTAGGTAAATTAAGAAGATAGATGATTGATCTTTGATGTCTAAGACTTTATTGATGTGTTAATTATCTAGATTAGTGTTAATAATGCTAGATAGCCTTGATCATGCTTGAATCTAGACATTAGGATTTCCATGCCCATAAGATGTTTGATGAAATTGTCAAACCAAATTAATCAAGAGCTTTGTATTCCTAGGCAATGGAAATTGATGATTAGGGTGCTTAGTGGTATTGAGACTTGTTCTTAATGCATGTTTGTCTTGTGATTGCCTTTGGAAATTGTTGATTATCACTTGATTAGCATAGGAATCTCTATCACGGAAATGAAATGATTTGCATAAGTGTTCTTAGCCATAGGATTGTTCTTGATTGTTGCTTAGACATCTAGGATTGGTTAGCTATCTCCCAAGTCAATTACCTTGCCTAAGGTTCACTTGTTCAATCTTGATTTAAAGTTTGTTGCTAGTTGTGTTTTGTTTCTTTGAGTTTGCATTGTTTGAATTGTCTTGTTTTATTTCTTTGAATCAGTTTGTTAGTTAAGATTGTTACAAAAGAACCTTTTTCTGTTTAAGAATAGATTAAACATATTTGTGTATTCTTAGTGAGTTGATTTATGCAAATTGTAGATTGATAATTTAATTGATAGAAAAATACTACATCAATATGTATTTAATATTAGTATTTTTTAAAATTTTTACTTCAATATCCATATTCCATATCCTATTTAATTTGCATACCTGGTAGCTTGCTAAGCATAAATTGATTTATCTTATCAACATCATCATTTCTTGGACTTAGAATAGCTCTTTCCCTAAAGAACGTTGGATCAGTTCTGTTTCCAAAATTTTCACCTTAGTTTTCTTTAACTATTGCTTGAATAGGGTTTCCACTTGTATTCATTAATAAATCATCCGGAATTTCTATCTCCACATCTCCACTATTTGTTTCGTTGATTTTGCTATCCCTGATATCAAGAAGCCACTTTGGAAAAGTGGCGAGAGCACCCGCATCCATACTATCATGTGCTTTGCCAACTCTCAAATTTTCGGTAAGTTTAAGAACCTTACAACTATTCCAAAGAACAGATGAGTTGATAGATGCTAAAACTGTCGCTACTCTTCCTCCTTCTGTAATAACATGTAGAATCTGTCTAAAATCACCTCCTACCACAACAACTTTACCTCCAAAAATCTGGTCACACCTCATGATATCTCGCAAACTCCTATCCAAATTTTCGTAACAAAGTTTGTTCATCATTGGATCCTCGTCCCATATTATGAGCTTTGCTTCTCTAATTAAGTACCAGCAAGATCAGATTCGGCATCGATCGTACACACAAAATATTCATTAAGATTGATTGGAATACCAAATCTTGAGTAAGCCGTTCTACCACCTTTCAAAAGCAAAACAGCTATACCACTTGAAGCAACATTCAGAACAATATTACCTTTAGACCTTATATCAGCACCAAGAATAGTCCACAATAAAGTTTTCCCAGTATCACCAAATCCATGAATAAAAAACATACCACCTTTGTCGTGATTCACAGAGTGAATGATTTCTTCATAAACATGTCTTTGTTCCTCAGTTAGCATAGGTAACAACTCATTGTACAATTCCTGTTGTTTATGAGGCTTATATATTCTCTTATCTGCGATAAGCCTATTTACACCTGTGTTGATCATACTATTATCTGGTTTAGGCATTTTCTCGAAGGTTGTAAAGCCTATTTAAATGCTAAACCGTAAGAAAATCTAACATTTTGTCTCTAAATTTCCTGGCCACCTAGCTGGAGAAGAGAGGCTAAGCGTTTTTCTTGCTTGTGAGGAAGGGAAGAGGTTGAAACTTTGGAGGAGGGAGAGAGAGAGAGAGACAAAACTGACAGGGTTTAGTAGGAAAGAGGTTTGACCAAGCAGAAGTTCGTTTTTGTTATTTTCCAAAAATATTTTTTTATCAGGTGGGTGGGGAAGACATCTAAATATGTATATATATATATATATATATATATGTATTAGAATACTGAGGTAAGTATATATATATATATATATATGAAAATTAGAATACAAGTAGAATGCTTCAACTGTTTAGGAATCTTATTGACATGTAAAAAGTTATGGAAAGGGCCTAATTTAATTTCAAGGACTTGTGAATATAATGACAGAGGGGCGGTATCAAGAGTAGGGGGCACATTTGTTGCAAATTAAAAAATGAGACAAAAATTCAAATAGTGTTAGAACGTGTTTTGTGAATATAATGAGAGAATGGTAGGGGTGGTATTGGAGTGGGGAGATATCTGCTGCAAAAAAAAATAATATACAGTAGAACCTCTGTAAATTAATAAGGTCGGGACCATGAAATTTCATTAATTTATAGAGGTTTTAATTTATCGATAAGTTAATAATTATTAATTTATCGATAAATTAATAAAATATTAATTTATGAAGAAATTTTCTCATTTTCATAATTTTGGAAATTTTTAATTACAAAATAAAATACTTTCGTTGTCATTCACATTTATAATCTTGACTATCGTAATAGGATGAATGGCAACTGTTTACTAGATTATCTATGTAAAAATGATAAATGTTAGAAGTTTAGAGTTTAAAAGAATTTGCTACTACTATCATTCATGGTAATGATGAAGTCGAAGAAGATATTGTGGTACCTTTAGAACCATTTACTAAAAAAACAATTGTTGCATCTAAAACTATCTATAATTTTTGGATGCGATTTGAGAAAATAACAATGAAAAAAATTAGAGATGAGCTCCAACAAGAATGCAAATTCAAGAATATGCAAACAACAATAGAGTCATATTTCACTAGATTTTCTTAAATATGCAAACAACAATAGAGTCATATCTCACTAAATTTTCTTAGATATGTATATATATATATATATATTATTTGATTATTAATTTATGATATCGATGGGACCATATTTTTAAATAGGACTTCCAAAATAATTATTATTTTATTATTTTATCGAAATTTTTCATTTTTTACACTGCCCCAACTCGGGTCCGGAAGAATTTATTAATTTATAGCGAGTATTAATTTAAAGAGTATTAATTTATAGAGGTTCTACTGTATATATACAATTTACATAACCACATGTAGGCATAACTACGGTTACAATTACGATTTATTAATTACGGGTTATAGTTAAAAATTTGTTTTAACTTTTAATTTTAACCAGTATTAAAAATGATTAACGGTTACGGTTAAGACGATTATGGTTATATAAAGTTATAGTTATTTAATGATATGATACATTTGATATTATTTGATAATATAATATGATCAATATTATTTATTTTCAATTAATATACTTTTAGTGTATTCATATTTCTATATATCATATGGTTCATATTAAATAAATAATTATTAGTATATTTTATCATGTTTTAAAACGGTTACAGTTAAAAAATTACTGTTTAATTATGTGATTAACCAACATTTTGATATGGTTAAAATTAATTAACGGTTATAGTTAATATAATTTAGCTATATATTTACGATTAATGGTTGTTAGTTTTTAACAATTATATATGTTTACAGTTTAGTTACGGTTTGGATATGATTCGGTAAATATTAAAAATATAGTTACAGTTACCCTTAGTTTGGTCATGCCTAAGGACATCAATACAATAAAAACACAAAATGTTTCTCTCCAGTGCTTACACATCAGCATTTTGGTGGAATATGAAGCTGACACATCAGCTTATTTGTTTACCAATGAAAACATTTCATTAATACAGCTTATATCTCTCAGCCAATAATAATTATTTTTTTGTTCCAAATCAGCTTTTCCAGATTTTTAGAAACTAACACATCATTTAAATTGTGTAACCAATTAAATTATAAAAAAATAATAAACATCATCAATAATTTTCAATAACAAATGTTTAAATTTATAGCCAAAATTTAAACTAAATTAATAAATCATTTACAACTTTCAAAAATATAATAATATCAAACAAGTATATTAATTATTGTATATTTATCAATATTTTTCAAAAATAAAGGTTTAAAATTATAGCTTAAATTTAAAATAAATTAATAAATCATTTACAACTTTTTAAAATATACTAATGTTAACCAAGTATTATAATAAAAGCAAACAATTCATATTAGTAAAATATAAATATAATACAAAGAAAATAATAATATAATACAAATAGAATATAAATTAAGAATAATCACAAATAACACAAAACCAAACTAAAGTAAAACTAAGTATGTGTATATTGACTTACATGGAATTATTATCAAACAAAACATAACAAAACAATTAGATTCTTAAAAAGGAACAAAAAGAAGGAAATAAATAACTTCTTTAAGAACCAAAAAAACTATATAAAAATTATGTGATTAAATTTGTATAAACTACAAAAATAATACACCATAAAATCAAGCTACACTAATATATCTCCTACAACAAGTAAATAAAATAAAGTTTGAGATTAGTGTTGATGGCGATTTTATATATAAGAACACCAACTAATGATAAATTGAAGAATATATAAGTTCCAAAATTGAAGGTTTTATATTATAGTTTAAAATCAGTGACTTAAAAATTACTTTGACAATTAACCTAATCACTCTGCTAATAATATGAGAAATTGTTAGTAATACAGATACCATTTTTTGGTCAATTTCATTTTTGACATTTTTTGCATAATTACAATGTGTTAAATTGATTTGTTTAATTTTTTTAGGTTTGGATTCTCTGTTTTACCTTAGGATATAGTTTTAAAGAGTATGATTTAATATTTGGAGTTTAGAGTTTAGAATTTAGTCATTTTGTATATTGAAAAAATGTATTATTAAAAATGGACAACAAGAGTTATTTTTGCAAAAAGGTAATGAAAAAATGGTATTTTTGTAAATGTCCCTAATAATATCAAATAATACACAAAACGAGACTAAAGTAAAAATATGTCTACGTACATTTACAAATAATAACTTTTATAACAATAAAAATACTATATAACAATTATATTGTTAAATTTGTATAAAATACAAAAATGATGTTTATATATTTTATCCTATTTTTCCTTAGTATATTCACATCTTTTGCATCTTCTGCTATCCATTTTGACTATTATTGCATAGCTTTAGGACTAATCATGCATTAGAGTTTAGTTGCATTGCATTTGCATCTTTTCATGCATAAACAGGTGATTTTGGAGCTTAATGAGCATGGAAGCAATGCTGAGGAGAAGTGAAGCAATCATGAAGGGAAAGCAAGAGAGTTAAGGATGAAGAAACAAGGTCCGGAGTCCCACTCGACCGCCCACTCGACCAGACACTCGACCGTGTGCAGAGAAGGACTCGACCGAGTGGAAGATGCACAAGAGAAACCAACTCGACGGTCACTCGACCGTGCACCGGGTCGAGTTTGCCGAGCCGCCTGGCTATTTTGTCTTTTAGTATTTTTAGGGCTTCCACTACTTTTTCTATTTAAGGACCTTGTACCAGCAGCCACCAAAGAGGCCAGCTTTTTAGATAGTCAAGAACCTAGTTTTTACCCTTTCGGGAATTATTCCTTTTGCACTTTTATTTTTTTAGATCTTGTATTTCTTTAAGAAAGAAAACTCTAGATTCTTCAATATTATTGGTTTCATAACTTTCAGAATATTGAGAATTCGAGTTTGATTCTTTCTCCAATATTGTAGATCTTTGCTTTATCTTTCATTTGATGCAAGTTTTAGTATTTTCTGGGTTTATGATTTTGATGTTCATCATGTGTTCTTGTGAGTAGTTGCTTAGGATCTTGAGGATGGGTTAGGCTGGATTGTGTTTGAGGTTTGTTTGATTTGGTCAAGCTTGATTGTTGTAGATCTCTTCTAGGCTAGATGTTCTTAATGCTGATCCTATATCTGAGAGGGTAGGGTTTGATTTCAAGCATCTTAGCATCACACCAATGTTTAAGGAGCATAGATAAGGCTAGATCTAGAGCTTACCATTAGGCTTGCTAAGAGATTAGAGGTCTTGTTTGGTATGAGACATATTGCTTAATGCCTGCTTGTGTAGATTCTTTACTATGTGAGAACATGTCTGGAAATGCATAGGTTTGATTGTTTCTTGCCATGAGAGTGGATTAAACATGTCTTAGAAATATATGTCTAGAGATTAGCTCAAGTTGTTTGAGATTTGTTGACCAAGTTAGATAACCTCAATCATTAGTCCAGCCCATGAATCCCTCCTCAAGGCCTTCTTTGTTTATTGATTTCTTAGCTTAAATCCTGTTGTTTGATCGTTGTTTGATTCGTTTTGGTATTGCTCTGTTTTTCTTGTGTTGCTCTGTTTTCCGTAATTACCCAGCTCGACCCTGCACTCGATCTACACTCGATCGAGTGCTTGCTCTGAGTTCATCCCCAGAACTTTGGTTTATGATTTGTGTTTGTCCTGTTTCATTTGAGCTGCATTTCTGTTGCATTCACTTAGCTTCTTGTTCATTATTTGTCTTGCATTAGTTAATTTCTTGCATTATAATAGTTTCCATTTCTGTTCTTGCTTCATAACTGTTATAATCATTTTGTTTCATTTACATTTAGCATCTAGTTCTTGTAGTTTTACTTTCTGCACTTTACATTTCATCATAGGATTGTTAGTGACAAACATCCTTTACATTTTGCTTGACTTAGACTCATATGCACATCTTGATTGTTCACAAACACTCAGATTGGATTGACACCTCTTATACTGCAACTGCATAAGGGGAATTGAAACACCTTACCATCCATTCATTCATATCTCACCATTGCATACATTCACCAATCCATCACCACAAATATATCAGTTTCAATTTGGCACTGTTGCCCATTTGAGTGTGTTTTTGTGACATTTAGGATCTTTATTAGTCTAAGATTAAGTTTGTTTATCCACTTATAAAGTTACTGAACTCGAATCTTTGTTTGCTTGGCTGTCTTGAGTTTCAGGTACCCACTTGACCACCACTCGGCCGAGTAGTGATTGAGCACCTGATCGAGTCAGAAGCCGAATACAAATAGACACCACTTCCCAGTCGACTCGACCACCCACTCGAGCCTGTGCTCGACCGTGTACATGTTCGAGTCTGTACTCGTGTTTGTTGATGCACACAAGGTCCAAGGGGAAATAAATTCTTCAAAGGCCTATTGACAATATCCACAGGCTGCAAAAGGGTTTGAGACATAAGAAAAGAAGAGTAGGTCAAGAACAGGAGGATCAAGTTATCATGGAGCAACAAGCTAACCATGAAAAAAGACCTAGGTACATTGGTGCTGGAGATGCACCCAACACCCACAACCAAAGAGCTGGTATTGTGCCTCCCACAGTAGCAAACAATAATTATGAGATAAAGAGTGGATTGATCTCAATGATACAAGCCAACAAATTTCATGGGTTGCCAATGGAGGATCCACTAGATCACCTTGATGAGTTTAACAGGATATGTGGACTCACAAAAATCAATGGTGTGAGTGAAGATGGATTCAAGTTGAGGCTCTTCCCATTCTCACTTGGAGACAAGGCTCACCTTTGAGAGAAGACTCTTCCTACTGGAGCAATAACCACATGGGATGCTTGCAAGAAGGCTTTCTTGGCCAAATTCTTCTCCAATTCTAGGACAGCTAGATTGAGGAATGAAATTTCTGGGTTTGCTCAAAGGAACAATGAGAGCTTTTGTGAAGCTTGGGAGAGATTTAAAGGATTTCAGACTCAGTGTCCTCACCATGGCTTCAGCAATGAGTCCCTACTTAGCAATTTGTATAGAGGAGTGCTTCGCAAGATCAGGATGCTTCTTGACACAGCTTCCAATGGCAACTTCCTCAACAAGAATGTGGAAGAAGGATGGGAATTAATTGAGAATCTTGCTCAGTCTGATGGGAATTACAATGAGGACTATGACAGAACAGTAAGGTCATCATCCACTGAGCAAGAGGACAAGTACAAGAAGGATTTGAAGATGGTCAATGAGAAGCTTGACAAGATCCTCCTTAGCCAACAAAAATCCATTCACTTCATTGGTGAAGAAGAGGTTCCAGTTCAAGAGGGGGAGAATGAGTTTGCTGAGCTATGTTATATTCAAAACCAGGGTGGATTCAAAGGCTACAACCAAGGAGGGTTCAAGAACAACAACCTCTCCTATAGAAGCAACAATGTAGCTAATCCACAAGACCAAGTCTATCCACCTCAACAGCCTCAACACCAGAACAACTATGTCCCCAAGCAACAACATCAAGTGTTCCAGCCTCAGTTGTGTCTCCCACCAGTGTTTCAGACTAACCATGGCCAGGAACAAGACTTAAGAGCAATGATGCAACAGTTGTTGATTGGGCAAACCAATGGAAAGATTGAGGCAGCAAACAGATTTGCTGAGTTGAACAGAAGAATATCAGATATTTACAGTGAACTCCATGCCAAGTTTGACACACTCACTTCCAGGATTGTGACTATGGAGAATCAACTAGCTAATGCCTCAATGCAAGACCACAACAAAGGCAAGGACATTATGCACTTTATAAAATATGCTCATTCTATCAATCTACGCAGTGTAAGGGTTCTACCAACAAGAGAGGGAGCATTACCAGACATTGAGGACAATGTTGTTGAAGAAGGGGAGGGTTTTCAACACGAAGAGACTCAGAATGAAAACATCGTTGAACTTGACCCACCACTCGACTACGCACTCGACCGAGTGTGTGATCGAGTACCCGATCGAGCAGCTTCTCAGGAAAAAATAAGCCAGTTACTTCCAAAGAAAAAGAAGTCCGGTTCATTCCACCTCCTTACAAGCCTCCACTACCTTTTCCAGGAAGATTTAAGAAGCAGATGGTTGAAAAATACAAAGCATTGTTTGATAAACAAGTTAGAGAGATTGAGCTTAGGATGCCTCTAATAGATGCTTTTGTGATGATTCCTCCTTACCAGAAACTTTTGAAAGATGCTGTGATGGAAAGGATCAAAGAAGTTCAAGGGATGGTGATTCTTAGCCATGAGTGCAGTGCTATCATCCAAAAGCAAGTGAATCTTCAAAAGCTAAGAGATCTTGGTTCCTTTACTCTACCTTGCTCTATAGGCCCCTTAACCTTCAACATATGCCTTTGTGATTTGGGAGCCTCAGTAAGCCTAATGCCTCTATCAGTTGCTAAGGGACTAGGGTTTATAAGGTATAAGCCATGCAATATATCCTTGATCTTGGCTGATAGATCAATAAGATTACCACATGGTGTTTTGGAGGATCTACCAGTTAGAGTTGGAGCAGTAGAAGTCCCAACAGACTTTGTAGTCTTGGAAATGGATGAAGAACCAAAAGACCCTTTGATATTAGGGAGACCTTTCCTAGCTACAGCAGGAGCAATAATTGATGTGAGACAAGGAAAGATTGATCTTAACTTGGGAGAGGACCTCAAAATGACATTTGACATTGTGGAGGCTATGAAGAAACCAACCATTGGAGGGCAAGTCTTTTGGATTGAAGAGATGGACAAATTATCAGGAGAATTGATGGCATAACTAGCAGAACAAGATCACCTTAAAACTGCTTTGACCAAAAGTGGAGAGGAAGGATTCATTCATAAAGAAACCAAGGCTTATGAGGAGATATTGGACTCCTGTAGAGAATCAGACCATCTAGAGGTTTTTGAGGGATTACCTGCACAAAGAGAGGAAGTCTGGTCAGTTCAAATAGCAAATTCGGATAGCTCGACCATCCACTCGAGCATACACTCGACCGAGCACCAAAACCACTCGACCGAGTGCAACGCCGAGTCTTACACAGATGACTAGTCTGAACTAAAAGCACGAAAAGTAGAGCTAAAACCTCTCCCATCTGGGCTAAAGTACATTTTTCTAGGTGAGAACTCTACTTATCCTGTGATAGTGAATGCTAAGTTGAGTAAAAAAGAACTTGATTTGCTAGTTGTTGAGCTAAGAAAGTATAGAAAAGCTATTGGTTATACTTTGGATGACATTCAGGGACTTTCACCTAGTTTTTGCATGCATAGAATCCATCTTGAAAATGAATCTTACTCCAGCATTGAACCTCAAAGAAGGTTAAACCCCAACCTAAAAGAAGTAGTTAAAAAGGAGATCCTTAAGTTGCTTGATGCTGGTGTAATCCATCCTATTTCTGACAGTACTTGAGTTTCACCAGTTCATTGTGTCCCAAAAAAAGGAGGAATTACTGTAGTAAAGAATGATCAGGATAAGTTAATTCCCACTAGAACCATTACAGGACATAAAATATGCATTGATTATAGAAAGCTTAATTCAGCTACTAGGAAAGATCATTTTCCTCTTCCTTTCATTGATCAAATGTTGGAAAGATTAGCTAATCACACTCACTACTGTTTCTTGGATGGATATTCTGGATTTTTCCAAATTCCTATTCATCCTAATGATCAAGAGAAGACAACATTCACATGTCCATATGGTACTTTTGCCTATAGAAGGATGCCATTTGGATTATGTAATGCTCCAGAAACTTTTCAAAGATGCATGATGTCTATCTTCTCTTATCTCATTGAGGATGTTGTTGAAGTTCTTATGGATGACTTCTCTGTCTATAGAGACTCCTTTTCTTCTTGTTTTGCTAATTTTTGCAGGGTTTTAAAGAGATATGCGGAGACAAATCTAGTTTTGAACTGGAAAAAGTGTCACTTCATTGTTGAAGAAGGGATAGTTCTTGGACACAAGATTTCAGAGAAGGGTATTGAAGTTGACAAAGCAAAGATTGAAGTCATGGTTCAACTTCAACCACCAAAAACAGTCAAGGACATAAGAAGCTTTCTTGGGCATGCTGGGTTTTATAGGAGATCCATCAAGGACTTCTCAAAGATAGCTAGGCCATTAACAAGGTTGCTTTGTAAGGAGACTGAGTTCAACTTTGATGAAGATTGCTTGTAGGCTTTCAAGGAGATCAAGGCTGCTTTGATTTCAGTCCAAACTGGGATCTTCCATTTGAGTATGTGTGATGCTTCAGACTTTGCAGTAGGAGCAGTCCTAGGACAGAAAAAAGATAAGAGGCTGCATGTGATTCACTATGCAAGTAGAACCCTGGATGAAACTCAAGGAAGATATTCAACAACAGAGAAAGAGCTCCTAGCAGTGGTATTTGCCTTTGAAAAAATCAGAAGCTACTTAGTAGGGTCTAAGGTATTTGTGTACACTGATCATGCTGCTTTGAGGCACATCTACTCAAAGAAGGATACAAAACCAAGGTTGTTGAGATGGATTTTGCTTCTCCAAGAGTTTGACATGGAAAAAGTGGATAAAAAGGGGATAGAGAATGGAGTAGCTGATCATTTGTCCCGGATGAGGATAGAGGAGGAGATTCCAATCGATGATTCAATGCATGAGGAGAAACTGATGCTAATTAGGACAACTCGGCCCACAACTCGACCCCCTACTCGAACAGGCACTCGGCCGAGTTGGTTTGGGTACTCGATCGAACAGGATGAGATGGAAGAGTGGATGGCACTTGAGAGTGAGGATCTGCCTTGGTATGCTGATATAGTCAATTACAAGGTGTGTGAAGAAATCCCAACAGACATGGACCCCTATAGGAAGAAGAAGCTCCTCTAGGACATCAATGGATACTATTGGGATGAACCTTACTTATTCAAGAAGGGATCAGATGGATTGTTTAGAAGGTGCATAGCATAGAATGAAGTGGAAGGAGTGTTAGGACATTGCCATGGTTCTGCTTATGGAGGCCATTTTGCAACTTTCAAGACAGCCCAAAAAATCTTACAAGCTGGTCTATGGTGGCCTACATTATTCAAGGACACTCACAAGTTCATCACAAAGTGTGATGCTTGCCAAAGAATGGGGAATATAACAAGAAGGAATGAGATGCCTCAAAATCCAATTCTTAAAGTTGAGATATTTGATGTGTGGGGAATTGATTTCATGGGACCCTTTAATCCTCCTTCAAATGGGAATGTCTACATCTTAGTAGCAGTGGACTATGTCTCCAAATGGGTGGAAGCCATTGCTAGCCCCACTAATGATCACAAAATGGTTCTTAAACTTTTCAAGACCATAATCTTTCCAAGGTATGGAATCCCAAGAGTTGTGATAAGTGATGGAGGATCACACTTCATCAACAAGATCTTTGAAGGAATGCTAAGGAAGCATGGAGTTAAGCACAAGGTGTCTACAGCCTATCACCCTCAAACAAGTGGGCAAGTTGAGGTGTCAAACAAACAGATCAAGGCCATTCTATCAAGAATAGTATGAGCAACAAGAAAGAACTAGTCTAGTAAACTTGATGAAACACTTTGGGCTTATAGAACAGCTTTCAAAACACCTATAGGAAGAACCCCATTCCAGCTTGTGTATAGAAAGTCTTGTCATCTCCCAGTTGAAGTTGAGTACAAGGCTCTGTGGGCAATCAAACTTTTGAACATGGATCTTGAAACAGCACAAGCTAAGAGAAGCCTTGACTTGCAAGAACTTGAGGAGATCAGATAGAAAGCTTATGAAAACTCCAAAATCTACAAGGAAAGAACTAAGGCCTTCCATGATAAGAAGATTCTCATCAAGGACCTAAAGGCTGGAGACCAAGCCTTGCTTTACAACTCAAGACTCAAGTTATTCCCTGGGAAGTTGAAAAGTAGATGGGGAGGTCCTTTTGAAATAAATGAGATTTTACGATATGGAGCTGTCACACTTCTCAAAAAGGATTGTAGTGAGTTCACAGTTAATGGTGAGAGGGACCCGACCGAGTGGAAGATGCACGAGAGAAGCCAACTCGACCGTTCACTCGACCGAGCACCGGGTCGAGTTGGTCAAGCCGCCTGGCTATTTTGTCTTTTAGTATTCTTAGGGCTTCCACTACTTTTTGTATTTAAGGATGATGTTCATATATTTTACCTTGTTTTCCCTTAGTTTATTCACATCTTTTGCTATCCATTTAGACCATTATTATGTAGCTTTAGGACTAATCATGCATTAGAGTTTAGATGCATTGCATTTGCATCTTTTCATGCATAAACAGGTGATTTTGGAGCTTAAGGAGCATGGAAGCAATGCTGAGGAGAAGTGAAGCAATCATAAAGGAAAAGCAAGAGAGTTAAGGCTGAAGCAACAAGGTCCAGAGTCCAACTCGACTGCTCACTCGACCAGACACTCGACCGTGTGCTGAGGGGGACTTGACCGAGTGGAGGAAACAGAAGAAAAGCCAACTCGACCAGCCACTCGACCCAGCACTTGGTCGAGTTGACCGAGCCGTTAACTATTTTGTCTTTTAGTTTTTTTAGGGCTTCCACCTCCTCTCCTATATAAAGCCTTGTACCTGCAGCCACCAAAAGAGTCCAGCTTTTTAGAATAGTCAAAAACCTAGTTTTTACCCTTTTGGGAGTTATTCCTTTTGCACTTTTATTTTTCTTAGATCTTATACTTCTTTAAGAGAGAAAACTCTAGATTCTTCAATATTGTTGGTTTCATAACTTTCAGATCTTTGTTGGGAAGATGACACTCACACCCACTTTCTCCTAAAGTATTGACACTTACACCCACTTTCTACTATCCCTATACTTTTCTTATGTCAAATTACAACTTACACCCTCTACCTAAACTAACCTTCTCTTTCTACTTTTTTTTTCCTTCTCATCTCTCTCTCTAACTTTTCTCTTTCTTTTTTAATATTTTTTTCTTTAACATTTATTTTTCATTTTCATTACTAAATTTTAAGTTTAGTAACTTTAGTTGGTGATAAACATACTAAATTTTAAGTTTAGTAACTTTAGTTGTTGACAAACAAAAAAAGTTAACCTTATACCCTAAATCTTAAATCCTAACACCACATAGACACTAAATCCATATAAGCCCAAAAACGTCAACCTTATACCCTAAATCTTAAATCCTAAACCACCCTAAACTATAGTGATGTTTGAACATGCAAAAAACTTGTCAATAAATTTCATCTGGATTGCTTGTCCACGTGGTCAGAGTTTGGTGGATAGGCTTAGAGATTAATAATGACCATGTTTGTTGTGCAGTATGCTTCTAGTGACACTTCTAAGTTCTAATATCTCTAATTTTAGCTTAAAAATAGTACAAAAACATTTGGCTAAAAGACATCTAAGTGGCTAAACTATAGTGATGTTTGAACATGCAACAAACTTGTCAATAAATTTCATCTGGATTGCTTGTCCACGTGGTCAGAGTTTGGTGTTTAGGGTTTAGGGTTTAGGGTTTAGATGAAAATGATAAACATGCAACATGCAACATGGATTTAGTGTCTTAAATCCTAACACCACATAGACACTAAATCCATATAAGCCCAAAAACGTCAACCTTATACCCTAAATCTTAAATCCTAAACCACCCTAAACTATGGTGATGTTTGAACATGCAACAAACTTGTCAATAAATTTCATCTGGATTGCTTGTCCACGTGGTCAGAGTTTGGTGGATAGGCTTAGAGATTAATAATGACCATGTTTGTTGTGTAGTATGCTTCTAGTGACACTTCTAAGTTCTAATATCTCTAATTTTAGCTTAAAAATAGTACAAAAACATTTGGCTAAAAGACATCTAAGTGGCTAAACTATAGTGATGTTTGAACATGCAACAAACTTGTCAATAAATTTCATCTGGATTGCTTGTCCACGTGGTCAGAGTTTGGTGTTTAGGGTTTAGGGTTTAGGGTTTAGGGTTTAGGGTTTAGACAGATGAAAATGATAAACATGCAACATGGATTTAGTGTCTTAAATCCTAACACCACATAGACACTAAATCCATATAAGCCCAAAAACGTCAACCTTATACCCTAAATCTTAAATCCTAAACCACCCTAAACTATGGTGATGTTTGAACATGCAACAAACTTGTCAATAAATTTCATCTGGATTGCTTGTCCACGTGGTCAGAGTTTGGTGGATAGGCTTAGAGATTAATAATGACCATGTTTGTTGTGTAGTATGCTTCTAGTGACACTTCTAAGTTCTAATATCTCTAATTCTAGCTTAAAGATAGACAAAACATTTGGCTAAAAGACATCTAAGTGGCTAAACTATAGTGATGTTTGAACATGCAACAAACTTGTCAATAAATTTCATCTGGATTGCTTTTCCACGTGGTCAGAATTTGGTGGTTAGGCTTTGAGATTAATAATGACCATGTTTATTGTGTAGTATGCTTCTAGTGACACTTCTAAGTTCTAATATACCTACTTCTTGCTGAAAAATAGTACAAAAACATTTAGCTAAAAGAAATCTATGTGGCTAATTTATTTTGGACAAATTTCTGCTCATGTAAAGAATGAGCAAGATATTATATGATAAATATCCATAACTACTAATCCACATGATTGATATTCAATGTTCTAAATAAATTAATGTTGTTAATTTTTATTTTGTTTATTTACCACTTATGAGTGTATATGTTTCTGGACCAACACAAAATATGAAGCAAGGAGCTCATGGTGCCTGTGGATTTAATTGTGTGGATGTTGTATGATGATTCTTTGGTCTGTCTACATTGGTATCCACAAAAAAATATCCACATGATCACATCCATAACCACCATTCAACTGCTATTCTTCAGCTTAATGTCTAGATATGCTTTGTAAATCCATGGAGACCTATCCATAGTTTTTCTATCCACTAAACTTTGTTTTTTAAAGTGAATAGTTTTGGTTTTAGGTTCAAGGGTTTATGTTCTAGGATTTAAAATTTAGAATTAAAGGATTTTGTACTTATTTGGTCTATGTTGTGTTATGGATAATATGCTATGGATAAAGATCTAACCAAATTTATGTATGTATATTTTGTATGAATAAACACAAGTAACTATCTATTAACAATACTGCAATTGATTATCCACTTATAATTGAACAACTGTTCAACGACCGATGGATACTGTATAATCTAAAAATTCATAAAATATATAGCAATATGTATCTTAAAATGTAGAAAATATATAATCATAATATATTTTATATACATAAATAGAAAATTTGTTTTATTATAACAAATAAATATATTTTACTTTGTTAAAGTGTTAACAACATAAAAGAAGAGAAAAAGAGAGAAAAGAATGAGAGAAAGAGAAGAGGGGCAAAATTGTCCAAAATGTGTGGACACATAAGCAAAAAACTTGGAAAAGTATAGGAAGAGTGGAAAGTGGGAGTGGGTGACACAACTCACACCCAAAGTGGGTGTGGGTGTCATTTTCCCATCTTTGTTTTATCTTTCTAATGATGCAAGTTTCAGTATTTTCTCGGTTTATGATTTTGATGTTCATCATGTGTTCTGGTGAGTAGTTGCTTAGGATCTTGAGGATGGGTTAGGCTGGGCTGAGTTTGTGGTTTGTTTGATTTGGTTAAGCTTGATTGTTGTAGATCTCTTCTAGGCTAGATGTTCTTAATGCTGATCCTATATTTGAGAGGGCAGGGTTTGATTTCAAGCATCTTAGCATCACACCAATGTTTAAGGAGCATAGATGAGGCTAGATCTAGAGCTTACCATTAGGCTTGCTAAGAGATTAGAGGTCTTGTTTGGTATGAGACATATTACTTAATGCCTGCTTGTGTAGATTCTTTACTATGTGAGAACAAGTCTAGAGATACATAGGTTTTATTGTTTTTTGCCATGAGAGTGGATTAAACATGTCTTAGAAATATATGTCTAGAGATTAGCTCAAGGTTGTTTGAGATTTGTTGACCAAGTTAGATAACCATAATCATTAGTCCAGCCCATGAATCCCTTCTAAAGGCCTTCCTTGTTTATTGATTTCTTAGCTTAAATCATGTTGTTTGATCGTTGTTTGATTCGTTTTGGTATTGCTCTGTTTTTCTTGTGTTGCTCTGTTTTGCGTAATTGTCCAGCTCGACCCTGCACTCGATCTACACTCGATTGAGTGCTTGCTCGAGTTCTTCCCCAGAATTCTTGTTTATGCTTTGTAGTTGTCATGTCTCAATTCCTGTTTCATTTTTGTTGCATTCACTTAGCTTCCTGTTCATTATTTGTCTTGCATTAGTTCATTTCTTGTGTTATAGTAGTTCTATTTCTGTTCTAGCTTCATAATTGTCATAATCATTCTGTTCCATTTTCATTTTGCACCTAGTTCTTGTAGTTTTACTTTCTGCACTTTACATTTCATCTTAGGATTGTTAGTGACAAGCATCCTTTACATTTGGCTTGACTTAGTCTCATATGCACATCTTGATTGTTCACAAACACTCAGATTGGATTGACACCTCTTGTACTACAACAGCATAAGGGGAATTGAAACACCCTGCCATTCATTCATCATTCCATATCTCACCATTGCATACATCCATTCACATGCACAAAAGAATGTGTTTCAATTTGGCGCTGTTGCCCATTTTGAATCTTCTGTTGCTGGGTTGTCTTGAGTTTCAGGTACCCACTCGACCATCCACTCGACCACCACTCGACCTAGTCGTGATCGAGCACCTGATCTAGTCAGACAGCGAATACAAATAGACACCACTTCCCAGTCGACTCGACCACCCATTCGAGCCTGAGCTCGACCGTGTACATGTTCGAGTCTGTACTCGTGTTTGTTGATGCACACAAGTTCCAAGGGGAAATACAATCTTCAAAGGCCTATTGACAACATCCACAAGCTGCACAAGGGTTTGAGACATAAGCAAAGTAGAGTAGTTCAAGTACAGCAAGAGGATCAAGTTATCATGGAGCAACAAGCTAACCATGAACAAAGACCTAGGCACATTGGTGCTGGAGATGCACCCAACACCCATAACCAAAGAGCTGGTATTGTGCCTCCTACAGTAGCAAACAATAATTATGAGATAAAGAGTGGATTAATCTCAATGATACAAGCCAACAAATTTCATGGGTTGCCAATGGAGGATCCACTAGATCACCTTGATGAGTTTAACAGAATATGTGGACTCACAAAAATCAATGCAGTGAGTGAAGATGGATTCAAGTTGAGGTTTTTCCCATTTTCATTTGGAGACAAGGCTCACCTTTGGGAGAAGACTCTTCCTACTGGAGCAATAACCACATGGGATGCTTGCAAGAAGGCTTTCTTTGCCAAGTTCTTCTCCAATGCTAGGACAGCTAGATTGAGAAATGAAATTTCTGGGTTTGCTCAAAGGAACAATGAGAGCTTTTGTGAAGCTTGGGAGAGGTTTAAAGGATTCCAGACTCAGTGTCCTCACCATGGATTCAGCAATGAGTCATTGCTTAGCACTTTGTATAGAGGAGTGCTTCCCAAGATCAGAATGCTTCTTGATACAGCTTCTAATGGCAACTTCCTCAACAAGAATGTGGAAGAAGGTTAGGAGTTGGTAGAGAATCTTGCTCAATCATATGGTAATTACAATGAGGACTATGACAGAACCATAAGGAGCACCTCAACTGATCAAGAGGACAAGTACAAGAAGGATTTGAAGATGATCAATGAAAAGCTTGACAAGATCCTCCTTAGCCAACAAAAATCCATTCATTTCATTGGTGAAGAAGATGTTCCAGTTCAAAAGGGGGAGAATGAGTTTGCTGAGCTCTGTTATATGCAAAACCAGGGTGGATTCAAAGGCTACAACCAAGGAGGGTTCAGGAACAACAACCTTTCCTATAGAAGCAACAATGTAGCTAATCCACAAGACCAAGTCTATCCACCTCAACAGCCTCAACAACAGAGCAATTATGTCCTCAAACAACAACATCATGTGTTCCAACCTCAGTTGTGTCTCCCACCAGGGTTTCAGACTAACCAAGGCCAAGAACAAGACTTAAGAGCCATGATGCAACAGTTGTTGATTGGGCAAACACAAGGAAAGATTGAGGAAGCCAAACAGTTTGCTGAGTTGAATCAAAGGCTCACATCCCAGTATAATGACCTTAACATGAAGTTTGAAGGTCTCAATTCTAGAGTGAAGTATATGGAGAGCAACATTGCCTCTACTTCAGCTCCTAAACCCAACCAACTCCCTGGAAAAGCTGTTCAAAATCCAAGGGAGTTCACTGCAAAAGCCATTCATATCTCTGATGAGGAAGTCACTGAGGACAGTGAAGTCCAAGTTTGGGGGAATTCATCAGTTACTGAAGCCCCAAGTGACGTTTGTGCAAAGCAAATGGAGCTCGCAAGCGCACTCGACCATGAACTCGAACAGCCACTCGACCGAGTGCATTCTCGAGTGGTCGATCGAGCTGAAGACTCCGAAGCTGTCAAGCCAGCTAAGTAGATTCCTCCTGCTTACAAACCGCCTCTGCCATTCCTAGGACGTTTCAAAGCACAGAAGCTTAAGGAGCTTAGGGAAATCATTGAGAGAAAGGAAAAGATGGCTAAGCAACAAGAGGATGAGAGGGTTTTGAAGGAAGAGGTTGTGGTTGAGAAACAAGAGGAAGTGATGGCCATTCAAGAGATCATCATTGCTTACCAAGAAGAGGAGAGAGGACTTGCCTTGGAACAGTATGAACCATATCCTCTCTATAGAGATTTTTTTCTCGATTTGTCAAAGAAGAAGGCTCAAGCTCATGATGAGAAGGATCTTGAGGACTTTGGAGGAGTGATCATCCCAATTAAGCTTAAGGATCCAGGGCCATTCTATCTACCTTGCACACTCAGTTACCTTCACTACAATCAATGCCTTTGTGATTTGGGAGCTTCCATCAGTGTCATGCCCTACTCCATAGCACAAAAGCTTGGGCACACTGACTTCAAATCCACCAACCTTCATATATGCCTAGCTGATGGGTCAAATAGAGATGTGGTTGGCAAGTTGGAGAACATTCCAGTGAAAATAGGGAGAGCAAGGGTTCATACAGATTTTGTGGTATTGGAGATGGACAAGGAACCTGAAGATCCTATTATTCTTGGGAAGCCATTCTTAGCCACTGTTGGAGCAGTCATTGATGTCAAGGAAGGTCTTGTGACCTTGAACATTGCTGAGGGTATAGCTATGAATTTCAACATCTATAACCCAACCAACCTTCCTACCATTGATGATCAGCCGTTTACTATCAAGGACAAAGGTGGTCAAGAAGGTTTAAGTGATAAGGCAACTCCAAAGGCTGAGCACTTTCTTCAAGAAAATTCTGTGGAAAAGGTAAGAGGTCAGTTCAAGAGTTGACTGGTATGGTTGAGGATCTCCAAGTTAAGCTAAACAAGAGGTCTTTGAGGAAAGCAAGACCAAGGCTCAAAATCAAGAAGAAATATGGTTTGTGTGTTAAGGGTGAGGTGATCAAGGATCAACTTCACAGTGATCAAGAGGTTCCAGGGAGGATTTCATCACCTCCTTGGTATCTAGACCAAGCTTACGAAAGCAACCAAAGTCAAGCTTAGTGACTCTAAACAAGCTCACTAGGGAGGAAGTCCCTAAGGTATCCTTTGTAAATATGGTTTATTTTCCTTGTAGTTTTGATTTGTTTTTTTTTTTATGTTTCTATTGGACAGGCCTTTATATGAAAGTGTAGTTGGGTAAGAAGAGATTTGGACTTGGAGAAGGAGATTCGCAAGCCCACTCGACCAGCCCACGAGAGGTACTCGACCGAGTTGGCAAAGAAGTAAGGCCCATTTGATCCTCAATTCTCTAGAACGATCGAGTAGAGGGAAGAACAAGAAGAAAATTTTGAATTTTCAAACTTTGGTCAAGAGGACTCGACCGTGTACAATCGAGTGTGGGGTCGAGTGGCAGCAAAAAGCAGGCCAAAGATTCCCAATTCAAATTTGAATGGTATGGACGCTCCACCCTTGTCTCCTTGTCCCCTTAGCTTCTTTAAATAGAGCTTGCATGATCCTATACCTCTCACACTCTCTCATTTGCTCAAAACAATTAAAATCAAGTTTTAAAATCTCTCTCAAAGTTCATCTTTTGCTCAAGCTTAGTTCTTTCAAGTTTTTGGGTCACTAACCTATTAACATTAAGCTTTGAGTCTATTCCGTTCAATTCTGTTTGAAAATGTCTTCAAGGATCACTAGGAAGTCTCAACAAGCGGCTGCAACCTCCATGGAACGTCGTGATGCTAGCCTTGAATCAAGAGGAGAAGCTGGAAGAACCACTCGACGCCCCACTCGATCAAGCACTCGACCGAGGGGTGGTCCGAGTGGTCGGTCGAGCCAGATGCCGAGTCCAAGGAACCAGTCAGTTGAGGAGGATCCTGAGAGAACCGAAAGTGAAGAAGAAAGGGAGCCAAACCTTAATGAGTTCATGAGGAGACACAAGGCCAAAGGGAAGAGGCCAGCAGTTGAGGTTGAACAAGAGGAGAGTGAAAATGAGAGTGAGGAAGAAAGTGAAGAAGAAGAGTTAGAGGATGATGGAGAAGCAGAATCTTGTGGATTGTCAAAGAGGCAACTTTATGATGCCTTCATGAGCATGGAGTTCCTGGGGACTAGGTATCCACACAAGGAAGTCATGGAGAAGCTAGCCATTGATGAAGATGTGGAGTACCTCTTTGAGAAGAGCAACTTAACCAAGTTCATGGGGCTTTGCATGGAGGGTTACAAGGAAGAAAGTTGTGAGTTCTTCGCCACAGTTAAGCTGCACACATATGCAAGGAAGGATGATAGGTTGGTAGCTGGTCATATTACCTTCACAATCAAGGGGAAGAAGTATGAGCTTTCATTGAAGAAGATGGCAAATGTGTTTGGTTTTGAGGTTGGGAAGAATAGAAGTTTGATGATACCAAGAGAGGAGCTCTATTCTATTTGGGAAACCATTGGAGACAACATATATTCATCCTCAAAGACCAAGATCTCAAGGATAAGAAGCCCAGTCCTAAGGTACTTCCACAAAGCTCTTGCCAACACCTTCTTTGCTAGGAAGGAAACTGGGAATCTCAATGAGGGTAAGCTTAAGATGATTGACATGGCTTTGAATGGGATCATCCTTCAGGCAAGAGATGGAACCATCATTCTTGGGACCACTGTGGAGACTGACCTAGGAATGGTGCTTATTGACCACATGATAGAGTTGAGGAGCTGGGTAGGCAAGTTGTACACCAAAGGATCAAGAGGAGCCCTTACCATTGGAGGCATCATCACTCCAATACTACAAGCTGCTAAGGTCCCACTTAGAGGAGAAAGGGTTTCACCAAGGTGGATAGATTCAAAATACCTCACCTCCACTCTCATACTAGCCAAGGAGATGCATCAAGGAAATCACATCTTCAACTTTGAGCTCCCAACAGTTGGAAAGAAGCAATTCATCTTACCTAACCAAGAGCTCACCACCATTCAAGAAGGAGACAACATTGACTTTTGGCCAGCTGAGGAACACTTGTTTGATGGGATAGTTCAACCTAGAGTTGAGGAAGCTGGAAATGCACAAATGGCTGATGGGGAGGAGCAATTTTACTTTGAGGATTATGAGCCCAACCCAAGGGATAGTAGAGGAGTGAGAGAGACTACCAAGAAGTTGACTCTTTTACAAAAATGGAACAAGTGGCAGGGGAAGAGGTTTGATAAGCTTAAGAAGAAGGTGACCAATATGGCTAAGTCCATCAAGGGACTATAGAAGGAGATTGCTGAGCTGAAGAGTGGAAACTTATCTCCAAGCCATTCAAGCCCTTTGAGGAGGAATAGCTCAACTAGAGCACTTTCAAGAGTTGCGAACCCTGTGGAACCAGCTAGAGCTTCAATGTATGAGCCAATTCAGAGGAAGAGGAGTTCAAGTACCCGAGAACAACAATTTTCGAGGCACTCGACCGGGTCACTCAAGCACCCACTCGACCGAGCACCCCAAATGCACTCGGCCGAGTTCCAACCCAGATCACCTTATGGCTTCCCACCTCCAGCTGCTTATCCAGGTTATCCAGGTTACCCTCCCATCCCACCCCAATACTTCATGGATCCAGCACTCTACCAGCAGTTTTACCAGCAGTAAGGACAAGATTTTGGCATCCGCGATCCAACTTGACCACCCCACTCGAGCATGCACTCGACGGAGTCCAGGTCGATCGCCGTGGTCGAGCTGCCCCAAACTCCACCTCCAAGAGATCAACAAGACCCCAACTACACCTTTGACAGCATGCAAGAGGATACCACTATCACCTTCACTTGTAAATACCATTGCATTTCATATTATGTTTTATTTTTGATCTTGAATCCTCAATCAAATTTCTTTCACACAGAGGATTGTGTGATTTAAGTTTGGGGGAGGGTTTGAGATAGCATTTGACATTGTGTTTTGTGATCTTATTTCGAATTTTTAGCATCATCATGTTAGTATTTGCATAACATCTAAGGCATAGAAAAACCCTAAAAATTTGAAATTTTTTTGCAAAAATCTTTATAAAAAAGTGTTCATGTAGTTTGCATTGCATATTAGGATCTTGTTTAGCATGTTTCATGTAGGATTGTATAATATTTGCATTAGGGATCGATGATGAGTTTTGCCTTGTTAGCTTGCTTATTCACTAGACTAGAATCAATGCCCAAGTTAAGAATACTTTGATGCTAGTTGAGTAGTTAGAAGCATAAGATTGAACCAAGCCTTGAATTCCTGCATTGCATTTGGTCTAAATTGAAACATGTTGTGATTTGACACCATTTCCTACTTATAAGAACCTAATATTGACTTATAATTATCAATGTGTGCATTGCTTTAAACTCATGGATACCATATACATACTTGGATCATCTTTCTCCTTTTTACCACTGTTGTTGATCCAAGTAGCTGATTTCCTCATTAAGAATCAGTTCCCCTACCCCTAAACCAACCCTTCTTTCAAGCCATGTTTATTCTTGAGTGTGTGAGGCCTATTTTTGGGATTGAGCTTGGTAGAAAGTGTTAGGTTTGAACTGACAAGAGTAAAGCCTTGTGTAGTTCTAGTTTGCATTTTTCAAACTAGATAGGACTAGGTGGTTCACTTGTTGGGTTTGGGACTTGGCTGTTATGAAAAGAAAAGAGGAAAAAGAGAAAGAAAAAGGGTAGAGTCTTTAAGAGGAGAATGTGTTTAAGCAAGGTCTAGTGAAAGGATGGGAAGTAAAATTGTTGAAAATGGTTCTAGCTAAAGAAAGGAAAAGAAAGAAAAGAAAGGTCTAGCAAAATGCTTGAATGTCTTAAGAATAAGAAGAGAAGAGAACCATAGCAAATAAGTAAGAATCCCCCATCCCACTAGAAATATCAAATAAGAAACCTCTCCTAAGACTTGAAAACCAAAAGAGAAAAGGGTAAAAGAGAAGTGAAAAGTTAAAGGGTAGAACTAGGATCATTTGGGTTTAGATTGTTAGGATGAATACTTTGGGTGCCTTTAGGTAGACAAGGTTTTATTCTTGTATTTGTCTAAGTGTTCTTACCTTTAGCATTCTTCTAATGCTCAATCCATATTTTTATGAGAGAACCTTGATCTTGATAAGCCCCACTCTAAAGAGAGACCATCATTGTCTCTAAACCTTTTACTACCAAGCCAAATTAGTTTAAGCATTGCATAGAATTGATTCATGTTCTTGATTAATGAATGTTAAAGGAAATGGTTGATTTGAATGCATGTGGATATCTAAGGCTCAAATCAGTAAAGGTTGTAATATGCTTGTCTAAAATCTTTAAGTACAGCTCATTCAACTTGCATCTTAGTACTAGTAATTGGACATTGATTCTAGATGGTCTATTTGCAAGCTTTAGGAGTTGAGATCCCACTTTCAAACCTCACCTACCTTCTTATGTCTTGATTATTTGTTTGAGGGCAAGCAAAGACTAAGTTTGGGGGTGTTGATGTTCATATATTTTACCTTGTTTTCCCTTAGTTTATTCACATCTTTTGCATCTTTTGCTATCCATTTAGCCATTATTGTGTAGCTTTAGGACTAATCATGCATTAGAGTTTAGATGCATTGCATTTGCATCTTTTCTTGCATAAACAGGTGATTTTGGAGCTTAATGAGCATGGAAGCAATGCTGAGGAGAAGTGAAGCAATCATGAAGGAAAAGCAAGAGAGTTAAGGCTGAAACAACAAGGTCCGGAGTCCAGCTCGACCGCACACTCGACCAGACACTCGACCGTGTGCAGAGACGGACTCGACCGAGTGGAGGATGCACCAGAGAAGCTAACTCGACCTGTCACTCGACCGAGCACAGAGTCGAGTTGACCAAGCCGTTGACTATTTTGTCTTTTAGTATTTTTAGGGCTTCCACCTCCTCTCCTATATAAAGCCTTGTACCTGCAGCCACCAAAAGAGCCCAGCTTTTTAGAATAGTCAAAAATCTAGTTTTTACCCTTTTGGGAATTATTCCTTTTGCACTTTTATTTTTCTTAGATTTTGTACTTCTTTAAGAGAGAAAACTCTAGATTCTTCAATATTGTTGGTTTCATAACTTTCAGAATATTGAGAATTCGAGTTTGGTTCTTTCTTCAATATTGTAGATCTTTGTTTTATCTTTCTAATGATGCAAGTTTCAGTATTTTCTGGGTTTATGATTTTCATGTTCATCATGTGTTCTTATGAGTAGTTGCTTAGGATCTTGAGGATAGGTTAGGCTGGGCTGAGTTTTTGGTTTGTTTGATTTGGTCAAGCTTGATTGTTGTAGATCTCTTCTAGGCTAGATGTTCTTAATGCTGATCCTATATTTGAGAGGGTAGGGTTTGATTTCAAGTATCTTAGCATCACACCAATGTTTAAGGAGCATAGATAAGGCTAGATCTAGAGCTTACCATTAGGCTTGCTAAGAGATTAGAGATCTTGTTTGGTATGAGACATATTGCTTAATGCCTGCTTGTGTAGATTCTTTACTATGTGAGAACAAGTCTAGAGATGCATAGGTTTGATTGTTTTTTGCCATGAGAGTGGATTAAACATGTCTTAGAAATATATGACTAGAGATTAGCTCAAGGTTGTTTGAGATTTGTTGACCAAGTTAGATAACCACAATCATTAGTCCAGCCCATGAATCCCTCCTCAAGGCCTTCCTTGTTTATTGATTTCTTAGCTTAAATCCTATTGTTTGATCGTTGTTTGATTCGTTTTGGTATTGCTCTGTTTTTCTTGTGTTGCTCTGTTTTGCGTAATTGTCCAGCTCGACCCTGCACTCGATCTACACTCGATCGAGTGCTTGCTCGAGTTCTTCCCCAAAATTCTTGTTTATACTTTGTAGTTGTCCTGTCTCGATTCCTGTTTCATTTCTGTTGCAATCACTTAGCTTCCAGTTCATTATATGTCTTGCATTAGTTCATTTCTTGCATTATAGTAGTTTCTATTTCTGTTCTAGCTTCATAACTGTCATAATCATTCTGTTCCTACATTTTGCACCTAGTTCTTGTAGTTTTACTTTCTGCAATTTACATTTCATCTAGGATTGTTAGTGACAAACATCCTTTACATTTGGCTTGACTTAGTCTCATATGCACATCTTGATTGTTCACAAACACTCAGATTGGATTGACACCTCTTCTACTACAACAGCATAAGGGGAATTGAAACACCCTGCCATTCATTCATCATTCCATATCTCACCATTGCATACATCCTTTCACATCCACAAAAGAATGTGTTTCAAAGGACCTTGTACCTGCAGCCACCAAAGAGGCCAGCTTTTTAGAATAGTCAAAAACCTAGTTTTTACCCTTTTGGGAATTATTCCTTTTGCACTTTTATTTTTTTAGATCTTGTACTTTTTTAAGAGAGAAAACTCTAGATTATTCAATATTGCTGGTTTCATAACTTTCAGAATATTGAGAATTCGAGTTTGATTCTTTCTCCAATATTGTAGATCTTTGCTTTATCTTTCATTTGATGCAAGTTTCAGTATTTTCTGGGTTTATGATTTTGATGTTCATCATGTGTTCTTGCGAGTAGTTGTTTAGGATCTTGAGGATGGGTTAGGCTGGATTGTGTTTGAGGTTTGTTTGATTTGGTCAAGCTTGATTGCTGTAGATCTCTTCTAGGCTAGATGTTCTTAATGATGGTCCTATATCTGAGAGGGTAGCGTTTGATTACAAGCATCTTAGCATCACACCAATGTTTAAGGAGCATAGATAAGGCTAGATCTAGAGCTTACCATTAGGCTTTCTAAGAGATTAGAGGTCTTGTTTGGTATGAGACATATTGCTTAATGCCTGCTTGTGTAGATTCTTTACTATGTGAGAACAAGTCTAGAAATGCATAGGTTTGATTGTTTCTTGCCATGAGAGTGGATTAAACATGTCTTAGAAATATATGTCTAGAGATTAGCTCAAGTTGTTTGAGATTTGTTGACCAAGTTAGATAACCTCAATCATTAGTCCAGCCCATGAATACCTCCTCAAGGCCTTCCTTGTTTATTGATTTCTTAGCTTAAATCCTGTTGTTTGATCGTTGTTTGATTTGTTTTGGTATTGCTCTGTTTTTCTTGTGTTGCTCTGTTTTTCGTCATTGTCCAGCTCGACCCTGCACACGATCTACACTCGATTGAGTGCTTGCTCGAGTTCATCCCCATAACTTTGGTTTATGATTTGTGTTTGTCCTGTTTCATTTGAGCTGCATTTCTGTTGCATTCACTTAGCTTCCTGTTCATTATTTGTCTTGCATTAGTTCATTTCTTGCATTATAATAGTTTTCATTTTTGTTCTTGCTTCATAACTGTTATAATCATTCTGTTTCATTTACATTTAGCATCTAGTTCTTGTAGTTTTACTTTCTGCACTTTACATTTCATCATAGGTTTGTTAGTGACAAACATCCTTTACATTTGGCTTGACTTAGACTCATATGCACATCTTGATTGTTCACAAACACTCAGATTGGATTGACACCTCTTATACTGCAACTGCATAAGGGGAATGGAAACACCTTACAATCCATTCATTCATATCTCACCATTGCATACATTCACCAATCCATCACCACAAATATATCAGTTTCAAAAAACAAACACTACAAATTTAAATTACACTAATATATCTCTCACCAAAGGTAAAGAAAAGAAAAAAAGAACATACATTAGGGTTAGTTAGGCTATTTATATAATTAAGTCTACTCGATTTAAAAGTAAACATTTATAAATCATAATAAATTTGAGATTTCTTTATTTTTTATTTTATTAGTGCATTTTTATTTTTTACTATTGGATAAACCATAGTTTTACAATTAATCTAATTCCAAAAAAATATATATTTTTAAAAATTTGATATATCTGAAAGTAGTTACAAAAAGTATCCCGCAGCGCGTAGCGCGGATTTAACCTAGTGGGAGTTTAAAAGGTGTAGATATATATATATATATATATCTACATAACCAAAAGGGATTTGTTATATTTAAATTAAGAAAAAAAACATGTTGTAACGACATTCTTATCTTTCCCTCTCCAACTCATAAGTTGTTCTCAATTAAAATATATTTACATGAGAAGTGATACAAACTTTGGACAGAAAACTCATAATATAAACCGAATTTTACGAATGTACATATAATAATTATTCGGGTAGCACGAACATACAATATATAACCAGAAAAAACTCATACGGAATATTGAATATAATGACAGCATGATAGTTTTCGTCTCAGAACTCCCTAAAACATTTCTGACAATCTCAAATGTCCCTCTCTTTTTTGGCATTTGTTTTTGATTTTTTTTTTTAAATCGAGAATGTGTTGTTTTACACTCTTGTCCATAGAAAAATTAGATATTTACGAAAAATACCTGGGTAATATCCACCCAAAAAACTGAATCGGATCTAAGACCCAAAAAAAAACTGAATCGGTTTCTTTTAAAAAAAAAATTTAAATTAAAACGAGACTCAAATTAAAATTGTTCTCTCTCTCGTCACTCTTCTCTTTCTTCGGGAAATTCGAATCAATTTGGGTAAAACTGTAGAACTAGGGTTTTCTCGTTTTCATTCAATCAACCAAAAATAGAGTAAGAAAATGGTGAAAACAAGGGGGGGTCTTGTGAGGAGGAGTGAGCGTTTGAAAGAGAAGAAGATCTCAGAAGGAGATGGTGGTTCGAAAGCAAAATCCGATTCGCCGGAAGCAGGTGTGTCGGGTTTGAGTCCGGCGACAGTAGGAGGAGAGAGAGCTTTGAGTACGGTGGCAGAAGAAAGTGAAAGTCGAGTTTTGGAGGAACCCAATCCGGTGGTCGGAAGAGAAAATGCGAACGAAGTAGAGAAAGCAAAATCCGCTACTCCGGAATCAAGTAATGGAGAAGAAGATGATGAAGAAGGAGGAGATAACGAGAGATCTACTGTGGAATCAAGCGATGGAGAAGAAGAAGGAAACGATGAAGGGGAAGAAGAAAAGATGAAGTGGAAGAAGAAAACGATGAAGGAGAAGAAGGTGAAGAAGGGGTAGAAAAAGACGATGAAGGGGAAGAAGAGAACGATGAAGGAGAAGAATCGGAAGAAAAAGACGATGAAGGAGAAGAAGGTGAAGAAGGGGAAGAAAAAGACGATGAAGGGGAAGAAGAAAACGATGAAGGAGAAGAATCGGAAGAAAAAGACGATGAAGGAGAAGAAGAAGAAGAAGAAGAAGAAGAAGAAGAAGAAGAAGAAGAAGAAGATAAGGAGGGAAGTTCAAACTCGGCAGGTAACTCGAGAAGGAGTACAAGCGAAAGTGAGATGGAGCACGAGGAGGACAACGATGCAAGTGTAAGTACAACAAGTCTGTGTCATTCGTTCGAAATATGAAAACTCATTGGAATTTGAAATCGATCAAGTAGAAATGGTAGAACTGGTGCAACTATTGGGTGTAGAACTAGTAGAACTGGTGCAACTATTGGGTGTAGAACTAGTAGAACTGGTACAACTAGGTGGTGTAGAACTAGTAGAACTGGTACAACTAGTTGTTGTATAATTGGTATAACTCATGTAAAACTGATATTGTTGCAGGAATCTGAGGAGGAAACAGAAGCGATGCAACCTTTAGGAATGCACTTCAATTCTAGTCAGTACAACAAGAAAATCAAGCTATCGACAAGGTGTCATATTTTAGAAACTTTGGAAACGCTGGATAAATTAGAGCACTCACTGACTAGTTCTGAGAGGGATTGGTTTGAGAAACATCCACAATTTAAGCACATTTTCCACATGCCAAGGGAACCAAACCACAAGCTTATGGGAATGTGGTTGCTCTTACTTCGAACGGCTAAAATCGAAAAAAAGAAGGAAGCATGGTTTGTTGTGAATGGTGTTCCAATCCGGTATGGTCTGAGAGAACATGCTTTGATGTCTGCATTAGATTGTCAGTGCTATCCACTTGATTATAAGGAAGCCAGCGGTATCGAGTTTCGAAGGAAGTATTTTTTACGAAAAAAAAAGATTACACTTCAAGATGTGAGGGGAAAGCTAATGGTAATGCAACCCGATGGTACTCATGATAGGTTGAAGATGGCGGTTCTCTACTTTTTAGGAAGCATCATTGTAGGCTATACAAAAGACTCGGGGAGAGATGCCTTGGGTATCGATGATTTTGTTGTAAGAGCAGTGAATGATCTAGGTTTTTGTGTGTCTTTTCCTTGGGGGAGATTATCATTCGAGAACATGCTTGAAGAGATTTCCCATACAATGTCGCATTTTAATGGGGTCGTGCATAAAGAGAATGTGATATGGCCTGTTCCAGGTTTCTGTATTCCATTGGAGGTTAGTTAGTTTAAAATTTGAAGTTTTCTCATTTTTGATATTTCTTATAAGTGAAGCTGATTTTAGTTTTTTTTTTTGTGTTGTATAGTTTTTACTATTTGAGGCAATTCCAATTTTGGCGAACACTTACGTTGACCAAGTTCCTGAGGCGGATGCAAGTTGTCCTAGGATGTGCAGGAGGAAATTTAAGAATACCGGTCAGAAAGGTTTTCCTCTAAAGAGTATAGGAAATACACTTGGTACAACAACGGTTAGTTATCCTAGCAATTGCCATTATTAATCATTTGAATAAATTGGTTTGTAATGTATCTAAAGTAGGTCGTTTACACAGGCAATTGCTAGTGTGATCCCTCATATTGATGAAGAAATTCCTCTTCTCGATTTAATCATGGAAGAAGCTGAGGAAGACGATACCCATGATGTCGTAGTTGACAGTTGGATGTGACGCATTCGTAGAGGACTACCTGTACTTTTGGAGGAGATGTACACAGCCGATGTGGCTTCTCGTTTGGAACAAAACGATGCGAATGAGGAAATAGACGGCAATGAACAACCGAGAGAAGATACTATTGAGTTGGTGGATCTTCTAAGGACCATGAAGCAGGATATGAAAACCCAGTTCGATAACATTTCGGCGAAGATTGATGGGCTTGAAAAAAGGATCAAACCGTTGGAAGTATATGTGAAAGAGCAAGAGAAACCAAAGGTAATCGTAATACTGTAGTAATACTTGATAATACTAGAAGGTGTTAACAAAATTTGGTTTCATGTCAGGCGCCTGTAGATGATGAGCAACCGAGTACTTCGCAAGAAGGAGGGAGAGGGACGAAGAGAAATAGGTCTAAGAAGTAGTAAAACTTTGATTTCTCATTGTAGTACTAGTAAAACTATGTAAAACTTTGTTATTTTGTTGGATTTGCGATTGGTACTGGTATTACTAGTTAAACTATGTAAAACTACGTTATTTTCTTGGATTTTCCGTTCGTATTTATGGTAAAACTACGTAAAACTAAACAAAAACTAGATCTCGAATTCATATAAGAAAAATATAGAACATGATTCAATTCAAGGAGGCATAATCCTAGAAGTCACATAAAACATCATGATTAAATAAGAGAAGTCACATGAAAGATAAGAAACTGATTCAACAAGAGAATTCAAGGAAAAGATAAGAAACAGAATCTGATTCAACAAGTTTTAAAACACGTAGAATGAGATCGACTCAGATAATATCAATCGAAACACAACCTATCCAGGAGATCGACTCGAGTGGTAAGCAACGCCAACTCCTCCTTTAGTTTGGCAATCTCGTCACTCTTCTCCTTAAGCTCCATCTGCAAATTATAGATCTTAGTATGATGGGTTCAAATTCCTTCAATCTCTCCCAATGGTTATCAACATCTTTCCTTAAGGTTTGGGTTTCTTCTTCAATTGCATCAGCCCAATTTTTCCGCCTGTGCAATCCATCATCCTGCAAAATATATCAACGAACAGACATCATACTCAGGTATCTCAATTGTATTTGATTAAATTTAATTTACCTTATACTTAACGCAAGTAAACCATCTCTTTTTCTCTGTTTCTGTTGGAGAGATCTCATTGACGATTCATTTGCCATTCGAGGCATGCCAAAATCACCATCGCCTATGGCTTCTCGCCATGCTTGTAACTTCCTCGCCCTCTTCTGATCAGCATAGTATGGGTCGGCCTCAAATTGTTCCATAGTTTGAGAAGGAGAGAAATAGATCTAGTATCTGGATCTTCGACTTTGAAGATGAGAGAAGGAGGACTCGAGTGTACTTTAGGTTTCGAAGAAGAAAATGAATGAATGGCTGAGAATGAGCTGGAGTGAAGATAGATAAAAAAATAAAACTTCATGCTGTCGTCAAAAAAGAAAGAAAAAACGAAATTCTGGCCACGTGTAAAAGATGTGTGCGTTCACACTGCGTGTTCACACACAGTTTTACCGAGTATTGTAGTTGCACTAAACTTGCAAATAGTTGTACTTTAGAGGTTTCTCAGTTTAATTAGTTTTACTAAACCTTAGCATTACTTTTTTTAGTTTTACAGTTGATTAAACTTAACTAACATACAATTACAAGCTTTTTGCAACTTCATAAGTTAAAACTTATAATTCTATAACTTTTTTCATGTTTACTTGGTAATTATTTACAAAGTGACATTAAAAGTGTAAGGAAACACTTGTTGAGATTCTTCAATAAATAAATTAAAATTGGTATATTTTCGAAAATTATTCATCTATAGTAGAAACCTATGTAGAACATTTATACTATACAATATGTATTATACAATATGTATTGATTTTAGGTAGTACCAATTTTATTATTTTTACCAGTTTTATCTTAGTTCTGCCAGTTCTACTCTCTCATATACACATATTTTGAAAGAAAAAAATATTAATAGACTTCAAATTAAGTTTCAAATTAAGTTTCAAACCAAGTTTTACATTAAGTTTCAAACCAAACACAATTGATACATGAAGAGGTGAATCAAACATGAACATTATCTCCAAATAACAACCATTGGAGTCCTTGTCTCCGGCGCCTTTTATTATGTGTCCTAGGTCGAGTTTTTGGTCGTTTTTCCCCAGCAGATGCATACCTTTTTCTTTTCTTTCTTCCCCCTCTTATTTTCCGATTCGGAGGTATGATCTCCATATCTTGGACGTCATCTAGGACATCCCATCGAGAATTATCAGGTACTAAATAAATTGTCCTGCAATATGCAATTGCCCACAGCTCCGTCCAATAATACTTAGAACACAACTCATGTAACTCGAAATCCTTACCTCCATATTTTTGGTATGTAATGAAAGACGCCAATGCATGCACACAAGGATACTTTTGTATATCGAAAAACCTGCAACTGCAACTTCTCAATCGCAACTTCACCAAATAAGGCTTTCCGTCACTGTCAATGACATTGTATTCAAGCTCGAAACCATTTAGCTCTATCACCTTTAGTTTCTCAGCAGTTGCCCATAAATCATGTAAGTAGTTCTCCACTAAAGGCACCAATTTATTTGCGACTGATCCAGACACAGCATCTTTTCGATGTTCATTAAACCATTCAGAGAATTTTTTAAGTATTGCATCAAGCATGGGTATCAAGGAGTACCTCCTTGAATCTTTGAATACACTGTTCAACGATTCAAAACAGTTGCTTGTGTCTAGGTTGTATCTATCTCCTGGAAAAACACATCGTGCCCATCTTTCTTTCTGGGTAGATTCTTCAAGATACTTGGCAGCAGAAGGATATCTTGTCGTAAAAGATGCGTAAGCAATGTTGAACTCAGCCACTTTGTAAAACCTACTACACTCCATGAATCTCCATGCAACAACGTCTTTGTTCACGTTACGAGCATAACCTTTCACATTTTGGGATAAATGCCATATACAAAAACCATGATGAGCCAGAGGATACACATTAGCTATAGCTTTTATGAGACTTGTATTTCTGTCAGTCATAAATACTATTTCAGAAGAATCCCCAACAACGGTTTTCAACATCTCCAAAAACCAATTCCAACTTGCATCATTCTCACCATCAAGAACACCAAACGCCAAGGGATAATGGTGACGGTTAGGATCTTGAGCCGACGCAAAAACAAGAACACCCTTATATCCGTTCTTTAGAAAAGTTGCATCCATAGTTATAACTTTCCTCATGACTTTAAATCCTTCAATGCTAGCTCCCAAAGCTATGAACAAGTACATAAATTTATTATTCTCATTGCAATGCACATATGATCTTGTACCATGATTAACCTTCTCTAACATGTGCAGATAACATCGCAGCATCTTGTAGCTTTCTTCTGGGCTACCTTTCAAATCAGTAACAGCTTGATTTTTCCCTCTCAACGCCGTGGAATATGATATATCAACACCTAATTTTGTCTTGACAAGATCCATGATAATTTTCGGAGGTGGTGTTTCCATTTGTCCTGGATAATCACCATGTAAAAGAGAAGCAACTAATTGTGGAGTGCCTTGCCTCTTACTATTGCTTGAACTTTGACTAGCCCGAGAGCATGTATGCATCTTGTTGTGCCTTCTAATCGAGAAAATATTTGTACCTCGAATCCTACCACCTCGTAAACCCCAGTTACATCCTTCTTTAGGACATTTGACCACATAACGCACCTTGTCCGACTTTACTATTTCAAAACTAAAACAGTTAGCAAATGAAGCTCTATCCACCACATCTTGCAATGCCTTCTTGTTTGGAAATTCTTGAAGTTTAGTCAGATCCAAACCATCATCCCATGGTTCAATATACTTACACGGTTCTACAACAGGGCGTGGCTCAGTATATTCATCACCTTCATCACGTGATTCAGCTTCACCCTCTTTATTAGAATCACCCTCTACAGCCTTTTCTTTGCCTACCTAGACAACAATGGCGTTAGGTCCGATTTCACCATCCTTCGCATGTTGGTTTTCATAGTTCATACCAACGGAACTTTGGTCCACTATGGGCACTGTGGGCACTATGGGAACTTGCTCAGGCTGAGGCTCAGAAGGGATGACATTCACAAACAACATACATCTTCGCTTCTCATAATTAACGGAGTCAAGATAAACATTAACATCCTCATCATCATTAAGCTCACAATGCTCCAATGTTTCTACCAGTAGTGGCTTGTAGCTCAGCTGCAACTGAACGTTACTTTCAACAAACCCAAGCTTCCTCTGTATCCTTGCTTTTAACATCAACAATGTTATATTCCTCTTGAACATTATACTATACATGCGTCCTTCATATTTAAAATGTAGGCTGACGTTCTCGCATATTGTATCCTGCCAAACCAACCAATATAAAAAAATCATAATTAGTACTACTACCAGTTTTACTAGTTTTACTAAATATACCAGTATTACCAGTTTCACCACCTTCTCTCTCCTATCAAAATCGAATCGAATGGTAGACGAGTTCTAATCGAGTTAATTCACTGAAATCGAAAGCCAAATCCCTTTCTTATCTAATAGATAGCTCAATCGACCAATAAACCTTTGTAAAACACCCAATGTGCTAAGCTTTCTTCGATCTAAATCCAACTGAATTTCTAAATTTACAATTCAAAAACAATTTCAACCAAAAGCTACTCAAATGAGAAGTTACGCACCTGCATATTGAAGAACAACTTGATTCAACTCGAGTTGGTGAAGAACGACAGCGGTAGAAGCTCCGACAATGGAAGAATCGCCGGCGGCTGGATTGAGACGTGAGTAACCAGGTGGGTTTCGAGTGGGTTTATCGGGTCGAAAACGAGAGCTGGGTATGTTTTTCTATTTAAAAATTTTAATCTAAATCAATGAAATTATAAGGCTAAAATCGTCTCACCATCTCTTATTAAAAAAAGTGAGGGTATGAAGAATAGAGAGGGAGATAAGAGATTTGTCAAAATTTTTTAGGGAATTTTGAGACGTTTACTCCAGCATGATAGGGACGGTATCAGGAGTAGAACGTGTATGAGACAAAAATTAAAATATGAGACAAAAATCCAAATAGTGTTAGAACGTGTATTGTGAATATAATGAGAGAATGAGGGGTGGTGTAGGAGTGGGGGGCACATCGGCCGCAAAAAGCTGACCACATGGAAGTTTAAATATTTAATATATATCTACACAACCAAAAGGAGTCGGTTAAAATTAAATAAAGAAACAAAAAATACGTTGTAACAAACTACGTTCTTATACTTTCCTCTCAAACTCATAAGATGTTCGAAAATTAATAATATCTACACAGGAAGTGATACAAACTTCGGACAGAAAAATCATAATATAAACTCTCATTGTTATAAACCAAAAATTTAAGAATGTACAAAATAATAATACGGTTAGCACGAACATACAATCAGGGCCGTGCCTATGAGGAAAAAAAGGCATTTGCCTCAGGCCCCCAAAATATATAGGCCTTGAATGGTTACAAGTTTTTTAGTAGATTTTGGTTTTAGTTTTTCTAAAAATCTAATTTTCTACCATTCAAGATTTTATAAAATCAGTTTCCCTAAAAATTAGGGAATCTAGTTTTTGGCAGATTTTACCCATTTACAAAGAAAACCAAAAACCATCTTATAGTGGTTTTTATAATCGTTAGTGTTATTCTTTCAGTTTTCAATTTTTATTATTATTTTTAAAAATGTTTTAGACTTTTTAGTAAAAACCGAAAACCAAATATTTAAAAACCAAAAACTAAAATCTAAAAACCAAAAGCTAAAAACCAATTTAAAAACTCATTCCATTCATGGCCATAGTTTTTATCTTCAATTCTAAAAATTATGGTGTATTATTATGGTTTTAGAAGTCTTATTATTACCTAAACAATTCATGTACTACTTCTTTAAATATATATATATATATATATTTAAAAATATGCAAAAAATAAAACAGTACCTTTAAATCATGAAGGAATCGCGAGTAAGCTTATGAAACAGAAAGAAGAAAGATTACGAGATATTAGTAAAAGAGTTTACTGAAACAGAAAGAAAAACGATTATGTTTTAATTTTTTTAGATTATTTTATTTTTTTTACAAATAATTTCTATAATTTTGAATTTAAAATATTTATTTAATACTAGTTTTGATTTTTTAATATTTGATTAATTTTAAAAAATATTAAAATAGCCTCCAATTTTTTAAGCTTGCCTTAAGCCCCGATAAACCTGGGCACGGCACTGCATACAATATATAACCAGAAAAACTAATACAGAATATCGAAATTCGAATAATAAGTATCCTTATAATTCAAATATTAAATACCACATAACTTTAACAACTTTTTTTCTTTAAATTAAAAACAAAATTAACAGAAAAAAAAAAAAAGATAAAAAGATTTAAATGAATCAGATTGGCGAGAGGTTAATGAGCAGTATAGGATTGGTCCACGTAGCGTGTACAATGTGCCAAAGGTATCAAACCTAGTTTGTCATTGTCAATTCTAGACCAACTAGTATTTAAGAGAGCCTTCTTTCCTCACCATTTCATCAATAGAAGCTTATAACTCTCCACATACATTTTTCGATCAAACAACTCATTCAAGAGATGGAAGGCAAAACTTTGATTCTAAGTGTGCTTTTAATGAGTCTGTTGATGGCACAAATCCAAGTTGACGCAAAGAGCTGTTGTCCGTCCGTTGCTGCTAGAAATGTCTATAACGTTTGCCGCTTAGCAAAAAAATCAAGGGAGTTTTGTTGTAAGCTCAGTGGCTGCAAAATCGTTAAAGAGAAAAAATGCACCCATCCCCCATATATTCACGAGATTCTGAAAAACACAGGTAAATTGATTAATATTGTACTTTATTAAATACACAATTTTTTTTATAAGAATGATCAAGATTTCACTCTTTATTTGTTTTGATTTTTGAATCAAGGTGATGATGTCAGTGAATTCTGCAAGGTTGGATGTTTATCCTCTCTCTGCGGTGCTTTAACTACTCTCCAGAACTCTGGTAAAACAAACTCTTCAAACTTATTATCATTACTATCAAAACCTTTTTTTTTATAATCCAAAAGAGAATATATATTTAACCCGTTCAAATTTTGTTTCTATGACTAGATGCAAGTGAAATCGTGAGTGAAGCTGTTGAAAAATGTGACATGGTATGTTCTACTACCTGCACCAAGGGCTCAACGAATGCAGCTGAAACTGCCTAGACAACCATATCTATTAAGAAACCATGTACCTCTCGAGGTGAAGGGGGTGGTCACCTTTCATAGTATTTTTTCATGTTTTCAATAATTGTGTGTGTGAGAAAAATGAAGAAGGTTGTTGATCCCTTATTCTATATGCTTTCTATTTTCTATCTTTAAAATAAATGATAACATGTGTCTTTAAATATTTGGTCTCCTTCGTTCAACCATTTGCAGTTACTTTCTCTGTAACCAAATTATACGTTATTATCCAACACGTAGCTTAATTATTGCATTAATATTTTTTACGGAAACTGAAATATCTATGATGACATATGTACAAAACATAAATCATATATGTGACTAGCACTATAATAAATGCTTATTTATATATATTTTTTTTGAGTGGCTTCAAATTTTTAGATTTTTCAATATTAATAACAAAGTCAATCTAGAAGAAAACTGGAAACAAAATGTTAAACTCAGCAGATTTTTTTTTCTGACAACTGAATATGTTATTTGGTTCAAAGGAGCCAATTAGAAGGAATGTTGTTTACATAATGCAGTTCGGTACAAACATGCCAAGTTATCCAGTTTTACATTTGCACTTGGGGTAATAAGAGATAAAGAAAAAATTGAAAATTCTTCCCTATCAATTTTTATTTCTTCCTAGTCCGTAGAGAAGGCTGACTAATTTTATACGAAAGACATCATCTGAACAGTCAGTAAGAAATGCTACATTTCGATTACCATCACCAATCATACACTTAATTGTCCAGAGTAGAGCTTCAACTTATGAATGAAGTGCAGAAAAACTTCGCCGAAGTTTGTTCATGGCACAAATCCAAGTTGAGGCAAAGAGCTGTTGTCCGTCCGTCGCTGCTGTAAATGTCTATAAAAATTGCCGCTTGGCAGGAGGTTCAAGGCCGACTTGTTGTAAGGTCAGTGGCTGCAAAATCGTTAAAGAGAAAAAATGCACCCATCCCCCATATATTCACGAGATTCTGCAAAACACAGGTAAATTGATTAATATTGTACTTTATTAAATACACAATTTTTTTATAAGAATGATCAAGATTTCACTTTTTATTTGTTTTGATTTTTGAATCAAGGTGATGATGTCAGTGAATTCTGCAAGGTTGGGTGTTTATCCTCTCTCTGTGGTGCTTTAACTACGCTCTAGAATTCTGGTAAAACAAACACTTCAAACTTATTATGATTACTATCAAAACTTTTTTTGATAATCCAAAAGAGAATATATATTTAACCCCTTCAAATTTTGTTTCTATGACTAGAACGCAAATGAAATCGTGAATGAAGCTGTTGAAAAATGTGACATGGTATGTTCTACAACCTGCACCAAGGGCTCAGCTGAAACTGCCTAGACAACCATATCTATTAAGAAACCATGTACCTCTCGATGTGAAGGGGGTGGTCACTTTTCATAGTTGTTTTAATGTTTTCAATAAATGTGTGTGAGAGAAAATTGAAGAAGGTTGTTGATCCCTATATTCTACTCCCTCCGTTTCAAAATATAAGATGTTTTAAGCATAGCACGCAGATTAAGAAGTCTTTACATTTAACAAGTTCAACCAATCAGAAACAATACTGCATAATATAAAATACTAAACTAATCTAAAAGTTGCATTAAAATTTGAAAGCATCCTATATTATGAAACAAAAAATTTCTCCAAAACATCCTATATTTTGAAACGGACGGAGTATATGCTTTCTATTTTCTATCTTTAAAAAAAATAATAACATGTGTCGTTAAATATTTGGTCTTCTTCGTTCAACCATTTGCAGTTACTTTCTCCGTAACTAAATTATATGTTATTATCCAACATTACGTAGCTTAATTATTGCATTAATATTTTTACGGAAACTGAAATATCTATGATGACATATGTACAAAACATAAATCATATATGTGACTAGCACTATAATAATGCTTATTTATATATATTTTTCATTTGAGTGGCTTCATATTTTTAGATTTTTCGATATTAATAACAAAATCAATCTAGAAGAAAACTGGAAACAAAATGTTAAACTCAGCAGATTTTTTTTCTGACAACTGAATATGTTAATTGGTTCGAAGGAATCAATTAGAAGGAATGTTGTTTACATAAGTCACATAATGCGGTTCTGTACAAACATGCCAAGTTATCCGGTTTGACATTTGCACTTGGGTAATAATAGATAAAGAGAAAATTGAAAATTCTTTCCTATCAATTTTCATTTCTTTCAAGTACGTAGAGATGGCTGACTAGTTTTATATGGAAGACATCATCTAAACAGTCAGTAAAAAATGCTACATCTCGATTACCATCACCAATCATACACTTAATTTTTCAAAGTAGAGCTTCCACTTATGAATAAAGTGCAGAAAGACTTCGCCGAAGATTGGCAGGTCCCACGGTTGGCTCTAGGTCATTAGGTAGCATGCGTAACCATCCTCAACGTGAAAACTTATTTCAGTTTTTCCAATAGCCATCACATAGCACCGGTAACGGATAGTAGGATTTTCACCATGGGTATCAATTCCCTTATGCATTTGTACTACAAATGGTTATCAATACATATGGTTGTATGTTTGCAGATAAGATGTGATCAGAATAATGCAAGTTAAGCCAAACAATACAGGGAGTTTTATCTAACAACCTAAATGAATAGTAATAAGAAAATGGAAATGAAGAACTAAACGACCAGGGTACACAATGCAAGCAATTTTGTACTGGATCAGGTAGTAGATCGGGTGATAAACAAATAAAAACAAAATGAAGAACAACACGAAGACCCACACGATGCAAGTGATTGAGTACCGAATCAGATAGGGGATCGAGTTATGAATAAACTGTAAACAATAAAGATAAGAAAGCTCCTAAGGATGGGTTAATTGGTTCATGAGCATTCCTAATCCACCTAAGACATTTTACAAGCCTCAAGCAAGCTATTCCCTAGACAATAACTATCTAAAACTTGCTAATCCACTCTCTTGTTAGAAACAATCAACCCTAATCACTCCCTTACCTAACTCTCGTTAGAGAAACATAACCAAGCAGACATTAAAATCTAATCCATTATTGTCAATAAACTCCTTACACATTTAATCTCTTAGGATAAGTGAGTAAATCTCTGGCATTAGCTTATTCAAGCATTTCATCGAGCAATTGTCGGTGTGGAAATGCCTAAAATCTAATCCCAACCTCTCAATTCGAAACCAGCATTAAGAACACTAATCAAGAAGGGAAATTTTATAGAAACAATCAATCTAAAACATTCTAATCGATTAAGAAGACTTACTAGCCTATTCCATCCCTAGAAACTTTAGTTCATTACTCAAATTTCATGGCAAAGAACATAAACCTAGAAATATATAAAAATTGCATAATCAGAAAGATGAAAAAGAGCTAAACATTTTATTAGAAAGAAACAATAGCAAAATGTAGACAGAATTCAAGTTGAATGAATAACAAAAACTAGAAAATTTGCTCAAAAAAAATGTAAAACCGGCTCTCGCCTCCTCTGTCTCGAAAATAGGTGAAGAGGGATTTATATATAGAAATCATTTGACCTAGCCGCACCAGATGGTATCCGACCAAGCTACAAGAGGTGGAACTCAAGCTCCACTTCGGGTGCATGATCAAATAGGCGATCAGGTGGTTCCATTCTTCGATCTGGATGTAGGTTTCACTAAAACATAGATAATTATTGAACCGCACCTCTGATTGACCTGAAATCACAACCATTGCAAAGCTAATGCGATTCCATATAACGTTTGTGAAGAACTCTGAAGCTGAATCCCAATGGAAAAACGAAGATGACACAATCTTCGAAGGTCTCGTCATGAACTCGACCGGATGCTTTTTGGCAATGGTCTGCTGCCTCCATTTTCCTTCTTGATGCTTCAAATCCTCTTGTGTAAACCCCATAAATGACACCAAATCCTTCCTTGTGATAGCTGCAACTTGTCAATCCTTCTTTTTGCTCTTTTTAGGCTCCGAAGTACCTATTTTCATCCAAAATGCAACAATGCAGCAATGCAACACCCTAAAGTACCTAAATGCAAATATCTAAGGTTAAGGACCAAAAAACACTAAGGACAGACTCTTAACAATGAGAAACATGAAAAAAAAAAGATGAATAAAAAAGTGTAAACTAGAGAGACATCAACACCCCAAATTTATCTCTTCCTTTAGCAAGAAAGTAAGAGGATGAGGTTTGAAAGTGGGGACTCATAACCTCACAGTATCAAGCGAAGGATTCATTAAAGATAGTTTAAAGGTGCTAAGATCAATCAACATACTTACAAATATTTTTCTATGCTTACCACAATGCATAGATCTAGTTCATCCTCCAACTAACTGTAAAGACTTGTAATTCCAAAGAAAATCCTTTTCACATTCACTAAAGTGTTTGGCGAATTCTTGCAAATGGAAAGTGAATCAAGCTCAATCGGTTTTAAGGGTAAGGATTTTGGAGGAAGGTTTCAAAGAGTGTTTTCAGATGGCTTACTGTCAAATAAGAAGGAATGCTAGACAATTGTGAAAACTATCTATGACTGAGAACAATTGGGGTATACAAAGCTTAGCTCTTGATTATTTGTATTCCCTTAGATATTAACTTTAAACAGCTAGTTCTCTTTTACAACCTTTTACTTTCTTTGCTGTACTCTTACTCTTTTTTTTTTTTTTTTTTTTATTGTTTTTTGGAGACTATAGCAAGTCTTTTTTTTTTTTTTTTTACTTAGAGACTTAGAGATAATTAAACTGAACCTTAGAGACTCTCTTCTTTTTATTTCTCTTTTGATTCTCAACCCAAACCCAAGTAAACATGCTAACCACGTATCTTTTAAAATGGTTCTAAACTTAACTAAAACAAGAGCCAGTTCTCTGTCATTCTCAATACTCTCAAGGTTTCACAACCTATAGCACTATCAAGAGTGAAGAGGCCTCACTCAATAAGTCGCAACTAAGCTTGATAGTTTAAACAATCAAATATGAAAGCTCCTAAGGATTGGGTAATTGGTTCATAAGTATTCCTAATCGACCTTGAATGTCTTACATGCCTCAAGCAGTCTATTCCCTGGGGAGGCAAAACGTCCAGCCAGCGGTTGGGAATGCGGAACGTTTCCTCTCCCTTGAGACTCTCGAGCTTCGACGGCATCACCTCCGGTAGTAGCAGCGGTGGAGGTTGATCTTCTTCCCTTCCTTTGGTAGGTTTTAGCGGTTGGCTCCATGCTTGAATCCTTGAGAAGAAAAAGGCTAAGTCTCGAGGTTAATAGGGGTAGTCCGAAAGAAATCGAATAAAGCTCGAGTTTGAGAGAGATTAGAAACTTTGGAATGTAAAAACTCTAGGGTTAAGAGATACTTATTGGTGATGCTTGGGGAGAGAATGTCGAAACCCTTAAATAGGCTAGGGTTTGGTTGGTGGGTTTCACCGAGAGTGGGCTTCCTTGTGGAATTTAGACTCCACTAGCCACCCGAGCAGGGACACGATCAGGCTCGTCGAGTACGGTGTCGGGTTGACCCTCGGGTTCTCCAATTTTCCTCTTTTCAATTTTTCCATTTTCTTTTTAATAAAATTTGCAAAAAGAGAAAAAAATAAATAAAACAAATAAACTAAAATCAAAAGATACCTTTGGGACTTCCTCCCAAGTGAGCTTGTTTAAAGTCACTAAGCTTGACTATTCATGCTCCTTAAGCATGGGGTCCATGAGGAAGAGGTTCTGGAATCCTCTCCACTGTAGCAGGTTGCACCTTCCTCTGTTTGGTCTTAGTAGAAAAAGCTTGACCATCAATGGTTGGCCTTTTAATCCCTTTCTTCACATCAAACTCCATCTTGAAATGCTCACCATGCTCTATTCTAATCTTACCTTGTTTCACCTTGATTACAGCACCAACTGTTGCCAAGAATGGTCTCCCTAGAATCAGTGGATCGTTTGGTTCCTTGTCCATATCAAGGATCATGAAGTCGGTAGGCACTTCCACTCTTCCAATCCGGAGAGGCAGATTTTCCAGGATCCCAATCGGATGCCTCACTGTTCTATCAGCCAGAACCAAATACAAATTGCTTGGTTTAAAATCATTGAATCCCATCTTGTTGGCAACTGACAGCGGCATAATGCTAACTGAAGCTCCAAGGTTGCACAAACAATTCTTGAAGATCCGAAGTCCTATCGAGCATGACAATGTGAAAGAGCCAGGATCGTCCAGCTTTTCCTCAATTCGCAGCTCAGGATCCAAGCACACTCCACTCTTGAGAATCTCAAACCCAATTTCTTTGACAGCTTCCTTAACCTCATTCTCCAATCGAGCTGCTTCCTTGGCTGATTCCTTCTGAAGCTCGTGAGGGGGCAAAAGCTTAGGTGGTGGAGCTTTACGCTTAGCCATTCGCTCTGCAAGCGCCTCCAGCTGGATGTCAAGTGCAGCATTGAACCTTTCCTCTAACTCCACTTCTGCTGTTGCAGGTGTTTGAGGCTGATCTCGCTTCTCAACATCTACTCGATGCATCATCCAATCACCACCATCGTGTAGGTCATCGGGTTCCAGTTCGGGTTGTTCTTCAGTTTGTGATTCTCGAACCAGTGCTCGGTCAGTCTCCTCGAGTGAAGGCTCGGGTTCATACTCGGATATATAGTACTTGGCTTCATTTTTCATTAGGTGTTCCACATCCTCCCCATCTTGATCATCACTGTCCCCAGTGAGGGAGTCCTCATAGTCATCATCAAGGAAGATGGCCTGAGTAGTTGCATAATCCTTGAGGTTTTGAACAGCCTTACCTAGGAGTTGGTTGATCTTTGGGGCTGGTTGGTTGTTGTGGTGGCCTTCCAGGTATCAAACCTTTGTGTTGAGCGATTCGTACTTGGCATTGAGATCATTTTATCCTGAGTCGATCTTATTGCTCATCTCTGCGAACCGTTTCGGGATGTCCATAGATGTTGTAGCCTGATTCTGAATCATTTCCTGAATGAGACCGCGTAACTCAGCTTCTTGTAATTGGTTCTGTGGACCTTGTGGTTGTTGGAATCCAGGTGGTTTGTTGTAGGTTCCAGAGTACTGTTGCTTAGGTGCATAGCCTTGGTTGTACTGGACAAAAGACTTCTGTTGAACCTGGTTCCCTTGAACTGCAGATGGGTAAGTTTGGTTCTGAGGATTCGCAACATTCGGGTTCCGATAAGACAGATTCGGATTCGGCTTGTAGTTGTTGTACCCTCTGTTGTAACCTCCTTGGTTGTTGATGTAGTTAACATCCTCTATCTGTATAGTCTCCCCATCTTGTTGTAGATACTGCTCTTCCTCTTATAGTGCATGAACATGTTTATGCTGGTTGAGGAGCTTATCGAGCTTGTCATTGAGGGCTTTCATGTCCCTCTTGTACTTGGTATCTTCCTCTCCTGTTGATCGCACAGATAGATCATATTCCTCATTGTAGTTGCCATCAGGTTGAGCCAAGTTCTCCACTAGGTCCCAACCTTCATCGACATCCTTGTTGAGGAAGTTACCATGACTTGCGGTGTCCATCAACATCCGTATCTTGGGGACCACTCCTCTGTAAAGTGTTCTCAGCAATGAAGCATTACTGAAGCCGTGATGTGGACATCGGGTAGTGTATCCCTGGAAACGTTCCCAAGCTTCACTGAACGTTTCGTTGTTCTTCTGAACAAAGCCGGAAATTTCATTTCACAGCCTTGCGGTTCTAGAGTAGGAGAAGAATTTGGCCAGGAATGCCTTCTTGCACGCTTCCCAAGTGGTGATGGACTCCTTAGGGAGCGATTTCTCCCAGATGTGTGCTTTGTCTTCCAAAGAGAATGGGAAAAGCATGAGCTTGAATCCATCTTCACTGACTCCATTGATTTTAGTGAGGCTACATAGCCTACCAAATTCATCCAGATGATCCAATGGATCCTCCATTGGCAATCCATGAAACTTATTGCTCTGTATCATCTGGATGAGACTACTCTTGATCTCAAAATTGTTGTTCTGCACAGCTGGTGGCACAATGCCATTCCTTTGAGTGTGAGTAGATGGAGCATCTCCTGCTCCTATATTGGTCCTTGCTTGAGGAGCTGGTGGACCGTTCTGATTATTCATCGTCTCCTTAATGATTGATGGTTCTGGTTGAACTTGTTGTTGTCTGAGTAGCCTAGGTCTGTCGATGTTGTCGATGAAAGGACTCAGGTTTTGGCTACTTTTGGATCGTGTTTGCATGCACAAGTAGGTATCCGAGTGTGTACACGAGGATCAACTCGATCCAGGTGATCGAGTGACGGGTCAGGTGGGTGCTCGGGTTGTACCTGAGATTCAAAACAAACAATGCGAAAGCAAACAAGTCAGTTTCCGAACCAAATATAAACAAAAGAACTTGATCTAGCAAGTGCTGAAATCCTAAACGTAGCAAAATAAAATCAACTAAATGGCAACGGCACCAAATTGATAGACAGGTTTTCACCCAGGGTATCAATTCCCTATGCAGTTGTAGTACAAAGGGTTATCAATCCAAATGGTTGTCTATTGCTAGCAGGAAGGATATGATCAGAACAATACAAGTCAAGCCAAACAGATAGGGTTTTGATCTAACAATCCTAAAATAAAAGAAAAACAAGAATATAAACAAAGAAACCACACGACCTAAGCACTCGATGCAAGCAATCGAGTATAGGATCGAGTGGGGTGATCGAGTAAGCATATGAGATATGAACAGCTCGAGGTATTACTTGATACAGGTTATCGTGTACCTGATCGGGTAAGTGGTCGGGTAAGTAAAGAAAAACAAATAAAATACGAATGCTTCTAAGGATGGGGTAATCGAATCCTAAGTATTCTAGACCAGTAAAGATGCCTTACATGCCTCAAGCAATTATTTCCTAGACAATGAATCTCTAAAACTTTGTCACCACACTCTCGCACTAGCAACAATCAACCTTGATCACTTACCACACTCTCGAACTAGCAATATGACCAAGCAGGCAATAATATCGATTCATTATTGTCAGTAAACTCAAACTCATCTAATTTCTTTCTCAGAGTCAAGTGAACCTCTAGCATTGGTTAATTCAAGCATCTCATCTACACCTCTCGGTCGCTAAGACGCCCTAGATCTAATCTCAACCTCTCGGTATGTTGACAGCATTAAGATTACCAACCTAGAAGGAAATCTATCAATCATTTACAATCAAACTAAGGCATCCTAACCGATCAAGAACGCAAAATCATCTATCCCATCCCTAGAAACTTTACTACATTACTCTGACATGATAACAAGAAACAAGGCAACGAAAGTGAATGAAAATTGCATTATATTAAAAGGTAGAGTAGAGTAGAAGGAGTACAAGAATGAAATCTAAGAAAAACTATAAAAACTATGAAATAAGAATGTAAAACGAAAAGGAAAATGTTTGAGTCGCTCAGTTCTCTCACAGAAGCTCTCGCTCTCTGGTTTGAGGGTCTGCAGCGTGCTCGTTTGCGAGCTAGGAGAGGAGGGGTTTATATATGGAAACCCTTTTGACCTAGCTTCCCAGACCTGCCCGATGGTCTACTCGATGGGGTACACGAGGGTGAAGTCGGGTTACTCCTCGGGTGGATCATTGGGTTGTTCGTCATGCTCTCGGATCCTCCTCGATCGTGTTGGGGTTCAGACTTGTTTTTCCAGCTCGATGGCTCCTTCGGGTACATGCTTGGGTTGTCCTTGTTTTTCCCCATTTTTGGCTCTTTAGCACCTGTTTTCATCCAAAACATGCGAATGCAGAAATGTAACACCCTAAATGGTCTAAAAGTGAATTCCTACAGTTAATGACCTAAAAATGCTAAGTTAGAGGTATGAACAATGCAAAATATGGACAAAAAAAGATGCTAAAAACATATAAATTAGAGATTTATCAGTACATGCTCGGGTTTTACCTTATTCTTCCCCATTTTGGGCTCCAAAGCACTTGTTTTCATCCAAAATGCACAAATGCAACAATGCAGCATCCTACATGGCGTAAATGCAAATTCCTACAGTTAAGGACCTAAAAATGCTAAGGTTAGGGTATATATAATGCAAAATATGGACAAAAAAAGGTGTCTGAAACATGTAAATTAGAGAGTTATCACCTTCTATCAGCGAGGTGAAGAATCTTCAAAGCAAGTTAATAGAGCTGGCCCATTTGAAGGAATACGCCCAGCTGTAGGCCAAGAATGCCAAAACTATCGAAAGGGCACAAAAGGTCATATCCCGCATGAAAATTGCAGAGGCAGGAGTGATCAACCTGAGTATTGCGAACAAAGATCTGAAGAATAAACTGAAGAAAGTCAGTGATCTGTATTTCGAGGCTGTCGAAAACGAGAAAGCTGCTCAAAGATAACTACACGAGATCGAACTATGCAACCAACTCCTCAAAGCTGGTAACAGATACGAAATGGATAAAGCAAGAAGGGAGGAAAGGCAGTCCATAAGGAGAACGCTTTGGCCCCTGATTAAGGAACGTGAACGCCTAACTCCTAAACAAATATGAGCTGTAGAGATTACTGCAAACCGGATGCTCGTTGAAGAGATCTCGAGGGGTGCAATCGAAGACATAGAAGATGAGCACAAAATTTTGAGAAGTGACGAGGAGAAAGCTAATCGCAAAGTTGCAGAGATAACGATCTCTGACTTAGACCTTAAGAAATTTACCGGTCTTTTGGTGGATACTCCTCTCAGATTCTGTTCTTCCAAACGCTTAGCGGATCTTAGTGGGGGCTGTATTGGTCTTAGTGGGCGTTCTTAATAGGTTTCTATTAGAGTTTCTTGACCAAAAATAATTCAAAAAAAAATACCCAAAAACATGAGGATCGTTGCTCAAGTGAGCATCTGAATAACGATTGAAGCAATCCTATGTGGCAGCTTCTGATTGGATGTCTCTCAAAAAATAAAATATCAAAAAAAACATTTCCTCATTTTTTTTCTTTACTTTTGTCGACTCTCTCTCTCTCTCTCTCTTTCTCTTCCATTGACGAGATGAATCTCTCTATCCTTCCTCAGTTTTCATAGATTCAATCGATTTAATCGATTCAATTGTTTTTTCGGCATGAAGAGGTGAGAGTGTTTGCCCTGATAACGATTTATGTTCGATTTCTGTTCGGTTCTGGTTAGAAGGGTTAATCTCGTTCCGACGATTCGAGCCTGACGGCAATCGATCTCTGGTTCCAAGGGTTATTAATCTAGATCCAACGAGTAGGACGGCGAGGGGACGGAGATGGGACGGCAAGGTTAGTTTTCATTGTTCAATCGAAATAGGGATTGTCAATGGTCATGCAAAAAGAATCTTAGTTTTAGGTTTGGTTTCGTAGGTTCTCTCTCATTGAGAGGTGTATGTCTGTATGGAGAGATTGTGTCTCCTTCTCTCTTTCTCCCTCCTCCACGGTTTGCTTTCCAACTTTGCTTGTTCTATTTTTATTTTTTTTTGTTTTATCTATGTTAGCTGATGGAGCACCAAGATTGAATTCTATTTGTATTCTTTGTGATGCTATGTGTTGTCTATCTGAGACGAGAGCTATGGTGTTTGGTTAAACCGAAGAATGCTTTCGGAGTTGTGATGTTCTATTGTTGTGATGTAAGAAGGAAGAGCCATTCGTGGAAGCAGTACGTAGCTGCCACTGATCTGTGGGATGAGAGTCAAGCCTATCAAGGTCTGTTTTGTCTGTCTTACTTCACTCATGGATGATTGTCCACTAATGTAGATTATTTTTTTTGTGATGTGTCTTTCTTGTAGGTGCATTTTGGTTGTGGAACACACATAACTAAACAAAGCAAGTTAATGTTTGTTCTGTTGATTTGTGGACTCGATGAAGTAGGCTTCTCGCAAAGCCAAATTGAAAGAGCCAAACTCAAAGCAATCCAGCTTCCCTCTCTCTCTTCTATGGTTTGTCTTCCAAATTTGTTGCTTCATTTTTTTTATTTTTTGTTTTGATCTCTGTTGATGTTCTGTATTGTGTAGCTATTTATTCTTTCTTTATTTTGTTCAGCTTTAAGCTAAATATGATGGCATACAGTTATACCTTCGATGATGGAAGAGACGATTACAATTAGGCAGATGATGGTTATAGTAAGCATCACTTTAGACCAACTCCAACCTATCTCCATTTTCATCTCCATAATGGAGTTTGGAGTCAATTTTGCTCCAACCCATCTCCATTTTCATCTCCAAAATAGAGATCTCCATTTTTTTCTCTATATTTGGAGACTTCTTTTTTTTCTTTACACTACAATTTGGAGATCTCTATTTTTTCCTCCAAAATGGAGTAGGGTTGGAGTAAAACCCAACTCCAAAATAGAGTTACTCCATTTTGAAGAAAAAAATGGAGATATGGGTTGGAGATGCCCTTAGTTTCTATTTACTTACAATTTTTTATTCCATAAAACTTAGAAACGATTCTAACTAGTTGAAGATGATCACTGTGTTTTGCCAGGAACAATAGGCGGCTGAAATTGGCTGATTTCATTGATCGTCCAGATTGTGGAGACTGTTTTAAATCTAGGAACATTCTGATCTTTTCATGTATATTGTCACATGTTCTCGGCTTGGGAGCAAGCGATTGTTGTTTTGTTTTGAAAAATGGTGCTTTGGTCCTATTTGAAACGCTTTTCTACTTTTGTTTTATTAAAAAAAAAGAAAATTGAGTCATTCATGTACATGATTGCATTTGAAAATAGTCTTGACTTTAAAGACTACTTTTTGAAAATCTTTTTAAAATAATTTGACATCATATCTGATAAGATATGATGCTACTAAAGCTGATGGTTGCAAATCATAAAACAAAAAAAAAAGCATAATTTTTTCAAGTTTAAACTATCTAGGTTACAACTAACAATTTGTGTTTCAAGTTTGCATCTAACTATACTGTTAGTGTATATTCCTCTTCCGCAAACACACTTACAAAACTAAACACCTTCGTTTCAATCTAATCGAATTACAATCTAATCGAAGGGTCGGTTCCCATAAACTGTTTCAAAGGCGTTTGAAAATGATCAAATCAGACTTTTCAGTTGTCTAATCTTGGATAGATACACGTTTATAGTGCATCTATCTCTGTTAAACAAACCTTTAGGTCAATATAAACCTTTACCAAGTTCCATTTACTCTAATTATGAACTTAACCCTTTTATCTAATACTCTAGTAATGAGTTCTTCAAACCCTTACAGTTATCCTCCTAATACTTATATGGATCTGTTGAATTCTGTGACAACCCGTCCCGTTCACCCCACTAGCCCACTGCTAGCTTGCCCCCATAGGCCCGAAGCTGGCCCTGCAGGGCATCGATCCTAACCCCTAACTGGGCAAATAGAACTATTCATCCAAATCCACAGTAGGTTATTGGTGCACCAGGCGTTCCTCGAACCCTGGTCCCCACCCTTTAACAACCTTCCCACAGGACAAGTTGTCACCAATTGATCTGCAGGTCAATTGGTGACAGCTTGTCATGTGGGAAGGTTGTTAAAGGGTGGGGACCAAGGTTCGAGGAATGCCTGGCGCACCAAAAACCTACTGTGGATTTGGATGAATAGTTCCATTCCACGGTGAGGGGTTAGGATCGATGCCCTGCAGGGCCAGCTTGGGGTCCGTTGGGGCGGCTAGCGGTGGGCTAGTGGGGTCCGCGGGACGGGTGGGCACAAATTCTCAACAGGATTCTCAGCCTAATCAGTATCCCTTCTCAACCTGTCGACTATATCCCCACATTCTCTTCTCAGCCTGTCCAAATTATCACACCATATGTCACCGAAGACTGTATTGACCTTAGTGTCGATGAGAATCAAGAAGAAGCCGGTAGAGGAAGTAGGACAAGGTGGAGTTCCGAGGAGGATATTACTCTCATCAGTGCCTGGTTAAATACCAGCAAAGACCCGATTGTTAGTAATTTGCAGAAGATTGGTTCCTTCTAGAAGAGAGTTGCCGACTACTTCCAAGCAAGTGAGAGGGCATCGAGTACACATACTAGAGGGCCGTCGCAATGTAAGGCTAGGTGGAGCAAGATAAACCACCAAGTAAACAAATTTGTTGGGGGTTACACACAAGCCAGTGCAAGAAGGAAGAGTGGAGAATCTGAAGATGATGTTATGTCTATGGCATGTCAGCTTTACAAGAATAATATGGATAAGCCATTTGTTCTAGGGCATTGCTGGAGGGAACTCAAGCATGATCAGAAATGGATCTCTGAGGACTCAAACAAGAAGACTAAGCTTGATTCAGACGGAGCATACGTTTCCACTTCAACAAATGATGGCGCTGAACAGAGGCCTCCGGGTGTTAAAGCTTCGAAGAAGAAAGGTAAGCAACCACTAGTTAGTAATGATGGTGAGGATGTCTCTACGAGAAAACTGGATAAGATTATAGCCATAAAGGATAAGGAACAAGAGGCAAAAGATAGGCAAGGCAAAATGAGATTGCTTGAGAGTCTCCTTAACAAGCCTGACCTTACTCAAGCTCAAGTCACACTCAAAGACAAGCTAACTGACCAACTGTTGTTAAACACTTAGGTTCTGAGTCTCGACTTTGAGCTTTGTTGTGTTATGATTTACGTTTTTTATATATGCAAATCTTCTTGTTTTGTTTATGTTTAATCATCTGTTTTTGTTTCTGGAGCTTTGTTCTGTTATGATTTTGAGCTTTGTTGTGTTATGACTTTGAGCTTTGTTGTGTTATGATTTACGTTTCTGATTAAGACATTTATTATGTTTCAGGTTATGACTTTGAGCTTTGTTGTGTTATGACTTTGAGCTTTGTTGTGTTATGATTTACGTTTTTTATATATGCAAATATTCTTGTTTTGTTTATTTTTAATCATCTGTTTTTGTTTCTGGAACTTTGTTGTGTTATGACTTTGAGCTTTGTTGTGTTATGATTTACGTTTCTGATTAAGACATTTGTTATGTTTCAGGTTGTTGGGGTCCATGCGACATGTGAAGCTGTTTGTACTCTAGTGTAGGTGGAACTGTTTGATGGTGAATCCCGAGAAGGTGGGCCTGTGTTTTGGTGAGTCCCGTGAAGGTGGTCATGTCTTGTTAAGTCCCGTGAAGCTTTTTGTATGCGACATGTTATTTTTTGGATGTTTGTATGTTTTCGGTGGTCCTAGTGACTTGTGAATCATTTTCGGCCTGTTATGTCTTGTGTTTTTTATATATTGACCACATATCAGATTCATTTGTATCATCCTTCTTTCCATTTCTTATATCTCTCTTTCGGCTTGTAGGTTTTTTTTTAATTTGTAAACTTTTAAAACTATAACCTTGTTCTCAAACACAATCCCGTTTCTATCTTCTTTACTAATAACCTTCGGTCTTACTACCAAAAGAAAAATCTTTAAACCCAAAAACAAAAAAAAAACTTTTATCCCACAATAAATGATCAAATTTTCTATCTCTAAACCCACAAATATTCTAACAAGATGTCAAATTGGAGTTCTGATCAAGAAGTTGATGATATGGTGGAGGAAGAAGTTGACAGTATAGTGGAGGAATTTAAGAACCATTGGACTCAAACGAAAGATCCACAATTACCAGTTTTCAGAAGAGTGCACATTAATAGAGACCGAGAAGGATGCCACATTCGGTTATGGAATGATTATTTTAGTGAGAATCCCACTTACACTCAAGGTATGTTTCGCCGTTGATTTAGAATGAACAAACCGTTATTCTTGCGTATTGTTAATAGTATTGAAGATGGGGTCCCTTACTTCAAACAAAGACGAGATGCAACTGGAAGGCTCGGCCTTTCTGCACTTCAAAAATGTACGGCAGCAATTCGTATGATGGCATACGGAAGTGCAGCAGATGCGGTGGACGAATATCTATGACTTGCTGACACCACTGCGCACAAATGCCTTGAAGAATTTGTTAGCGGAGTTATAAATCTTTTTGGAGATGAGTACCTAAGAAGGCCTACAGTGGAAGACCTCCAACGATTACTAAATATTGGAGAATATCGTGGTTTCCCTGGAATGATAGGGAGCATAGATGGTATGCATTGGGAGTGGAAGAATTGTCCGACGACATAGAAAGGACAGTATTCACGTGGATCTAGAAAACCAACAATCGTACTAGAGGCTGTGGCATCACAAGATTTATGGATTTGACACGCTTTTTTCGGACCACCAGGTACATTAAATGATATCAATATTTTGGACCGCTCACCGGTGTTCGATGATATACTAGAGGGCCGAGCTCCTAGAGTTACCGTAACGCCCGTGTCCCGCGACCCTAAAGAGGGGCAATTTGTTTTAAGGGAATTGATAGCTAAATGAGCTTAAGCAGCTAAGCTACTAGCTCAACCAGCTGGAATATGAGCTTAACGAGCTCCGCTAGCTCGATGAACAAGTTAGGTCAGCTGCAGACAGCTAGCGTCAGCTCGACCAGCTGTCAGTCAGCTGCCACTAGCTCGACCAGCTGCCAGGTAGCTCGACCGAGCTCGGCCAGCTGGACGGTAATGGACAGTGTGCGGGTCAGCTGGGGAGCTCGTGGACGGTTATGGGACGCGGTGACGAATAGGCGTGACGAACAGGCATGATGAACAGGCATGACCGAACAGGCATGACCGAACAGGCATGGACGAACAGGCATGACCGAACATACATGACTAAACCTACACGAACGATCGGTCATGGCGGAACAGGCACGGCCGGACAGGCACGGCCGGACAGGCACGGCCGAACGTACATGATCGAACGGTAGCGATCGAAGGGTCTCGACGATAGGCACCTTTTCGGGCATAGACTTTGGCCAGACCCTATAAATAGAGGGTGTTGCCCTCATTTTCAGACAACCATCGTCCATCCATTCGTCCATCAATGCCTAAGAAGAAAAGGGGGTGCGGCTCGGCGAGTACTACTGTACATCGTCCGAACTGATGCACACGCTACCTCTCTATAGGCGGTACGATGAGACGAGCGACGGTTCGACAATTGGGTCGAGCCGATCGAAGAATTAGTGGCAGTTTGGCCATGGAGTTTGACAGATCGCAGGACAATCGACGGTTCGATCGTAGCGTCGGACCGATCGAAGGTCATCGATGATCCGCGTCTATGGACGGATCGATCGAGGGTCGACCGGTGAATCAATCGCTAGTCGGATCGGGCGATCAAAGGATCGACGATACGAGCCTTAAGTTGGATTGATCGGTCGGGTGGTCGACAAGTCAGTCGGACGTATCGGCCCGGTCAGTGGTCGATCGGCAATTCAATTATGGGGTCGGATTGTTCGATCGGACCTGGCTCTGATACCAAGACCGACGAGTCGACCGAGGTACCAAGGTAAGACCGATAGGTCAACGGACGGTATGTTCGGTACCAAGCTTCCGACACGAGTGGTACGGGAAGCCGACAGCATAATCGATCGCCATGAACCGAAGGGACTATAAGTCCCCATCCCTAGTCCGTGCAAAGCCTGTGGGGTTGGTTGGTTGTATGGCTAAGAACCAAGGGATGGTCAAGGTTAATATGATATTCCGCTGCGTATAAAGATCTACAAAGCAAGGCTGTGAGCCAAAGCTAAGTGGACGAGGTAATGGATATTCGGCCGTGAATAGGGCCGAAGGGATGCCGTGACCGCAGACGTTGGGACGTTCGGGTCGTGGTCTTTAAGTTACCTACGTTATCAATGGACGGCAATACAAAATGGCGTACTACCTCACTGACAGTATCTATCCAAAATGGACAACTTTCATCCAATCAATTACACTCCACTGGGTCAAAAAAACCAACTCTTTGTTAGATATCAAGAAGCATGCCGAAAAGATGTAGAGCGTGCATTTGGAGTCTTGCAGGCTTGCTTTGCAATCGTAATGAATCCCGCGCTTTTTTTGGATAAAACAAAAATATGTAAGATAATGAGAGCATGTATCATATTGCATAACATGATAGTGGAAGACGAACGACATGAATATAGTTTCTACGATCCATCAGAGTTTATCAGGGAGAAGGAAGCGGAACTTCTCATGTGGATTTATCATATTCAACAGATAGGCCAACGAATCTCCACAATATAATGACCATTCGAAATGATGTTCGAGATCCAATAATGCATGACTGTCTTCAAAAAGACTTGATTGAGCATATCTGGCAAAAATTTGGTGCAACCCAACAGTATAACGGATTTAATTTATTTTCTCGTATCCCGTTTTTTCTATTATAATTTATATTTGTCTATTTTTCCCGATTTTGTAAAATATGTTTAGTATTCCCGAATTCTGTAAAATATTTTTATTTCCCTTATATATAATATAAGTAATTAATATTATTTATTTCTCAATTTAAAATTATTTAAATATGAAAATTAATAAAAAATCATTTTTCAAAAAATTATTTTAATGATTGAAAAACCTATGTGGGTTGCTCTAGTGGAAGGAAGAATTTTGATAAGTATTTGGTGAGTTGCTTGATTAGATTAATAATAATTATATGATTAATTTGTCTGTGAGCAACCCATATGGGTTACTCCACTGCCCATATGGTCTTAGAGATATATTTGTTACGCTATCCCTTATCCTTTTGTAGCTTTCGATATACGTTGTCACAAAACAATTTGCATTAAAAAATAAACAAAAACCATTAAAAAAATGTCCTCACCATCCATGCTATTATCATTTATTCAAACAAATTGAAAACGATTTAAAGAGATACAAATGTTGTGACAGAAGCAGACATCATATTGATTATACAAAGAGCAATCTGACCAAATTCAAACAATTTGTGATTCTCACTACCAACAGGAGACGTCCAGGTCATCTTACCACCACCACCACCATCACCATCACCATCACCGTCGTCTCTTTCTCTAAACCCGTTCTCACACGTGACAGCAGATTCCATGGCGGCGCTCACCATCACGTTCACCGTCCCCAACTCTTTCCTCGTAATAAAAACCCTAACTGCCTCCTCCAATCTATCCGTAGCGTCCTCGTAAAGCTCAAGGCAGTCACGGAGGCAAGCACCGTGGAAACCACCGTCGTCGTCAAGAATCAGAAGCTGCTGAATGGTGGAAGCGGTTGCGGTGGCGTTGTCGAGAGCTTGGAGCATTGGAACTAGGGCTAGAGAAGATAGATTGGTCGGAGAAGGAAGAGCTATGGGAGAGTTGTTGAGAGAGGAGACACAGAAGTTGTAGTCGAAGATCTTGGATTTGGCTGCACAAGATTTGCAGGTTTGCGAAATCATATCGGTTGTTGAGTTTGCTTGTGAAACAAGGAAGAATAAGAAGATGGGGAAGAAGACTTGAGAGAGCTTCATTGTCTTTGTTGTTAACGAAATTCTTCTTAATTCTTACGTCTTTTGTATTGTTTAATATATAGAAAGATCAATGTGTACTAACGACGTCATATTTGTGTTGTGGGAATATTTGACGATTTGAGATGGTTGAGTAGAGTATAATGAACGATACGATTCACTTGCTTGTACTCTAATACAATTGTATTGCTCATATTCAATTATAAGAAAATTCCAACAAAAACAAAAACAGAATATTTGAAGAAAATCAACGAAGTAGTCAAATTCCATTATTGCATTTGCAATCACTTTTGAAAAGTAGTGACTGCAAATTCAAAGCTTAAAATCTTATTTTTGGTTTATTTTATGCAAACATTTATTCAACTTTGAGACCAAATTAAAATACCCCGACCCGGATTCCTAATCCACATTAGATAACTTCATACAAAACTTCCACAAATGCAATTCAACACAAGCTAACCACATAACCTAAATTATTCTACACATCAAAAATACCAGAATTTAACTAAACCAAAATTTAATTAAAAGAAGATTTAAATAAACCGAAAACTAATTAAACTGCTCCATAGTTTAATTAATAAATTGACTAGCTTACTAAACCAACTAAAATTAAATTTAAATTTACTGTACTCCAATTCCCAACATAAACTCAAATCTTCTAATTTTCCGGGACACCACGTACAATATTCTCAATCATGTCAAATATGAAATCATATGTGCTCAATTTGTTTAATGAAATATATAGGACTATGCTTATATTAATTCATATATGCACATTTTGTTTTGTGCATTTGTATATGATGTCAACGATGAACTCATGTTTTTAATGTAAATTCGATTTACCCAACGTTATCGTATCAATTAATTCATATAGTGTGAGATGTACTTTGTTAATGAAATGTTGAACTGAAAATGAGTATTGTCGCATAAATCTTTTATAAGTGTTAGACATGACTTTAGATGCATGTCGATTATTTTTTAATTTTTTTTGAATTAATGTTAAATTATATTTAAAAAAAAAAAAAAAAACTTTTGTTACATATGAATAATGAGAAACTTTTTTTATAAAAGATTCAAACAAAGATCATTTATCCTTGAGCTATTCTTGTTTCAAACCAATACTGGATTCCATCTTCGTATATAGAGTGGTCTCCGCTGTTTAGTATGCTTAATCTATTTTTGATGCATGTCGATTATTGTACTTGTAATATTGAGAGAATATGTGTATTCTTGTTAATATATATAACATTTATGTGTGAACTCTCCCAGACACGGAAGCCGAGGTAGTCGCTCATCTAAAATATGAGATTCTTCCGGCGACAAATCTCTGGCTCTCCGTCCTGACCGGCACTTGTTTCTACTTTCTCAGGTTCGATTACTCGAAGACCTTTTGATGTCACCGGCGGACGCGATGCGGATCAGACAGAACCGAACGTCTTCGGCCAAGTCAAACTAGAAGTGGCTTTTCTCGGACAAGGCTCGGTGATTCGAGTCTAGAGAGGAAACAAACGGTGAAACTCGAGTTTGACGGTAAACAGACGAGCGGATTGAGAGATCCGGCCTTTGGTCTCGGCTTCGGTCGAGCGGTCTCGGTCGCAATATGGTACGGATGATGCGGAAATCGGTTTCCGGAGTTTTAAGGTAAACTGTGGAAACGGCTCTCGGCAACGCGGAAGTGGTTCTCGGTGATGCGGTAAGAACCCTCGGTGATGCGGTAAAAATTCTCGGTGATGCGATAAGGTTGCGGAAACGAAAGAGTGGGTTTACGAAGTGAAGCGATGATGGAAGCGAACGAGATGGAATGATGAATAGAGGTGAGAATCTCGACCTTGGTTCACTAGGGAAGGTGGAGTCGAAGCGGGAGTATAACGAACGGCAGGAACCGGACGTGATACGGTAGAGATGGACGCGAAGGTGGTTTGATGCGACGACACACGGGAAATGGCTCGGCCCGTGATACGGTCGACTAGTCGATGTCGAACCCGGTTCGAGATCGGCTAGGGTTTCTCGGTAGTCAAGTCCCGGACTTGGCTAAGGAGAGGGGCGAGACAAGAACAAAGATTCTCTCTTTGTGAAATTTAATTCAATACTTCAAGTCTGAGTTTTACAATGAGGGTTGAGGCCTTTATATAGGAAGGCTTACAAATGGGAGACTCTAAAACCCTAGAAACGTGGCCATGATCTAAACCATACACATGGCCAAAATGCAAAAGCAAAGATAAAGCAAAGCAAAGACCAATCTAACGGTCATAGAGGGATCTAGAAGAAATTCAAAAGAAAGGAAGGGAAGGAGATAGGGTGTCCACGTCATTGGCTGGACGTGGATAGGATCCTCACTTCCTTGGCTCCTAAGCATGTCAATAAGTGTTTCCAAGTCATGAGCCAAGTGGGAACGAAGTGGAGATGCACTAGAGTTCGCTGCCTCGTTAAAACCTCTTTGGTAAACCCATTGAGACAAACCCAAAGTAGGAAAAAGAGTACAGCTCCTTCTAATGGCTTAGGGATGTCTTCACCTTGGCTTGGTGGTGAAGACACACAAATCAAGCTTCCCAAAGCTGGTCACGACTCAAGACTCTTCAATGGTGATGCTAGCCATGAGCCATTGGTGTGAAGGTTGGTGCTTGGCCTGAACTGCCCCATTATGTGACTTGTCTTGCTCCTCCTTGATGATCCTTGGAGACTGAGTGATGCCTCGTTGTTGTTCGGAGTCAGATTCTTGTCGCCTACGCTAGCTACTGGACGCTGGTACCGTTTGTCCGAGTGTCCGAGATGCGTCCGATAGGCGGCCGAGAGTTGACCGAGAGCTGTTCGAGAGAATCGAGTGTTCATGGCCGAGTGACCAATCCCGTGATCACATCACCTTTGGTCCACTTCCGCCGGCATTTCTAGTTGCCGACGAGACCTTCTGGAATTCCGCCAGCCTTTCTCGGTATTTGCAAGAACAGCGAGCAAACCGGGTGACACTGTTCTTGAGTTTCTCCGGCGAGAACATGCCTTCTTCGTGGTTTATAACCACAAATTTTTTCCCGACCTCTCTGCATCTTCTAGACTGTCAGTGGTCGGAGGGGATTGTATTCTCAAAGCTTTTTGTAGGATGCAGTTTCATGAGCTCTCTATGCTTCTCCTTAAAGGCTCCGGCCATCTCCACTTGGTTGAGTTATCAGATCTGGTCTCAAACGGTTTTGCTTTCGGTCAGAGCCGGTCAACGTACTCTTCCGGCAAGATCTCCTGTGTAAAATTGCTAGCTCCGACTTCCCCTTGTTTGGGGAGAGATTCTGAGTCTTCCTTCTCATGGGAGAGAAAGTCCTCAGTCCCGGTGAGAGCCATTTCCGACACCCTTTTGGAGCGAAAGTCCCATCCGTTATAACCCTTATGCCGCTCAACACCAAAGCCACCAAAGCTGAAGCAGATTCACCTAATTTGGTGAGCTGTTGTTCTCTCAGAGCTCCGCCGGCTACACTCGTAACGACTGACCTCTCATTCCGACTAAACGGTTTGCCATTGTCGAGACTTTTTTCTAGCTCAGCCAAATTCTCCATCTATCTCGGGTAATCCCTCCAAAAAAAACTGTTCTGGTTTGCCTCTCGACCTCCTTGGTCGATGTTAGTTCCGCCTCCAAGCAGCACCGCCACCTCACCTTGCTCAGATTAGTGTGGAGCTGCAACGGAGAAGAAGGTCGTTTACCTTGTTTTTCCGTCTAAACGGAGTTGTCAATCCTAGTGGGCTAACACATGGCCAATCTTTCATTTTTCATTTAATGGACTTAGGCCCAACAAGTATTAAGTGCTCCCATCCCAGCCCATGTATCTCTAAACATGATAATTTTTCCAGCAAATTAACGAATGATTTGTTATTGTACTTCATGTTTTATGCCTACAATGTTTATCAACTTTTTATGTGAAAGAATTTCCCCCTTTTGGGAGGTTATTTGTTCTAATGAAAATAGTTTAATTTGCTCATTCGATGAGAGACATTTTACAATAACTTCCTCTTATAAGGAGAGATTTTTTGCGCTTGTGATGCCTAACTCCTCCCTTGGAGAGAGCTCCTTCCTCTTCTATACCTCAGATAGAAGAGTGTGTGTCCATCTTTTTAGGAAAAACTTCAAGAAAGTCAGTATAAAGATCGACATAAGGTTTTTACAACTAATTAAGGATTTTGTTTCTTCTCCTCTCCGACTGTGTTTTTTGGAAGGCCTAGTAATGGCAATTAAAGCTTTGTGCACTACAACACCCTATCCAAGTGTCCTTTCAAGTTCTTGGTTTTCAAGACTCTCGTCTTGTCCAACGTGTGATCACCCTTTCCAGGGATCTTTGGCGCACGTACGGAATCCAAACACCGTGTTCGTTCTTTTGCAACGTCTGCGACAAATGTTATCAAAGTGGCTGACTATGTAGCAGTGGTCGATCATCCTTCACCACGAGTGGCCTCACTTCGTGGGGCAACTTTTTATCTTCAGGATTTGTTGTCCTCTTTGTTTATATTGTCATTTTTATGGTGTAAGTCAAGCCTTAAAGCTTGTTTGATGTATGTAGTTTATTTTATCCTCCTGTGTAAGTTTATTGGTGTATTTGGCTCCTCTTCAAAGGAAGCTTGTAAACCTTTAATCTAATATAATGGAATGTTTGATGGAAAAAAAAAATATATAACATTTATGTATTTACTAGTTGTTGGTGTAGATAAAGAGTATGAAGAAAACAATTTCACCCAAATTCATGTACAATTTGACTTTGACGATGAAAATAATCAAAAGAATTTTTTCTATAGGATATTCAAAATATCTTCCTACAGTTTTTGCATGCATATTTCCATTCATTTGTGCATCTTCTACTTACTCTTCAAGTGTGTGGTTAGGTGAGATTAACTGTTTTTTCTTTCAAATTAGCAGTTTTTCTTTAGTAATTAACTTTTTTCTATATTCAAATGATCGTACAATGTTACTAAACAAAACTATTGTATTCATATTATCTTTATCATTGTTTATATGGATACTAGGAAAGATGATCCGAAGAATTTTGATAGTAGTTCCATGAACAATTCTTTGCGGGATTGTATTTTTTTCTAGTGGAAATGCCATAAAGAGCGAACCAAGATCAATAATACAAAAACCAAAATCAGTATGAGGAAGAAAAAAGCCTTATGTTGGACTTCCCAACTTACCGCTCCTGAACAACGTTTCTTCATTGTTAATATTATCTTAATCATTTTGTACAAAAAAGCTATATAAAACAAAATTATTATATGTTAAAAAGAATTTTTTTACTTCAATATTACATACATTTTCATAGTTCATAGTAAAATTATATTTATTAATTTACATGGAATAATTAAATATGAGATTTTTAATTAAAATTGTATTGCATTTTTACAAAATATATCTTTGTATCTAACAATAATAACTTATCAAATTTATAAGTTTTAAACTTGTATTCATTTAGACACAATTTTGTTGTTTTGTGCATTCGTAAGAACAATCTTCTTCGTAATTTATACCATCTTCATAGTTGTTTCTCAAATATTGAATTCAAAAAGTGTATTGTTGTTTAAATATTTTATTAATGTTAAGCATTACTTATGTATGACTTATCCTGGTAATATTTGGTGAATAAGTGCATTTGGATTGCTGAAAAAAAAAAGTGCATTTGGATTAAAGCTAAGTACCCATTTCTAAACCGTTAACCATTTTTTAAACAAAGCCTGTCAAATAATATATAAGTTAAAAAAATTGAAGAAACTAAAATAGACTTTGTTACGTGCCCACTTCCTCCATCTTACCCATCTATAATCTCTGGTCATTTATAATCCATAAATTGTTCAGTCAAGATAATGAGTAAATTTTCCACTTTCTTTAATGCTGACCACTATGCTAGTAAAAACTAAAAACTAATTCATGTTTTTCTTCATCTAGACTAATTATAAAAATACTCAAATTTGAGATATACTCAAATATGTGTATAACCTTTTAAGAACACACAAAACTACCTTTACACATGTATAAATTATAATTAATAATATATAAATATTTTTAAAACATTATAAACTAAGAGATATCCCGTGTTACTTTTTTCCAGAAAATTATAATATAATGATAAAAATTATGGTTATATATATATATATATTTTAATTATTTTGTATGAGACAGTGTCTACTTTTAATATTATAATTGTTTGATAAATCTACATCTTTTTTAATTTGGCATATGCAGTTTCATTTTGTATGTATGTTAGAGGCATAGACACTCAGAAAGCAGAATCGTGGTCGATTTTTTTCAAGCTATCGAATCGGAAAGAGTTTTTGAATAGTCAAGGGTATTCGATATAAGATGGCTGGCATTCACCAGTACGTGTGGATCCGCTGTAGGGGTTGGTTCAGCCAGTCAATGACCGGCACTTGCCAAATAAACATATCGAGTGATAGAAGGAAAAAACAAATAGCATGTAGAATACATACATGACATAATAAGTCACAGATGTGTAACTGAATTTAGTATGATATTTTAAAGTAGTAATTATAATATTATTATTATAATAGTAACTATAATATTGCAATTCTGAACAAATAAAATTTTATTAATTTATCAACTACATATATTTGATTTTATCAACCCACCAATATTAAACACATATGAACACATTTTTGATATATTAAATAATATATTTTTGTGCTTAAAAATTCAAATTACGATATATGTAGAAAAATTTACATATGTATTAATATAGTTATTAGTAATCATATGTATGATATGATATTCAGAGTAATTTGTAAATTAAAATATTAACAAAATTTTCTAAATATAATTATTAAAAAATGGTATACTTTCTAAAATTTTTTATTGGTTAATAATTTTAAAAAAATTAATCCATAACTAATTAGAGAAAGAAAGTTAATTATTATTTTTTTGAAATTAATAATTATATATTTAAAAGATTGTATATTTGTATTACTCTAATATTTAAATTACATTGAGATTTTATTATTAGAAAACCTTGAAGAAGAAACAAGTTTCAATGCTTGAGACTTGAGAGGCATCTCTCTCATTATAGGGTTCCAAAACTCGAACCACAACTGTTTTTTGGGTGAACTCTTTATAAGTGTAGGCTTGTAGCTAAAACAAGGGTACCTTAATTAAAAATTAAACATTTGCTTACATTGGCAAATATTCTTTAAGAAAATGTGTAAAGTTGTATGGGTAATCTTGATTTAATGGTATAGATATGTTATAAAAACTTTTAAAATCTATTGTAAAACTTTATAATAAGATTTTAAAATATCTTGTAAAACTTATAAATATGTTTTAAAATCTTTTAAAATTATCTTATGAAATCTTATAAAAACCTTTTAAAAATTTATTAAAACTTATTGCAAAATTTATATTGAAGATGAAGACATATTGCAATTTCAATTTTACTTTTTTCTTTTTTAATTTCGAAGAAATAGATAGCTCATCAACTCAAGCGAAGTATATCTAATTAAAGGAAAAAAAAAAAAACAATAAAAAAAATATTTCTGGCAAATCACTGTGGTTTGGTTTGGTTGACCTCAAACTCGAGTAATTGCAATTCTCGGCAGCCGATCTTAAAACAGAGGATTCAGAACTCCTCAAAATTCGACTAAATAAAACTAAACCCCTTTTTTTTTATCGCTGTTCGCATTTCTAGGCATCACAATATATGGCTGTTCCGATGCTTGGTGGGTTTCCGATCTTCTTGGTAGTGAGGGTTTTGGGTTTCATTATTGCGGCTTTGGTTCTGACATGGACTGTTCACTACAGAGGAGGCTTAGCTCTTTCTTCCGACAACAAAGATCACATCTTTAATGTATATATATCTCTCTCTCTTTCGATTCTTGTTTTTTTATAGAAATTGGGAATTAGATTGGATGAAATGTTCATGGATTCATATTTCCTTATATTGTGTGTGTTGGAGATATTGAAATTTGGATTAACAAGTTATGATGATCTGAAGCTTAAATTTGGGATGTGTAATGTTGTTGACCCAAAGATGTATCTGATGATGTAAGATATCTTTGTTTGTGCTAGGTTCATCCAGTGATGATGGTGATTGGACTCATACTCTTCAATGGCGAAGGTACGCAAACAATCTCCTTTCACATGTTTCCTAAATGCTTTAGATATACTTGTTCCTCATAATCATGTTGACATTGTTGATTAGTGTTAGGGTTTATAGGATTTAAAGTCTTTGACTTCATAATTTAGACTTGAAATTTGTATGATCTTCTGTAGACTCATTCTAATGTCAAGAGGTTTAGTATTCATTGTATAGGTTTTCATGGTTCGATTACTACCGCATTCTCCTTTGTTAAAGAAACTGGACCGTTATGTTCTTTGAGTTGTCTTTTCTAACATTTGAATACATATGTCAAGCGGTTTAGGATTCATAGTATCAGTTTTCTTGTTCACGTACTGTATTCTTAGTTCGTCAAAGAGACCATGGACATGTTATGGTCTTTTCAGTCTTTTTTGTTTCTAACATGTTGGGTTACATTGAAATTATGCAGCAATGTTAGCATACAAGTCATTTCAAGGTACAAAGAACTTGAAGAAATTGGTTCATCTTACACTGCAATTCACAGCATTTATTCTAAGCCTTATCGGAGTATGGGCGGCTCTCAAGTTCCATATTGACAAAGGGATAGAAAATTTCTACAGTCTCCATTCATGGCTCGGCCTTGCTTGCCTCTTTCTCTTTGCCTTCCAGGTACACTCTCTTCTCTTAAAACGATAATCTTCATTACTCGAATAATTAACCAACAACTTGAACCTATTATTACAAACAGTGGGCTGCAGGGTTTGTGACTTATTGGTACCCGGGCGGTTCAAGAAATAGCCGAGTCAGTTTGATGCCATGGCATGTGTTCTTAGGGATTTACATATATGCATTGGCCTTGGTGACTGCAACCACAGGGATACTTGAGAAGTTGACGTTCCTGCAAGTTAATCAGGTGATAACTCGGTATTCCACAGAGGCGATGTTAGTCAACACAACGGGAGTTCTGATTCTTGTTCTTGGCGGTTTTGTGATACTCGGTGTGGTTACTCCGGTTAATGGCAAGGATCAAGTTCTCACACAATAGAGTGAAACCTCAAAAATATCTCTTTTAACATTTCGACCTATCAAAACATTGTTCCTTTTAGAGACGATTTGTGATGTAATTGAGTCTTTTTTGATGTTATGTTGCTGCGGTGCACATCCTATTGTATTACATTTTTACAAGCATAGCATGATAACACATGAAAGCCTGAAGGGAAGACTAAACCCAAAAAAAAAAAAAACAATTGGCATAGAATCTGAGAAAGGTGTGTATCAACCTCCATGAGAAGATGGAGAATAAAAGAAGCCTCACTCATACATCACAGACAAATGAAAAACATCACCGATACCGATAAAATTTTCCCGGAGAGGCGGATGATGGAATCGCACTCTTCACAGAGTCAAAAAGTTTCTAAAAACATGTCAAGGCCAAAAAAAAAATGAATCCGGTACTCAGGAAAGAAGCGGATGAGGGAGGTAGTGCCGGTAGTTATTCTATGCGGGGTTGTGACGAGAAGAGCCTGAGCTAGAGGAAGGGGTTGGAGAAGAAGAGCTTTCGCAAAAATGAGTTTTGTTGCTTAGACAAGCAAGTGTTCTTTCTGATATTCTCTCACGATGACAGGGACACTAGTGGGAGGTACCTGAAAAAGAAAACATGGTCAGTGTTCGATGGCTTGAGATTCTGAATGAATTGAGAAACTGTGATGCATGACTTCTGTATAAGGATGCGACTTGAGGACTCTAATGCTATGTTTTTAAGAGGCGATGATTAATCTTACCATGCCATAATCTGTGATTATCATGGAAATGTAATCTGAAGGTGTAGCATCATACCTGTCATTAGAAAAATCACAAAACGGGTTTATTAGAAAAATCACAAAATGGGTTTAGTGGCAGAGAAGAACAGTTTTAACAGAACATAGTTTCACTTCTCTGATCACACAAGCTTACATCAAGTTCAAAAACTGCAGGTTTGCGTTGTTGGTCAAGCCATCTAAGTAGTTTATGTCTTCTCTTCCATGAACTTTTGAAATAGCATTTGGATCACCTAAAGGTTAAAAAAGCAAGAAATTCAATTGAAGGTAAAACAAAATCAAGGGAATGTAAGATATGATTAAGAGGGATGATAATGCATACCAAGCTCATTGGAGCATATTGAATCCAATTGCACCCTCTCATGGAACTTGTAGGCTTCACAACATACAAGCACAGGAACACGAAATGCACTTGCAACCATTGCAACACAAGCAGTCCCAACCCTTGAGTAAACTGTTCCGTTAGATAAAACTGATGAGGCGCCCAAAAACACTTTGGTGACTTCGTGCATGATATATGAAATGGCATTTATATGAGTGTATGTACAGCTAATGCCTCGTTTGATCAATCTACGAAGCAGTAGCTGCCCTTCAAGCTTTGGACGAGAATCCACTACCAAGACACGAAACTTTTTCTTGAGTTCATGTGCATGTAACAATATCATCTCAACAGCAGTTGGAGATCCGTATGTCAAAAGGACGTCACCGTCTCTTATTTTAGTAACAGCATGTTTGACTATCACCATATCTGCTCCTATGATCTTGTCGTTAATGAACCGTTCGATATCTGACTGAAGAGCAGCTTTTGCTTCGGATTCAGAAAGTGTTATAGGCAGCTTTGCAATTCTGTTTTTCACAAATCGGATTGCGTTTCCCATGCTAATCGAAAGCGGACGGCATTCTATGAGGAAAGAGACGTAGCTACTTATTTTCGCAGTCATGTCCCTGTTAAGATTCTTTCAGGCGGTGTCGAATAATCTTTGACAACCTCTTGAAATGCTTGGAGCATCGCAATACACCTGGCATTGCCACCAGAGATATCCCCAGAAAGATATTGAAGACCAACCTGATAACCACAACAACTGATACTCATTCAGTACACAAGTAACATTCATCTTAAAGCAGCAATAGCAACCACTCCTTAGAACAAACGGTTCCTTGTCTTTACATAGAGATTATCAATAATATATTACATGCACCAAGCAAATAAATTCAATAGAAAACAAATACCTTGTACACAGCAGGATGCATAGGGTCAAGTTGAAAGAACTTGGTCTCGAGATCAGGAAGTTGAGTACCATGTTCATACTGAGGCAAATGCCTAAACAGCTCAACCCTGTTTTTAGCCTCGGTCTGTTTTACAACAGCACGTCTTTTGGCCTTCACGACTCTACTTTCATCATCATACTGCATGCGGGGATGAGGAGCATCTTTCTTTCTATCTTTCTCAGATGGACCTCCCTTCTTCTCAGTTACTCCAGCAGCTACAGCAACCTCATTCTTCTGAGTAGACGGCTTTGCTGGTTTAGCAACTTTAACACTGGTTGAAGCCACCGAGGCTGAGGTCCCTGGTGGTACCTTCCCACCATCAGCTGATACATAGCACATATTACACAGAATGATCAAGATATTGCAAAATGCACAACGATAACACAAGAGAGCAACCAGCTATTTCATCCAATGAAAGCGTAAAAGCAATGCTATATACTAAGCTGACGAAACATTCTTTGTAATAAAGTCACACACTGTTATAATTCGAAAAAAAAAAGCACCTTTTGCAGCTGCTTTAGCAGCTCTCTGAGCTTCTTGAATAGCTCGTCTCTCAGCTTTCGTAGTTTTCTCTTTCAATGACTTAGAATTCTTCTTCTGGTCACTCTGCACCTCCATGCCACTAGCCTTCTCTGCAATTTAATCATAAGAACAACATTGCGATTTCCATTAGCCTTAACTATCCTAAAGAACCAAAAGTTTATGATTTCAAAACTCAATCACTACAAACAAAGCAAAATCAATGAAATTAATGATTTCAAGATCAAAGTGACAGTACCAGCAAGTCCAGGAGGCATGGTAACGACGGAGACAGTGGTTAATCCACTAGCAGGAACACTACTAGATTTAGCCGCGGCCATAGAATCCATCCCGATACCAGGAAGCGACGACGCAACCGGAGTAGACGATTTGACGAAACTACCCCTGGAATGGCGACCAGGAGACGCCGTCGTTGATCCGTCAGGGAAATCGCGGCGGTTGGAGTAAGAAAACGAAGAAGGAGAGACGGCTGAGGAAGCACCAGCGGCAGCGTTGCGGAGAGGGAAGGTATCAGAGGAATTGAGACGAGGAGGAGGAATCATGACTGGGGAGAGTGAGTTACCGGAAGGAGAAATGGTGGAAACGGGAGGAGAAGACGCGGAAGCGGATGCGGAGATCGGGTCGGTTTGTTGTTGTTGTTGTTGTTGAGTAGAAGAAGAATCGGGTTGAGATGATGTGAAGAAACCAACTTGTCGGACCTTTGGGTCGACTACGGCGCGAGGATTCCGTCGAGACTCCATCGCCGCGTCGGAGAAGAAGCTATTTGCCTTTTCTTTGTGAAGAAGATGACGGAATTATTATGAAATCTTTTTCGTTTTTGGGGATCGAATAAAAACGGAGAATAGGGTTCTTTTTATTTTTCTTTTTAAAAAAATTTATAATTAATTTACGTGATAATATTTTTTGTTTTGTTTGAGATTAATCCGATGTTGCAGTAGTCCCAAACACACTACAACAATCTTCCTTTGTTCTTCTGTTTTTTTTTTTGTTTGTTTAGTAATTTAGTATTAATCTATTTACATTCCTTATTTTATAAGAACAAAATCTAGCATCCAAAGTTTGGAGTCAGTAGCCCGAATGAAACTGAACCAGATTTCTTAGATTTTTATGTTCAGAGCAGAGAAAATATCAAACAAACGAGTAGATTCTTTTTAGAATTTTTCAAAAAAAAAAAAAAAAAAAAAAAGGAAATATGAAAAATTCATGACACGATCTTACTCAGATTGAGGATTTTGAAGTATATGATCAGACCTAGAGATGAAAAATATGACTCTACATGAAACTTGGGCAAGCTGGGCCTTTGGAGAGACCAAGCCGAACTTCCATGCCGTGGTGAAAGTCTACTGGTTTGCGCGTCTCGGATTCACGAGGATCTGCGGATTAGATACCATCATTAGAATAATCGAAAGAAAAAAATGATGAAAACTAGGAAAATAAAGAAAAGCTGAAGCACTTTTCTCCTAATTACTAAATGGTATAGTTCAACTTTCTCAAAGAATTGAGTAATGTGATAGTCACTTAGTGATTGTAGGAGTAGACGACCAGTAGAGGACCAGTAGATGAAGTTGTAAGGCACAACCAAATGGAATAGAGCTGTAAAAGAACAATTACCATTCAAGTAATCCTCAAAACCAAAGTCATCTATAGCTCCTGTGTAGACTTCAAGGCCAAGCATTGACGACGGAATTGGTCCCGGAGGTCTCTGAAACCTGAATACTCCACAGAGAGAAAAAGATAAAAATATTCACTTCACCATAGGAAGTTGAGGCTGCTCTATGTGAGTCTTCAAATCTAATAGAGTATCCACTCTGCGGTTTATGATTCCAAGTTCTAATATAATAACCAATTATGATGATTCATCTACACATATATCAGACAATACCTCAAAATTCAGAACAGCCATTAGCCATATTTCAATCTTAACAGTAATCTATAGAACCTATATATGCTACTGATTCAGAGAACTTCATCTATATAATGCTACTGGTTAAAAGATCCATACCTAGAAAGGATTTGCCTATCAAGATCCATCTTCAAAGGAAGAGCAGCTCCATAAGTATGCATAATCACTTTCCTCTTCATTTCTTCTTCTGATTTCTTTCCCTGAAACAATACAAACCCTACTTTCAGAAATTCAAACAACACAGTAAAAATCCCCAGTTCTCAAATTAACGAAGAAACGAAGCAAACCAAACACACTAAGTTCCGTTTCTTAGCCTAATTTTTGTTCACTTCCTTCAATGTTGAATTGCTTACAGATTCGTAGGCGGATTCGAGAGGGTGAGATCCGATGATATCGCTCTTAACACCGTGAAGACCAAAGCGAAGAGCATCGTTCTTCATGCCTCCGATCTCATGAGCTATCTTCTTCTGCGATTCCATTACTCCTCTCTTGTTTTCTTCCTCCGCCGGTGTTACTTCTCGACGACTTTATGGTCAAGCAAGCAAAATGAGAGAGAGAGAAGAAGGAGAATGATTTTTTGCTAAGTATTGTTTAATCATGGACTCTATATGTATAATAGTTTTAAGTAAAGCTCAAATACAAAGCCCATTAAGCCCAATTAACTCAAAATGGACAACGTATAAATTGATATGAAAATAAATAAGGTTGATTCAGTGAGCATGACACAAGTACATTAGAATGACGAGGATTTGACAATTTCGTCGGGAGAAGAGATGAAATACATACTTAGGATTATGTTTGTTCAGTGTTTTATCTAGAAATCAAGAACAAGAGTTTGACACAATCTCAAAGAAATCTCTCTTTATTACTTTAAAAAAATAACTCAAAACTTAAAAACCTAAAATTCCCTTTGCTCTCAAATCTCAATTAATTAGGAAGTCACATTTTGACAACTCTATATAATGTATAAGGATCTCTCAACACACTTTTCTTAATCTCTTTAGGAATATAATTTCTTTATTTCTCATAACTTCCTAAACTACTAATCTCAATCTCTTTACACTTGCTTGTGTGTCAAGCTTCCCAACATTCTCTCCTTGCTTGAAACACATTTTTCTAAGTCTTGAACTCCCATGAACTCTATATAATGTATAAGGATCTCTCAACACACTTTTCCTAATCTCTTTAGGAATATAATTTCTTTATTTCTCATAACTTCCTAAACTACTAATCTCAATCTCTTTACACTTGCTTGTGTGTCAAGCTTATCCCAACATTCTCCTCCTTAAGCTTGAAACACATTTTTTCTAAGTCTTGAACTCCCATGAACTCTATATAATGTATAAGGATCTCTCAACACACTTTTCCTAATCTCTTTAGGAATATAATTTCTTTATTTCTCATAACTTCCTAAACTACTAATCTCAATCTCTTTACACTTGCTTGTGTGTCAAGCTTATCCCAACATTCTCCTCCTTAAGCTTGAAACACATTTTTTCTAAGTCTTGAACTCCCATGAACTCCTTCATTTCTTTGAACTTTATTTTTCCCAAAGCCTTAGTAAGAATATCAGCCTTTTGCACAATCCCTGGAACATGCTCAACCTCAACTTCTTCATTCTCTACACATTCTCTGATGAAGTGAAAGCGTCTCTGAATATGTTTGCTTCTACCATGGAAGACAGGATTCTTTGTGAGAGCTATTGCGGATTTATTATCAATACGAATAACAGCTTTCTTGACTTCGACTCCCGTAATTTCACTCAGCAAATCTCTCAACCAAATAGCTTTCTTAGTAGCTTCGTTCCAGCCATCAATTCTGCCTCACATGATGATAAGACCACAACATCCTGTTTTTGTGAACACCAAGAGATAGGACTATCTCCTAAGTAGAAAATGTGACCAGTTGTGCTTCTCCCATCGTCTGGGTCAATGCTAAGACTGCTATCACTATATCCAACTAGCCTTGGTAATTTCGAGCTTCTCTCAAAAATTAAACCAAGAGTTCTTGTTCCTCTAAGATACCTCAAACACTGTCTCATTGCCGCACCATGTGACACCCTGGGACTATGCATATACCTGCTCAACGCACCTACACAATACGACAAATCAGGTCTTTTATGAATCAAGTACCTAAGACAACCAATTTTTTCCTGAAGTCTGTGGCATCGATCTCCTTTTCATACTCTGCTTCCGATAGTGTGAGTCCAAACTCCATTGGTATGTACTCAGGATTGCAATCCGCCATTCTTGTTTTTTCCAATATTTTCTGAGCATATCTCTGTTGACTAAGAACAATTCCATTCTCATGATGGATTACCTCGATCCCAAGATAGTAAGTTAACATACCAAGGTCACTCATTTCAAATTTAGCAATCATCTCCTCCTTAAATTTGTAAATGATTGACTTGTCTGTTCCTGTGAAAAATAAATCATCTACATAAACTGCAATCACCAAGGTTTGTTCTCTCTCTGTCTTTCGATACACAGTTGGTTCCTTCGAATATTTTTTGAACTGCAGCTCCTCAAGAATCTGGTTCAGTTTGTTGTTCGAAGCCCTTGGAGCTTGTCACAAACCATACAACGCCTTATTCAGCTTATAAACCTTGTCTACACATCCTTTTTTCTCAAAACCCTCATGTTGAGTAACATAAACCGTCTCCTTGACTTCTCCGTGGAGAAAAGCTGTTTTAACATCTAAATGATGTATCTCCCACCTGTTTGTTGCAGCAATGTTTATAAGAAGCCTTATAGTTTCGATGCGTGCAACAGGAGCAAAAATATCCTCGAAATCAATTCCATATTGTTGCACATATCCCTTAGCAACAAGTCGAGCTTTGTACTTGTTGATGTTGCCATCAGAATTTCTTTTTAGTTTGAATACCCATTTGAGTCCAATTGGCTTTATACCAAGAGGTAAATCAACTAAATCCCATGTATTCAGCTTTTCGATTAACTTAATCTCTTCGTTGCAGGCATTGAGCCACTTCTCTGATCCTCTTGCTTCAATAAAACTCATTGGCTCGTTGTTAAGACAGAGAAGAAGTGTTTCTCCTTCTTCTTCGGCAAGTAGGACATAATCTCCGAGATATTTAGGAGACTACTCTGTCTTTGGCTTCTTCTTAGTACCGGTTGATTAGTCTCCATAGCATCAACTTCTTCTCTGTTTTTTGCAGTCTCGAGTTCTGTTATTTCAGGTGTGTGGCTGTTGTTCTCTGTTTCGTCCCTCTCATCTTCATTACCACCATCAGTATTTTCACCAATCTCTGGGTTATTACCCACAACCTATTGCTCAGATGTTATACCATGGTTCCCAAACTCACCTAGAGCAATGTTAAAGCTCCCATTACCGTCTTGCTCTGTAATGTTTTGTTTCCAATTCCAACCTTTACTCTCATCAAAAATCACATCCCGACTCACAATAACTTTTTCTTGTTTGTGGATCATATAGTATATATGCCTTAGAACCCGGTTCTATCCCCAAATGGACTAGCATCCTTGATCGATCGTCTAGTTTTTTTAGCAAATATTGATCAACTTTTGCGTAACTTATACAGCCAAAGATTCGTAGATGATCAATGCGGGGTTTCTGTTTCTGATAGACTTCATATGGGGTCTTGTCTGTTAATGCTCTTGTAGCTATCCTGTTTAGTAGATAGGTGGAGTGTCTCACTGCGTCCCCCCTCCCCCACACACATATAGTTTGGGACTCTCATGTGCTTTAGTATACTTCTTTTCATCTCCATCATTGTTCTGTTCCTTCGTTCTACAACACCATTCTGTTGTGGTGTATATGGAGCAGTAAGATGTCTCTGGATCCTAGCATTCTCAATACTCATTAAACTCTTGTGAGACAAACTCACCACCTCTATCTGTTCTAAAATTCTTGATTCGAGTTCCTGGTTCTATCTCAACACGATTCCTAAAGGTTTTAAACTTCTCAAATGCAGAGCTCTTTTCTTTCAACAACATGATCCATATGTAGCATGAATAATCATCAATGAGAACAAAGATAAAACGATTTCTAGCAGCTGTACTCGGTGTTATAGGTCCACAAAGGTCTCCGTGGACCAATTCTAGGACTGAAGATGCTCTATATGTAGTATCTTGTGGAATCGTCTGTCTTGTTTGTTTACCAAGAAGACATGGCCTGCAAATCTCCTTTTCGAACACTACGTGTGGGAGTCCTTGAACAAGCTCTCTCTGCTTCATAGACTTGAGAGTTTCGAAATTTATATGTCCAAAATGAGCATGCAAACGGCTAGATTCACTTACAGATGATTGGTTCAAACAGGCATTGTCATGAAAATCCATACGAATCTTGTAAAGTCTGTACCTCGACCTTGGAGCTTTAGCAAGCAGTTTACCTTGAGCATCTCTCATTGTTAAGTATCTTCCCCTTAACATGATATCACATCATGCTTATGTCGCTTGGCCCAAACTAATAATATTGCTTTTTAAATCAGAGATGTAATAAACATCTGTCATAACTCACAACTCACCATTCATATCAACAAGTGAGATTGATCCTTTTCCTTTTATATCAACATGTGAATCGTCTCCAAACCTTATGATGTGTCTGCATTTTATAGGTTTTTAACTATAGTTTTTACACTTGTTTTGAGTCTTTTGTTAGGTCCAAGTGTGCTTTTAGAGTCTTTTTAGTCTTTTGTGAGTCTGTACAGGTTCTAGGTTATTTTGGAAGGAAACTGAGTGTTTTGGAGATGAAGACAAGCATGTGAAGCCAATTTGGTGAAGACTGATCGAAATAGCAAGCAGATGGAGCAAACAGAGAAAAGCATCCAGGATCGGCTGATCCGCACTCGGGATCGACCAGTCCTGTACCCAAAGCAAGTTTTCCTTTTTCGTTTCAAACCGACTTTTAGGGTTTTATTTTGATATTAAGTTAGAGGCTTGGCCTCCAGAGACATAAGCTTTATTTTTCTGAGACTATTTTGTATTGAGAGCAAAGGGAGAAGATCTCTAATCCTTCTTGACACTTTGGAGAAGATTTCTAAACCCTATTTTCTATTCTTTTGCAATTCAATTATGTTTACTTCATCTTTGATTTGCTGTTCTTTTATCTCCATGTTTGAGTAGTTTCTCTGTTGGGTTTCGGGTTTCAAAAGGAGTTTTATGATTCTCTAAACTTAGGTTGTTAGGTTTGGGATAGATCTATTGTGTTCTTCATCTATAGTTGTGCTTAATACTTAAACTAGATTAGCTACCTAGTTTATGATTGTGGGTTTAATTCATCTAGGCATCAAAAGTGTTGTTGAATTGCCTGAAAAGAACATAGGTGAGCAAGGTGGACCTTAGCCAACAAAAGTTGAAGTTGAGGCACCTTGTGAACAAAAATCAAACTTGAACTTATTGCTTGCTAGGATTACTAGATTCAAACGACGGTTTAGAATTTAATCAATTCCTTGCATAAATAACTAATGCTGCGACAGTAGGTTAGCTTTACAACAGTGATTTGAGTTCTAGAACGGTCTCTAATGCATCCCATCTAACCACCTTAGTCCGAAATTATATCCCCATAGATTCTCTGCGCCCAATATTTCCTTTTTGATTTAGAAACAACTTATTTATTTTCCGTTTTTAATTATTACTTGCTTCACAAACTTTCTCTTTTGTCTTAGCTATATTTGATCTTGATAATTTCATAGTGCAATTGTTTGGTCTCTGTGGATTCGATCCTGAAGTGTTACAACGATACCACTAGATCGTGGTGGAGTACACATTGGGTTTTAATTGACCTCTTCCCAGTAACAGACTCATCCATCTTCTCAAAGTATCTTCTATCTCCTGTCATGTGGTTACTAGCACCGTTGTCAAGGTACCAAATATTTTCCTCTCCCATGTTGGTTTCGAACTTACTCAGAATTCATCGTTTTTCATTAAGAAAAACAACTTCATGATTCATAAGTTCATCAGCCTCTTGTGTATTAACATTATCTAGAACTTGAGCTTCTTGAAGCTTTAGTAAACGATCAGGACAGTCAAAAGCAAAGTGGCCTTGTTTGTCGCATCTAAAACAGGTGATGCGAGAAGCATCTCTTTGTCCATTACCGCGTCCTCTCCATCATCCTCTATAGAAACGACCTCCTCGACCTCTGTTTCGATAGTCATTTGTGTAATCTCGACTATTATGTGTCTCCGTATTTGCATACTTATGTGTCTCCATGTTCACATACATTAGTTTAGATTGATCCTCTTGTGCTTCGACTGCATCAACGGAGATCCTTTCTTCATATGCTTTAAGTCGCCCTATAATGTCTCCAAAAGTGGTGGTGTTTAGATCTAACACATGTTTAAAAGAAGCCACTATGTGGATGAACTTCTTGTGAGGGAGGCAATTAAGAAACTTTTTGACCATCTTGGATTCTTCAATAGATACTCCGAGAGCAGCGGATTTTGAAGCTATCTCCGACATCTTTCCTGCAAATTCATCTATTTTCTCTGTATCCTTCATCTGTAGCTGCTCAAAGACAGCCATAAGTGTTTGTAGACGTGCTTCTTTCACACATTCCGCTCCCACATGCCTTGACTTGATGGTGTCCCATATTTTTTTAGCCGTATCTAGGTCACCAATTTGCACAACAAGAGCCTCAGGGATAGACTGAAACAGGAGAGCCATAGCCATATTTTTCTTGTCTTCGTCGGTTGTGTCTGTCTCAAGTTCGATAGCTTCCCATACCTTGTAAACTTTTAACGAAATCTTCATCTTTAACGCCCACACCGTGTAGTTGGTTGAGTTGAGCATAGGACATTGGATGGACGTAGATCCGGCTTCTTCTTGTGGCTTAGAAACAACGATCGCACCCTCAGACATCGCTCCCTAGGATAACGTAATGCTCTGATACCAAATCTAGAAATCAAGAACAAGAGTTTGACACAATCTCAAAGAAATTTCTTTATTACTTTAGAAAAATAACTCAAAACCTAAAATTCTATCTTCTCTCCAGTCTCAATCTTATTATATAAACCTTGATGACAAAATTACTAATTAACAAGATCTTGACACGTGTCAATTATATCATTCAGATGTTGACACATGTCAATTCTAAAATTATTAAATTTTTAGAAAATAAAAAATGTAAAAGTTCAAAATCTACTATTAAAAGAAAAGATCATTATACGGAAATTATATATATATATATATAGATATATATCAAAAAATTCAAAATTGTAATATTGCTTACTTATTTTAATTTTGAGTTGTTAATTTTACAAGAAAAATAATTACTTTTTATATAAGATAAAAAAATATGATTGTGAACATTATACAACTAACTATTGTTTCTAGAAAAATATAAATACTTACCTTTACATAAAGAAAGAGATTGTTGAAGTAAAATATTTAAAATAAAAATAGATTTTTTCATATTTTTTTTCACCAATCAAATAATTTATTTAAAACGACTGCTATTGTAACATATAAGATAAGAGTATGTAAGATTAACGTATGCGTTTTTGTAACTATAAAAATGTTAAAGTGAAGAGACATATAATATATTATTTAATATGTTTTTTTTTGACGATATTATTATTTAATATGTTTATAAAGGCAATTTGTTGGTAGTAGTAAAGAATAATGAGTATATTTTAACAGTAAAATATATTTGTGTGTACAAATACACTTCAAGTGGTAATGTAAATTTTGTAAATGGATATACATTAGTGTATTATAGCAAAAAAAAACAACTATTTTCTATAACTAAAAGTTTATCTCTTTACTTTTATACATTGTTGTTACTTACGAAAAGAATTAAATAAATATATATTCTTTGTTAAATTTAATTTAATTTTAATTTATTTGAACTCATCTACAACTATTTTCTTAACTAAAAGTGTATCTGTTTACTTTTTTTTTCATGCAAACAATAAATTAAAAGAAAATTCCTTGGTTAGTTGCCCAAGCTGGAGGGAAGGGGTTTATAAAAGAAACTTCAGAGATAAGAGAATGCGAAGCACGGACAAGACAATTCACCTTCGTATTTGACGCACGCGGAACCAAGAGATGGAGAATGTATACTAGTTTTAAGTAATGCTCAAAATACAAAGCCCATTAAACCCAATTAACTCAAAATGGACATAGTATAAATTGATGTGAAAATAAATAAAGTTGATTCAGTGAGCACGACACAAGTACATTAGGATGACGAGGATTTGACAATTTCGTCGGGAGAAGAGATGAAATACATACTTAGGATTATGTTTGTTCTGTGTTTTATCTAGAAATCAATAACAAAAGTTTAACACAATCTCAAAGAAATCTCTTTATTACTTTAGGAAAATAACTCAAAACCTAAAAATCTAAAGTTCTCTCTTCTCTCAAATCTCAATTAATTAGGAAGTCACATCTTGACAACTCTATATATAAGGATCTCTCAACACATTTTTCCTAATCTCTCTAGGAATATAATTTTCTTATTCTCATAACTTCCTAAACTACTAATCCCAATATCTTTAGACTTGCTTGTGTGTCAAGATTATCACAACATTTTACATGTAAAATACATAAGATCTATAATGAAACAAATTCCATTAGAAAATTGAATAAAAATTGTTTTGCAAGTACTTTAAAATAAATCAAATAAATGTTTAATCCAATACCATCAGATTTTATTATATATTTTCAAATACATAATTGAATAACGCTTTATTTTAAAATACATCCAACTCCATTAAAATACAATGTTACTTTTTCTCCCACCCCCCTTTTTCCATAGGCATTACTTATGGATCACCTAATGTAATTTCTTAAAATAGAAGCCAAAGTTCTTATAAACAAAATTGGTTTTATTAAACAAACTTAAACAGAAAAATAAATAAAGATGGCCAGGTGTACAAATGGTGTTGGAATCGTTGTTCTTTTATTATTTTTCATGTTGAATTGTGGAGGTAATTTACATACAATATGAATCTAAACAAAGTCTCAATTGTTGTGTGTTTTTTTTAATTATGTGTTTATCGTGAAATTTGTTTAAACATTTTCCCAATCCTTCGCATATTAAACAAAAAAAAATCTTAACTTTAAACGATAAAAGAAATGGAATATATAAAAAAAATCTCATAAATATATTCTATATAATTTTTTTTTTGGTAAAGAATATATTCTATATAATAAACATTCCACAATTTTATATTTGAAGTATGAAATAAGAAAATAATTCATTTGTAAATACAAGTATAAATGTAAAATTTGACTTCTTAAACAATCCAAACCCATATTATACATTGTAATTTATCTTCTTTAATTTATCAGGAATGTCAAAAGTACTTGCTGAGAGTCCTTACACTACGAAGATACCAAGCAGGTTCGCGGCACCTGGGACTTGTTTGAAAAAAAATGGTAATGCATTGTGCAAAAAGTCTTGCGACAATGAAAACTTTCCAAAAGGCATATCTCTACGTCTTCCGACTCCAAAGTCAAAAATAAATTGCTACTGCTACTTTTTTGATAAACCATAGTTGTTTGTATATTATATTCTATTTTTGTTTTCTGGTTTCTTAAGGCATGTCAGTCTTTTCGCTTGCCTATTTGCACTAAAAAAAATATTGGTTCTATGTTTGTTTTAACTCTATATTTTAATACCAAATTTACAATAAATAATTTAAATATTTATCTAGAAATATATAATTGTAAAAGTTTAATAAATATGGTTGTGGGATCAATTGATTACATCATATGCTTAAATTATTAGAGGTCTCAGATTCGAACTGTGAGCATTAGTTTTTTCAATGTTATTTTAATTGACAATGACATATTTTTAGGAACATGATGCCACATCATTACATATGTGGAGTCTGAGTCAGTGTACCGCCCTGACCGCTACCTCTAAGTGAGCACAATGTCCACTTCCGGACCATGGGGCTATCTTCTTTAAGAGGTCTCATGTGCTCTTACTAGGTCTTTAAACTCATTCATATCTGACGATCGGTTTGCTTCGTCCATAAGGTTTTAAATTCTTGTTTAGCGACCCTACAAATCACCCAGTTAGCCATCCAGTTTTAAAATTCTTGTTTAGCCACCCATGTCACAAAAATATCGACCATGGGCCCACCTATATCCGACGGTTGGTTTAATACGTCCAAACGTTTTAACTTCTTGTTTAGCGACCCTACAAATCACCACATGATTTTTGTCTGTGCTTTTTTCTCATTCGCACAGTTCTGACAATCACTTCCCCGAAGGTCTTCCATACTGAGACTACTCGAGCATAAGCACGCTTAACTGTGGAGTTCTCTCAGGACCCTTGACCGAAAAGATAAGTGCGTTTTGGTGACATGGGTGGCTAAATCAATTCTTTTAAACCTCTCCATAAACCGGGATGTCACAATTCAGCCCCAATAACAGATCGCAACGTCCTCATTGTGCACCAAAACTGTTACCCCAAACGATGTGAGTCCACTCAACTCCACACTTGTCTGGATTCGGCTCTAATACCACTTGTAACGCCCCGACCGTCACCATGCTTAGTGAGCCCATGTCCACTCCTAGCCCATGGCCCACCTTGATTAGTAGGCTCCACGTCCACTTTCGGCCAGTGGGCCCACCTATATCTAACGATTGGTTTAATATGTCTGAATCGTTTTAAATACTTATTTACCGACTCTACAAATCACCACATGATATTTGCCTATGTTTTGTCCTCACTAGCACAGTTCCGACAATCACCTCCCGGAGGGTCCTCCATCCTGAGACTACTCCAGCGTAAGCACGCTTAACTGTGGAGTTCTCTCAGGACCCTTGACCGAAAAGATAGTGCACTTTGGTGACATAGGTGGTCAAATCAATTCTTTTAAACATCTCTGCAAACTAGGGTGTCACAATTCTCCCCCACTAACAGATCGCAACATCATTGCTGCGCACCATGATTGTCACCCCCGATGGTGTGAGCCCATTCGGCTCCACACTCGTCTGGGTTCGGCTTTGACACCACTTGTAACGCCCTGACTGCCACCTCTCAGTAGGTCTCATGTTCAGTTTGAGCCTATGGGACCCCCTTCCTTAATGGGCCTCACATCCTCTCACTAGGCCTTTAAGCCCATCCATATCTGATGTCAGTTTGCTACGTCTAGAAGGTTTTAAAGATATGTTATTGTCCCTACGGATCACCACATGATCTTTTCCTGAGTTTTGTCCTCACTCGCACAGTTACGATAGTCACTTCCCGGAAAATCACCCTTCCTGAGACTACTCCAACATAAGCACGCTTAACTGTGGAGTTCTCTCAGGATCCTTGACCGGAAAAATAAATACACTTTGGTAACATAGGTGGCCAAATCAATTCGATTAAACCTCTATGCAAACCTGGGTGTCATAGTTAGCATTTGTTACCGTTGACTTAGATCTGTTAATGTGGACTTCGAATTCAGCTTAATTTTGAAAGTACCGGTATAAATTTTAAATTTTATTAGAGTACAGGTCAAAATTGGCACTAGTAGTTTGTACAGGTAGAAATTCAGACTTATGAGAGAATACAATTATGAAATGGCCCTTTTTCGATATAATCAGTAGTCTTTGGGTTTGCACTAAAAAAAATTTGGTTCTATGTTTATTTTAATACCAAATTTACATTATACCCTTGTCATGGAGAATATTGTTTTCCTATTTAATTTATCTTTTATTATCAAAATAGTAAAATTTTTATAGTAAATAAATCTGACTAAACAAATATAAAATAAAATTTGCAATACTCAGTGAAACACGTATTTCTATCAGCTTTTACAATCTTTCTCCATAAATAAATTCCTTATGAAACACGTCGTTATATTAACGAGGTTCAATGCCCGAATAGGTTACTTCGGCCACAGTCCAAGACTCTTCATTTCGCCTTTTTCGTGATTCGGAACCAATCTCAAGAGGACTTCTACGAACTAAATAACCAGGCGGTTTTGGTTGAGCAATCTCCATTGTGTCGCTTGCGAGCATCACAGACACTGATAACATCGTGGGTCTATCTTCCGGACGTTCTTGAACACACAAGAGACCAATCTGTATGCATCTTTTGACTTCGTATGGTTGGAATGTTGATGAGTCAAGGATAACCGGATCAATGTTGTCGAGCCCTTTACCTTCCTTCCAATACCTCCATATCTATTCATTATAACAAAGCTTTTAAGCTTTTATCAATCACAAATAAAAAGACGAAAATAATTTGATTGCTTACATACTTACATAATTAATAAGACTTTCTTCGTTCTCCGAGTATTTATAAGATTCGCTGTTCTTTTTTCCACAGATAATCTCAAGAACCAAGACACCGAAACTGAAGACATCAGACTTTGTTGAATAAGTTCCGTCCTCCGCGTATTCCGGAGACATGTAACCGCTGTGTCAAGCAAGAAACATGAAAGACAATTGTGAGTTTTTGTTTACTTTATTTCCAAATGGTAACGATGATGCTAATAATAGTTTGGTCGCTTACTAAGTTCCGACGATCTTTGTTGTGTTAGCTTCTGCCTTATTCTTATCAATACTTTTCCCATCCCAAAATCCGATATCTTTGGAACCATATCTTTGTCAAGTAAAACATTGCTGGGTTTTAAGTCCCTATGGACAATCGGATACCGCGAATCTTGGTGAAGATACAAAAGGCCCCGAGCGATTCCATTAATAATTTGAAACCTCTTCTCCCAGTTTAACTTAGAGCTTTGGCTTTCGTCTAGAAGACGATCACAAGCAAAATCAAATTAGTTACTTTTCAGTAACCTTAAAAATACAACTTCTTAAAATATGAGTTACTAACCAAATATAAAAGTGTTGAGGCTTGAGTTTTCCAGGTATTCATAAATTAGAATCATATCACCCCCCTCAAAGCAGTAGCCTAGGAGCTGGACGAGGTTTACATGTTGGACACTCGCGATCAGACTTAACTCAGTTTTAATCCAGCAATACCTTGAGTTGAAATCTTCAACAGTCTCTTCACAGCGATTTCTTGCCCGTCAAGTAACCTCCCCTGTTTTATGTATTATTATAGATTACAAGGAGTCTAGCAAAACGAACTATTATATATATATTAAGGTACCTTGTAAACAATCCCAAAACCACCTTTTCCTATTTTATTTGAATCAGAAAAACCTTGGGTGGCCAGGGCAATAGTTTCAAGTTCCATAGACTCAAAATGTAATTCTCCTGAATAGTATAAAAAATATATATAGTTACTCGATCACTTACTCTAGTTAAAAACGAAAACAAAAAAATTCCATTGAGACACAAAGTATTGAATAAGAAAAAGAGATTAATTATATATATCACAAACATACCAATAGGTGCTGCAATTGCTTTTTTTGGCGGCCTCTTTTTTCTTTTCCAAACGTAAAACAGTATAATAAAACTTACAATAAGAAAAATAACGACTCCAACAAGAACAAGAATTATTATTGTTGTATTGTTGTTTCCTTCTTTCTTATTGCTGTTTCCTTCTTCACCTTAAAAAAAAAGAAAAACAAGTTAAAAAGTTTACAAAATTTTATCACGTTATTATTATGTTACATGATTAATAGTCTTAGGTGCACAAAAAAATGATTAATTTGTATATTATCACGTGAATGAGTGTTTTGGTTTGATGAGTTGAAAAGGATACAGTTAACCTTAAAGATACAATTTAATGATGAAGAAATTAACCTTTAAAATAAAAAATTTATTAATGAGATAGAAAAATTAGTCTTTATGTTTTATAAAATTAACCTTAAAAATAAAACTTATGAATCAAGAATTTGTTTAAAACATAAAGAAAAAATTTTATATAACATATTTTTCAATATTTTGGTTCCTATGGAGTTAGTTAATTGGATTTTTGTCTAGTTGTGGAGGGAGAAACGAACCGATATAAATGGCGTCCATCCTAACATAAAGATTTTGACCGGCAACCTTGTTCTTCCGGACATCCAATAGCTCCCCTACCCAAATAATACAACCTGAACCACCGTTTTTCATACTCTCGTTCGCGTAGGCAGTACAGTTGCAATTATTTAAGCACTTCTTCTCGCATTCCTTCAACCCAAGTTTCATTTCGACAACTGACTCTGCTGTATCTGGTAGTTTCATGTTCTTCAGAGTTAAGAACTGATCTCCAGAGCACCTTGACTGAGTCTTCGGCACACACCCGCTTTCTCTATCTTGTAGTTCCCACGCCTCTTGTTCTCTTGGCTGAAACCCGTGGATACAATTACAGGGCGGTGAGGTGTTTATGTCACATAGACCATTAGGCCCACATGTGTTGTACACATCACACGCATCATTTGGCAATAAATAACCACCTATCCTCTTGAACTTCCCTGATCTTGGGATCCATGTGGACCGGTTCAATGTGTTGGAGCCTTGGTCGTGAAGTAACTTGGTCAACGTATCAATCCCGTGATACGAGCACAGTAAATGGTGGTTTCCATATATGTAAAGATTGTGATTTGTTAGGATCGTTCCTATGATGTATATATGTTTGTAAATCAAGGTTTAATACCATCATCGAAATCTTCAGAACCTCTGTTTCTACATGGTATCAGAGCCTGAATCATCTCTGTAAAATTAAAAGTTTTTTTTTCAATTGATCGATGGCTGCTGCGAACCCGACGAACTCAACGAACCCGACGAACCTGATGACTCCGACGTACGTGACGAACCCGACAACCGAAGTGAGACGCACAATCTCACCCTATGATCTGACTTCCGCTGATAATCCTGGTACGGTGATCTCACATCCTCTATTAAAGGGTGATAATTATGATGAGTGGGCTTGTGGCATGAAGATTGCTCTCTTTTCTCGTAAGAAGTTTGGGTTTCTCAATGGATCCATTCCCCGACCTGACGAAGGATCTCCAGATCTCGAAGACTGGTGGACAATCCAAGCGCTTCTTGTGTCCTGGATCAAGATGACGATTGATCCTGTTCTCTGCTCGAATGTCTCACATCGAGATGTGGCTAAAGATCTTTGGGATCATTTGAAGAAACGTTTTTCAGTGATGAACGGACAAAAATTGATGCAAATCAAGTCTGATCTTGCTGGTTGCAAACAACGGGGGCTATCCATTGAGACTTACTATGGTAAGTTGATGAAGATTTGGGATAGCATGGCTGCGTTCCGTCCATTGCGTACCTGCAAGTGTGGCCGGTGCGTGTGTGATCTTGAAAGTCTTCAGGAACGAGATCGTGAGGAAGACAAAGTTCAGCAATTTTTGTTCGGACTTGATGATGCTTTATATCAAACAGTGCGGTCAAGCCTTATTTCTCGCACTCCGGTGCCTTCGCTGGAAGAAGTTTATAACATCGTTCGGCAAGAGGAAGACTTAATACAGCATGGCACCATGACCTTGGATAATCGCACTGATGTAAGTGCCTTTGCGGTTCACACGCGATCTCGCTCCACATATCCTCAAATACGGAGTGATGACAAGGAAAAAGGCATCTTGTGTACTCATTGCAACCGCAGTGGACATGCTTCAGCAAGTTGTTATGCTATCATTGGTTATCCGGAGTGGTGGGGAGATAGACCTCGTAGCCGCTCGGTTCACAGTCAGGGTCGTGGGGGAGCTAGCTCCAGCAGCGGTAGTGGCCGTGGAGGCAAACCGGCGTATGCTAATCATGTCAGTGTTTCACCATTTGATACAAAGGTGCAGGCTAATCATGTGATTACTGATTCTGACCGTGAAGGTGTCACCCTCACTGATGAGCAATGGCTTACTATCAAACGGGTCCTCAATGCTGGCAAGGATGCAACTCAAGAAAAATTAACTGGTAAGTCCACCTCTCCTTCATGGATTTTGGATACCGGAGCTTCTCATCATTTGACCGGAAAGTTTGATCTTTTAACTAATGTGAGAGATATAGATCCAATATTGGTTATTTTAGCTGATGGTAGAGAACGTGTTTCGGTGAAAGAAGGGACCGTTCGTCTTGGTTCGGATTTGGTCCTGCATTCTGTATTCTATGTAGAGGAGTTTCTATCTGATTTGATCTCTCTTAGTCAACTAATGGATGAAAACAAATGTGTTTTGCAAATGACTGATCACTTTCTAGTGGTCCAGGACCGCATTTTGAAGACGGTGATTGGGACGGGTACTAGAGTTGGTGGAACGTTTTACTTTCGTAGTATGGAGGTTGCAGCAGCAGTCACTGCAACAGAGGAAAAAGAATATGAGCTGTGGCACAAACGGTTGGGTCATCCATCTGCGAGAGTTGTTTGTTCACTTTCACCGATTTTTGTATCAGTTTCTTCTTCTCTGAATAAAGCGTGTGATATATGTCTCCGCGCAAAGCAAACTCGCAACACATTTCCATTGAGTATGAGTAAGACATCGACAATCTTTGAGTCTTTGAGTTAATCCACTGTGATTTATGGGGACCATACAGAACAACTTCTCATTCTGGGGCTAGATATTTTTTAACGATCGTTGATGACTATTCAAGAGGGGTGTGGTTGTATTTGTTAGTTGATAAGAGTGAGGCACCAGGGCACTTAAAATTTTTTTTAGCATTGACAGAACGTCAATTTGGGGTCCAAGTACGTACTATCCCCACTGATAACGGTTTGGAGTTTATGTGTTTAACCAATTTCTTTCAAAGCCATGGTATTGTTCATGAACGATCTTGTGTTTCAACACCTGAACAAAATCGGCGGGTGGAACGCAAACACAGACACATACTCAACGTTGCGAGGGCGTTACGGTTTCAGGCGCATCTTCCGTTGGAATTTTGGGGAGAGTGTGTCTTAACAGCGGCATATCTGATCAATCGGATTCCAAGTGCTATTCTTAACAACCAGACACCCTACGAACGGCTTCATAAGAAACCACCCCAGTATGGACATTTGCGAGTCTTTGGGAGCCTGTTTTACGCTCACAATCACAAACGTCATGGTGACAAATTTACATCTCGGAGTCGCCGACGTGTATTTGCTGGTTATCCTCTTGGTCAAATCTTATAGAGAGGCTGTTGCTGATAAACGGTGGAATAAGGCCATGACATTTGAAATCGATGCTCAGGAAGCAAATGGCACTTGGACTATAGAGGATTTGCCTCCTGGAAAACGAGCAATCGGGTGTCAATGGGTATACAAGGTAAAACATCACTCTGATGGAACAGTTGAAAGAGATAAGGCGCGTTTGGTTGCGTTAGGAAACAAACAGAAAGAAGGTGAGGACTATGGCGATACCTTCGCTCCTGTATCAAAGATGAACACTTTCCGGGCATTTTTAGATGTTGCTTCTAAACGCCATTGGGAAATACATCAAATGGATGTACATAATGCGTTTTTGTATGGTGATCTTCAAGTGGAGGTATATATGAAACTACCGCCTGGTTTCGCAGCTTCTCACCCTAACAAGGTATGTCGTCTTCGCAAAGCCTTGTATGGTTTGAAACAGGCTCCTAGGTGCTGGTTTGAGAAGTTGACAACAGCTTTGAAGAACTATGGTTTTAAACAGTCCTTATCCGACTATTCTTTGTTCACTTTGGTCTGTGGTCCTGTTCGAATCAACATATTGATCTATGTTGATGATTTGATCATCACGGGTAGTTCTCCAAAGGCGACTGTTGAATCTAGAATTCACACAATGAATTTGTTTGAGTGGGGAACAAATTCACTTAAAGATCTCTCACTAAAAGTTGGATTAAAGCTAGAAATTAAAGAGGGGTTATGATTTCTTGAAGAAGAAGATAGGGTTTCTCTCAAGGATAATGAAGAACTAGGGTTTTTGTATTAATTGTTGGATGCTTTACAAGGAGAAGGTATCCCTCTATTTATATAAATGCATTGATTACAAGATAAGTCTATTTTCCTTAAATCTCGGATTGAAGATATGGTAAACTTCCTTTTTTGATGACCAAGTCGGGCTTAGGGAGGCGGTTAAATGACTTCATCGGTCTTCTGCTTATAGGCCCGTTTAGCTGTCCCAAAAGAGGGGGTTCTTCGGTTTAGTTGATGTGCAGAGTTACTCGGTTTACCTTTGTTTTAGGTCGGTATGTTGTGGGTCCTAAATCCCGCACCAACAATTAGTCCCCCCCAGTTCGGTAGATTCGATTATCCATTCGAGTTTTCGAACTATAGGAAAAAATATTCGATCTAAACTTTAGGAAAACTGAATTCCGAGCACGCGAACTGATGTGAGCGGGAACCATGTCATTGGCTCCAAAACGCGGTGTTGTGCGTCAGGACTCGTCGCCTCGTTAAAACCTTCTCCGGTAAACCTCATGGGAAAAACCCGAAGTAAGGAAAAAGAGTACGAGTCATGATCCTAACATCTTTGGCTCCCTCGTCCTTGGGTAAAGACGAAGGCCGTATGAACGGTCTTGCCGATGGTTGCCTTGGCTGAGTCGATCTCTCGGTCTTCTTGGACGAATGCTTGGACGAAGTGGTTGATCTTGTGTCTTGAAGTCCTAGATGAGCTCTTGGTCCGAGTTGTCCCACGGGTGATATGAGTGTCCGAGAGGTGTCTGGGTCCGGCTCGAGCATTCCTGGACGCGTGTCCGATCCCGAGCTCACATCACGCACTGTTGCAGTTGCTAATCCAAGTTGAGATGTGTCGTAGATCATAATGACTTTTTGTAAGTTGGTTGCTCTCTTTATTGCAGACCAGCTAGCTCGCAATTCCAGACTGGAATCTCGGAGGTTAGAAGAAAAAGCTCAGTCTTTGCAGGCCATTAGGTTTGTGATCTCTGAAATGAATGATGAACTGGAAGTGAGGTGTCTGAAGACGACCTGACACTGAGACGTCAGAGGACGACCTGAAACTGAAGTTGTATGAAGACAAACTGAAAAGTTGTCGGAAGAAAGAACCGAAGACGAATTGAGAAGTTGTCTGAAGGAAGAACTGAGAAGTTTTCCGAAGACAAACTGAGAAGTTGCCTAAAGGAAGAACTGAGAAGTTTTCCAAAGACGAACTGAAAAGTTGTCTGAAGGAAGAACTGAGAAGTTTTCCGAAGACGAACTGAAAAGTTGTCTGAAGGAAGAACTGAGAAGTTTTCCGAAGACGAACTGAGAAGTCGTCTGAAGGAAGAATCTGAGAATTTTTCCGAAGACGAACTGAGAAGTTGTCTGGAGGAAGAACTGAGAAGTTTTCCGAAGACGAACTGAAAAGTTGTCTGAAGGAAGAACTGAGAAGTTTTCCGAAGACGAACTGAGAAGTCGTCTGAAGGAAGAATCTAAGAATTTTTCCGAAGACGAACTGAGAAGTTGTCTGAAGGAAGAACCGAGAAGTTGTCTGAAGGAAGAACTGATAAGTTTTTCGAAGACGAACTGAGAAGTTGTCTGAAGGAAGAACTGAGAAGTTTTCCGAAGACAAACTGAGAAGTTGTCTAAAGGAAGAACTGAGAAGTTTTCCGTAGACGAACTGAGAAGTTTTCCGAAGACGAACTGAGAAGTTGTCTGAAGGAAGAACTGAAAAGTTTTCTGAAGACGAACTGAGAAGTCTTCCGGAGAGAAACTGAGAAGTTGTCCGAAGACAAACTGAGAAGTTGTCAAGGTTGGACAAATTGCTTTTGCAAGAAATAAAATTTTAACTCTATTCAGAATTTTACACGAGGCAGGACGTCTCCCGGCTTACATCAAGTAACCCTTATTGGGAAATTTAACCTAAGCGTACATGCCCCTTGGCAGAGGGCGAAGTACGGGACTTCTGCTTACCTCCTTTGTTCCAGTTTGGAAGTCGGACGGCGAAATTTAAAACTCTGGGTCCGGCTTACATATCCGTCCAAACCGAAACTTGCGAAACAATTCAAAAAAGAATTCTTTGGGTTCGGCTTATCTCTCATCAGAGAGTTAACACTTTGGGTTCGGCTTATTCCTCGATTAAAAGTTTGAGGGGAGCGAGATACTGGGCTCGGCTTATTCCCCTTTTAAAAGTTTGAGGGGAGCGAGATACTGGGCTCGGATTATTCCCCTTTGCGGTTTGACGCGAGTCGAGCATCTGGCCAGGATGTCGAAAGATTCTGTATGACTCACAAAGATTCAAACAGAACTAAAGCTATTTGATGATGAACTGAAATCGAAGCTGTATGCAGACGAGCTGAAACTGAACTTATCTGAAGACAAATTGAAACTGAATTATCTGAATACGAGTTGAGTCTGATGACGAACTTAAACTAAAACTGTCTAAAGACGAACTAAAACAGAAGCTATCTGAAGACAAACTGAATCCAAGGTATCTGAAGACGAGCTGAAGCTGAAACTAAAGTTGCGATGATGAACTAAAGCTGAAGCCATCTGAAGACAGACTGAAACTGAGGCGTCAGAAGATGACCTAACACTGAGGCGTCAGAAGATGACCTAACACTGAGGCATCTGAAGATGACCTATCACTGAGGCGTCTGAAGATGACCTATCACTGAGGCATCAGAGGACGACCTGACACTGAGAAGTTTTCCGAAGACGAACTGAAAAGTTGTCCGAAAGACGAATTGAGAAGTTGTCCAAAGACGAGCTAAACATGTCGTTTATAGAAATGTTCATCCTTGACTTGCGAGCGTGGAGCCCGGCTTTTTGCACTAATGAGTTCGGAGTCCCGAACTGAGTTTATACGAGGCGTGGCTTTTTTTTTTTTTTTTTTTTAATTTTTTTTTTTTTTTTGCGAGGCATGGCTCGACTTGTGAGATAAGTCTCGGCTTTTGATTTTCTTTATTTATTTATTATTATTATAATTAAGGATGCTTGCTTCACACTGATCAGATATGCCAACATGTTGAAGAGATCTCTTATACTAGAGATTCATGCAATAATAGAGTTCAAATCTATCGTGGAATAAAAAAAAAAAAGAATGCTAGGCATGTGATAAAGGGAATAGCAAATCAAATGCATATGATCAAGTGATAATAATTTTCAAGTTCATCTGTTTTGATGATTCTATATGGCATGAGGTGACATGATTTAAGTAAATTAACATAGATGAATTTATAGAAAACTTATCTCGATGAATGTGTCGGACAGAATGTGTCTGCTTCAGAAACACGGTGATAGCTTTTGGTAGGAATAGCCGATCAACGTGAGGTCGGTCTTGTTCGAAAGATAAGCTTCGGGGCTTCAAATTGATATGTTTATCGGCGTCTAGCACTTTCTATAATGGCACGAAACTGTTTTCAAAGTTGGTTCTTTTGTCATGTCGGATCCGTCATTTAGAGTCTTGACAGATCACACATGTTGAGAGAAATTGGTAATAAATTTCTTGAAACAGCTCGGCATCAGGCGAGCTCGGTCGTGTTGGAAAGATAAGCCTCGTGGCTTCAAATTGATATGCAGATCGCCTACAGGTTCTGTCTGGATCGCTGGGAATATGGTCATCATGTAAGGCGATCTGACAATTGCGGACAAGCTGCATCTGCTCTGGGAAATTGGTCATAACTTTAGATAGAGAGCACCGAATCAGTCGTGGTCAATCTTGTTAGAAAGATAAGTCTTGGGGATTTAAATTTATAGGTAGATCGCCATCTAATTTATCTTAGAACGCCAGAGAATTGTCTTCAAAGTTTGATTTTCTTGACAGATCGGATATGCGGTTTAGGATTTTAACAGATCAAACGAGTTGAGGAAAGTCTGTGATAAGTTTCTTGAAACAGCTCGGATTGAGGCGAACTCGGTCTCGTTAGAAACATGAGCTTCGGGGCTTCAGATGGATATGTAATACGGCACCTGGTTCTCCCTAGATCGATGGAAAACGTCGTTAAAAGTCGGAGATCGGTTCTGCAATATAGAGTCCTGTCAGATGACACCAGTTGAGGCAAGTTGGCGATAAGTTTCTTGAGGCAGATCGGGTAGAGGCAAAGTCAGTCTTGTAAGAGAGATGAGACAAGGGGCTTCAAACTGTTCTGCTGATCGACTACAGATTCTATCCGTATCGCTGGGAATATGATCATGATGTAACGATCTGACAATTGCAGGCTGCATCTGCTCAAGCAATTTGGTAATAAGTTGAGATACAGAGCACCGATGGAGACGTGGACGATCTTGTTAGAAAAATAAGCCTTGGGGGTTCAAATTGATATGTAGATCGCCGTCAGGTTCTATCTAGATCGATGGCAAACTGTTTTCCAAGTCGGGATGACGAGCTGATAGCTAGGTGCTAGATTATAATTGGAACTAGCCGAACTGAACGACATGGCGAGGTAGCATCAAGCTGAATGACCTGGCGAGGTGGGTGACAAGCTAGACGACCTGCTGGATAGGCAGACTGCTCTCCAAGTCATGACGGCGAGCTGATAGCAAGGGTTTCGAACAGGATATGTTAGTTCGGAAAGAGGGTGATAACTTCCGGTAGATAGTTCGGATTGAGTCGAGATCGCCCTCTCCGGAAAGTTGACTCTTAGGGCTTTCGGTAGGTAGGTTATGCGTAATCTGGGTCATAGTACTTTGTCGGAAAATCAATCCCGAAGCTGACTGGTGCGATAAGGACAGATCTGCGTTTTAACAGATTGTGTATACTGCAGAGAAACATTGATATCTCTCGGAAGACAAGTCCGATCAACATGAAACCGGATTCTATGGAAAGATTATTCTCTGGGGAATCCATAGGTAGGTTATTCATAACCTAATTCGGCGGAGTCGGCTGGTAAATCGGCCCCGAGGTTGACTGGTCGGGACCCGACAGATCTATATTAATTTTGACAGATAGAATATGCGGTAGTAAGAAGGCGATATCTCTCTGAAGAAAACTCCGATTGAAACGAAATTGAGTTCTATGGAAAGCTTATTTTCAGGGCAATCCATAGATAGGTTTTTCACGACCTGATTCGTTGTACTCTGCCGGGAAATCTATCCCGAAGCTGGCTGGTCGAAAACAGACGGATTTTTTTTAAAGGATAGAGTATGTTGCAGAGAAACTGCGATATCTTTCAGAAGAGAGCTCGGATTGAAACGAAATCGGGTTCCACGGAAAGCTACTGTTCGGGGCAATCCGTGGCTACGTTACTCGTCTTCTGGTTCGTCGGGAGCTGCCGGGAATTTGCCTTGCAAGGTGGCGGTTAGGATAGTTGAACTTGACCTTCTGGTTTGTTTTAGCTTTTGTGGTGGAGAGAAAAAACGTAGAACTCTTGTGTAAGGGTCCCTACAGCCGGCGCCAATTGTTGAATCTAGAATTCACACAATGAATTTGTTTGAGTGTGGAACAAATTCACTTAAAGATCTCTCACTAAAAGTTGGATTAAAGATAGAAATTAAAGAGGGGTTATGATTTCTTGAAGAAGAAGATAGGATTTCTTTCAAGGACAATGAAGAACTAGGGTTTTTGTATTAATTGTTGGATGCTTTACAAGGAGAAGGTATCCCTCTATTTATATGAATGCATTGATTACAAGATAAGTCTATTTTCCTTAAATCTCGGATTGAAGATATGGTAAACTTCCTTTTTTGATGACCAAGTCGGGCTTAGGGAGGCGGTTAAATGACTTCGTCGGTCTTCTGCTTATAGGCCCGTTTAGCTGTCCCAAAAGAGAGGGTTTTTCGGTTTAGTTGATGTGCAGAGTTACTCGGTTTACCTTTGGTTCAGGTCGGTATGTTGTGGGTGCTAAATCTTGCACCAACAATTAGTCCCCCCAGTTCGGTAGATTCGATTATCCATTCGAGTTTTCGAACTATAGGAAAAAATATTCGATCTAAACTTTAGGAAAACTGAATTCCGAGCACGCGAACTGATGTGAGCGGGAACCATGTCATTGGCTCCAAAACGCGGTGTTGTGCGTCAAGACTCGTCGCCTCGTTAAAACCTTCTCCGGTAAACCTCATGGGAAAAACCCGAATTAAGGAAAAAGAGTACGAGTCATGATCCTAACATCTTTGGCGCCCTCGTCCTTGGGTAAGGACGAAGGCCGTACGAACGGTCTTGCCGATGGTTGCCTTGGCTGAGTCGATCTCTCGGTCTTCTTGGATGAATGCTTGGACGAAGTCGTTGATCTTGTGTCTTGAAGTCCTAGATGAGCTCTTGGTGCGAGTTGTCCCACGGGTGATATGAGTGTCCGAGAGGTGTCCGAGAGGTGTCTGGGTCCGGCTCGAGCATTCCTGGACGCGTGTCCGATCCCGAGCTCACATCACGCACCGTTGCAGTTGCTAATCCAAGTTGAGATGTGTCGTAGATCATAATGACTTTTTGTAAGTTGGTTGCTCTCTTTATTGCAGACCAGCTAGCTCGCAATTCCAGACTGGAATCTCGGAGGTCGAAGAAAAAGCTCAGTCTTTGCAGGCCATTAGGTTTGTGATCTCTGAAATGAATGATGAACTGGAAGTGAGGTGTCTGAAGACGACCTGACACTGAGACGTCAGAGGACGACCTGAAACTGAAGTTGTATGAAGACGAACTGAAAAGTTGTCGGAAGGAAGAACCGAAGACGAATTGAGAAGTTGTCTGAAGGAAGAACTGAGAAGTTTTCCGAAGACAAACTGAGAAGTTGCCTAAAGGAAGAACTGAGAAGTTTTCCAAAGACGAACTGAAAAGTTGTCTGGAAGAACGAGAAGTTTTCCGGCCGAACTGAAAAGTTGTCTGAAGGAAGAACTGAGAAGTTTTCCGAAGACGAACTAAGAAGTCGTCTGAAGGAAGAATCTGAGAATTTTTCCGAAGACGAACTGAGAAGTTGTCTGAAGGAAGAACTGAGAAGTTTTCCGAAGACGAACTGAAAAGTTGTCTGAAGGAAGAACTGAGAAGTTTTCCGAAGACGAACTGAGAAGTCGTCTGAAGGAAGAATCTGAGAATTTTTCCGAAGACGAACTGAGAAGTTGTCTGAAGGAAGAACTGAGAAGTTGTCTGAAGGAAGAACTGAGAAGTTTTCCGAAGACGAACTGAGAAGTTGTCTGAAGGAAGAACTGAGAAGTTTTCCGAAGACGAACTGAGAAGTTGTCTAAAGGAAGAACTGAGAACTTTTCCGTAGACGAACTGAGAAGTTTTCCGAAGACGAACTGAGAAGTTGTCTGAAGGAAGAACTGAAAAGTTTTCTGAAGACGAACTGAGAAGTCTTCCGGAGAAAAACTGAGAAGTTGTCTGAAGACAAACTGAGAAGTTGTCAAGGTTGGACAAATTGCTTTTGCAAGAAATAAAATTTTAACTCTATTCAGAATTTTACACGAGGCAGGACGTCTCCCGGCTTACATCGAGTAACCCTTATTGGGAAATTTAACTCAAGCGTACATGCCCCTTGGCAGAGGGCGAAGTACGGGACTTCTGCTTACCTCCTTTGTTCCAGTTTGGAAGTCAGACGGCAAAATTTAAAACTCTGGGTCCGGCTTACATATCCGTCCCAACCGAAACTTGCGAAACAATTCAAAAAAGAATTCTCAGGGTTCGGCTTATCTCTCAACAGAGAGTTTGAGGTGCAAAAATAAAAACTCTGGGTTCGGCTTATTCCTCGATTAAAAGTTTGAGGGGAGCGAGATACTGGGCTCGGCTTATTCCCCTTTTAAAAGTTTGAGGGGAGCGAGATACTGGGCTCGGCTTATTCCCCTTTTGCGGTTTGACGCGAGTCAAGCATCTGGCCAGGATGTCGAAAGATTCTGTATGACTCACAAAGATTCAAACAGAACTGAAGCTATTTGATGATGAACTGAAATCGAAGCTGTATGCAGACGAGCTGAAACTGAACTTATCTGAAGACAAACTGAAACTGAATTATCTGAATACGAGTTGAGTCTGATGACGAACTTAAACTAAAACTGTCTAAAGACAAACTAAAACTGAAGTTATCTGAAGACGAACTGAATCCAAGTTATCTGAAGACAAGCTGAAGCTGGAACTAAAGTTGTGATTATGAACTAAAGCTGAAGCCATCTGAAGACAGACTGAAACTGAGGCGTCAAAAGATGACCTAACACTGAGGCGTCTGAAGATGACCTAACACTGAGGCGATCTGAAGATGACCTATCACTGAGGTGTCTGAAGATGACCTATCACTGAGGCGTCAGAGGACGACCTGACACTGAGAAGTTTTCCGAAGACGAACTGAAAAGTTGTCCGAAAGACGGATTGAGAAGTTGTCCAAAGACGAGCTAAACATGTCGTTTATAGAAATGTTCATCCTTGACTTGCGAGCATGGAGCCCGGCTTTTTGCACTAATGAGTTCGGAGTCCCGAACTGAGTTTATACGAGGCGTGGCTCGGTTTTTTTTTTTTTTTTTTTTTTTTTTTTGCGAGGCTTGGCTCGGCTTGAGAGATAAGTCTCGGCTTTTGATTTTTTTTTATTTATTTATTATTATTTTAAGTAAGGATGCTTGCTTCACACTGATCAGATATGCCATCATGTTGAAGAGATCTCTTATACTAGAGATTCATGCAATAATAGAGTTCAAAACTATTGTGGAATAAAAAAAAAAAAAAGAATGCTAGGCATGTGATAAAGGGAATAGCAAATCAAACGCATATGATCAAGTGATAATGATTTTCAAGTTCATCTGTTTTGATGATTCTATATGGCATGAGGTGACATGATTTAAGTAAATTAACATAGATGAATTTATAGAAAACTTATCTCGATGAATGTGTCTGCTTCAGAAACACGGTGCTAGCTTTTGGTAGGAATAGCCGATCAACGCGAGGTCGGTCTTGTTCAAAAGATAAGCTTCGGGGCTTCAAATTGATATGTTGATCGGCGTCTAGCGCTTTCTAGAATGGCAGGAAACTGTTTTCAAAGTCGGTTCTTTTGTCATGTCGGATCCGTCATTTAGAGTCTTGACAGATCACACATGTTGAGAGAAATTGGTAATAAATTTCTTGAAACAGCTCGGCATCAGGCGAGCTCGGTCGTGTTGGAAAGATAAACCTCGTGGCTTCAAATTGATATGCAGATCTCCTACAGGTTCTGTCTGGATCGCTGGGAATATGGTCATCATGTAAGGCGATCTGACAATTGCGGACAAGCTGCATCTGCTCTGGGAAATTGGTCATAACTTTAGATAGAGAGCACCGAATCAGTCGTGGTCAATCTTGTTAGAAAGATAAGTCTTGGGGCTTTAAATTTATAGGTAGATCGCCATCTCGTTTATCTTAGAACGCCAGAAAATTGTCTTAAAAGTTTGATTTTCTTAACAGATCGGATATGCGGTTTAGGATTTGACAGATCAAACGAGTTGAGGAAAGTCTGTGATAAGTTTCTTGAAACAGCTCGGATTGAGGCGAACTCGGTCTCGTTAGAAACATGAGCCTCGGGGCTTCAGATGGATATGTAATACGGCACCTGGTTCTCCCTAGATCGATGGGAAACGTCGTTAAAAGTCGGAGATCGGTTCTGCAATATAGAGTCCTGATAGATGACACCAGTTGAGGCAAGTTGGCGATAAGTTTCTTGAGGCAGATCGGGTAGAGGCGAAGTCGGTCTTGTAAGAGAGATGAGACAAGGAGCTTCAAACTGTTCTGCTGATCGACTACAGATTCTATCCGTATCGCTGGGAATATGATCATGACGTAACGATCTGACAATTGCAGGCTGCATCTGCTCAAGCAATTTGGTAATAAGTTGAGATACAGAGCACCGATGGAGACGTGGACGATCTTGTTAGAAAAATAAGCCTTGGGGCTTCAAATTGATATGTAGATCGCCGTCAGGTTCTATCTAGATCGATGGCAAACTGTTTTCCAAGTCGGGATGACGAGCTGATAGCTAGGTGCTAGATTATAATTGGAACTAGCCGAACTGAACGACATGGCGAGGTAGCAACAAGCTGAATGACCTGGCGAGGTGGGTGACAAGTTAGACGACCTGCTGGATAGGCAGACTGCTCTCCAAGTCATGACGGCGAGATGATAACTTCGGGTATGTCAGTTCGGAAAGAGGGTGATAACTTCGGGTAGATAGTTCGGATTGAGTCGAGATCGCCCTCTCCGGAAAGTTGACTCTTAGGGCTTTCGGTAGGTAGGTTATGCCTAATCTGGGTCATAGTACTTTGTCGGAAAATCAATCCCGAAGCTGACTGGTGTGATAAGGACAGATCTGCGTTTTAACAGATTGTGTATACTGCAGAGAAACATTGATATCTCTCGGAAGACAAGTCCGATCAACATGAAACCGGATTCTATGGAAAGATTATTCTCTGGGGAATCCATAGGTAGGTTATTCATAACCTAATTCGGCGGAGTCGGCTGGTAAATCGGCCCCGAGGTTGACTGGTCGGGACCCGACAGATCTATATTAATTTTGACAGATAGAATATGCGGTAGTGAGAAGGCGATATCTCTATGAAGAAAACTCCGATTGAAACGAAATTGAGTTCTATGGATAGGTTATTCACGACCTGATTCGTTGTACTCTGCCGGGAAATCTATCCCGAAGCTGGCTGGTCGAAAACAGACGGATTTTTTTTAAAGGATAGAGTATGTTGCAGAGAAACTGCGATATCTTTCAGAAGAGAGCTCGGATTGAAACGAAATCGCTTTCCTCGGAAAGCTACTGTTCCGGGAAATCCGTGGATAGGTTAGTCGTCTTCTGGTTCGTCGGGAGCTGCCGGGAATTTGCCTTCCAAGGTGGCGGTTAGGATAGTTGAATTTGACCTTCTGGTTTGTTTTAGGTTTTGTGGTGGAGAGAAAAAACGTAGAACTCTTGTGTAAGGGTCCCCACAGACGGCGCCAATTGTTGAATCTAGAATTAACACAATGAATTTGTTTGAGTGGGGAACAAATTCACTTAAAGTTCTCTCACTACAAGTTGGATTAAAGCTAGAAGTTAAAGAGGGGTTATGATTTCTTGAAGAAGAAGATAGGGTTTCTCTCAAGGACAATGAAGAACTAGGGTTTTTGTATTAATTGTTGGATGCTTTACAAGGAGAATGTATCCCTCTATTTATATGAATGCATTGATTACAAGATAAGTCTATTTTCCTTAAATCTCGGATTGAAGATATGGTAAACTTCCTTTTTTGATGACCAAGTCGGGCTTAGGGAGGCGGTTAAATGACTTCGTCGGTCTTCTGCTTATAGGCCCTTTTAGCTGTCCCAAAAGAGGGGGTTCTTCGGTTTAGTTGATGTGCAGAGTTACTCGGTTTACTTTTGGTTTAAGTCGGTATGTTGTGGGTGCTAAATCCCGCACCAACGGCGACACAAGATTTTAAAGACTATTTGGCTTCGTGTTTTCACATGAAAGACTTAGGTCTTCTTAAGTATTTTCTGGGAATAGAGGTGGCACGCAACTCAAACGGCATATACATATGTCAGAGAAAATATGTTTTGGATATTCTTAAAGAAACGGGTATGTTTGGTGCCAAACCGGCGTCTTTTCCGTTAGAACAAGTTCATAATCTCATGTTGTCTACCTCACCTCTTCTTCCCGACCCGCAACGATATCGTCGCTTGATTGGTCGTTTGATTTACTTGGTTGTGACAAGACCCGATCTTGCTTTTTCTGTTCACATGTTGGCTCGTTTTATGCAACAACCTCGAGATGATCATTGGCAGGCAGCACTACGACTTGTGAGGTATCTCAAATCTGATCCTGGTTCAGGGCATTCTCTTACGCAGCAAGGGTGACTTTCAGATAACAGGCTGGTGTGACTCTGACTACGCGACATGCCCTCTCACTCCACGATCGGTTACGGGTTATATTGTTCAGCTTGGTGACTCTCCTATTTCCTGGAAGACTCGCAAACAAGACACCGTTAGCAAGTCTTCTACCGAAGCTGAGTACCGTGCCTTGTCCTTTCTGACTTCTGAACTCTTATGGTTGAAACGGTTGCTACATACTTTGGGGGTTCGCCATGATCAACCGATGCGAGTGTTTTGTGACAGTAAATCTGCGATACACATTGCAACCAATCCTGTCTTTCATGAACGCACTAAACACATCGAGATCGACTGTCATTTTGTTCGAGACGAGCTTCTTCGTGGTGTCATTGCTCTCCATCATGTTGATACTACTGAACAGCTCGTGGATATCTTTACCAAACCTTTGGGGCGAGATAGCTTTGCGTCATTTCGGATCAAGTTAGGCATACAAAACCTGTATGCTCCAACTTGAGGGGGAGTGTTGGAGCCTTGGTCGTGAAGTAACTTGGTCAACGTATCAATCCCGTGATACGAGCACAGTTAATGGTGGTTTCCATATATGTAAAGATTGTGATTTGTTAGGATCGTTCCTATGATGTATATATGTTTGTAAATCAAGGTTTAATACCATCATCGAAATCTTCAGAACCTCTGTTTCTACACAATGCTCCGTTAGAACTCAATCTCAATATTGAGAAAAAGCTAGCGTTACTTATGCTAAATGAATAGCTGATTTCCTCACTCCTCACTCCGGAGTGTTGGCTTGCCTTTTTTCCATATGTAGCTCTCAGGAGGCTCACGGATTTCTACTTTGTAAGTGTAATCGCCAGTTGAAGGATCGTCAGTGGTTTTCCAGGATCGTAATATCTTCTTTAGACCCGACTTCTTATCCCAACCCACTTTCATATCAGGGAGTAACGTGTCAGTCGGATAGTCGAAGCTTTGCCATAAAAATCCACTTGAGTCGTGGTTGTCGGAGCATCGCAATACCAAGTTGCCGTTGTCAAGAAGCTCTCCAGTCAATACCGACTTCTTCAGTCTTTGGCTAGTCCCATTGGTTGAGGTTGACCAAACAGACTTACCGTATTGATCAAGAAGGTGGATGTTGCTCTTGAAGATTGTGAGTGTTCCGATGGGCTTGGGGAGTGGATTGTTTCTGTTTGCAACCCATACCACTTCACTAGGGAACCTTCGGTTCCATATACCGAGATACCAACGGTCACCTACTACGGCTGGTTTGAAAAAACCAAGTTTTAAAATACTTTTAGGGGATAAGATGGGTCTTTGTTTATATATTTTTAGGGGCATTGAGGATGAAATTCTCGAATCATACTCGGAGGAGAAACCTTTATGAAATAGAAATAATAATAACAAAACTATCCTCATCTCTTTCTTTTTTTTGGTCTTCGTAGTTTGGTTCTTTCTTGTTTCATGAAAACAACTGCATTCTTCTCCTTATAATTTATAAATTGTTCCGACAAGCTTTTGTTTTTGGTTTTTTTTCTTTTCCAGATTGCTTGACTTTTATTACAAGTTGCATTTAATTTTTAAAATTTCAACGGGACATAAATGGATCCAAACTACGAACATGCGTGAGATTAATTTCTCACAGAGAAAACATTGCATATGTTCATTAGGAAATTAGTTGTTATAAAAAAGTTACGAACATGTGAGGTTCAATATTACCAACACCAACTTAGCTTCATTTTTCATCATGTAGATTGTCGTATTTTTTTTTTAAGTTTCTCAAGTTTTTCTAAAGTCTACCGTACGTACACTACAGGAAATGTGGGTATTAATAGCGGCCGTTAAACGCTATGAGTTCACAATTATAGCGTTTCCTAAAACGCTCTAAGATCGCCCGTTATAGTAGGTCGGACACTTTTAATAGCGGATTGTTGGTGTGCTATAATTAACTATACAACGATAGCATTGTCTGCTGTGCAATTGTTAATATTTATAATAACGTTATACAAATGTTATTAAAAATCATTAATTTGATTTTACCTATAGCAAAGATAGCAAATGTTTCGTGTTATTAATTTGTGTTTAAATTATTCAAAATTTCTTTATTAAAAAGAATTACAAATTATTTGTTATTTAAAATAAAAATTTTATTTTGAATATTTGTAAAAAACAATTAAAATTAATACAAAATATATAAATATTTAAGTGTTTAGAAAACCATAACAAATTTCATTGTTTACAAAAAAACACAAACACCTATCAATCTACCACTAACATGCCTTCACAATCATCCCTAACATAAACACTATCATCACCACAAGCTTCATCATCCAAATCATCGACTTCTTGGACAGGAAAAGGTGACTTCTTGGACTGCTATAGCCCACAATCTCTTTTAGACTTGTCTCTCTTTGTCCTTCACAACTCACGACAGCTCTTCATCGTTCTTTGCTCTTTTGCTCTGTTCTTCTTAAGCTTTCAGCTTTCCTCTTTTCTGCATATAAACAATCTCCAAGAGTCAATACACATACATACATAAACACACAAAGGTTAATACTTTATTTTAATTCCAAGCAAATATCATAGAACTTAATCAGTAAAGAGAAAGACTAACCGAATTTGTCTTCTAGCATAAAACAGAACAATGATTAAGGATTCAAAAGTATCCAAGTGAATCGTGACAAGAATCAGCTGCTCAATAACTAGGCATGAAAATAAATTTATATCACTGAAATAACAATGATTCCAGAAGAAGCCTATTATTTAACTCTTGCAGAATACACTGGTCAAATTGAGTTACATGGTGATAAGAGAAAATTTTTGATATTACCTCCATAAAGTCTTTGTTTTCAGGATCATTAAACCCCCTCAATGGACCATCATCAACGGTGAAACCATTCAAACAGAAAGTAATAGTGTGCATAACCATCTGAGGCCGGTCTTGCTGTTGTTGCTGAGGTGTAGAGGAAACGGTTTCACCAGACAACAATCGTGCAGCACCACTGAAGCTCCTAGAAGCTGATCTTGATGATTCAACAGGTATGTCTTTAGCTGACTACCTCGCTTGGTCAAATAGTTCATCAACATCTTTTGGTTTCTTAGGATCTTGTACCATCATCCCACTATAACATAAACACACAATCCAAAAAATTCATTAATAGCTACACAAATTTATACCGTCTCAAGATAAAACAAGAATTTCAAGAACGATCTCAGATATACACAAGACATGGTCATCCCTACATTATCAAAAATGTAACACAAAACCTAATAGAGTACATATATAAACTTATAAACATTACCTGCAACAAGAGAATGAAAAGCATATGCATACTAGACAGAAGAAGCAAGCACGAATCACAGCTCTATATAAAAACGAAGCAATATGATAAATAATATCACAACTAACATAACATAATATCACAACTCAACATCAATCAAAGCATCAACAAACACAGCAACGTGCAAAAGGTATAGCTGTCAATTGGGCGGGCCGCCCATGGACATGCCCATGTCCATATACATATGGGCGGACTATGGTCGGACCAAAAAAGAAATGGTCTATATGGGCATATGACCATTTTTGTCCATAGACCATATGGGCATAACCAGATGGACAATGGGCTTGCCCATTTACCAAAACTAACATATTTTTATTTTTAAAATACTTTTATGAAAATTATATTTACAATTAAATAATTTTAAATTATTTTATTTTACATTTATAAACTTTTATTTTCATGAAATACATTAATAAGTTTTGGCGGGAAAACGTAACTTTACGGGTTTTGGCGGGAAAACGTAATTTTACGATTTTGGCGGAAAAACACAACTTTACGGTTTTGGCGGAAAACGTAATTTTACGGCTTTGGCGGGAAAAGTAATTTTACGGTTTTGGCGGGAAAACGTAATTTTACGGTTTTGGCGGGAAAACGTAACTTTACGGTTTTGGTGGGAAAACGTAATTTTACGGTTTTGGCGGGAAAACGTAACTTTACGGGTTTTGGCGGGAAAACGTAATTTTATCGTTTTGGCGGGAAAACGTAATTTTACGGTTTTGGCGAGAAAACATAATTTTACAGTTTTGGCGGGAAAACGTAACTTTACAGTTTTGGCGGGAAAACGTAATTTTACGGTTTTGGTGGGAAAACGTAACTTTACGGTTTTGATGGGAAAACGTAATTTTACGATTTTGGTGAGAAAACGTAACTTTACGGGTTTTGGCGGGAAAACGTAATTTTATAGTTTTGGCGGGAAAACGTAATTTTACGGTTTTGGCGAGAAAACGTAATTTTACGGTTTTATCGAAAAATGTGGATTTTCTAATTTTGGTTTTGACGAGAAAATATATTGCGTAATTATCTCACCAAATTCATAATTTTATAAGATAAATAACAAACAGAAATCAGATTTTATAAAAGAAACAAAACAAAAAAAATCAGATTTTAATTTATAAAAAAGACATTACAAAAATAAAATTCAGATTTTAGAAAAGAAAATAAAAAATAAAACTCAGATTTTATAAGTGAATAACAACAAAAATAAAATTCAGATTTTATAAAAAAAATAACAAAAATAAAACTGATTTTACAAGTGAATAACAATAGAAAAAAAATGGGTTGTCCATGGTCATGACCATCTGGAAATGGTCTTAATGGGCATGGACACTTTTTGGACCATTGTCCATTTGGGACTGTCCAACTTTAGCCCATGTAAAAGAATGTCCAGTTGGACTCGCCCAAATGGTCCATGGACGGACCATTTGACACCTCTAGCAAAAGGGATGACAAAACAGCGAGCAACGGCGATTTCAACCCTGAATTTTGAGCTAGAACCTTAGAATCAGATCTATGGAAATAAGAAGGTGAAAAGTCTCACGCGTGGCTCAATGGGTTCCCCGTTGATGTTTCAACGAAACTCGATCTGTTCCCGCCAACGTTGGTCACGGCGAATCCATCGTGATATGAGGCTTTAGATCGCTTGGTATTTGGTTCTCGGTAGGGTTTCGAAGAATTTCAAAGAAGAAGAAGAAGAAGAAGAAGTAGAAGATAATGAAAGAGACGATAAAGACAAGGGGAAGAAGTTTTAACCAAACGAAAAAAAAGAAGAAGATTTTAGCCGTTAGATTTAACTCACCAACGGTGGAGGATAAGCCAAAGTCCAATCCGCGTCTCTATGGATTAGCCAATAAGAGGTTTTCTCCTTTATTTTGTTTTTTTTTATTTAGGCTCTGATTGGGAGAGACTTTTAAGACTTTAAAATTAATTTAAAGTCTTAAAAGCCAAAATTTTACCAATCATGCTTTTACTGCTTAATTATTTTTAAAAGTCTTAAAAGTCTAACTGCCCACTATTTTAGTTTGTACGTACAAATTTTTAAAGTCACAAATGTGAGGCTTTTTTGGCTGTAAAAAAATAAATAATAATAAAACTGTATTTATTTTCTCTTTCTTATTATCCATGATGATTAAAACATTTATTTTCAATCTATGTATAATTTATCACAAATATATTATAATTCATTAAAAATCGATTTTTTATTTCTGTTATTTTGAGATCCATTTTTCAAAATTATTTTTTCATCAAAAACCATTATAATACATAATCAATTATGTTATATCTTTATATTTTTTAATTTGTTGAAAATATTTATCTATTCATTTTTTATGAGTTTTTCTATTTTAATTTTCAATTTTTTTTTAAATAAAATTCATTATGTTGCCACATAAATTTATTCTTAGCATCTTTATATTTATAAAAGACATACAATAAAAACAACAGCCATTAAAGTTTTAACAGTTAAAGTTTCTACAGCAAAAGTCTCTACAGTCAAAGCATCTACAGCCACAAGTAACAGCCGTTACCAATCAGGGCCTTAGTTTTATCATTTTTTGTTTAGTTTTGATGTATGAGTATTAAAGGTTTAGACTTTATAATATAGGGTTTGGAATTTAAGTTTTAGGAATTGAGAATTTTAGGTTTGAATATATATGATAATTGAATTGATAATTTAGAGATTAATATATAAGTAACAAGATATATATATATATATATATATATATATTAAAAAGATTGAAAATGTATTAAAATATATATATGCTACACATAACTGATTTTTATAATTAATTTGTATATTTGTAATATTATATTTATTCGTATTTTATGTTATTATTATTACAAAATAATTTTTAATACATTTTATTTTGTTAATTTATAAATAATGAATTTTGTTTCAAGATTGAACTCTAAACCCTAAACTCTATACCCTAAACCCTATACCCTAAACCCTAAACCATTAAGGATATATGGTTCAATCTTGAAACACATTTCACTATTTTCAATTAACAAAATAAAGTTAATGCAATAAAAAACATTAAAACTTTTCACTTAAATTATGTTTACAAATTATGAACCTATGAGACATTAGTATATTAGTATATTTTTTGATTACATGTTACATTAGTTAATTGTATAATCCATAGTTACTTGTATATATGTTTGACCAAAAAAAAAGTTACTTGTATATATATTTTAATTTTGTGTTATGTATTATATATATATATATGTCTATATATTTTTAAAATTTTTGTGTTCGATGGTTTTATTTGTATTTCATTAATTTAATTAATAAATTAATAAAATAAGTTTAAGATTGAACCTAATTTAATTAATACGTAGTTTGTTTTTAAATTTTCAAATTATTCATTGAAATTATAGAATAATTCATGCTTTAGTTGTCCAATTTAGAAATATTAACTACACGGTTTATTCCACATATTAATTTGTCGTATTTGAGGTTTTTCTTGGTTAGCAATTTAAAGGTAGTTGTATGTACTTCTAAATGTACAGTCTAGTGAAATTAAAACCATAAAAATAAACATTGTCGAAACTATTCCAGGGAGTAGTCATTGAATCAAAGTATTTTTTTTTTTTTTCCTTTTTCTTTGGTCTTGAATCAAATATTTAAAGCTTAACATTTTAAAGTAAACAAAATATCCAAAGGGAGTAGTCAAGTCATTAAATCAAGTATCCAAAGCTTAAATTTCTAAAGTAAAGCCACAAGTTTTTCCTTTCTGAACCTGCACATAGACACAGTAGAAAATAACAGTCATTAAAATTGATGCACATAAAAAGATTATGCAGATGAGGATTTGACACTTACTTCTCGTGTAGTTCCTTAATAAGTGTTTCTTGTTCTTTGCTAAAGGAACTCACTCTCTTTCTGGTGATTCTGTTTCAAAATCAATAGATAAAAGCCGTTATCACATATCCATCGGATGAGAACAGGGCTAGTTAATGCTAATGACAAATATTATAAAAAAAGCATCCAGTCAAAATATTATACAAAGAGCTTAAATCAACAAGGCATAGACAGAGACATAAATTGTTAGAAAAACTAGAGATCGGAACGTGTAACCTGTAGCAAGGATCCCATAGTCTATACTCGACTTCTTGTCCTACAGTTAACAATCACAAGACCTCAATCTAAATCTGGAACTGGAACTCTCAATTCCAAGAGTCAGCAGACAGCAACTTTCACAAATTTTAGAAACTAAAACAGATATCATAGTCGCTGCCATCTCATTGCCTCAACAAATTTATTTTGCCAAATCAACAAATTTTGGAATCATTGACTAATCGAGAACAAGAATGAATAGAGTAACCACAAAATCCATAAAATTCCCAATCATCAAAGCTAGACTCACTAACACTGTTTAAGCCATGCCTTACATTATCAGTTTTCCTCCATCAAGAATATAACAAAGCTTCATATAATTTGTCGAGTAATTTTCTCAACAGGAAAAGAAGAATAATCATCGAGATTTGTTGAATGTATTGAGCCTTGAGTCTGTGAAATGAGAATTGTTGAATGTATCACCCTGTTTCACAATGAGAAACCAAAATCAGAGATTCAAAGAAGAAACATGAGCAACAAGATACAAGTCAATTTCTATAGATATTGTACTCATGAAATATATCATCTTACAACTCCACACAGAATCTAAAAGGCATGTCATCACTTCTAATCAACAAGAGTTCTTACAATAGCAAGTCTGATAAGTGATAAGCAAATAATCAAGTTTGAAAATCAAAAGCAAATTGGACCTGAAACCATGCGACGACCCGACGGAGAGAGATCGAGCTACTACTTTGCAAAATATGATTGAGAAGAAGGGAAGCCACCATTTTCGAGTTCAGAAGAGATTGTAAACTGAGAGGGATCGAGAGTGAAAGATTTGACAAACAAATTGGGATCGAGTTTCGAATCGAGTTTCAGAACGGGTTTCAGATCAAGTTTCAGCGAGACAGAAGAGAGAATAAGCAGAGGAAGAAGAAGAAGGCTTCGAAAGGAGAACCATCGTCTCTTTGTCACCGGTATCAGCAACGAGAATCAAAAGCTCTCGATCTCTTCCACGATTGGCCATCACAGTCGCCGGCTTCTCGTCTCCTATCGCCGAGCAACTCAAGTCGGAGAAGAAGAAGAAAGGAGAGTGAAAGAAGAGAGAAGAGGTGGCTGTTTAACGAGAAATTCAACCTAATCGATCTATTTCTCTTTTAATTCTTTTTTTTCCTCTAAGACGGATTGAGATGGAAAGAGAGTGAAAGAAGAGACAAAAAAATTAAGATCGAATGTAAGGTTTCCAATCGAGTTTCAGAGAGAAAGAAGAGAGAAGAGATGGCCAAAGTGTTTCACCAGTAATAATTAATGTAACCCTAATCGATATATTCCTCTTGTAATTTTTTTTCTATTTTTTTTTTGTGTAGTAACTTATAAAATTTTTGGAGGCAACGAAAATTTCACTTTCCCGGTTACCTCTAAGATAACGTTTTCATTATCATTTATGCTATTGTAGAACTTAAAACTAGGCACCACTACAAAATGTTTTCGCGGTAATCCTATAATAGCGTTTGTCTTTTTAGAAATGCTATGCAAATTTTTTCAAAACTCAACTATAGCAAAACTATTAAAAACGCTATATTCTAATGCTATTAATACCCTTATTTCCTGTAGTGGTAAGAAGACACCGGGCAGATAGATTAGCGGCACCTCGGAACTGTTTAAAGAAAAAAAATGATAACACACATTGTGCAAAGGGTCTGGCAAGTTGCAACAATGACTTATTTCCACAAGGCAAATGTGTTGGATTAAGCTTGAAGAGAGCTTGAAGTTATCCTAAATCTATTTGGGAATTAAGTTTCTTGAGGGATAAGGACTTGAATTGTTTAGAAGTTATATAAACATATATTTCCAAGTAGGATTAAGACAAAAAAAGGTTTTCCGTGTGTTATAAATATGACTGCAGTTTTGTTGCAGAACATAAGTTTTATAAGAGAGAGTTTGTAGTTTGAGAGATTGGGAGAGCCTTAGGTTTTGAGTTATTTTCCTAAGGATTTAATAAAGAGAGCAAGTTCTTTGTTAATTATCTTCTTTCAAACTATTATCGTGTGAATCAATATTTGGTATCAGATCGAGAAGATCAGGATTCTGTGAAAAGATGACAGACGACGGAAGTTCAGATAACATAGACAAGCAGATCGCAGTCACCGGAGACAAACCAAAAGATGGAACAACCTCATTGTCGTCCTCAATATCATGCCCCATGCTAAACACAACCAACTACACGGTTTGGGCCATAAAGATGAGTTTTGTACTCAAAGTTAACAAGGTCTGGGAGGTGATCCAAGCAGAGTCGATCGACAGTGACAAAAAAACTGGTTATAGCACTGATCCTGCAATCCATACCAGAAACCCTTATACTGCAAGTCGGAGGTTTAGGCATAGCAAAGAAAGTCTGGGAAACCATTCAAACTCGACATGTGGGAGCTGAGAGGGTAAAAGAGGCTAGGTTACAAACCTTAATGGCTGAGTTCGACAGACTCAAGATGAAGGAATCAGAAACTGTTGATGATTTTGCTGAAAAACTTTCTGCAATCACCTCAAAGACAGCCTCTCTTGGAGAAACAATCGAAGAATCAAAGCTGGTGAAGAAATTCTTGAACAGTCTTCCAAGGAGAAAGTTTATACACATGGTTGCTTCTCTCGAGCAGGTATTAGATCTCAATACTAGAAGATTTGAGGACATTGTTGGTAGGATGAAAGCATATGAGGAACGGATTGCTGAGGAAGAAGATGCTCAAGAGGATCAAAGCAAACTTATGTATGCTAGTGCTAATACCGAGTCACAAAGTCGAGATTACAATGGAGACTATAGGGGTAGAGGACGTGGTGGAAGAAACTTCAGAGGACGGGGTGGAAGAAACTTCAGAGGACGGAGACATGGTCGTAATACTTGGAGAGATCCATCACATGTTGTCTGTTTTAGATGTGACAAGGTAGGTCACTTTGCCTCACAATGCCCAGAACGTTTGCTCAAACTTGGTATAGTGGAAGTAAAAGAAGGTGGCGAACATAAGGATACAGAAGAGGCTGATCAACTCATGATGCATGAAGTTGTCTACTTAAACGAAAAATACTGCAGACCAAGTAAGTTTGAAGCCAACAAAGATGGAATGATGTCTGGTATCTCGATAACGGTGCAAGCAATCATATGACTGGAGATCAGAGGTACTTTGACAAACTTGATCAGTCAATTACTGGGAAAGTCAGATTTGGAGATGATTCAAGGATTGACATCAAAGGAAAAGGAACGATAGCTTTTATCGATTCATATGGGAAGCAGAGAGTAATGACTGATGTATACTTCATACCGGAGTTAAGGAGCAACATCATAAGCCTCAGACAGGCTACAGAGGCAGGCTGTGATATACGCTTAAAAGGAGGTTATCTGACAATGTGTGATCAAGAGGGAAATCTGTTGGTAGAGAGGTCTAAGAATCGATTATACAAGGTGATTATGGGACTATCAAATAGTGTTCGTCTAAATTTCTTGTCTGCGAGTGAATCAAGTATGTGGCATGCTAGGATGGGACATGTTAATTATGCCACACTATCGTCGATGTTTACCAATGAGCTTGTGTTGGGAGGACCGAAGGAATCACTTGATAAAGAGATTTGTAGCTCATGTCTACTTGGAAATACATGTTTAGATAACTCCTAAACAATTCAAGTCCTTATCCCTCAAGAAACTTAATTCCCAAATAGATTTAGGATAACTTCAAGCTCTCTTCAAGCTTAATCCAACATACTCCTCCTTAAGCTTGAACTCCAAAGCAGCCAAGTGTTCAACTCCCATGAGCTCCCTCATTTCCTTAAACTTGAACCTTCCTAGTGCCTTTGTGAGAATGTCTGCCTTTTGGTTGATACCTGCAACATGCTCCACCTCCACTTGTCCGTTTTCAACACATTCCCTGATGAAGTGATATCGCCGGTGAATATGTTTACTACGCGCGTGAAACACTTGATTTTTGGTCAATGCAATAGCTGACTCATTATCAATTCGAATCAGTATCTTCTCAACCAAATACCCAGTAATTTCTGCCAACAGTTCCTGCAACCAAATTGCTTGTTTAGTGGCTTCAGTTCCCACCATATACTCAGCTTCACAAGATGACAATACAACAACATCATGCTTTCTCGAACACCATGTGACTGGACTGTGTCCAAAGTAGAAGATATGTCCATAAGTACTTCTTCCATCAGCCGGATCACTACTATGACTAGAGTCACTGTAACCAACAATCTTAGGCTCCCTCGCTCTTTCATAGGACAATCCCAAACCAACAGTTCCTCTTAAGTCGACATATTTGTGCTCATCGACGACTTTTCACGGTACATGTGGACCATTCTGTTAAAAGAGAAAAGTGAGGCGTTGCAGAAGTTCAAGACGTTCAAGACAATGGTGGAGAAGGAAACAGAGGAAAGGATTCAGACTTTTAGAACTGATAGAGGAGGGGAGTTTGTGTCTCTCGAGTTCAACTCTTTTGCGAGTCTTCTGGGATCATTCGACATTTGACAGCTCCTTATACCCCGCAACAGAATGGAGTTGTGGAACGACGTAATAGAACACTTATGGAGATGACAAGAAGTGTTCTAAAGCACATGAGGATGCCAAACTATTTATGGGGAGAAGCTGTTCGACATTCCACTTACTTGCTGAATAGAGTTGCAACACGATCACTCAAGGATCAAACACCATACGAGTGTTATCGAGGTAGGAAGCCAGCGGTTGGGCATGTTCGTGTCTTTGGTTGTATTACCTATGCCAAGACAGATAAGGCGCAACTAAAGAAACTAGATGACAGAACTCGGTTTCTTGTACACTTAGGAACCGAACCTGGTTCCAAAGCGTATAGGTTGTTCGATCCTGAAACCAAGAAAATTATAGTCAGTCGTGATGTTGTTTTTGACGAAGCGAAAGGCTGGAACTGGAGTAAGAACAAGTCTGAAAAGGATGGCGAGGAGAGCGTCGAAATTATAATTGATGGGTTAAGAAGTGATGATTTGGTGAACGAGTCGACTGAACAATCTGTGGTAAAAAATCAGACTAATGATTCTTGTAGTGAGGAAATCAGTGGAGATGAGCAGTCAGATGAACCGTCTGCATTACTTGAAGAACCTCTTGCAGTAGTGTCTGAAGTGGAAGGTAAAAGACATCGAACTAAGCCAAAGTATCTTGATGACTATGTCTGTTTTCAGATTGCACAAGAAGAAGGAGAACTAGCGTTGCTCTGTTTAAACAATGAACCAAGAAACTTCGAAGAAGCTAGTGGATCCATAGAATGGAGACGAGCTTGTGAGGAAGAACTCGAATCAATTGAAAGGTTTAAAGTCTGGGATCTTGTAGACCTATCTGTGGGATCAAAACCAATTGGGTTGAAATGGGTATTTAATATCAAAAGGAACTCGGATGGGAGCATCAATAAGTATAAAGCACGACTGGTAGCTAAGGGTTATGTCCAAAAGCATGGTGTGGACTTTGAGGAAGTGTTTGCTCCAGTAGCAAGGATTGAAACAATCAGACTTCTTCTGAATATTGCTGTTTCTAGTGGCTGGGAGATACATCATTTAGATGTCAAAACAGCTTATCTACATGGTGAGCTTGAGGAGTTAGTACATGTAAGTCAACCAGAGGGTTTTGTGAAGAGAGGAGAAGAGGAGAAAGTCTACAAACTCAACAAGGCTCTGTATTGTTTGAAACAGGCACCTAGGTGCTGGAACAACAAGTTGAATCAAATTCTTTTGAAGTTTGGCTTTGTTAGATTCTCAAAAGAACCTTCGGTTTATAGAAAGAACTCTGGTCATGATCTCTTGATTGTAGGAGTGTATGTTGACGACTTGTTTGTTACTGGAACAAGTCTAGATCATTATGAGGTTCAAGGAGGAGATGGCGACAATGTTCGACATGAGTGATCTTGGTAAGTTGTCATACTATCTTGGAATTCGAGTGAAGCAGCATCGAGTAGGAATAACACTTGATCAATCGGGTTATGCAATGAAGATCTTGGAGGAAGCTGGTTTACAAAACTGCAACCTGGTTCACACACCGATGGAAACAAAGTTGAAGTTATCAAAAGCAGAGAATGAGAAAGAGATTGATGCAACGGTGTAACACAAGAGAGTAGGATGTCTTCGATATTTACTTCATACTAGGCCAGACCTTTCTTATTGTGTGGGAATCTTGTCGAGATATATGCAGAGTCCGAGATTATCACACGGTGCAGCGTTAAAACAATGTTTAAGGTACTTAAGAGGAACTGTTGGTTTGGGATTGTCCTATGAAAGAGCGAGGGAGCCTAAGCTTGTTGGTTACAGTGACTCTAGTCATAGTAGTGATCCGGCTGATGGAAGAAGTATTTATGGACATATCTTCTACTTTGGACACAGTCCAGTCACATGGTGTTTGAGAAAGCATGATGTTGTTGCATTGTCATCTTGTGAAGCTGAGTATATGGCGGGAACTGAAGCCACTAAACAAGCAATTTGGTTGCAGGAACTGTTGGCAGAAATTACTGGGAAATCGGTTGAGAAGATACTGATTCGAACTGATAATGAGTCAGCGATTGCATTGACCAAAAATCTAGTGTTTCACGGGCGTAGTAAACATATTGACCGGCGATATAGCTTCATCAGGGAATGTGTTGAAAACGGACAAGTGGAGGTGGAGCATGTTGCAGGTATCAACCAAAAGGCAGACATTCTCACAAAGGCACTAGGAAGGTTCAAGTTTAAGGAAATGAGGGAGCTCATGGGAGTTGAAGACTTGGCAGCTTTGGAGTTCAAGCTTAAGGAGGAGTATGTTGGATTAAGCTTGAAGAGAGCTTGAAGTTATCCTAAATCTATTTGGGAATTAAGTTTCTTGAGGGATAAGGACTTGAATTGTTTAGGAGTTATCTAAACATATATTTCCAAGTAGGATTAGGACAAAAAAAGGTTTTCCGTGTGTTATAAATATGACTGCAGTTTTGTTGCAGAACATAAGTTTTATAAGAGAGAGTTTGTAGTTTGAGAGATTGGGAGAGCCTTAGGTTTTGAGTTATTTTTCTAAGGATTTAATAAAGAGAGCAATTTCTTTGTTAATTATCTTCTTTCAAACTATTATCGTGTGAATCAATAAAATGTCTATCGACACCAAAGTCAAAAATAAATTGCTACTGCTACATGATGGACAATGGATATAAATGTCCCGAACTTTCTTTGTTAGCCTGATTCTTCCAAACCTCGAGGACTTTGCTCAAATAAATTCTTACTCAAAAGAGTATTTTGCCTTGCATCAGTGCGTGCTATTTCTTTTTTTAATGATCCAGCCAAATACTTACCATCTTACCATCCTACCCTTACCCTCTCGTATGGATCTGAAACCCTTTTTTGTATGTTCCTCAAATGCTCCAAAATGTTCACCACTCTGTATAAATTGAAGAAGTTATATAATCATCATTTGAATGAAGAAGATATGTACTTTTGTTATTATTTCTCCTTAAGGTTCTTGGTTACAATACTGTTCATATTTATATATAATTGTATTAGGTTTAGCATGTCACCTCTACCTCTAAATCCTTGAACCTATAGGTCAACACAATCTCTTGATTGGAACAGTTGTTGTTGCTTTTACTTTTGAGACATTGCTGGATAGGTTCCTTCTTCTCATCTAGACTCTTCTCTTTGTCTAGTTTTGTAGGTGGGCCTGAGACTTTCTTAATGGGCTCGGACGCTTTGGTGGACTTTGGCTTTTGCTGAATGGGCTTGGGCTTCCAAACTGCCTTTGGTCCATTGTACTTTGGTTTTGTCTCATTGTTGTCAAAAGAGAATTCTAGGGTTCTTCTGTTCTTCTCATTCGATTCTCTTTTGTACTTCTCTGAGTTGACCGAGCATTGAATCTCAGATTGTCTATTAGCCCCCGCAAACTCGACGTGGGTGGAACAACAACGCCGAGTTTGGATCGAAGAGCAGTGAAAGGCCCCGGTGGTAAGGATTTGGTGAAGATGTCTGTGATTTGAAAATTGTTGGAGATGTGGGTGACAACGATGTTGCCAAGAGCCACCTGTTCCCGAACATAGTGATAGTGAGTCAGGAAGTGCTTGGTTCTCTTGTGAAAGGCTGGATTCACCAAGAGATACACCGCAGAGAGGTTGTCGCAATACAGATCTGGAGTACGATGCAGAAGAATCCCCAGTTCCTTCATGATTTTACAAAGCCAGGTAATTTCTGACGCAGCCTCAGACATAGATCTATATTCTGCCTCTGTCGAGCTCTTAGAGACAGTGTTTTGTTTTTGTGATTGCCATGAAATGATGTTACTGCCCAAATAAGTACATAAACCTCCTGTGGATCGACTTGTGGTTTTACAGCCTCCATAGTCGCTATCACTGTACACTTGAAGTCGGAAGTCTGTATTCTTGTTTAATGAGATACCCATTGTGACAGTCCCTCTAATGTATCGTAGAATTCTTTTCAGGAGGTTGAAGTCTGAGACTGTCGGCTCATGCATCCTCTGACAAACAAAGTTGACGGCAAACTTTATGTCTGGACGAGTCAGAGTGAGATATTGGAGCTTGCCTGCCAAGCTTCGAAAGTAAGTGGGATTTTCAAAGAGTGGTTGTGGATGTTTGATTTGACCAAGAGTTTGTGGCAAAGGGGTTTGCATTGGGGCACACTGGGACATTCCTGCAATTGCAAGAAGATCCTCAGCATACTTTTGTTGCGAGAGAAACAAACCACCAGGGTGGAAGTGAGCTTGAATTCCCAGAAAATAGCCAAGTTGCCCCAAATCTTTCATCCTAAAGCGTTTGTTTAACTCACTGAGTAATGTCTCTAATGCTTGTGAGTTGTTTCCAGTTATCGCCATATCGTCAACATAAAGGAGCAGGAAGATGATGTCCTTTCCCTTGAAGTAATAGAACAGAGATGGATCAGACTTGCTGCAGCAGAAGCCAAACTCAAGGAGAAAGGTACTAAATTTATCAAACCAAGCCTCGGTGCTTGCTTTAGACCGTAGAGTGCTTTATGTAAGTGACAGACATAGTCTGGTTTTGCAGGATCAAGAAAGCCAGCTGGTTGAGTCATATAGACCGTTTCTGTCAAGTCACCATGCAAGAATACATTCTTCACATCCATTTGTTTGATTTCCCAGCCCATAACTGTTGCTGCGTGAAGAACAAATCTTATTGTTGCTGTTCTCACAACCGGACTATAAGTTTCAAGGTAATCTATACCTTCTTCCTGATCATACCCTTTCGCTACTATTCTTGCTTTTAACTTATCGAGTGAACCGTCTGCATTGAGTTTTGTCCTGAATACCCACTTACTACCCAACATATGCATGTCAGGGCTTTGAGGAACAAGTGTCCAGGTTCCTGCCTCTTTACAGTTACCATATTTTTCACCCATAGCTCCATTCCAGCCTGGATGCTTGAGAGCAGCACTAACCGTCTTTGGTTCAAGGTTAGACACTTTAGAGTTAAATAAAACATAGCTTGGGCTAGGTTATCTTATTCCTGCTTTTGCTCTTGTAACCATCTTGTGGCCTGGTGTGGACACAACTGTGGGTGTAGGAGGAGGATCTTCAATCGGTTCATCACTTTGTGTGGATTCCTGAGAAGTTGTGTCAATGGTATTGTCAGCCATTGAAGTGTCAGGCGAGACTGAAGGAGATGCATCAACAGGATCATCCTCGGAGTGAGAAGATGAAGGAGAGATGTTGCCTATAGGAACAGGATCAGAGCCTGCCGTACACCCAGAACTCTCCTTATCAATCACAGGAGGTGAAACTGAAGTCACCAAAGGTGGAAAATCTTGTTCATTGTAAGTAAACTGATCTGACTGTGGATGAGGGAATGTACCATTGACAATGTTCGATTCGATTGAAGACTTCTCTTGTGTTACTGTGGGTTTCTGACTGATAAAGCTTTTGTTCCAGGGTTGCAGGAGTGGTGTGCACAGAGTTTGTTTAGAAGAGGAGACAGTATGAAAGGGAAAATCCTGTTCAGCAAACAAGACATGTCGACTTATGAAGACAGGCCCAGTAGAGACAAGTAAGCACCTATATCCTTTATACATTTCATTATACCCGAGAAAAACACACTTCAATGACCTTGGATCAAACTTGTTATGAGCATAGTTTCGAAGTGTAGGATAGCAAGCAAAACCGAACACTCGTAGTGACGTGTAATCTGGCTTTTGTCCATGCAGAGCTTCATAGGGACTGCGATGATCAGACAGAGTAGAGGTTGGCAGCAAATTGACAAGGAAGTCTGCCGTGAAGAAAGCTTCAACCCAGTATCGATAAGGTACTCTGCTTTTACACATCATTGCTAAGCTTAGTTCAATCAGATGTCTATGTTTTCGTTCTGCTAGACCATTTTGCTGTGGTGTGTGTGGACATGAGATTAGCTGTTGAATCCCATGTTGTTGAAGATGACTCACAAACTTAGTACTTATAAATTCTACACCACCATCACATTGAAAACAGCCAATTTTATTCTGAAACTGATTTTCCACTAAAGCTTGAAACATAGTGAATACGGAAAAGAAGTCTGACTTTAACTTAAGTGGATACAACCAGCAGAAGCGAGAGAAATTATCTATGAAAATGACATAATACTGAAATCCTTGCACTGACTTTATTGGTGCAGGTCCCCAGAGGTCGCAATGGATGCGTTGAAGAGGCCTTGAAGTAGTTGTGCTTGAAGGAGAGAAAGGTAATCTCGTGCTTTTCCCAAACTGACATGCTTCACAGATGCCATTGGAGCTTTTATTAATGACTATTGCGTTTGTTGTAGACAAATTCTGAAGGACTTGTTGACTTGGATGCCCCAACCTCATGTGCCACACATCTTCAGAGGCTGAGTGTTGCCGAGAGGAGTAAAGAGCTGAGTGATGAACCGGAGAGTCCTTCAGAGTATAGAGACCTTCGTTACTGTTGTTTCCCAGAGCCAGAAGCTTCTTTGTGGCCTTATCAAGAATTTCAACATGATCATCATCAAAGTTAACAGAACATGGATTATCCCTGGTAAGTTTCGAAACTGATAACAATGATTTTGCAATGTCAGGGCAAACTAAAACATCCTTTAGAGTTAGCTTACCTGAGCTTGCTGGCAGACTGGTAGATCTCGTGTGTGTAATAGGTAGAAAGTCTCCATTACCAACCATGACAGCATCTGACCCTATGTATGGACTTGACTGTTGCAGGTTGTGATGAGAGTTGGTGATGTGAGCAGTGGAACCAGAGTCAGGAACCCATTCGTTTCCAGAGTGATCAGTGACATCAGTGATTCTCATAGCAGTTAAGGCCAGCGGAAGCTCTTCTTGATGATAATTGTTGTTGTACCGATGCCAGCAGGACAGAGCAGGATGACCCGGTTTTCCACAGATTTGACAGATGACTCTGGTGTCTGTGTTCGAGGAGCTACCAGTTCCTTGAGTGATTTGCTGATGAAAGCCCCTGCCTTTGGTAGTGAAACCTCCACGACCTCTTGAACCACCAGAGCGACCATTGCCTCTTCCTCGACCAGAGTAGTTAGTGAAGAAGGCTAAGTGAGGAGAAGCATCAACCGAGGTGTTATAGTTGGATAGTCTGTCCGCAAAAGTAATCAACCGAGAGGCCACATCATCAAAGGTAGGAGGTGGTTGAAGATCGATCATTCCTTCGACTGACACTTTCACAGGCTCATTTTCTCTTCCTAACCCTCTTAACACAGCAAAAATTTTCATTTTTTCAGGAACAGGACTACCTATGGACGCTAACTGCTCACAGACATTCTTGATGTCTCTCAGGTAATCACTCATAGGCTTATCTTTTATCCCAGACCCTTGTAATCTACCTTGCAGTTCGAAGAGGCGAGAAGAAGATACCTTGTTGAAATGATTTGCTATAGCTAACCACAAATCTTATGATGTTTTGGTGCTAGATACTTCTGCTAGGATGTCCTCAGAGAGAGAACCAAGTAGCCACGCTCTGATCTGCTCGGAACCACTCACCGTAGTCTGGATTTGGAACGGTTGTAACTTTGCTTGTCTGAAGGGACACCGGAATCACCTCAGGTGGAGCAGGAAGACCACCATTGATGAAGCCGAGTAAGTTTTGCCCAGAGAGAAAGGATTCAAACTGTGCTTTCCAAGAGATGTAGTTTTTCTGTGTTAGTTTGAGAGTAACACAGTTTGTGATGTTCAACGCAGGAAAAGAGTAGAGATCCATGGATGGGTTAACCAAGGATCTACTGTGCTCTGATACCATGAAGAAGTTATATAATCATCATTTGAATGAAGAAGATAAGTACTTTTGTTATTATTTCTCCTTAAGGTTCTTGGTTACAATACTGTTCATATTTATACATAAATGTATTAGGTTTAGCATGTCACCTCTACCTCTAAACCCTTGAACCTATTGGTCAACACAATCTCTTGATTGGAACAGCTGTTGTTGGTTTTACTTTTGAGACATTGCTAACCAGCTTCCTTCTTCTCATCGAGACTCTTCTCTTTGTCTTGTTTTGTAGGTGGGCCTGAGACTTTCTTAATGGGCTCAGACGCTTTGGTGGACTTTGGCTTTTGCTGAATGAGCTTGGGCTTCCAAACTGCCTTTGGTCCATTGTACTTTGGTTTTGTCTCATTGTTGTCAAAAGAGAATTCTAGGGTTCTTCTGTTCTTCTCATTCGATTCTCTTTTGTACTTCTTTGAGTTGACCGAGCATTGAATCTCAGATTGTCTATTATAAATAACTCAGTCCGGTTGTCCTGTTTCTTTTTTCTTTTCCCTTTTCATTCTGTTTTGTACCCAAATTTTGGTTGACTTGGCAATCGTTGCAAGTTTTTAAAGATCATCTAGAACAAACCACAATGGTGAAGAATGAAGAAGGATCATGGACATGGCAATGCACGTTCTACTTCCTCCTTCACAATGTAGAACCTTCTCTCATTCTGCCTCTAACCACATCTCCGGAGAAACTTCATAACTAGACCACGACATGACTGAATTAAAGAATACAAGTATACAACGATGGCAATCTATATACATACTGATACTATATTCACCTCCAGCCTCAACACTTTTAAAGTACTGTATACAGAAATGATTTTATATTGAACTGATATACAAACGCAAAATGACAGAAACGTAGCTGTTTATGTGATTGTACATATCTAAGAGGAAGAAGATACAGAGTTGGTGGAGACGTTGGAAATCAGTCTTACTTCATAGAGATTTTCACTTTCTCCTTTACCTTCAAAGCAAATTTTTTAATGGTTCAGAAATCAATTTAACAAACGAGAACCTGAAATTGGATGGTGAATTGATTCACTACTTACCAACTTCAGCAGTGATGTCTGGTCCAAAGAAGGAAGTGAATTTCGCCTATCAAAACAATTTTATGTTTTAAAATTTCAGTTACAGAGTAATTCTACTTTTTAGAGACTAGATACGATGAAACAAATTATGCTATTTTCCTACGCGCTAAGCAAATAAGTGCATACTGTAGCTAGTTAGTTTATAAAGGTAATCATACCTGTCTTTTTTCAAAATCTGACAAGTTCAGAGCTTTGGCCTCAAATACAAGGACCAAGCAGTAACGACCATCAGTCAGGACCTACAAACATGAGTTATCGAATATGATCCGGGTAAGTGTAGTTTCACAGGTCAATGTTCATGTCAATATATGTAAATTCATGCACATGATTAAATTTACCTCCTCCCTAATCATCTGTAAGATAGGTGCACTACGTCTTGGGATTCCTCCACCCTTATGACCAAAACAGTCGTAAGAAAGAGGGGTTAAACCGCAAGTAAGAAAGCGTGTTTCATGCTTCGTTTTTGTTTCAATAAAATAGCTTACCAGTCCATACTGAAAGATCCGTTTTAATGCTTCTTCCAAATGTTGTTCATCTCCATAACGGTATCTCGTGACATCATTTCTAACCTAATAAAGGAAATAAGAATCCCGGCACATTTACACTGACAAGACCTTGTGCACTGACAAGACTACAATTTCAATGTCATATAGGCAAAAGGGAAACTAACTGAACTTTTGTGTAAGCAAGACCTTGTGCAAGTGAGCATACTACTCTGAGTTCGAGCTAGCATTGAGACTGAATATCAAAATACTAATGACGACAACTACTAACATCTATCCTCTAACAAGAAACAAAAATATGTTTTGACATATCTATGTAGAACTATAATATGAAGAATTATCTATAATCAGAATGGAGGTACTCCTGTAAGTATCAAGAGCAACCACCAGAGGTCCATAAACAATTAAGTACCTGTGTTAAAATAGGAGTAGCGCAGCTTTCCCTAAGCTTCACTGCATCCGAGTAGCTCAAGCAAGGAACTGGTTTGAGTTCTGCGTACTACAAAGAAAGCAAAACAGAACAAAACATTATAATTGAAGTAACTCTAATACACAAGTCAAATTTCACAATAAAGTTATACAGGCTTTTAAAATATTAGTGGACATTAGAAGAATAAGTACCTTGAGAGCCATTCCAATAATAGCAAGGGGGAATCCATATGTAAGCATAATAGCAGACCACTCAGATCCAGGAAGGATATTAAAATAAGCCCCAAAACCATACCTGTAGGATTTTAACACATCCATAAATGAAAAAATAAACTCACATAATAACTCTATAGCAACAAAAAAACAAAGGCATGAATACAAAACTCACGAGAGTAGCGAAACCCCGAGACCTAGCCCAATAACACCAAACGAAATCTGCAAAATCCAAAACACTCAATGTGAAACTTTGTTCCAATTTCCCAATTTCTCTATTTCAGATCACTACTAATCGAATCTACCTACTTGGAGAGATAAACTATACTTTTCACCATAAATATCACAATTTGAACACTTAAATTAGGGATTGAAAAGGTCGGAAGGAAAAATATAAACCTTGGCTAGAGTGAATTCATCATCAGGAATTAAGGTTCCATCACCGGAAGCTACAGAAGGAGAAGAGCTCGTGGAATCAGCAGCTCTTGCGATGAAATCGAGCTTTAGAATCTCTCTTCTCAACCTCGTCTTAGGGACGTAGAGCCATCTCTGCCGTGGTATCAGAGACGGTTGTGAAGAAGACGAAACGACGGATAGATTCTCATGGCGACGATGGTATAGACTGTGGCGACGGAGATTTGAGAACAATACGGTTGTTCCAGGAGCTGCCGATATAGATCCCATCCTCTTCTTTCTCTTCTCTTCTCTTCTCTTCTCTTCACTTCTCTTCACTTCTCTCTTCTCTGTGTATCTTTGTGACTTGTGAGAGAGTAATGTGAGGCTGAGGTGAAAAGTGTTCCGCCAAAATTTCTGGTTACGGTTTACCTATTCTGAATTCGGTTTACAAAACACCGGGTCAACAGTTAAAACCAAATTGAGATTTTGGTTCGGTTATTACCTTAACCAAAAGGCGTGAGGCGGGTTTAATGCGCCGTGATATAATAAAGTCCAAATCCTTTTACGCTCTTCTCCATGAAGACAAAAACACAAATTTGGGATCCAATGCCCATCCCAAGAGACTAAACACAATTACTATAAAGGCGTATGTTTTGGTGGAAAGTTGCACATGGACACATGGTGAGTAACGAAGGTGTGGTGGATGCTTACAATTCCAAGGAAAGTAGATGGGACGGGGTTGTACCAAACATAGAACATTTTATGTTTTATAATGATTCTTATTGAGAAATAGGGAATGTTTTCTACTCTTTTCTAAAAGGTGAACTCACAATGTATGGTATGCAAGTGAGGTTGGAGTGTGGATAGAATTGAAAGGTATATTAGGATTCCCTAAGTTCCCTCTTGTTGCGTGTGTTAAATTGGTTGATTATGGTGCAAAGATGCGGTTTTGTGGGACGAGTATTTGTCTGACCAAAACAAGATGATTTGGTATTCGGTAGTTGCTCTTAAAAGACGCGAAAATTTCGAAATATGGGGGAAACTTGAATGGTTTGACCATGTTCTTACACCTAGACGATATGAATCCATCAAGGATCTTGCTACTACTATTTGATGAATGCGTGACAGACTTGAACTATGATTTTGTACCCCCTTGTTTCACTTCTAATTATTTGATTAATAAAAAAATTATTAATCTAATATCTTTTTGTCAAGGCTTGAAAACGTTTTTAAATTAATTATACAAAAAAATAATTGTTGTATGGAGTATATTTTTTTTTTAACATACAACAATATCATATAGAATCTGTTCACTATATAGAAATTCTTAAATCTTACAGACAAGAGTCACAGCTATCAAGATCGTTTCATACTTTTAAATCACATGTCAAAGAGTTTTGAGTCAGCCACATCATCTCCGCTTATCAGAATCATGTTCTTATAAAGTAAGAACATGATCGAAGATATAATTCTAACAATGTGGAAGGTATGACGGATTAGATTACAACATGGTGAACATAACATAAGCCTTAATCATTATATTACTAGAGTAATACTCCATAACCCAAATGGTAGAGGACTGACTTGATATAAGATTGATATCTGAGTTAAAAAAAAAAAAAAAAAAAGTTTGATATCTGAGCAATTTATTCGGTTAAAGTTAACCATCGGTCATTAAAAATCATATCCTCCTCCTAATGAAATTGTAACAAATTTGAGTCAATGTAAATACTAATATACTAGATTATGACCCGCGGTATACCGCGGGGCAAATTTTTTTGTTTTGTTTTGTTAATGTACTATTTTAATATTAATTTTGCTAATGTACTCTTTTGTTAATTTTAGTGATCTACTATATAATATGCGATATACCGCACTACAATTTTTATTTAATACAGTCTTAATAAATCAGTTTGATTCGATATATTTTATATTGATGTTGTTAAAATAGTAAAATCAGGATTTACCCCGTATTGAAGTAACATAGTAATGATATATTTTTTTGTATTATCAATTCACTCATGTCATGTCATATAACCTGTTATGTAATATAACTTGTTTGTGTTATTTTAAAATTTTCATATGTTTAAATATTCATAATTTTAAACTTTTTATTACGTTAAGATATATCAATTATAAATTATAAACTTCTTAAATTTTATAATTTACTATATACGGTAAATTTTATATATATGTATGTTAAACACACACTTTTTAGATTAATTGAGTAATATATGTTTGTTGAAAAAATACAAATTCACAATATATGCAGAAAATACATTTTTATTAACTTTATGTTTTATAAAATTATTTACTACATTTAAAAATTAAAATAAAAAAGAAATTATAGGAGAATAATTTTTTTAATCTAGAATAAATCTTCTAAATATCTATATTAATGATAGAACATTATATATATATATATATATGAATATTTAAATATTTTAATTATGTTTGGTTATAAAGATAGTAGAGAAAATTAACAAAACTTGTTTGGATATGAATATAAGCATTTAATGGCATTTAATGGTAAAATTTCCAAAAAAAAATACTTTTAAGCAAAAACTGCTGCGAAAATACTAGTATAGATAAATTGTGCAGCTTTTTCTATCGTAAACGTTTGGAAAAGAACAAAAAAAAATGGTAGAAATATTGCTTTTGACTAAATTTACTTACTGATAAAAGAAGTTCACTGAAGCTCCTTGAAAGATGTGAAAATTCGAAATAAAAGACGATAAGACAATTGCCATGTCGAGATTGAAGCCCATGTTGAGATTAAAGCCCTAAGTTTATTGGATTGTTTGAGCCAATCTTGTTTTTGTTGTCAAAAAAAAAAAAAAAAAAAAAAAAAAAAAAGACAATTGCCATGTCAGCGGGTTTTCTAATTCTTTCGTAGAATCATCAAAGGTTTTAAACTTTCATGTCACGTTATTACGAACTTTGGTAAATTTTAAACTATCTAATAAATTTTATTATAGGTATGGATAAGTATTATATTATCGAATTAGTCATCATGTGCTTGGAAAAATATTTGATTTGTATCTAAAATGAAAATTCTAATTCACCTTTCTTTTTCAAAAGTAAATGAAAAATGTCTACAATAACTAATTTTAAAAAGTTCAATTATTACATATAAACCGAGTGTCTTCTGGAATAATCTATACTAGGTACTGTCCCGCGAAAAACCGCAGGCTAAACTTTTTTTTGATGAAAATTTGCAATAATTTATTTGTGATTAAAAATTTGTTGTTTATATTACAATTTTTGTATTTTAAAAATGTTTATTGAAAACTTGTCAATAAAACATTTGAATGTAATGAATAAAATTATTTAACCCTTTGTGAAATCTTTGCTATAGTTGTGAAGTAAGTAAAAAGATATAACTAACATGTAAAAAAAATCTAGCTGTTAGTTTTTTTGAAGTACAAATTAGTTTTGATTAAAGATGGACTTATTGGGTTAATTAAATCTTATCTACAATTTATTTTATTTGATGTTTCCCCTATTTCCGTTTTTTCATTAAAATATTTATTTAATTAATTATTTAATCTTAATTAAATTTTTCTAATGGTAATTGAATGTATTTTTTCACATATTTTAAGGTTAGTTTATTTGTATTTCCCAATTAATATAAAATTAATATAAGAGGATTCTCTCTAGTAATTTGAGCATATACACAAGTCTAATAGTTTTTCAAGGCTACGTCTACAAATATAACAGAATCACTAGATTATGACCCGTGCTAAAGCACGGGTTGAAAGTCTTTTTATTTATATTATAATTAGAATAAAATATAATTTATATGATTGTTTTAAAAGTTTTTTTTGGATAAAACATTATGCAATAAAATCATATGCTAAATATGATGACTTGAAAAAGACACATATTTTGTAAGTTTTATATTGTTAATTTTGTAATTTTATGTATGAGAAATGATTATGTTTGTTGTTTGTTTTTATTTTAGTTTTTGAACATGTTTGGTGAAAGTTTTTTAATATGACCCGTGCTAGATAAAATTTTATTTTCAACCGCACAAATAAGATCTCTGAAATCATGATTAAGTGTGATAAATTGCCAAGATTTTATTCCTTTTTACGTCTTACATTATATTTTTATGCCTAACAGTATATAGTTTGTAACAATACATGGAATACTAAAAATTTTATTTTGAAAATTGTATAAATCATTGGAATATTCTCTTTAAGAGTATTCTTTGGGATATTCTTAAGTGTATTCATATAGCCCACAAATTAACCAATTAACCTATAACATTTTTTGTAGCCAATATATAGGGATTTTTGCCAAATATGCCACATTTTTAAAAAAACTTTTGGAGAATGCCACATTTGCTTCATCTTTCTAAAAATGCCACATTTTTACTGTTCATATATGATTAAAAGACGAAAATACCCTTGTATGAAAGAGAGTGATTGTCGTGGACAAGATTTGATGGACAATTTATTAGAGGAAATCATAGACTTGTCCACGAATTTTATTTTTATAACTTGTCTACGAGAATTATATTAACGAAGTTGTCCACGAGTTCAAACTAGTTATCCATATTATTAAAGATAAGTTGTCTATGAAAGATAATTAGATAAAAAGGTAAAATAGTCGAGATGGTGGACCAAAAGAATATGGCGGACCAAAAGAAGATGTCGATGATGATAAACCAAAAAAGGATGATGGACCAAAAGAGGATGATGTGGATGATGGTGGACCAAAAGATGATGTGGAAGATTGGGTTTCTCCATATCATCTTGTCTGTCATCCGCATCTTGTCCATCATCCGCATCTTGTTAATCATTCGTATATTGTCTATCATCCACATCTTGTTGATCATCGGCATATTGTCCATCATCCACATTTTGTCCATCATCGTCATCTTGTCTATCATCCATATTTTGTCCATCATTCGTATTTTGTCTATCAACATCATAACATTCATTGAGAGGCATTTACGTCTTTTCAAGTTAATGTTGTGGCACTGTAGAAAAGAAAATAAAAAAGTGGCATTTTGACTAAAAAAAGTTACTGTTCATGGCATTTTCGTTAAATAACTCCAATATATATATTTAATCTATATCCTATTTTGTAACCAACTTATAAAAATTATATAGTCTATAAAAAAAAGTTGTGTACTTCCGTTTTATTATATAGGGGATATAGAAAGTACAATATACCTCGTGTCTTATTGTTTGACTTCCAATTTCTTTGTAGTCTTGTTATTGACTTGATAAGTTTTCATTGCATTTTAGAGATTTGGGCTTGATTCAACTGTTAATCATTTGAGTAGGTTTATTTCAGTTTACCACAGAAGTAACAGATTAAATGGTTAGACCATCAACCCATTACAAAACAACTCATCTAATATATCAAACCATTTGATCTAATAACTCATTTAACCTATATAGGTTATATATAAAGTATAGGTCAAAAATTTCTAACTCGTAACAGAGTACAAACGTTTTCTATCTCACAACAATAATCATATGAATACATATAACTACTCATTGTTGAATCAACAAGGTCCCGTTTAACATTTTTGGGATTGTAAGGGATAGGCATATGATCCCAAATTTGTGTTTCTGTGTTGAACACCGCGAACTTGTTATTAAAGGAACCACAATCGCCATCTTTGCAGGTTCCTTCTGTTGGATTTGAAGTGGTCAAAGCAAGAATAATTCAATCCGGGTTTGTAGGAGTAGTGTTGTTAGTCACAAGTCGTGAGTCGTGGATTAGAAGAAGTCATGGGTAGTGTTAGTTGTTTTTCTGCTATTTCTTTGGAGTCGTGTGTTTTTGCTTCCTGCAGTTTAAGTCTCCCTATCTATACAAGGAGCAAGTTGTATTTCTTATTATTATCAATCCGAAAAGCTTTGATCAGATACTTTGAGTTATCCACTGTTAACAATTGGTATCAGAGCATTATCACTAAAAAGAGAGACCTAAATCATTGAGAGAACAGAGAAGAACGAGAAATTGAGATGGGAGATAGCAGTAGTGCAAAATGTTTTGTTGCTCCTGCTATTCCAGGGTTCGATGGTTACTATGATCATTGGGCTCGGTTGATGGAGAATTTCATCCGTTCGAAGGAGTATTGGGATCTCATAGAGAATGGGATCAGTAGGTGTGAAGGAGTCACTCCTACTGCAAAGCAGCAAAAGGTGATCGATGAGCAAACGTTGAGACATCTAAAACTCAAGAACTTTCTATACCAATCAATTGATAGAGAAGTTCTTGACACAATTCTCAACACGGAGACAAGCAAGCAGATCTGGGAAAGCATGAAGCAGAAATTCCAAGGCTCAACTAAGGTGAAGAGAGCACATCTTCAGGCATTACGTAAAGAGTACGAGATGCTTCAGATGAAGGAGGGAGAAACCATTAATGGTTTCTTTGCAAGAACTCTCTATGTTGCAAAGAAGATGAGAGAGTATGGAGATATGCTCAAAGAGAACGTCATCTCAAAAAGATTTTAAGATCTTTAACGATGAAGCTCAACTATGTAGTGTGTTCTATTGAAGAATCAAACAATCTAGACACACTGACATTAGATGAACTTCAGAGCAGTCTCTTAGTCCAAGAGCCACGTATGAAAAGAGAAGCAGAAGAGGAGTATGTGTAGAAGGTCTCGTACAAAAGCAGAGGACGAGGATCTTGGAGAGGGAATTTTAGAGGAGGAGGAGGTCGAGGAACAAGCAGCTGTGCTACTATAGAGTGCTTTAAATGTCACAAGTTAGGACATTACCAATCAGAATGTCCTACTTGGGACAGCAAAGCAAAATATACTGAGCTTTATGAGAAGGAAGAGCTTCTACTCTTTTTGAAGAAACCGGTTCAAAAGGAGATCATGTTTGGTTTCTAGACTCATGATGCTCAAACCACATGGTTGGAGATCGCAGCTGGTTCACTTATCTTGACGAAAAATGATGCATAGAGTGAGATTGGGAAACAACTCAAGAATGAGAGTACAAGGTCAAGGAAGCATAAAGCTGGTCCTAGAAGGAAGAAGTCACATTATCCCAAATGTGTACTACGTTCCAGAGTTGACAACAAGTCTCCTAAGCTTAGGACAACTACAAGAAAGGAAGCTGGCAATCTTAATAAAAGATGGGAGCTGCAAAATTTATCACGACAATTTGGGTCTTATCTTACACACAACGATGACAGCAAACATAATGTTTGTTGTACTACCTGGATCACCGTCGGAGTCATGCCTGCAGATAGTTGAAAGCGAGTCAAATTTATGGCACAAACGCTTTGGTCACTTGATTCACCAGAATCTTCAACTCTTATCAAAGAAGAGAATGGTGGTGGGGCTTCCTGAGATTGAGAAAACTGAAGGACTATGTGAGATGTGTGCCAAGGGGAAGCAACACAAGGAAACATTTCCCAAGCAAGCAAACTGGAGAGCAACAGAGAAGTTGCAGCTGATACACACTGACCTTTGTGACCCAAACACACCAAATACCTTAGGAGAAAAAGGTATATCCTCACCTTTACTAATGATTTCAGCAGGAAAATATGGGTTTACCTCCTAAAAGCGAAGAACGAAGAATTTTCATTTTTCAAAAATTTCAAGCTGTTGGTGGAGAATGAAACAAGGATGAAAATAGGAGGTCTGCGGAGTGACCGTGGAGGAGAGTTCACCTCCAAAGAGTTCAATGCGTTCTGTACAACTCATGGAATTAGAAGACAAGTTACTGCTGCTTTTACTCCGCAACAGAACAGTGTGGCTGAGCATAAGAACATAACCATTATGAATATGGTACAGTGCTTGCTTATGGAGAAGGGAATGCCAAAACGTTTCTGGGGAGAAGCAGTGAGCTGGACTACTCACATCTTAAATCGATGTCCCACTTCAGCAGTGAAAGAGATGACACCGCAAGAGTGTTGGACCGGAGAGAAGCCCAATATTGGTCATCTAAAGGTGTTTGGCTGCGTAGGTTTTGCCCATGTTCCAAGTTAAAAACGAGTGAAGCTAGACGACAGAGGGCAGAAATGTGTGTTTCTTGGGGTAAGTGAGGGTTCTAAGGCGTACAGGATGTACGATCCTACAACAAATCAAGTCATCGTTAGCAGGGATGTTATGTTTGATGAGAAACAAAGCTGGGATTGGGGAAGATCTCACACTGAAGAAGAAAACGATTTACTGGTAATTGATGAAGTAGAACCAGGGGAAAGTTCAGAGAATAACACTGAAGAAGCAGTGAGAAGTTCAGAGATAAGAGTAGGGACTGAGGAGCAAAGTGATCTGGGAGATCAATAACTAGCTCAAACAAGACAGAGAGCTCGACCTAGATATCTGCAAGATTATGTGAGTGGTGATGAAGTTTATGAAGATGAAGAACAACAATATCTAGCTCTATACTCTGCAGAAGATGATCCAATCACGTTTTGGGAAGCTTGTAAAGAAGAAAAATGGAGAGAAGCAATGGATGCAGAAATTCAGTCAATTGAGAAACAAAACATGGGAATTGGTTGATCTACCAGTGGGTATGAAGAAGATTGGAGTTAAGTGGGTTTACAAGACTAAGCTGAATGAGAAAGGTGAGGTTTCTAATTTCAAAGCTAGGCTGGTGGCAAAGGGGTGCTCGCAAGTACACGGAGTCGATTATGGTGAGGTCTTTGCACGAGTAGCACGATGGGATACTATTTGGATGTTGTTAGCTGATGCAGCTAAAATAAAGTGGAGTGTGTATCAACTTGATGTCAAGAGTGCGTTTCTCCATGGTGTTTTAAAAGAAACTGTGTTTGTAGAACAGCCAGAAGGGTATGTAAAAGAAGGGGAGGAGCACAAGGTTTATAAGCTAAAAAAAGCACTCTATGGTCTGAAGCAAGCTCCAAGGGCCTGGTACAGCAGGATAGAAGAATAATTTATGAAAGCAGGAGTCAACAAATGCGAATATGAGCACACACTGTTCATGAAGAGTGAAGCTGGAGGAAGAACTCTGATTGTAAGTTTATATGTCGATGATTTAATATTCACTGGTAATGATTCAGGCATGTGTGAAGATTTCAAAATCTCAATGAAGCAAGAGTTCGAGATGACGGATCTGGGGAAGATGTCTTACTTTCTTGGGGTAGAACTGGAGCAGAGTGAGAAAGGCATTTTTTTATGTCAAAAGAAATATGCTGCAGAAATGCTTGCACGTTTCGGAATGGAGAATTGCAATCCGGTTAATAATCCTATGGTTCCTGGAACGAAGTTATCTAAAGACATGGAAGGAGAAGATGCAGATCCGTCCTTGTACAAGCAAATTGATCGGGAGCCTGATGTATCTTACAGCCACAAGACCGGATATCATGTATACCGTTTGTTTCTTAAGCAGATTTATGATGCGTCCAAAGGTAGGACATCTTGTTGCTGTTAAAGGAGTTCTGAGATATGTCAAAGGGACATTGAAGATGGGTTTATTGTACAAGGCTGAAGGAGAAGGCAATCTTAAAGCATACACGGACAGTGACTATGCAGGTGATGAAGACAGTGGAAGAAGTACATCTGGGTATGCTTTTCTTATGAGTGATGCAGCAGTCGCTTGGAGTTCAAAGAAACAACCGGTGGTTACCTTGTCCTCGACTGAAGCAGAGTACGTTGCAGCCTCTGTATGTGCAATGCAGTGTCTATGGATGAAGAAGATACTCAATAGTATTAACCAAGCTGAGAAGAAGTGTATGATGATTTTCTGTGACAACAGCTCAACAATCAAGTTATCAAAGAATCCAGTCTTTCGTGATTTGGTAGAAGAAAAAGAAGTTAGCTTGGTTCATTCACTACAAGAAAACACGGGTTTTACGACTACAAATGGTGACTACATATGTAGTCGTCATTTTTGGCGACTATGTAGCGACTATTAGGCGACCATTTTACGACCACAAATTTTTGGTCGCATATTAGTCGCTTTTTTGCGACTACAATATGTAGTCAGTATTTTAGTCGTAATTTAACGACTACTTAATGACTATATTGCATACCGAACAAATAGTCGCTAAATAGTCATCAATTTAGCGACTAATATGCGATTTATGGTAAAAAATTCAATTTAGCGGCTAATATGCGACTCATGGTAATAGTCGCTAAGAAGTCGCATATCAGTCGCTATTTAAGAAAATTAAAATTTAACCTCAAACCTTTTACTAAAATCTAAAACTTATAAACTCTAAATCTTGAACTTTCAATTCTTGATCTTAAAAATTAATTCATGAACCATAAAATCAAAACTTAACCATTATTATATATATACATAAAACCAAGCTTTAATACTTATATAAGAAAGTCTAACTGATATAATATATCCAAAAACTGAGATCTAAGGCTGATAAAAAATTATAGTTTTCCGAATCTTATATTTTTATCAAAACTTAACCCTAAATCTTAAACCTATACCCCAAATCCTATACTTTAAACCTTAAACTTTTATAATACTTATATAGGAACTAAAGCATAAACCATTCAACCAGGATATAATATAACCAATATATATGTATAAAGAAATGTGTAAAACTATTTATTATTTACATATAATTTCATTTTTCCAAAAATTATTTACTTATAAATTTATTTAATATAGTCATTTTAAAACCTAAAACTAATCATTTTTAAAAATCTAAAACAAATATAATATACTTCTAAATCTAGGACCCCAACTTCCAAATCCTAAAATTTAAATCTAGTTTCCTGATGTATGTATTTAAAACTGCAAAAACATATGAAATTATAAAGTTTTAATGTAATTATTTATTCTTTAAATAATTAATCTTGTTTCTTTTTGTATCAAAAAATAATTATATTCTTTAAATAATGAAGCTTTTTTATTGGATGATATGTAAACACAAGAATTACACTATCAACCGTTGATTGGTTTAATCCAACGGACAATATATCTTCCTTCTTTTTCTCCCCTTCTCTCTTTCTCCTCCGATGAAACCTTCTCTTCTTCTCCTTTGTCTCCTTTTTTTTTTTTTTTTGTGTGGCGATTCTTCTTTGTTTCCTCCACCTATTGCTTCAATCAATTCCATCTTCATCTGTTTTAGTTTTCATCCTCTCAAGTTGTCAGATCTCGGATGTACCCTAGCACTCTGTCGCGGATCTCGGATCTTGGATCTCAACCCCATTGTTCATTGATATAAGGTAGATTTGCTTCCTTCTTCTTCTTATTTTCTCAATTTCGGATTTATAAATTTGAAGTCTTTGTCATGATTCAATTTAGGGTTGTTTTTTTCTTCAGATTTAGTCATCATTGGGTATTAGCGATTGGGAATTTGTCTTATAAGCTTTTGTAGATCTTAAACTATTTCAGTGAATGGATGTAAAAAGGATGTTGCTGTAGCGCTTATAAGCATGCTCAATTGCAGTCATGGTTACAAAGTCAGAGTGAATCTGGGTAAATCATCTCTTCGCCATGGTTACAAAGTAAGCTCACACAAGTCGTGCTTCGGGGTCTTAATTCCAAGGTAAATAAAGTTCACCTTTTTCTCGTTGTTTTTAACTTCCGTAGATGCAATCTAAGAGGGGCTTGTTTTTATCTCGATATAAAATTTTGGATTTTCTTGTGTGTTTTTAGTTTGATTCGTCCTAGAATCAGAATGGTAAGGCTACATGAGAGGATCTTCCGTCTATATTGATTGGTCAAGGTGAAGTCACTTAATTCTCTTTCCTCTTCTTAACTCACCAATTTGAGTTTCAATCTGCTGGTTTATGGAATTTTTATGTTTCGTTCCTCTTCTTAACTAACCAATATGTATTTCACTTAACTTATCTGTTTTTTGAATGATGTAACTTTTCTCTTTTTGTATGTATCTCCTATAACAGCTGAATTATAGGCTAAGACTTCTTCAAGCAGGGCATCACCTGCACCTGCACTTACTCACGTGAACAAAGGTTTTTTTTTTATACATTTGGCTATGGTTTAACGTATCTTGTCTTGGAGCGGTAATGAAAGAATCGATTTGCCTGTGTCTCTCTTAGTTAAATATGTCTGTCTGCTTATGCTATTTCGGTTTCTTTTATGACTTGGTTTGGTAAAGAAATGTATTTGCCTTCTTTTTTTTTTATGACTTGGTTGGTGATTCAAGCATTTGATAGAATGATTAAAATGTATGTTATATAAATTTTTTAGGAGGTATATGTGAGCGACCTGAGCTCATTCTCCCTCGCTTCAAGGTATATGTAAGCAGCCTGAGCTCATTCTCCCTCGTTTGTTTTTGTTAAATCCAGTTTAGTTATATGTAAGATAACTTATTTCTTCTCCAGTTCAGCTGATTTCTCTCTGATGGTGTCATTAAGCAACCTGAGCTCATTCTCCCTCGCCTTAAGTTCCTTAAGAGATGCTTCCATCAGCTCAGCTTCCTTTCTCCTTGTCTCTGCGGTTTGCTTCAGGTCAAAATCTTTAACATTCATCTCAAAAGCAAAAGACTTCTCATATGGGGAAAGCAAAGCAACCTCTTTTCCCTCATTTCAAGCTCAGCCATTATTAACCCTTGATGTTACATTTCCCCATGATACCTCCAATATTTACTTTCTTTTTTTAATAGTATGATGTATTGTTATTTTTTTATTATGTTTTTAGTTTTATTTTGTAATACAGTTTTTTTATCACATGGTTTCATAATAATAAATATAGTATTTTTTATTGTTATTCATTCCAAAAGCAAACCGTTATTCAATAACTTTCATATATTTCAAAATAATTAATGAAAGTATATTATTATTATTAAAATAGTATATATATATATATATAATGCTGTATAAATACAATATTGTTTAAGTACATAATCGTAAATGAGTCGTTAATTAGTCACTAAATTTGGTGACTACATTATGATTATTTTGTGGTAGTCGTAAAATAGTCGTAGCGTAGTCACTAAATTTAGCGACTACAGTACGACTAAATTTACGACTATGCAAAATAGTCGCAATGTAGTCGCTATTTGGCGACTAATTTTACGACTATTTGTTTTAGCGACTCTCGATTTACGACTACTGGTTTTAGTCGCTATTTAGTCGTAACACACTGTTTAGCGACTAAATAGTGACTAATAGTGCAGTCGCTATTTGCCTGTTTTCTTGTAGTGATTGTGGAGCTGAGGACCAAGTCGCTGATATTATGACAAAGCCGTTAAAGCTTGATACATTTCTCAAGCTGAGAGGGTTACTTGGAGTGCAGGAGAATTCGAGATTCAATGAGCAAACTGCAATGCGTTAGTGGCATTCAGTTTGGGGGAGGGTATGTTGGATTTGAAGTGGTCAAAGCAAGAATAATTCAATCCGGGTTTGTAGGAGTAGTGTTGTTAGTCACAAGTCGTGAGTCGTGGATTAGAAGGAGTCATGGGTAGTGTTAGTTGTTTTTCTGCTATTTCTTTGGAGTTGTGTGTTTTTGCTTCCTGCAGTTTAAGTCTCCCTATCTATATAAGGAGAAATTTGTATTTCTCATTATTATCAATCAGAAAAGCTTTGATCAGATATCCATTTTTAACACATTCTACATATATCTTCCGATCAATGACGCTAGCGGAAAGTGACATTGGCTCCACCGGCAAGCTTTGAGACTCGCGCCACGTGTGAGACCGGCAATCAAGAATCGAGACGCTAGATTTGCCAATGAGTCTGTTCGTTTCGTCGCCGCAAGTACCTGCGACTGCGTCAGCCATAGCTACCGTTGTTCGTTTGGTTGCCGCAGGTACCTGCGGCATGACGCTGCGGCAAACGCAGCTTCTGATTTTGAAAGTCGATTAGATGCGGCGATTAAAAAATTTGTGTCTGCCACTGCCGCTGCCGCTGCCGCCAGCGTCAACGAAACGAACAGGCCCAATGTTATAGATATTAGAACCAAATGCCATGAGACTGGAACGTTTCGATTGGGACTAAAGCCAACACATACCCACTTGACTTCTTCTCATTACTTATGTCATACGTTAGGTTTTTATCAGGTTTCCGGCAGAGAGTAAACCAGCTAGGGTTCTCAGATTGATATAACTCTAAGCTCACATAGACACAACTCGCTCCTCTCGGTGTGATCCAAGAGTGATCGGGCCTTGTAAAGTTCCGGTGAAGCTAGGAGTGATCGAAAGCTCTTGGAGACAAGAAAGACGACATTGACGGAATCGCTGTCGATGCTTCTTCGTGAACTTGAGAGAACTAATTAGGGGTTGGACTTTATATACAAGTGATTAAAACCGGCTCAATTACTTTGGTTAAGGTGAGAACCGGTTTAAAATTTGATAATGTTTGGGTTAAGTACTGGTTTTCAATAAAGTGTATATAGTATCTTGAATTTTTCTTTACGTGCAGATATTGGAATTGGAGTGTGAAGTATGCCTTCATGAAAAATGATTTTCATTTAGCATTGAGTAAAATATTTTGTTCTTAATTTTAGATAGCCAGTCAAATAATTTTGCTATTTGATTCGGTTTCATCAATTTGGAAAGTGAATTAATAAAAATCGTTAATCGATTTTTTTTTATATACCTTTTTTTGTGTATTTTCCTATTAGTTACCACATAACGATTAGTTTGCCTTTTGGTGATTAATCCGGTTCTTTTGGAGTGAAAACCAATACCAACCCAAACATTATCAAAGTTTTAACCGGTTTACACCTTAACCAAAGGTAAGAGCCGGTTTGAATCCCTCTGTATATCTAAAGTCCAAACCCTAAATTTGTTCTCTCTAAGTTTCGAGAAGAAGCATCACGGGCGATTTTGTCTCTTCGATTCCCGTCAATGGCTGCAAATGGATGCACAAAATTGAAAAAATGAGTTGAACAAAATTGGTTGAATAATATTCAACTCATTCATCTCCAAAATAGTGGTTGAACAAGTTGAAGATTTTTGCTTTAGGATTAGTTTATTTTTTCAATTTTTTGGGTTGAACGGGCTGAACAATTTTTTCCAACCTCTTCAACCTTTACAATGCAAATGGTTAAAATTGGTTGAATAATTTTTTTCAACCTGTTCAATCTCTTCAACCCTGCAACCATTTGCAGCCAATGTCTTCCCCGGAAAATCTGTTGTCAGCGCCGGAATCAAACCCAAATCCGTCACTTCCGGATGATTTGCTACCGAGCTGCATCGCACGCGTCTCAAGATTGTACTATCCGACTCTCTCACTTGTCTCTAAGAGCTTTCGATCAATCCTAGCTTCACCGGAGCTTTGCAAAGATCGATCACTCTTGGATCACACCGAGAGTTGTCTCTATGTGTGCTTACAGTTTCTACCTTTTCAGACACCTAGGTGGTTTACTCTATGTAGGAAACCTGATCATGAAACCCTACGTTACGACACAAGGAATAAGAATAAGAAGAAGTCAAGTGGATACGTTTTGGCTACGGTCCCAAGTCCTCATCCTCCTCCTGTGGGAATTTCGAGTCTCGTGGCGGTTGGTTCTGATATCTACAACATTAGCGGATACAAATCACCTTCTAGCTTCTCGATTTTTGATTGCATATCTCACACGTGGCGCGAGGCTCCAAGCTTGCCAGTGGAGTTACGTACAGCTTCTGCTGGCGTCCTTGATGGAAAGATTTATGTAGTAGGAAGCTGCAAAGACGGCAATACTAAATCCTTCAAGGACACTTTCGCGGTGTTTGACACAACAACACAAGTTTGGGATCATGTTCCCAGCCCTTACAGCGGAAAAAAACTCAACTTCAAAATCCTATGTATTGACGAAAAGTGGCACGTGGGCAATAGTTCTGACCGCGAGGTGGTTGCTTACAATCCCAAGGAAGGTAAATGGAACCCCGTTGAATCAGAGATGCGTAGTTATAGGGATTCATATGGTTATTGTGAGATAGAGAACGTTTTGTATGCTGTTTACATGACACAGAAAGGCACTAGTGAGTTCAGATGGTATGACACTGAGGTAGGACAGTGGAGAAAATTGGAGATAGTACTACCTATTATTCTTACTCGTGTTAGATTGGTTAATTATGGTGGAAAGATGGCGGTATTGTGGGAGGAGCATTTTAATTATACTGAGCATGATGAGAAGATGATATGGTGTGCAGTGATTACGCTCGAAAGGCGCAAAAATGGTGAAATTTCGGGAAAAGTTGAGTGGGTTGATCATGTTCTTACAGTCCCTATAATATGTACTTTGCAAAAGGTTCTTGTTGCTACTATTTGATGAATGTGTGAGTGGTGTATATGATGAATGACACCATGATGAAATAACTCTTGTCTATTGTTTCACTTCTATTTTAAGACCAAAACATATTAAAACTATTGAATATGTTCACTTTTTCAGTCATTCGTAAAAACTTACAACACGGCTCATATATAGTTATCAAGATCATTTCATATTTTAGAGATTTCGAATCATCATTAGCATACAAACACAATTCATAAATAAGGTTATCAACAAATGGGATATACTCAATGCGATTCAAAATCATATGTCAAAAGAGTTTTTGAAAGAAATGTTCTTGGTGTCTAGTTTATAGCTTGAAGCAAAATGTTTTGTTCTTGACTTCAGTCTTCTCCAAAAAAAACAAGACCACTGTCATCCTATTTAATCGGGTTGGTTCGAGCAGCATCTTCACTTCCTTACTCTCTGCAAACTCGTATCAATACAACACTTAATTAAGCATATCTAATCTAGATCTTGGAACCATTAAAAAAAAAAAATATCTAGACTTGTACTTAATTTTAGATGTATTTGCGTTTTGTATTTCGACTTTATCTGGTTTATTCAGAAGTGATCACGTTAACCAAGGCATGAAACGGTTTTAGTCCCTCTCTATATATAATAAAGTCCAAACACAAATTTGTTCTCTCCAAGTTCGAGAAGAAGCATCAAAGGCGATTTCCTGATAATTTGCTACTGAGATGTGTCCCACGCGTCTCAAGATTATATTATCCGACTCTCGCCCTTGTCTCCAAGAGCTTTCGATTTTTCCTAGCTTCACCAGAGCTTTACAAGGCCCGGTTACTCTTGGACCACACCGAGAGTTGTCTCTATGTGTGCTTAAAGTTGAATCCTTTGGAGAACTCTAGCTGGTTTACTCACTGCCGGAAATCTGATCAAAACCTAACGTACGACACAAGTAATAAGAAGAAGTCAAGTGGGTATGTCTATCTGCTAGCGTCCTTGACCGAAAGATATATGTAGTCGGAAGCCGCAAAGATGGCGATTCCGAATCCTTGAAGAACTCGTTCGAGGTGTTCTTACAGCGAAACAAAACACAAATTTTACACCAAAAGCGCATGTATTGACGATAAGTGGCATGTGCTGAATAACTGAGCGGTGGTTGCTTACAATCCTAAGAAAAGTAAATGGGACCTGGTTGGATCAGCGAATGATGCTTCTATGCTTTCATATGATCCTCATTGTGAGATAGAGAACGTTTTTTACTCCCTTCTCAACATATGGTATCTTGGCATTGAGTTCAGATGTAATGACAGAGGTAAAACGGTGGAGGAAATTAGATGGTCTGGCTCTGGCAGCAGGACTACCTCAGTTGTCTCTTCATGCTCGTGTTAGACTGGCTGATTATGGTGGAAAGATGGCGGTTTTGTGGGAGGAGAGTATGCCTTATAGTGGGCCTGGTGGCAGACGCGGTAAGAAGATGATTTGGTGAGCAGAGATTACGCTTGAAAGTGGTAAAATTTGGGGGAAAGTTGAGTGGTTTGATCATGTGCTTACAGTCCCTAAAACATATGTTTTCCAAAAGGTTCTTGCCGCTACTGTTTGATGAATGCTTCACAAGTATTTAACAAATGTTATTGTGTATGCAACTGTGATGAATGACTTCGTCTCTTGATTCACTTTCTTAGTCATTTGATGCCCACTTGTTAATTGTTAAGCTTATCTTGTGACCAAAAAAAACAGTCCCGACATTGCAAAATTAAAGATACAATATCATGATAAGAATTATATATAGAATCTGTTGTTCACTTTTCAGAAATTCTTGAAACATACAAACAACTCATATCTATCAAAGATTGTTTCATACTTTAGGGAATCCGAATGAACAATATCATACAAACAGAGCTCTTTAGATTGTTCATAAATCAATACTCAATGCGATTCAAAATCACATGTGAAAAGTTTCGAGTCAGCCTTTCACCTCTTTGCTTATCAGAATCATGTTCTTATGTGCTTGCAGCCAAAGAGACTCATCACTAAGTGATAATAGTATTTGCATTCTTTTGTGCTCGAAGCCGTTTCATCCTACAAAACATAGGATTCAAAAAAAAAAAACATTGAAATGCAATGCAAATATGTATAGTACTGTTCAACTAGCATCGACTGAAGTACAAAACCACGAACTAGTTCTATCTATGCAAGGAAATACAAACCCATGAACAAATTAGTGTTGATCAAAGTTCAAGAAAAGCAAAAAAATTGTTCAGTTGTAATACTCAGAAATTCCAATGTATAACTTCAAGTGTTGAAAACTTATAACAATCTGTGGATAGATGATTTAGTTGCAGGCTTTACATATATAGAGAATCAAGCAGTTTTAACCTCTAAAAGTTTCATGGCACTCTTAATAAATTCCTTGAGCTTAAGAGAGAAATAAAATGATTTAACTTAAGAAAGAGATGTATTTCTCTATCTCTGGTTTCTGCTCAGAGCTGAAGGAAAACCATTTTTCATGAGGACATACATCAGTCCAGCTTCCTAAATCTGCATACAAACAAAGGAAAGAGATTATAATCACTATACTCTACGTGACGACAAACGAAGAGTTTGTAAAAAAATTCACACCTTGAAGCAAAATGTTTTGCTCATCATTGTAACTCTTCAATCTCCAGAATACAAGACCATTGTCATCCAATTCCACCGGGTTGGTTCTAACAGCATCATCACTTCCTTGACTCTCTGCAAACACCAGGATAGAACACTTAAGCCTTTAAATATGATAATGGAACCATACAGAATCAAATCAAAGGAGTCTAGAATCGTACTTTTGGATAGCATGTCTATTGCGTTTTGCATTTCAGAATAAACTTCTTTGGTTTCAGCATTTATTCGCGAGACAATTGCATCACGTTCTGTTATCAACAATGGAATCCCGTTTTTCGCTTTTACGGCTTGGGCCAACTCATCTTGCAATTTCTGCTTTAGTTCTTTCTCCTACAACAGAAAGGTTTCAGAAGTGTTGTCGAAGTTAAGTTGTTAAGAAGACTAATGACTTGGTAGATTTCACAGTTACCTTTTCTTTTGCTGCATTGATCTTTTCTTTTGTTTCCTTTTTCCTTTCAACAGATTCAAGATTTTGGCTATCAATGCAATTTCTCATCACCCTGAAATTTTTATCACAATATGTAACCCCTCAAGAAGCATATATCAAAGAGAATAGTTTATTCAACAGATGCAATTTCACAGTTTACAAAACTTACGATGTGCCAAGTGTCTCATCGCATAAGAAATTTAAAAGCTTAAGCCTTTTTGATGAATTCAACTTCTCATACTGAGAAAGGCCTTTTTAAACATTTCAGGAGGGAAGTCATCTAGCTGAATTTCTGATTCTGAAAGACATTCTCCAATTGCAGTGAACCAACTAGCATCAGTTGAAGTCAGGCAAACCGATCTATTTATCCAAAAATGGAAATCAATCAGATATACAGAAAGGGAAGCTAATAGAAAACTTATACTTTTAAAGGAAATTGTTCTTACGTTTCTCCTCTATCCTCTAATATCACAGTAAGTAGTTGGATTATCATCTGCGTGAGTGTGGAATACTGTTGTCTCCTTTTGCTTCGTCCAGATAACATTTCACGAATCACACATTCAGCTTGTCCTTTCCTTAAATCAAGAGCCTATCAAAAAAGTCATATGAAGATGGTACGAGCAATTAGTTTACCTTTCACATACACAAAATATCTATGTTAAAGAACAGATCATTTATCAGACTGTGTTTAGGGATAGAGGATACCTTCCCAAAAGCTGAACAAAACTCCAAAAACTGAAATACATTTCCAACATCTTCAGGAGCCAAGTCAATGCCAGAAACAGTAATTGAACTATTGCCCTGAGGTAGTTTCACCTCAACCTGATCCTCTAATTTCCTTTTGCGAGCAGGTTTGATTCTTTTGATTTTATCCGCTACATTCTTTTCCTTAGAAATAGAAATTGAGCTATTGCCCTGAGGTAGTTTCACATCAACCTGATCCTCTAATTTCCTTTTGCGAGCAGGTTTGATTCTTTTGATTTTATCCGCTACATTCTTTTCCTTAGAAACAGAAATTGAGCTATTGCCCTGAGGTAGTTTCACCTCAACCTGATCCTCTTCTTTCTTTTTGAGAGCTGGTTTGATTCTTTTGGTTTTTTCCGCTACGTTACTTTCCTTGATATATTTAGCTGTAGTCTCTGCATCGCAAAACTTTCATGCGTTAGTTCCTTTTCAACAGTAGTACTTGCGTTCTCAAGAAAACATTTAAGATCAAATCCTCTCACTCTTCTTTATTCCTTCTACCACTTTCTTGGTAACTTGTGTCTCATGAACGGAATCAGAAATCTTGATCTTTTTTGAACTGCTCTTTTTCACCACGGCATTCTCATCGTTACAGCCGTTGTTTAAATCCTTAAGCTCTTCACGTTTAGTTTTTCTCGATTTTTTAATACTAACTTGTTTTTGCTCAATAGAATTCTCCTGGTCAAATTTCAGCGGCGAAGGAACAACAACACCTGCCTGCAGATACCACCATATCAAACAAATAGACACAAAACAAGACTCAAATCTAAGAAACACAATACAAGAATCAAGCTAGGGCAAAACACGTACCGGTTTCACCTTCTTTGTATAAAAATATTTGTCAGAACCACTTGTCTTCAGAAGCTCTGAGACAGAAGAGAACCCAGTCTTTTTAGCAGTGTGTACTAATATCCCGGTAGGCTTTTGACCTCGTTTCTTCCTAGTAAAAGAAAACAGTTACACAAAATTACCTCTAGAAAAAACATAAACCTTGCAAAATTCAATGTAACAAATGATTTTGAATTACATGCAGCAGCTACAGTTACAATTGCCTCTGCATTTGGGACAAATCCAATCATTCTTCAACGCAACCTCTTCTGCCTTCTCCCCATACCTATTAACATCAAACGAGAATCAGTAGCCCAAATCACCAGAGCTTATACATATCTCTCAAAAACATTAAATCAAATCAAACCTGTTCAATATGCACTTGGTACACAACTTAATCGGACATGTCCTGTCTTTCTTCTTGGTCACGCACGATCCAACAAGATCCGTTCTCTTTTGTCGACACTACCAAACACAAGAGCATTGATTCAAACATTTTTAACTCTACTATCATAAACATTATTTTAATACCATAACAGATCTCGTAACCATGTATACACCAAAATCAGATCAATATGGTTAACAAATTTTGTCAAAATTAACGAAAACCCAGGATTTGACGAGTACCCATGTTTCAATTTCAACTTAATTTCAAAACCCAGATGAACATAACCCTAAAGAAAAACGCCTAAATTCGCCAAAAAAAAAACAATTTTAAAAGCATGAAATTCTCACTTTTGAAGACCGTTTGATTGAAGCAATAACTCGAATTCATAAACCCAAATCCAATACTATTATCAACGATGAATACACTCAATCGGATCCATTTCAAATCCAAATTCGAAAAAAATCAAAAAATCAAAAAATCAAAAATTGAGACCTGGTGACAAGTTTTTCCAGTGGTGGAATCTTCGATCCTTGGTGTTTGTTGCTCGGTCTGATTCTTGCTGACCACCGCCATATCCAGAGGCTCAACCAAAAAAAAAGCAACACAAACTGATTTGATATCGCAAAATTAGTTTAAGGGTGTGTGTGAGTTTTGTTTATCACACTCAACTGTTTTATGCTTTTCGTCTTTGGAAGAAGTGAGAAATTTCCAAAAGAAGAGAGAAATCCAAAAGGTTTTTGATTTTTCGGTTTTCCCTCGCTACCGAAAATTTTGGGCGGGCGAGGGTTTCGAGTTTTACGTTTTCTTTTCAGGTGTTCGCGTATATTTTTTTCATCTTATGGAAATGTTAGAAGTTCGATTTCTTTATATACAGTAAAATCGGCTCATTGGCTCTAAGCCAATTTTGTATGTTGTTGACAAAAAAAGAAAAAAAAAAGTAAAATCGGCAAATTACAATCCTTTTGTCGAATTTGATAAATTACTAGGTTATTTTTTTCGGCGCAATGCAACAGTTTATTTTTCAACTAATAACGATTTAACGGATACGTTCTTTTCGCGCGATATAACAGAAAAGTGTTATAATTTATTTATGATAAAGTAGTTTTAACCGTTTTCTCGCTTATTTATGATGAAAATTTTCATCGGAATGGAGAAATGTTGGATAAGATGAAATCTTCACCATGAATACTTTTTGGTGCTATTGGAATGTCAAAAAAAATTAAATGAGAAATGGAGGTCCAAGGTGGTAAGCTAGCAAAAGTTTGAAAACCAATGAACAATGGAAACCAATGTACAAGAATGTAGTGGGAGCCAAGTGGATATTCAGGTTGAAAACCAATGCAAAAGGAAATGTGATCAAAACACAAAGCCATTTAGTGGCAAAATGATTCACAAAACAATATGGAGTTTTGCTCTAGTCTCTAGACACGAAACAATCAAACTAATTTGTGTTGTTGATGCCGCGAGAATGTAGCAATTGTTTCAACTTGATATAAAAAATCTGCATTTCTAAACAACACTTTAGAATAATAAATATATATTGAGCAATCAATTGGCTATGAAGATGAAGGGAAAAAAGATTATATATTCTCCATTTACAATGCTCTCATGGCAGACAAGTAAGCAAGATAATATTGCTCAATCCACCATAGAAGGAAAATATATGGCCTTGTGTGAAACATCAATTTCAATAATGTGTTTGAAAAGAAGATCTTAAACACATTACAATAAGCGTGTATGAGGAAGAATTTAAAAGCATCTATGGTGGCAAAAAAAAGGAAGAATCTCTTAAAAGAAAAAAATTAATATTTTAGCCAAAAATATATACTTTAATTATATTTAATACATGAACCACTAGTGAAATGTTACATGTTTATTTATGTTAAGACCGTTTCTTCTTAAAAAAAAACTCAATCCATCTTCTCGTCAATTTTTTATCTCTTTGTTATTATTTAAATGAAAGTCTCTCTATGAGAGATTCCACGATTGAAGTGTTTTTTTTTTTTTTTGACTTCAGTGGAAGTGCACTATAACAATCTCAATCAAGTTTGGAAAACGTATTAAAATGCCAAAAATCTCTTTTAATTTTAACCTTTAGACTATATACAATGGTTCAAAAAATAAACACCCACCTTTTCTCCTTTTAGAGCATCTCCAACAAACACCTTCATTTTAAGGGGAACACATCTTCAAAATAAAGGCTTGAAAGTCACTTAATCCAATGATTCACCCTCAAATTCATTTTTAAAAGTTTTTCTCTTTACATTATAGTCCACAATATTACTAATTATTAGTTATAAACTTATAATGATAAAGCTTTCATATATAAATATAAAACATACAGTTAAAAAAATAATCAAACAATATTCATAACCAAAACACCTTATATGATAATAAAAATAATACATAATGTTTTAAAAATAGAAAATAAGATTACATGTAAAAATATAAAATTACTCAATATAATCATTTTTATAATGCTCCCACATAAGAATAATTAGTTTTTTAAAAAAATCAATGATTAATTTTATTGTTGTACTAAATTTTTTTCTAAATGGTATATCTTTCATATATCAATAATTTCAAATTTAGTTTAATTTATTTGATTTATATAGATATATTTCAAACAATTGACTTTAATATAATTATTTGTACGATATATAAATGATAAGGACTCAAATTTTAAGAGGTTGAATAGTGAATATTAAAATTTGAGGGTTTGAGGGATTGTTGGAGATGCTTTTAACACTACACATCTCGTTCTTCCACCTCATTTTCAACACTCATTTCAATTTTAACCTTTACAATAGTTTTGTTTAATGAAACTCAACACCTTACCCTACCAATTTTATTTCATATCCTTTTTTAAAAAAAATTTTGTACCTACTAAAATTAAAAATTATAGATTAAAAAAATATAAAGAGTTGATTGGAAGATAACAGAAAAGTAATAGTGAGAATTGATTTTTTTTATATATATTTATTTTTTAAAACAAATTCATTACAACAAAATAATTGAGTACCAATAATTGGGAGGAGATAAAAAAACACAAAAATCTGGATAACCAATAGAAAACCAACAGATCTATTAAAAAAAATGTGTCGCTAAAAAAAAAGTTCTCTCACTATTCTCTCCAATCACAACGTGACATTTGACATGCAAGACCTCATTTCTTTTGCATTCAATCAACATGTTGAATGTATTCAACAGAAATTAATCCACCTAGATTTTTCACGTTATTCAACACCTCCACTATACGCATTAATCAGTTGAAAAAAATATTCAACAGGTTCATTGTTAATAGTGATACAATAGTTTTGTTTAATAAAATTCAACGCTCTGCAATGGGCATGTTAAAAGGATAATTAAACAGTTGAATGTTTACAATGGAGATGTTGAAAAACAAAAAAAAATTATGTGTATTAATCAGGGCTGTTGAATTTAAAATTCAACTGTTGAATCCCCACAATGAGGCTGTTGAAAAAACTAAAAAGTCGATGTGGATTAATCGCTGTTGAAAAAAAAATTGTTGGGACCGCATATGCCACATGTCAGAAGTTAACTAGAGTATGTATTTCAAACAGATGTTGGGCGATTGAAGGTTTTTTATTTTATTTTATTTATGATTATGACACTTGTTAAGTTGTAATTCACTGTTGTGATTTTGGAGATTTTTTTATCTCATCCTATCTTTTTTTTTTTTTTTTTTTTTTTTTTTTGGCAAACAAGAGACTTAAATTAAAAACTCAAGTAATGATACATATTCCCCTTAGGGCATTTTTTGCGAGAGCATCAGCTTCGACATTACAGTTTCGAGAGATATGAGAGACAGAGTGAAAATCAAATTGAGATAAGAGGCTGTGGGTATCATATAGAATCCCATGGAGTTCCTTTGGGAAGGTCTTCCGATTGATTGCTTGGACTAGCGATTGAGAGTCTGTAGCGAAGATAACTTGATTGAAAGCTGAATCAGCGGCAACTCCCACTGTTGTAAGAGTTGCCAACGCTTCGGCCATCAATGGTGAGCGGATGTGTGTTGCAGCTGAGGATCCTTGGAGGATTGTTTCGCCAGATTGGTTCTTGAAGAGCCAACCGCATCCCATGCTTCCATTTTCTCTCCAAGCTGCGTCAGTGAAACATGTAATTAGATTCGGGTTTTGGGAAGGAGGTTTTGGTTTGGTTGCTGTAGATCTGATCGGATTAGTTGTCTGTTGGGGTTGGGTCTGTTGGGCATCTTACCATTCTTTAGCTCTGGATATAGCGATGGATAAAGTATCTTCCGGTTGGGTTTGGATCTTGTCAAAGATTAATCGGTTTCGGGTTGTCCAAAGGCTCCATAATATCCAAGGGGCGAGTGGACCCATAGCAATCCCAGTAGGAGGTAGACTGCCAAACTTGGTGGCTTTTGATAGTCCCGTGGTGAAGTTTGGAACTTCTTCCGGGTTGAAAGAACCTGCCAGTGGCGCCATCTTCCATACTTTTGCAGCAATAGTACATTGGAAAAACAAGTGAGCTTTTGATTCTAGATTACCGCAGTGGGGGCAAGCTGTTTCGGTGGCTATTTGTCTGGATTGGAGGTTCATGCCACAGGGAGGGCGTGTTGAGAAGCTTTCCAGAGGAGGAGCTTCAGTTTTGGTGAGCATTTAAGGTTCCAAAATTCCTTTTTCCATAGAAATTGGTGTTCCGAGTTAGTGCTTTGAGTGTTTGGGGTAAGTTTTTTTACCTTGGATTTATCTTTCAGGGCAGTGTGATAGCCAGATTTGGCTGTGTATATTCCATCAGATGCTGGGAGCCACGCCCAGAGTCACTACCTCCCTTCCTGCTGGGTTTCAGTTGACGAATATCCGCTTCATGAGCTGGGAGGATTTGCTGGATCAATGGCATATTCCACTCCTTTGAATGAGGTAATAATAGGTCTGCTATCCGCATATCTTGTGTTTCTTTTTGCGGAGGCCCCGTCGGTGCTAGTGGGTGATCTAACGAAAGCCATGGAACCCCATACAGGTATCGTTTCTCCTGTTCCAATCAATTTCCCTAGGTGTGCTTTTAGAAGATCACGACCTACACATATACTTCTCCAGCCATGTGATGCGTGATTTGGTACAGGGCTATCCAAGAAGGGAGATGATTTACAGTATTTCCCCAATAAGACCTTTGCGAGGAGACAGGAAGGTTGAGTGAGGAGTCGCCATCCAATTTTTGCTAATAGAGCATCATTGAAGGTTTCTATATCTCTGAACCCTAGCCCTCCATCTGCAAAAGAGTTTGTCATCTTGTTCCAAGAAATCCAGCACATTTTCCTCTTTTCAGGTTTCTCATCCCACCAGAACCTGGTTAGAGCAGATTGGATGCGGCTACACAGAGAATTTGGTAGCTTAAAGCAGGACATCGTATAGGAAGACATTGCTCCTAAGACAGACTTAAGGAGTGTTAGTTTTCCAGCGGAAGAGAGAAATCTGGAGGACCAGCTAAGAGCTCGCTGCTTGATTCTATCCACAATCATGGTAAACACATCCTTCTTTTTTCTCCCAAATAATTCAGGGAGTCCCAAATATTTACCTTGACCGCCTATCTTGATGATCCCCAGTTCTTGTTTTACCCTCTCTTTTATGTCATTCTTTGTCTTGTTCGAGAAGGTGATGGAAGATTTGTCTTTATTTATCTTCTGTCCCGAGGCTGTCTCATATCTTTGTAAGATTCTCTTGAGATTGTTGACACTAGTTTTATCTGACTTGCAGAAAAACATTGTATCATCGGCAAATAGAAGATGATTAATGCGCGGACAGCCTTTTGCAACACGAATACCCGGTAGCTGGCCATGGAGTTGTTGTTGCATAAGCCTGAAAGGACTTCGCTACAAAGGATGAATATATACAGAGAAAGGGGATCCCCTTGTCGGATACCACGGCTTGGCTGTACCATTCCTTTTGCCTGACCATTGAGTAGGTAAGAGTAGGATACTGTTTTTATGCATTGCATAGTCCAGGTTATCCATTGGGAATGAAATCCCATTCTTGTTAGCACTTCCTCTATAAAACTCCATTCCAGCCTGTCATAGGCTTTGCTCATGTCTGTTTTAACAGCCATATAAACTCGTTCTTGTGCAGCTGATGTTTTTACGTAATGAAGGGCCTCATGCGTGATAAGGACATTGTCCGTGATAGCTCGACCTGGGACAAAAGCTGACTGGTTCTGGGAGATACAGGTTTGTAGTATGGGCTGGATCCTTTTCTAGATGATTTTTGCAATGATTTTGTAGAAGATTGAGCATAATGCTATAGGGCGGTAGTCAGCGACACACTTAGGGCTGGTAATCTTTGGGATCAATCTAACATGCGTGTGGTTTGAGTGTGCAGGGAGGGTTCCAGAGAGGAAGAAAGATTGGACTTTTACAGTCACCCTGTCGCATATTGTGTCCCAGTTGGTTTGAAAAAAGCTTGCTGAGAACCCATCAGGTCCTGGTGCCTTGTCTGGGTGAATATCGAAGCATGCATTCTTGATTTCAAGTTGGGAGGGCAGTTTGATAAGCTCCTCGTTCATAGCTTTAGTCACGCATGGTGAGATAGCTTCTCTAACTACGGTCGTGTTGGTTTCTCCTGCACTCGTGAAAAGTTCCTGATAATACGAGGTAATGGTATTCACTATTTCATGTTCCTCATACACTCCATTGCCTTGTTTTGATTTAAGAACTGAAATATTATTGATCGCTTTTCGGCCCTTTGTAGCAGCGTGGAAAAATCCAGTGTTTTTGTCCCCCAAGGCTAACCAGAGTTGGCGGCTCCTTTGCTTCCAGAATTCCTCTTCTTGTCTGTATGCGGTAATAAGCTTTTTATTCAGTTCATCAAGAAGGTGTTGGGGGCTTGAATCCTCAGTCACGGCTTCCTCAATTTGTTCTTTGAGGTCTGCAATGGATTTTTGACTATTTGTTTGTTGCTCTCTCGTCCAGGTGATGATGGCAACTCGACATTGGTGAAGCCTTTTCTCTACTTCCGCATCCGGGCATGCTTTCCAAGCATCAAGTATGAGTTTTTTTAACTTCTGGTACATGTCTCAACCTTCTATCATATCTAAACAGACCACTTCTTCTCTTCTTGATAGGATCAAACGATGAGACTAAAGGGCGATGGTTAGAGCCCTCAAATCAAAGATATTCACTTCGTCCCGATGGGTAAGCGATAGTCCATTCACTATTTGCCATTGCCCTGTCTAGTCTACATCTAACTAGGTGTGAGTGGCGCTTCCCTCTCCAGGACAGGAAATTCCCAGTATGTTGGAGGTCAAAGAGGTCGCAGGTGGACATGAGGGATCTTAAATCAGAGAAAGAGCCTTCTGATCTAGGTGCACCACCTGTTTTTTCATTGCTGTTTATAATGTCATTGAAATCTCCGGTTAAGAACCATGGATCAGAGCGAGATTCAGTTTGCAGCTTCAGTTTTTCCCAGACTTCAATTCGTTTGGTTCTGTCAGGCTCTCCATACACAAAGGTGGCATAAAAATACCTTCCTTTAGCTTTTATCCGGGTATCAATTAAGTTTTGACATGAACTTAAGATTTCAACTTCTAAACTTTGTTTCCAGAATAGAGCTAATTCACCTGCCCCTGGAGAAAGGGGGGGAACCAGATGGTACGATGGATACTCAAGCCATTGGAGGGTCTGTAACACCATATCAGATTGGTTCTTGGTCTCCATGAGGAAGATAAGGTCAGGACACAAATTTTTCTTGATGTCCTTTAGTCTCTGGACTGTTATGGGGTTCCCCAGCCCACAACAGTTCCAGCTGACTATCCTTAAGGAAGAGGAGTCGGCGGGTTCTGAAAATCCGCCTTCTTCTTCCTGCTAGTTGGGAACAGAGAGAGCCTCGGTGTTGGTGTAAGAGCTAGTAGGTTTTGTGTATCATCGTCTCGGGTTTGGTTACCTTCTTGTCCCTGGTTGGAATCTTGTAACAGGGGCCTAGTATTTGATGAAGTAGTTCCAGAGGGGGTTTTTGTTTGCTTCTTCTGATTCGTTTTTGAGCTGCCAGACTTTGTTCCTCCTTTTGTATCCAACTGTTTTCTCGGGGATCCTCTTGCAAAGTTTCTTTTATGTGTTCTTGCGCCTAACAGAAGTTGATTTCCTTTGCTGTTTTGTTTCTGTGTAGGAGGACGACCCCTTCCCCGTTTACTTGGTTCTCCGAGTTCTTTTGTTTGGGTGGTCAGAGTTTGGCTTGGTGGTAGTTGGGGGGAGTTCTCTGGGAGGGAGATGGGGAGCTGGGAACTCTTTGCAGATGCTTGTGCCAAGTTAGCTGCCATTATAGAGTTTGCTGTTTGTTCCATTAGGTTCTCCTCTTCCCCTTGGATTACTCTCATGCGTCTAACTGCACTCTCTGTTGGATCAGGGCATGCCATATATTGGATGGTAACTTCCCTTAAGTCATTTAGTACTTGGTCTCTAGAGGGGAGCTCCACGTTTGCTTCCATAGTTTGCTGAGTTGCCAGGTTTGATTTGTCTCCTTGGTCCACTAACGGGGGTGGAGTTTGAGGGTCAGAGTTTGGTAGGTTTCTCTCCAGTGGAGGTCTTCTCGCTCTTGAGGATACTGAAGGTTCTCTGTGTGGTTCAGTTGAAGAGAAAGACTTTTCTCTCCATTGAAAGTTACATACTGGTGGAGAAAGCCTAATTGGACTCCTTCGTTGGCGGTGATATGAGTCACCTGGTCGAGAAAAGGATCTTGATGGTGAACGAGAATACGGTCTTCGTGTCTGGTTAGTCTTTTTGTCCCTTTTGTCCACATACGACTCAGTAAGAGAGTGGGTACGGTGTTCCATGTGTTCATAGGTGCGCTTCCTTGTAGCAGGTCTTTGGGTCTGTTGGTGGGTTCTCTTTTCAGCTAATTCTTCACAGTGGTGTTTTGGAGGGAGAAAATTGTCCTGGGGGGTGTAATAGTTCCTGGAGACTGACATGAGAGAGTCGCTCGAAGGTACATGGTTTGCTCTCGGAGGACTTATCTTCCTTTTTTCCTTCAGGCCGGGGCAATGGTACTTGTCATGAGATAAGCGGAGGCAGTGTGAGCAGTAATTCTTCAGATTCTTGTATTCGAGAACTATTACTGCTTCGCTTCCATCTGAAAATTCAATGACTGTCTCTTTTGTTATAGGTTCTAAGCCATTGACGAGGACCTTCAGTTGAATAGAGGAAGTAGAGATCTCCCAGTCCAAGATCTCACCAAGGGCTTCACCAATGGAGTGGACCATTTCTTTTTTCCAGTAATGTTTTGGTATTCCTTGGATTTCTAACCAGAACGGGATTAGTGATGGGAAGGAGGGTGAGATTATTGGATCCCATCTTTGGAGGATAACCATCCATTGGTCGAAGTGGTAGGGTCTGTTGTCTAAAACTTGTTGGAGATCTTCTTCCAGTTCGAATTTAAACTGGAATACACCTTGTCCTAAGTCAGCACCAAATGCTTTTCCTTTCATGTTCCAGCGGTTCAGGAGAAAAGGAAAGATATCCCACATTCTTTGGCCAGCAGGGTTTGTGAGTCTTCCGATGAGGGTAAGGTGGTTCTCCTGGATTAGATCTGAAGTATCTAGTTCTGGTGCTTTGATTCTCTTTCGTGGGGGAGGTGAGTAGTCTGATGCTAGCTCCTTTCCTTTCATATGGTATGGTATCCGATTTGACATATTGTTATCATGATTACGCAGGGAGCAGGGTGGGTTCAGTTTAGTTGTTGCAGAGTGATATTAGCGGGAAAAGTGCTTAAATATGAGCGGAGACAAGCAAAAAACGTTCCCACAAAGCAAGAGACAAGAGTAAATGCGGTGGGGTGATGAAGTAGTTACCATATTTTGGTGGAGTGAATGCTTGTGAGCTCTTTGTTTGAAGAACGGTTAAGGGTCTAGGGAGGCGTTTGAAGAACAATTACTTGAAGACACGGTGGGGGGGGGTTGTTTAGTTGGTGGATAAAGCCATAGTCCAGTTCTTATTGGTGGGAGGGAGTGGGTGAGATCTGGACAAAAGGCTTCATCCTTTCCTTGGTTGTTGTGCCCGGGAGAGTTTGAAAATCATACTTTAAATCATAACTAAATCTTGGCTAGATTCTCTCATCCTATCTATTTAGGATCAATTATTATACAACAAACAATTTTTTTTATTATAAAAATTATATCCAAATTTATAACTTTTTAATCTCTATAATACTTGGTTCATTTTCATTCTGACAAATAAAAAAAAATACCATTTCTATCATAATTTTCTTATTATTCTCCAATACACTCTTGTTTCCATCATTTGTTTTTTTTTTAAATGGATTCTAACAATAATCCTACTCAAAATTCTAGTAATTTTCCTTTTCTGTATCCAAATTCCAACAATAATTCTACGCAAAATTCTTCTAACTATCATTTTCCCTATCCAAATCCTAGCAATTATCAATTTCAAAATCCTTCTTTCAACCAACCTCAAAATATTTCAAATTATAGTTTTCCACCAAATTTTCCTATGCCATCATCTGTTCCAAACTATCATCAATATTATGGATCAATGATGCCATATTCATCTCAACCACCTCCTCCAACGGATAATGAAAATGTTCTTAGAACAATTGAATTTCCCGAATTTTCTAAACAAATGAATCTTGGAGGGATAAGCAGTCCTGATGAAGCCACTCCAAATACAGAAGATTCAACTCTACTCGTCGGAAAAATCCCAAATGGACAACTGAGCAAAATTTGGTTTTATTGAGCAGATGGATTAAATATGGAACATACAACATTGTTGGCAGAAACCAAAAGAGTGATTCATACTGAGGAAAAATTGCTGAGTATTGTAATGAGCATTGCTCATTTGATCCTCCGCGTGATGGAGTGTCGTGCATAAATCATTTCAACTACGTGAACCAAAAATTGGGCAAATGGATTGGCGCTGATGACAATGCTAAGCCTATGCAACAAAGTGGATGGTCGGAGAATGATGTATTAAGCAAAGCACATGAGCTATATTCAACTGGTAAGAATAAGCATTTCAATTTAATGTCAGAATGACTCGCTGTCCGTGATCAACCACGTTATGGTAGTCAGGTAAGAGGAAATACTGGGTCTAGAAGCAGTGGATCTAAGAGAGCCCACGAAAGTGATGCAAGTGACTCCAATTCTGTAGGATCTAGTGTTCATCCAATGGGGAGGGATGGAGCTAAAAAATGAACTAAAAAGAGGGTAAAGGTGCAGCCTTGGAAGTTGTTAATGAAGAGTAGAATGAATACAAGCAACTAAAGGAGCATGATTTAGAACAATTAGAAAAAATAGCTAAGAGACAAGAGGAGGCAAACCAACTGAAGAAGATGAAAATGTTTATGAAGCTAAGTGAAAAAGAGCATCTCGATGATCGGAGCAAAGAGCTGTTGGAGAAGTTGGACCATGAGCTATTTGGAAATTAGTGGTTGTCAAGTGTATGTCTACACTTTGTTACTTTCTACTGTAATGTGCAATAATGGTTGTTTGTCATTTCGTGCAATAGTGTTTTTTTTGTCATTTTGTGCAATAATATTTTCTTTGTCAGTACTCCATTATTGACGACAATGTAATCTTATCTCTTGGATTTCGATCACATGATCTTTTAATCAAATTCTTATCTTATCCTTTTTTTTTCAACCACTCGATTTTTTCTAAATGGAAACACATTCTTCCTTTGATGAAACAATATCACAAATATCATCTCACTAAAAAAAAAATTCAATGGATCCATCAGAATTTTCTTTCGATATTGAAGCTTACTAAAGACAATCTCAAATTGGAAAGAGGTATATCATCAACCGGTTTAGAGAGCCTCGCAAAAAAATTGAAGAAGATTACCCACCTCGCAACAAGAGAAAATACATCAAGAGAGATCATGTAGCAGCAAACCAAAGACTGATTGACAACTACTTTGCTAATCAACCTACGTATGATGATGCAATGTTCCGGCAGCGATTCCAGATGCGAAAACATGTTTTTCTTTGGATCGTAGGAGACCTATTGATATGCTCAAATTTACCCTAGAGCTACTCTCTCAAATTAAGAGGTCAATGTAGTATTTAGGGATCAAATCCACAAGAACTCTAGATTCACACAATAGATTTAATGATCTTTTAATTATGCTAAACCAAAATATTGTAATTAAATTGCAATGCAAAAACAGAAAATAAAAGAGTTGTAAATCAATAGGAATAAACTCTAGGCTTAGGGAAATTCTCAGGAAATCATGGAAAATCAGATCAATTAATTAAGTAAGCAGGATTCAACAATTAAGCACCGTTCTTGAACTCTAAACACAATTATAAAATAAATCAGTTCTCACTGCAAATATTATCTAAGTTTTAAAACCAGAAAATCTAAATCTCTTTGCAAAATTCAAGTTAAAAACCAGCAATAAAATCAGGTTTAGATAAGTTCACAAAATCACTAATTCAAATCTCTTTGCAAAAAGTAATTTTCCTCACCAAAGGTTTTTGTCAAGAAAATCAATTATCTCATATCAATTAATAATCCTAAGATCTAAATCCAGATGACTAATCAAAGATCTAGCATTAAAAACAACCTATGGTGAAGAACAAGAAAGATAATGAATCCAAACAATTAATCAATCTAACAATCCATGAAATTCCTAATGAGAAACCCTAAACCTAACAAGCAGATCTACTCAGACATAATCAATGAAACACAAAACATCTTCTGAATAAATTGCATTAAGAAATAGATTAAAGAAGAAGTAAAGGAGTTCTGAATCTTCTCTAAAGGAGTCTTGATTCTTCTCTCCAAAAGCTCTCTAAAATCTCTCACAGGGTTTTGCTCTCAAAGTTGCAGGGAAAAATAAAGCTTAAGTCTAAACAATGACCATAAAAATCCAATTTATATTCCTAAACACGTCCAGGGACTAATGATGCAAATATGGAAAACTTTGGGGCAGCTTTGTAAGTCTTCAAAACTTGTAAGAAAAACTTCCGATTTCGTCTTTGGCTCTGCATCGATCGACACATATGAAGCATCGATCGATGCTTGCTCTTGATCTGGCCTCCCAACTTCGTAACTCAGCCTCAATGCTTGATTATGCTCCAAAATTTCCTATTTAGCTTCATTATGCTCCCATCCATGCTAAATCCTATAAAGATTCAAAAGACTCTAAAAATACCAAAAAGACTATAAATAAGACTTATATCATGACTAAAAACACCTAAAAACCATGATATATCACCTATCTCAAAGTGACAACTACTTCACCCAACGAGTTGACGCAACCAGTAAAGAAGGTATATCTCCACTAGCAAAATGTACCACGACCATGCGAATGTTAGCCTATGGTATGGCGGCAGACGCGGTTGATGAGTACATCAAAATAGGAGGTTCTACAGCATTAGAGTGCTAGCGTAGGTTCTATAAAGGAATCATTAAACTGTATGAGGAAGTATATCTCAGAGCTCCAACTCAAGACGATCTGCAAAGAATTCTGCATGTTAGCGAGCTGCAGGGGTTCCCGGGGATGATTGGGAGTATTGATTGCATGCAATGGGAATGGAAAAATTGTCTTACAGCGTGGGAAGGCCAATTTACTCGGGGAGATAAGGGAACCACCACTATATTCTTGAAGCTGTTGCATCCCATGATCTCTGGATATGGCATGCTTTTTTGGGTGTCCGGGAACATTGAACGATATAAATGTTCTAGATCGTTCACCAGTGTTCGATGATGTTGAACAAGGAAATACGCCAAGAGTGAACTTTTTTATGTACCAACATCCGTATAATATGGCGTACTACCTAGCCGACGGTATCTATCTTTCTTATCCAATCTTCGTTAAATCAATTTGACTTCCTCAGAGTGAACCAGACATGTTATTTGCACAACATCAAGAAGGATTTCAGAAGGACATCGAGCGTGCATTTGGAGTCTTACAAGCTCGATTTAAAATCATTTGCGAACCAGCTCGCATGTGGGACTTAAACAATTTGGCTATCATCATGCGATCATGTATCATATTTCATAATATGATTCTTGAGGATGAACGAGATACATATGCTCAATATTGGACTGATTATGATCAATCTGAGGCAAGTGGTTCTGAAACACAATATGTTGGTGGTATGGATTGATGGATGTATGCTATGGTGAGATATGAAATGAATGGATGGCAGGGTGTTTCAATTCCCCTTATGCAATTGTAGTAAAAGAGGTGTCAATCCAATCTGAGAGTTGTGAACAATCAAGATGTGTATATGAGCCTAAGTTAAGCCAAATATGCAAAGGATATTTGTCACTAACAATCCTATTAATGAAATGTAAAGAACAGAAAGTAAAACTACTAGAACTAGATGCTGAATGTAAATGGAACAGAATGATTATCACTAAAATGAAGCTAGAACAGAAATAGAAACTATGCTAATGAACTAATGCAAGACAATAATGAACAGGAAAATAAGTAAATGCAACAGAAATGCAAATAGAATGAGACTAGAGATAAGACAGAACAACTACAAATCATAAACAAGAGTTCTGGGGATGAACTCGAGCAAGCACTCGATCGAGTGTAGATCGAGTGCAGGGTCGAGCTGGACAAATCCGTGAAACAGAGCAATGCAAGAAAAACATAGCAACACAAGAACGAATCAAACAACAATCAAACAACAGGATTAAGACTTAAAAATCAATAAACAAGGAAGGCCTTGAGGAGGGATTCATGGGCTGGACTAATGAATGAGGTTATCTAACTTGGTCAACAAATCTCAAGCAAACTTTGAGCTAATCTCTAGACATATAAATCTAAGACATGTTTAATCCACTCTCATGGCAAGAAACAATCAAACCTATGCATCTCTAGACTTGTTCTCACATAGTAAAGAGTCTACACAAGCAGGCATTAAGCAATACATCTCATACCAAACAAGACCTCTAATCTCTTAGCAAGCCTAATGGTAAGCTCTAGATCTAGCCTTATCTATGCTCCTTAAACATTGGTGTGATGCTAAGATGCTTGAAATCAAACCCTAACCTCTCAGTTCAGGATTAACATTAAGAACATCTACCCTAGAAGAGATTCTACCACAATCAAGCTTGACCAAAGCAAACAAACCTCAAACACAGCCCAACCTAACCCATCCTCAAGATCCTAAGCTACTACTCACAAGAACACATGATGAACATCAAAGTCATAAACCCAGAAAATACTGAAACTTGCATCAAATGAAAGATAAAACAAAGATCTATAACATTCAAGAAGGAATCAAACACGAATTCTTAATATCTTGAAAGTTATGAAACCAACAAAATCCAAGAATCTTATGTTTTTTCTCTTAAAAGAGTACAAGATCTAAGAAAAATAAAAGTGCAAAAGGAATAATTCCTAAAAGGGTAAAAACTAGGTTTCTGACTATTCTATAAAGCTGGACTCTTTGGTGGCTGCAGGTACAAGGCTTTATATAGGAGAGGAGGTGGAAGCCCTAAAAATACTAAAAGATAAAATAGTCAACGGCTCGGTCAACTCGACCATGTGCTCGGTCGAATGGCTGGTCGAGTTGGCTTTTCTTCTGCTTCCTCCACTCGGTCGAGTCCCTCTCTGCACACGGTCGAGTGTGGGGTCGAGTGGGACTCTGGACCTTGGTTCTTCAGCCTTAACTCTCTTGCTTTTCCTTCATGATTGCCTCACTTCTCCTCATCATTGCTTCCATGCTCCTTAAGCTCCAAAATCACATGATTATGCATGAAAAGATGCAAATGCAATGCAACTATACTCTAATGCATGATTAGTGCTAAAGCTATGCAATAATGGTCAAAATGGATAGCAAAAGATGCAAAAGATGTGAATAAAGTAAGGGAAAACATGGTAAAATATATGAACATCAACACCCCCAAACTTAGTCTTTGCTTGCCCTCAAGCAAATAATCAAGACATAAGAAGGTAGGTGAGGTTTGAAAGTGAGATCTCAGATCCTAAAGCTTGCAAATAGACCATCTATAATCAATGTCCAAGTTACTAGTACTATGATACAAGTTGAATGAGCTGTACTTAAAGATTTTAGACAAGCATATCACAACCTTTACTGATTTGAGCCTTAGATGTCCACATGCATTCAAATCAACCATTTCCTTTAACATTCATTAATCAAGAACATGAATCATTTCTATGTAATGCTTAAACTCATTTGGCTTGGAGATAAAGGTTTTGAGACAATGATGGTCTCTTTTTAGAGTGGGGCTTATCAATATCAAGGTTCTCTCATAAAATGGATTGAGCTTTAGAAGAATGCTAAAGGTAAGAACACTTAGACACATACAAGAACAAAACCTTGTCTACCCAAAGGCACCCAAAGTGTTTATCCTATCAATCTAAACCAAATGATCCTAGTGCTACCCTCTAATTTCTTCTTTTCTCTTTCACCCTTTTCTCTTTTGGTTTTCAAGTCTTAGGAGAGGTTTCTTATTTGATCTTTCTAGTGGGATGGGGGATTCTTACTTATTTGCTATGGTTCTCTTTTCTTCTTATTCTTAAGACATACAAGCTTTTTGCTAGACTTTTCTTTTCTTTCTTTTCTTTTCTTTAACTAGAATCATCTTCAACAATTTTTACTTCCCATCCTTTCACTAGACTTTGCTTAAACACATTCTCCTCTTAAAGACTCTACCCTTTTCTTTCTCTTTTTCCTCTTTTCTTTTCAAAACAGCCAAGTCCCAAACCCAACAAGTGAACCACCTAGTCCTATCTAGTTTGAAAAATGCAAACTAGAACTACACAAGGTTTTACTCTTGTCAGTTCAAACCTAACACTTTCTACAAAGCTCAATCCCAAAAAATAGGCCTCACACTCACAAGAATAAACATGGCTTGAAAGAAGGGTTGGTTAAGGGGTAGGGGAACTGATTCTTAATGAGGAAATCAGCTACTTGGATCAACAAGAGTGGTAAAAAGGAGAAAGATGATCCAAATATGTATATGGTATCCATGAGTTTAAAGCAATGCACACATTGATAATTGAAATTCAATATTAGGTTCTTATAACTAGGAAATGGCTTCAAATCACAACATGCTTCAATTTAGACCAAATGCAATGCAGGAATTCAAGGCTTGGTTCAATCTTATGCTTCTAACCACTCAACTAGCATCAAAGTACTATTAACTTGGGCATTGATCCTAGTCTGGTGAATAAGCAAGCTAACAAGGAAATACTCATCATAGATCCCTAATGCAAATATTATACAATCCTAAACGAAACATGCTAAACAAGATCCTAATATGCAATGCAAACTACATGAACACTCTTTTTTATAAAGATTTTTGCAAAAATATTTCAAATTTTTAGGGTTTTTCTATGCCTTAGATACTATGCAAAAACTAATATGAGGATGCTAAAAATTTGAAATAAGAACACAAAACACAATGTCAAATGCTATCTCAAACCCTCCCCCAAACTTAAATCACACAGTCCTCTGTGTGAAAGAAATTTGTAAGAGGATTCAAGACCAAAAACAAAACACAATTTCAAATGCAATGATATTTACAAGGTAAGGTGATAGTGGTACCTCAAGGATTGGAGAAGAAGTTGTCCACATCCTCTTGCATACTGTCAAATGTGTAGTTGGGGTCTTGTTTATCACTTGGAGATGGAGATTGGGGCAGCTCGACGACGGCGATAGATCGGCACTCGGTCGAGTGCATTCTGGAGTGGGGGGGGGTCGAGCTGGACCGCGGATGCCAAAATTCTGAGTCTGCTGCTGGTAGAACTGCTGGTAGAGAGCTGGATCCATAAAGTATTGGGGTGGGATGGGAGGGTAACCTGGATAGCCTGGATAAGCAGCTGGAGGTGGGAAGCCATAAGGTGATCTGGGCTGGAACTCGGTCGAGTACGTCGGGGGTGCTCGGTCGAGTGGGCGCTCGAGTGACCCGGTCGAGTGCCTCGAAAACTGTTGTTCTCGGGTACTTGAGCTCCTCTTCCTCTGATTTGGCTCATACATTGAAGCTCTAGCTGGTTTCAAAGGGTTTGCAACTCTTGAAAGTGCCCTAGTTGAGCTACTTCTCCTCAAAGGGCTTGATGGTGTAGGTGAAGATTTCCCACTCTTCAACTCAGCAATCTCCTTCTTTATGTCCTTAATAGACTTAGCCATGTTGGTCACCTTCTTCTTCAGCTTATCAAACCTCTTCCCATGCCACTTGCTCCACTTTTGCAAAAGTGTCAACCTCTTGCTATTCTCCCTCACTCCTCTACTATCCCTTGGGTTGGGCTCATAATCCTCAAAGTAGAATTGCTCCTCCCCATCAGCCATTTGTGCATTCCCAGCTTCTTCAACTCTAGGTTGAACTATCCCATCAAACAAGTGCTCCTCAGCTGGCCAAAAGTCAATGTTGGCTCCTTCTTGAATGGTGGTGAGCTCTTGGTTGGGCAAGATGAGTTGTTTCTTTCCAACTGTTGGGAGCTCAAAGTTGAAGATATGATTCCCTTGATGCATCTCCTTGGCTAGGATGAGAGTAGAGGTGAGGTAGCTTGAGTCAATCCATCTTGGTGAGACCCTTTCTCCTCTAAGTGGGACCTTGGCAGCTTGTAGAATTGGAGTAATGATGCCTCCAATGGTTAGTGCTCCTCTTGAGCCTTTGTTCTCCAACTTGCCTACCCAACTTCTCAAATATATCATGTGGTCTATGAGCACCATTGCAAGATCAGTCTCCACAGTGCTCCCAAGAATGATGGTTCCATCTCTTGCCTTGAGGATGATCCCATTGAGAGCCATGTCAATCATCTTAAGCTCTCCCTCATTAATATTCCCAGTTTCCTTCCTTGCAAAGAAGGTGTTGGCAAGAGCTTTGTGGAAGTATCTTAGGACTGGGCTCCTTATCCTTGAACTCTTGGAATTGGAAGATGAGTAGAGTTTGTTGTCCCCAATGGTTTCCCAAATGGAATAGAGCTCCTCTCTTGGTATCATCAAGCTTCTATTACTCCCAACTTCAAAACCAAACACATTGGCTATCTTCTTCATTGAAAGCTCATGCTTCTTCCCTTTGATTGTGAAAGAAATGTGACCAGCTCCAACCTCAGGATCCTTCCTTGCATAAGTATGCAGCTTGACAGTGGCTAGAAACTCACAACTTTCTTCTTTGTAGCCCTCCATGCGAAGCCCCATGAACTTGGTTAAGTTACTCTTCTCAAAAAGAAACTCCAAATCTTCATCAATGGCAAGCTTCTCCATGGTTTCCTTGTGAGGATATCTAGTCCCCAAGAACTCCATTCTCATGAAGGCTTCATACAGCTGCCTCTTTGTCAACCCACAAGATTCTGCTTCTCCATCATCCTCAAGCTCTTCTTCCTCATCTTCTTCCTCATCTTCTTCCTCACTTTCACTTTCAATCTCCTCTTGTTCAACCTCAACTGCTGGCCTCTTCCCTTTGGCCTTGTGTCTCCTCATGAACTCATTAAGGGCTGGCTCCCTTTCTTCCTCACTTTCAGTCCTCTCAGGATCTTCCTCAACTGAATCACTCCTTGGATACGGCATCTGGCTCGATCGGTCAGCTCGACCACCACTCGGTCGAGTGCTAGCTCGAGTGGTGCGTCGAGTGGTTCTCCCAGATTTTCCTCTTGATTCAAGGCCATCATCACGACGTTCCATGGAGGTTGCAGCCGCTTGTTGAGATTTCCTGGTCATTCTTGAAGACATTTTTGAACAGAACTGAAGGGAATAGACTCAAAGCTCAAAGTTAATAGGTTAGTGACCCAAAAACTTGAAAGAACTAAGCTTGAGCAAAAGATGAACTTTGAGAGAGATTTTAAAACTTGAATTTAGTTGTTTTGAGTAAATGAGAGAGTGTGAGAGGTATAGGATCGTGCAAGCTCTATTTAAAGAAGCTAAGGGGACAAGGGGACAAGGGTGGAGCGTCCATACCATTCAAATTTGAAATGGGAATCTTTGACTTGCTTTTTGCTGCCACTCGACCAGCACGTGGTCGAGCTCCCTTGACCAAAGTTTGAAAATTCAAATTTTTCTTCTTGTTCTTTCCTCCACTCGATCGTTCTAGAGAAATGAGGATCAAATGGGCCTTGCTTCTTTGCCAACTCGGTCGAGTACCTCTCGTGGGCTGGTCGAGTGAGCTTGCGTTTCTCCTTCTCTAAGTCCAAATCTCTCCTTACCCATCTACACTTTCATTAAAAGGCCTGTCCAACACAAATATAAAAGAAAACACATCAAAACTACTAAGAAAATAAACCATATTTACAAAGGATACCTTAGGGACTTCCTCCCTAGTGAGCTTGTTTAAAGTCACTAAGCTTGACTTTGGTTTCCTTCTTAGACTTGGTCTAGATACCAAGGAGGTTATGAAAGCCTCCCTGGAACCTCTTGATCACTGTGAAGTTGATCCTTGATCACCTCACCCTTAACGCACAAACCATACTTCTTCTTGATTTTGAGCCTTGGTCTTGCTTTCCTCAAAGACCTCTTGTTTAGCTTGACTTGGAGATCCTCAACCATATCAGTCAACTCTTGAACTGACCTCTTAAGCTTTTCCACAAAATCTTCTTGAAGAGAGGGCTTAGCTTTTGGAGTTGCCTTGTCACTTAAACCTTCTTGACCACCTTTGTCCTCTATAGTAAATGGTTGATCATCAATGGTAGGAAGGTTGGTTGGGTTATAGATGTTGAACTTCATAGCTATACCCTCAGCAATGTTTAAGGTCACAAGACCTTCCTTGACATCAATGACTGCTCCAACAGTGGCTAAGAATGGCCTCCCAAGAATGATAGGATCTTCAGGCTCCTTATCCATCTCTAGGACCACAAAATCAGTGTGAACCCTTGCTCTCCCTATCTTCACTGGAATGTTCTCCAACTTTTCAAACACATCTCTATTTGACCCATCGGCTAGGCATACATGGAGGTTGGTGGACTTGAAATCAGTGTGTCCAAGCTTTTGTGCTATGGAGTATGGTATCACACTGATTGATGCTCCCAAGTCACATAGGCACTAGTTGTAGTGGAGATAGCTAAGTGTGCAAGGCAGATAGAATGGCCCTGGATCCTTAAGCTTAATTGGAATGATCACTCCTCCAAGGTCCTCAAGATCCTTCTCATCTTGAGCTTGAGCCTTCTTCTTTGACAAATCAAGCAAAAAATCTCTATAGAGAGGATATGGTTCATATTGTTCCAAGGCAGGTCCTCTCTCTTCTTCTTGATAAGCAATGATGATCTTTTGAATGGCCATCACTTCCTCTTGTTTCTCAACCACAACTTCTTCCTTCAAAGCTTCCTCATCCTCTTGTTGCTTAGCCAACATCTCCTTTTTCTCAATTATTTCCCTTAATTCTTTGATCCTCTGTGCTTTGAAACGTCCTAGGAATGGTAGAGGTGGTTTGTAAGCAGGAGGAATGTACTTAGCAGGTTTAACAGCTCCTGATCCTTCAGCTCGATCGACCACTCGATCAGGCACTCGGTCAAGTGCTTGCTCGAGTACCTGGTCGAGTGCAATGGCGGATTCAGATTTCTCTGCACAAACTTCACTCAAAGCTTCAATAACTGACCAATCCTCCTCATCTTGAACATCACTGTCCTCAGTGACTTCCTCATCAGAGATATGGATGGCTTTTGCAATGAAATCCCTTGGATTTTGAACAGCTTTTCCAGGGAGTTGGTTGGGTTTAGGAGCAGAAGTAGAGGCAATGTTGCTCTCCATATACTTCACTCTAGAGTTGAGACCTTCAAACTTCATGTTCAGGTCATTATACTGGGATGTGAGCCTTTGATTCAACTCAGCAAACTGTTTGGCTTCTTCAATCTTTCCTTGTGTTTGCCCAATCAACAACTGTTGCATCATAGCTCTTAAGTCTTGTTCTTGGTCTTGGTTAGTCTGAAACCCTGGTGGGGGACACAACTGAGGCTGGAACACTTGATGTTGTTGTTTGGGGACATAGTTTTGTTGCTGTTGAGGCTGTTGAAGTGGATATACTTGGTCTTGTGGATTGGCCACATTGGTGCTTCTATAGGAGAGGTTGTTGTTCTTGAACCCTCCTTGGTTGTAGCCTTTGAATCCACCTTGGTTTTGCATATAACAGAGCTCAACATACTCATTCTCCCCTTCTTGAACTTGAACCTCTTCTTCACCAATGAAGTGAATGGACTTTTGTTGGCTAAGGAGGATCTTATCAAGCTTCTCATTGACCATCTTCAAATCCTTCTTGTATTTGTCCTCTTGGTCAGTGGAGGTATCCTTCTTCCACATTCTTGTTGAGGAAGTTCCCATTAGAGGCTGTGTCAAGAAGCATCCTGATCTTGGGAAGCACTCCTGTATACAAGGTGCTAAGTAGGGACTCATTGCTGAAGCCATGGTGAGGACACTGAGTCTGAAATCCTTTGAACCTCTCCCAAGCTTCACAAAAGCTCTCATTGTTTCTTTGAGCAAACCCAGAAATTTCATTCCTCAATCTAGCAGTCCTTGCATTTGAGAAGAATTTTGCCAAGAAAGCCTTCTTGCAAGCATCCCATGTGGTTATTGCTCCAGTAGGAAGAGTCTTCTCCCAAAGGTGAGCCTTATCTCCAAGTGAAAATGGGAAGAGCCTCAACTTGAATCCATCCTCACTCACTCCATTAATCTTGGTAAGACCACAGATTCTATCAAATTCATCAAGGTGGTCTAGAGGATCCTCCATTGGCAATCCATGAAACTTGTTGGCTTGAATCATGGAGATCAATCCACTCTTGATCTCAAAGTTGTTGTTTGGCACTGTGGAAGGCACAATGCCAGCTCTCTGGTTGTGGGTATTGGGTGCATCTCCAGCACCAATGTTCCTTGGTCTTGGAACTGGATCTTGTTGCTCCATTACCACTTGATCTCCTTGCTGTTCTTGAACTATTCTTCTTTGCTTATGTCTCAAACTCTTTTGCAGTCTGTGGATGTTGTCAATAGGCCTTTGAAGATTGTCTTTCCCCTTGGACCTTGTGTGCATCAACAGACTGAGATACTGACTCGAACAGGTGCACGGTCGAGCGCAGGCTCGAGTGAGTGGTCGAGTCGACTGAGAACTGGTGTCTATTTAGATACGCTGTCTGACTTGATCAAGTGCTCGATCACTACTCGGTCGAGTGGTGCTCGAGTGGGTGGTCGAGTGGGTACCTGAAACTCAACACAGCCAAGCAAAAGAAGATCGAGTTCAGCAACTTCACAAGTGTATAAACAAACTTAATCTTAGACTAATATTGATCCTAAATGTCACAAAAACACTCTCAAATGGGCAACGGCGCCAAATTGGAACACAATATATTGGTGGTATGGATTGATGGATGTATGCTATGGTGAGATATGAAATGAATGGATGGCAGGGTGTTTCAATTCCCCTTATGCAATTGTAGTACAAGAGGTGTCAATCCAATCTGAGAGTTGTGAACAATCAAGATGTGTATATGAGCCTAAGTTAAGCCAAATATGCAAAGGATGTTTGTCACTAACAATCCTATTAATGAAATGTAAAGAACAGAAAGTAAAACCACTAGAACTAGATGCTGAATGTAAATGGAACAGAATGATTATCACTAAAATGAAGCTAGAACAGAAATAGAAACTATGCTAATGAACTAATGCAAGACAATAATGAACAGGAAAATAAGTAAATGCAACAGAAATGCAAATAGAATGAGACTAGAGATAAGACAGAACAACTACAAATCATAAACAAGAGTTCTGGGGATGAACTCGAGCAAGCACTCGATCGAGTGTAGATCGAGTGCAGGGTCGAGCTGGACAAATCCGTGAAACAAAGCAATGCAAGAAAAACAGAGCAACACAAGAACGAATCAAACAACAATCAAACAGCAGGATTAAGACTTAAAAATCAATAAACAAGGAAGGCCTTGAGGAGGGGTTCATGGGCTGGACTAATGAATGAGGTTATCTAACTTGGTCAACAAATCTCAAGCAAACTTTGAGCTAATCTCTAGACATATAAATCTAAGACATGTTTAATCCACTCTCATGGCAAGAAACAATCAAACAAGAACACATGATCAACATCAAAGTCATAAACCCAGAAAATACTGAAACTTGCATCAAATGAAAGATAAAACAAAGATCTATAACATTCAAGAAGGAATCAAACACGAATTGTTAATATCTTGAAAGTTATGAAACCAACAAAATCCAAGAATCTTATGTTTTTTCTCTTAAAAGAGTACAAGATCTAAGAAAAATAAAAGTGCAAAAGGAATAATTCCAAAAAGGGTAAAAACTAGGTTTCTGACTATTCTAAAAAGCTGGACTCTTTGGTGGCTGCAGGTACAAGGCTTTATATAGGAGAGGAGGTTGAAGCCCTAAAAATACTAAAAGACAAAATAGTCAACGGCTCGGTCAACTCGACCCTGTGCTCGGTCGAGTGGCTGTTCGAGTTGGCTTTTCTTCTACTTCTTCCACTCGGTCGAGTCCCTCTCTGCACACGGTCCAGTGTGGGGTCGAGTGGGACTCTAGATCTTGGTTCTTCAGCCTTAACTCTCTTGCTTTCCCTTCATGATTGCCTCACTTCTCCTCAGCATTGCTTCCATGCTCCTTAAGCTCCAAAATCACCTGATTATGCATGAAAAGATGCAAATGCAATGCAACTATACTCTAATGCATGATTAGTGCTAAAGCTATGCAATAATGGTCAAAATGGATAGCAAAAGATGCAAAAGATGTGAATAAACTAAGGGAAAACATGGTAAAATATATGAACATCAGGTTCTAGTACACCACAACCATTCTCGACTGAGGTGTTACCTGCATTTGAAAATCATGTGCGAGCTAGATCCGAGTTACGTGATTCAAGTGGGCATCATGAATTGCAAGCAGATCTTGTCAAACACATCTGGGCAAAATTTGGAATGTTCTGAGATTAAAAAAAATTGTATGTCTTTGTGTGTTGTTTGATTTAAGAGTTTTCTTGTTTGTAAGTTTAGTCGCATGTATTATCGAAGTTATGTCTGTTTATTATTAATTGTGTCGTGTGTTTGTGAAACAACCGACCCTTTTTTTTTTTAATAATAAATAATAAATATAATATAATAAATAACTACAACTAGTGGTCCCATATCCACTAGCTACCTAACCACATTCACAACCAACAGCGGAACAACATACCAATAAAAATCCAATAAACCAATAACCAATAACCAATAAAATAATATCTAGTATTGATTTCCAAACAACATAAATCAAATAACCAGCAATCCTAACAATGCTCTAAGACTCAACTCTAGCAACCTAACAATGCCAGGTAAACAATCAATCGAGTCCCTAGAACATCCTCCTCTTCATTGCCTTTGATTCCACGATCACACTTTGCCTTTACCTGCACACCACAAACAACAATTGAGATGCGTAAGTATTATCACAAATACTTAGTGAGGCAATCCTCCCATCTACTGGGCTATACACACAAGCAATAAGATCTCTACAAGCCACAATAAACAATCAAATAAACAAACCAGGCAATATACAAAGCATACATCAATCCGTCGTAGCTGAAAGAAGGGTGTCGACCGACACCAGAAGGTGTCGATCGACACTGACAATCTGGTGTCGACCGACACCATACTGGTGTCGACCGACACCCTGCCCGACACTCCCGAAACCCCTAGTTTGTGTCGACCGACACCTCCACATGGCATCGATCGACACTCGCCAAAGTCTCGAGCCGTCCTCGCGTTGGTGTCGACCGACACCCCAACTGGTGTCGACCGACACCGTTGCCGAGCAACGATTTCCTTCGATCAAAAACTCCGAATCTCGCCTCCAATCTTCTCCAATCCGCTCCTTGCACTCCCAGAAGCCAAACCCAGCCAAAACAGCAACGAAATACCATAGAGAACTCAAAGAAACAACCACATAAGCACCAAAACACATAAAATCTAGAGATCTTAGCTTAGATAAGCCATGGCCATGCACTCACCTCTTTGAAGGAAGATTTAGACCAAATGAAACGAATCCAACACTCCCAGCAACCTTCTATCACGTTCTTGGCCTTGAATCCTCACTCCCACAGCAAGATCTCACCCACAAAGCCTTGAAACCTCACAAAAATTCCCAGAAACTCAAGAACAATGTTTTCTCCTCTTTCTCTCTGTTTCTTTGTCAAAAGCGGCCAAAAGAGAAGAGAAAACTCGAGTTCCCCCTTTTAAAACCCGATTCTAGGGTTCCCTAAACCAACCACGCAAACCGGACGATTAAAAATCGAACCGACCAAACCGGCCTCAATCAGTGTCGATCGACACCCCACTGTGGTGTCGATCGACACCCTCACCAAAATACCAAGAAAAAGGTTTGCGGGTGTTACAATTCTCCCCCACCAATCTAGATTCGTCCTCGAATCTCAAACAACCATCAGCCAAGGGCTCCCGTGCAACCGTCTCCACGGCCCGCACCCCTCCGACCGATCTATAGAAGGTCACCTCTAGGCGATAGACTCACGCTCCATGCGTCATTTGCTCTTGACTTTTTGGACTTTCCTTTACTCATAGGCCTAAACCTTGAGTTTTATTGGCTCCTCATCAGACCTAAGTCTGCATGCCAAATGTTGGCTCCTCCTCAAGCCGAAACCCGCATGCCATAAAATATAAGGAAAAGTCCAAACTCGTCTCTCGGGTTGCCACCCTACAGCGCGCTCCCGGATCGTCATCCGAAGTCGATATACCAACCATACCCCCGAGCCACAAAGTCTCTGAATATGGCGGTACTAGGAGAACCTAAGTCCCCCAAGAGTCGCGAGCAAACGATTCTAAACACGTCTGAGTCCTATCCCTATCCAGGTTTCCTTCCCGTGTCTCGCGTAAGACATCTCAATGTCCTACCAACAAAATATCCCCTCACCGGGATATCCCATGACCACACAAGGATCATATGCACGCCACAAATGCCGCCACAAAGGCCAACAAAATGTCCTAACGAGGACCACCACCAAGGCCAAAACAAATGTCCTAAAGAGGACTGCCACCAAGGCCACTCGTCCTGAAGGACCGTCACAAAGACCATCTGTCCCGAAGGACCGTCACAAAGACCATCTATCCCGAAGGACCGTCACAAAGACCATCCGTCCCGAAGGACCGTCACAAAGACCATCTGTCCCGAAGGACCGTCACCAAGACCATATGTCCCGAAGGACCGTCACCAAGACCATCTGGCTAAACAGCCCGCCACAAAGGCCAACAATTGGCTAAAAGCCCGCCACAAAGGCCACACAATTGGCTAAAAGCCCGCCACAAAGGCCACACAATGTCTAAAAAGACCGCCACACACAGGAATACTGACTCGAAAGTCCGCCACAAAGGCCACAAAAGCCCCTCCAAGGCACTTTCCCGTAAAACTTTCCATATTTAGCACTTTCTATTTTTGGAAACTTTCCACTTTAAGAAACCTCCATTTCAGGAAACTTTCCTCCAAAACTCCCGTCTCACGGAAACTTTGTACCCCGAGCACCACCTCATCTTGTTACTGAGTCGCACAACCAACCACCCCAAGCGACCGAGTAACAAGAGAGATGGGCTGGAATACTCCATTCCAGCTCCAGCCACGGATTACAGATGGAACCAGGCTAAACAAGTTCAAGTTGTGGCTTGCTTCTCATACCACTTCTTGAACCTCGCTTTCATCTTTGCCTCAGGCTCCCAAGTCTGCTCCTCAACACCATCACAGTCCCACAGGACTCTCATCAAAGGAATCTTCTTCTTCCGAAGTTCCTTGATCCTCCTCTCGAGAACCCTCACTGGTCTCGCCTCCAAAGTCATGTTAGGCTGAAGATCCTCAGGAATCTTAGCCAACACCTGCTCACCCTCACGGAGACACTTCCGCAACATAGACACATGGAAAACCTTATGGAATGCACGCATCACCTCAGGTAACTCCAATCTATATGCTACTGGTCCAACCCGCTCAATCACTCTGAATGGACCCATATACCTCGGACTCAACTTAGTCTCTGACAATGACCTGTTCGAACCCCGCAACATGGCCATCTTGAGGTACACTCTGTCTCCTACCTGAAACTCAAGATCTCTCCTCCTCTTATCAGCATAACTCCTCTGCCTATCCTGAGCCTCCTTCATGTTCAGCTTGAGAACCCGAATCTTCTCTGAGGTCTCCTGAACAAAACTAGCACCAAACATGCTCCTCTCCCCCACATGAGTCCAGCATAATGGTGTACGACATGGTCTCCCATACAAAGCCTCATAAGGAGCCATCTTAATACTCGCCTGATAGCTGTTGTTGTAAGCAAACTCTACCAGGTTCAGGTGATCTGCCCAATGGCCACCCCAATCCAACACACACATCCTCAGCAAATCCTCCATCTGTCTGGGGATGATAAGTTGTACTCATATGCACCTTAGTGCCCATCTCTGCCTGAAATGCCTTCCAGAACACCGAAGTGAACTTAGAATCTCTGTCAGACACAATGCTCGCTGGCACCCCATGCAATCTGACTATCTCTCTCACATACTTCTTAGCCAAGACCGCTGCTCCATCAGTCTTCTTAATGGCCAGAAAATGTGCTGATTTAGTCAACCGGTCCACAATGACCCAAATAGCATCAAAGGTCCGTGACACTGGCAATCCTACCACAAAATCCATAGTGATCATATCCCACTTCCACTCAGGAATGGGTAAACTCTTCAGTAACCCGCCAGGAACCTGATGCTCAGCCTTCACTAGCTGACACACATCACACCTCGAAACCCAACTAGCTACATCCTTCTTCATCCCGACCCAATGATAGTACCTCTTGAGATCACGGTACATCTTAGTCGCTCCTGGATGAATGGACAACTTGCTCGCATGAGCCTCCCTCAGAATCTCATGCCTCAACTCCTCATCCTTGGGCACACACACACGACCGTGCACCAAGATAGTACCATTATCTGAGACCTGATACTCTGAATCCACATCCTTAGAGGCATTCACCAGCCCCAAATCCTTCTCCTGAGCCAACCGCACTCTACTCAGAAGATCTGCTCTATCTACTGCTTCCAAACCCAACGGTTCCTGTGAAACAGCACATAAGCTCAAAGCATGATCTCCCCTACCAGAGACTCCATCTCATGCTCCTGAGCCGAAGCTACCCTCTTCCGACTCAGAGCATCTGCAACCGTGTTAGCCTTACCAGGATGATAGGCTATCTCCAAATCATAATCCGCCACAAGCTCCATCCACCGCCTCTGTCTCAAATTCAGCTCAGGCTGAGTGAATATATACTTTAGGCTCTAATGATCTGTAAACACCTGTACCTTTGCACCATAAAGATAAGATCTCCAAATCTTCAGGGCAAAAACTACAGCACCCATCTCCAAATCATGAGTAGGATAGTTGCCTTCATGCACCCGCAACTGCCGCGAAGCATAGGCAATCACCTTCCCATGCTGCATCAGAACACACCCCAACCCAACTCTAGATGCATCTGTATAAACCACATAGGGTTCTCCCTGCTCAGGCAAGGCCAACACTGGCGCAGTAGTCAACATCTCCTTCAGGCTTGCAAAGCCTTCCTCACACTCTTCTGACCAGACAAAAGGAACATCCTTCCCTGTCAACTTAGTCATAGGACGTGCTCTGCTTGCAAACCCCTGCACAAATCTCCTGTAGTAACTGGCCAAACTAAGGAAACTTCTGATCTCTGTGGCATTATGCGGTCTAGGCCAATCTCTGATAGCCTGAATCTTCTCTGGATCTACAGAAACCCCCTCTGCAGAAACAATGTGACCCAGAAAGCCCATCTCACGCTGCCAAAAACTACACTTGCTCAACTTGGCAAACAACTTCTGCTCCCGCAGCTTCTCCATAACTGCCCTCAAATGCACTACATGCTCCTCAGGACTCTTAGAATAAACCAAGATATCGTCGATGAAAATGATGACAGACACATCCAGAAACTCTTGAAACACACTGTTTATCAATCTCATAAACGCTGCTGGTGCGTTAGTCAATCCGAAAGGCATCACCACAAACTCATAATGCCCATACCTCGTCCTGAAAGCAGTCTTCCTCACATCTGCCTCATCTATCGGTATCTGATGATAACCCGACGCCAGATCTACCTTGGAGAACCAAGTATCACCCCTCAATTGATCCAACAACTCATCGATCCTAGGAAGAGGATACTTGTTCTTCACAGTGACCCGGTTCAAACCCCGATAATCGATACACAACCTGAAACTCCCATCCTTGTTCTTCACAAAAAACACCGGCGCTCCCCACGCTGATACACTAGGATGGATGAATCCCTTACTCAACAGATCCTCTAGCTGCTTCTTCAGCTCTGCCATCTCTGCTGGAGCCATTCTGTAAGGAGCCTTGGATAACGGTGTCGTCCCCGGTTCCAGTTCAATGGTAAAAGGATCCGACCGAGATGGTGGTAATCCCTGCAAAGACTGAAACACATCCTCAAACTCCTCCACAACCGGAATACCGCTAACCGTAGACTTCCCCACTGAGTCTGGCATAGATATAGTAACCAAATAAGCCTCACGGCCCTTCTCGATCATCTTCCCAGCCTGAATGGCTGAGATCACGAGACTCCCCGAAGTCGGTCTAATACCCTGGAATACCAACTTCCCTCCTGAACGCTCAAACTCCACTCCACCCCGATGGCAATCCAAATGCACCCTATGTCGATGCAACCAATCCATCCCGAGAATAACGTCATACAGCTCCACTGGACTGATAAGCATATCTGCTGGCCATGACTCTCCTGCGATCTGAATATATATTCCACTGGCTCGTCCAATCACTCTAAGAAACTCGCATCCCGCAACTCTGACAACTCCTGCACGCTCTCCAGGATCCCCGCTGATCCCCGCACACTCTGCACACTCTGGAGTAATGAAGCTATGCGAAGCTCCAGAATCAAACATAACGTGGGACTTAAACCCGCCCACCAACAAGGTCCCTACACAAACCTCATGTGTTGAGAACCTAACACTTTATCACAGGAAACATATACAATCTGAACCTACTAAAATTCACAAAGTCAAAGTACCAAAAAATATACCTGTGATCGCCCCGGCACTGGTTCCACCAGTCTCAGCTGTCGTGTAAACCCGTGGCGCCTGTTCAATCCGTGCCACCTGCTGACCTCCAGGCTGCACCTGCTGCAACGCTGCCACTTCTGCCGGCTGCAACTTGGGACAAAAAGGCCTGATGTGCCCTGTCTCCCTACAATGATAGCATACACGAGCCGCTACCGTCGGAGCACTCCTCTTGGGACAACTAGCAACCTTGTGATCCTTGCTCCCACAACCAAAGCAACTCACACCACTCGGCCTCTGCGTAGTCTCCCACTTCCTCTTGGTTCCCTGTGCAGGCCTACCGCCCCTGCTCGAACCACCCTGCTGCTGAGCCCTACCAGGCTGAACTGCTGGAGTAACCGACACTGACTGTGCCCGGATATCCTCCTCAATCTCTGCTGCTGTCTCAACAAGCTCTGCACGCGTAGCATAATACCTCCCTCTACAATGAACTCTCAAATCATCACGTAGAGCCCTCATAAACCTCCTAACCTGAGCCTCCTCAGGCTCCATAGCCCGACCCCCATAACAAAGAAGTCGACTGAACTCCAAGTCCAGCTCCCGCACTGACCGTGTACCCTGAGACAACTGAAGGAACTGCACCTCCAAACGATCCAATGCCTCTCTAGGAAAATACTTGCGGTTGAACTCCAAAACAAAGTCAGCCCAAGTCATCTCCCGCTGCACCCTCCTAGCAGCCACAGATCTCCACCACAACTCAGCATCACCACTCAAGAAGTAGACCCCTATGTCCACCCCGAACTCCTCAGGACATCTCAGAGTATGGAAGTTACGTTCCACCCTCGTCCTCCACGCATCCGCAGCAGTAGGATCTACACCTCCCAGAAACTGCTCAGTACGCAACCGACCCATCTCTGTCAACATGCTGAGATAACGAGCATGGACCCCCACATCCGCAGCCACTGGCTGCCGCTCCTCCGCCACCACTGGTGGCACTACCTGAGCCTGAGCCGGTACCACTGGTGGTAACCGCGCCAACACCTCTGCTAGCATAGCTGCAAAGTCAGTACCAAGGACTCCACCCGCTGGGACTCCCACACCCGGGACCCTAGCATCACCGGCCACTGGAGCATCAACACCGCCCCCTCCTGCCACACTCACGGAATCCCCCGGAACACCCTGCGACTCGCCAACACCCTCAGCTGTCACACTCTGGTCCTCGGTCTCACTAACCACTGGGACTCTGCCCCTACCACAACCACGTCCGCGTCCACGACCACGTTCGCGTCCACGACCTCAACCAGCCACAGCCTCCTCTCTAACCATCTACACTACCATGAACAGAAGGCTAAGCAAACAATTTCTAATTTCACACAGAAATATAAACTCACCGTGGAATCACACACTCGGCTCGAAGAGGATGTTCTAGGACTCCATGCCACACACAATTGACTAACTCACATAATCAATCAAGACATGCAAATCCCAAACATCTACAACAGAAACCTAGTGAACCCAAACCTAGAACCGTAAGGGCTCTGATACCAAAATGAAACAACCGACCCCCTTTTTTAATAATAAATAATAAATATAATATAATAAATAACTACAACTAGTGGTCCCATACCCACTAGCCACCTAACCACATTCACAACCAACAGCGGAACAAAATACCAATAAAAATCCAATAAACCAATAACCCATAACCAATAAAATAATATCCAGTATTGATTTCCAAACAACATAAATCAAATAACCAGCAATCCTAACAATGCTCTAAGACTCAACTCTAGCAACCTAATAATGCCAGGTAAACAATCAATCGAGTCCCTAGAACATCCTCCTCTTCATTGCCTTTGATTCCACGATCACACTTTGCCTTTACCTGCACACCACAAACAACAATTGAGATGCGTAAGTATTATCACAAATACTTAGTGAGGCAATCCTCCCATCTACTGGGCTATACACACAAGCAATAAGATCTCTACAAGCCACAATCAACAATCAAATAAACAAACCAGGCAATATACAAAGCATACATCAATCCGTCGTAGCTGAAAGAAGGGTGTCAACCGACACCAGAAGGTGTCGACCGACACCAGAAGGTGTCGATCGACACTGACAATCTGGTGTCGACCGACACCCTGCCCGACACTCCCGAAAACCCTAGTTTGTGTCGACCGACACCTCCACATGGCATCGATCGACACTCGCCAAAGTCTCGAGCCGTCCTCGCGTTGGTGTCGACCAACACCCCAACTGGTGTCGACCGACACCGTTGCCGAGCAGCAATTTCCTTCGATCAAAAACTCCGAATCTCGCCTCCAATCTTCTCCAATCCGCTCCTTGCACTCCCAGAAGCCAAACCCAGCCAAAACAGCAACGAAATACCATAGAGATCTCAAAGAAACAACCACATAAGCACCAAAACACATAAAATCTAGAGATCTTAGCTTAGATAAGCCATGGTCATGCACTCACCTCTTTGAAGGAAGATTTAGACCAAATGAAACGAATCCAACACTCCCAGCAACCTTCTATCACGTTCTTGGCCTTGAATCCTCACTCCCACAGCAAGATCTCACCCACAAAGCCTTGAAACCTCACAAAAATTCCAAGAAACTCAAGAACAATGTTTTCTCCTCTTTCTTTCTGTTTCTTTGTCAAAAGCGGCCAAAAGAGAAGAAAACTCGAGTTCCCCTTTTAAAACCCGATTCTAGGGTTCCCTAAACCAACCACGCAAACCGGACGATTAAAAATCGAACCGACCAAACCGGTCTCAATCAGTATCGATCGACACCCCACTGTGGTGTCGATCGACACCCTCACCAAAATACCAAGAAAAAGGTTTGCGGGTGTTACAGTTTGTATCATATTGTATTTGAAGTTTTTAGTAATTTTAGTTCTTTTAGTTATATTAGTTTTATTTTTATTAATTCAAAAATTGAGTTGAGAAATCTTTATAAAAAATAATGTCACTTTTAGTTAATTTAATTTTATATTTATTTAATTTTAGTTGATATTTCAAAATTAATCTAATTGTTATTAATATGCAATCACAAAAGTAAAAATATATATGAAAAATATGAAATAAAAATTGTCGGGTAGAGTGTTGAATTTTATTAAACAAAACCATTGTAGTGTTAAAAATTTAGATGGGTGTTGAATGATTATGTGGAGGAAAGAGAATACGAGGTGGAGTGTTAAAAAGTGAAAAATTAGGCTGTTGAAACATTTTAGCAATGCACATAGTCTTAGACCCTCAACAATGTGGGAGTTGAAAAAATTATTCAACAATTAAATTATTGCAATGGGTGTTGTTTTTTTTTGTTTTTTTTTTTTTTGTCGAAAAAGTATAAAAATTGAGAGAGAGACATGTGTTGTATTTTTATTGGAGAGTGAGATTTTGGAGATTTTTTCTTATCTTATCATTTAAGATCAATTCTTATGTAGTAAATAATTTTTTATAAAATAATTTTACATCGAAATTCATCATTTTTAAACTCAATATATAGAGACTTGGTTCATTTTATTCTGACACCCAAAAAACCATCATTTCTACTATATCTTTTTAATTCTACTCTAATAAACTCTTGTTTATTTCATATATATATATATATATATTTGAAATGGATCCCAAAAACAATCCTACTCAAAATTCTACTAATTACCCTTTTCCCTTTCCAAATCCCAACAATAATCAAAATCCTTATTTCAACCAATCCCAAAATATCCCAAATTATGGCTTTCCACCAAATTTTCGCGTCATCTGTTCCAAACTATAATCCATATTATGGGTCAATGATGCCATATTCATCTCAACCACCTCCTTATTCTTCTACTCCCACGAGTAATGAAAGTGTTCAAGATGTTAGAGCAATTGAATTTCCTGGATTTTCTACGCAAGTTACTCTTAGAGGGATGAACAGTGCTGAAGCCACTCCACATACAAAAGATTCAACCTCTACTCGCCGGAAAAGCCCCAAATGGACGACTGAGCAAAATTTGGTGCTGTTGAGTGGATGGATTAAATTTGGAACAGACAACATTGTTGGCATAAACCAAAAGAGTGACTCATACTGGGGTAAAATTGCTGAGTATTGTAATGAGCATTGCTCATTTGATCCTCCGCGTGATGGAGTTTCGTGCAGAAATCATTTCAACTACGTGAATCAAAATTGGGTAAAAATTAATAGGCGCTCATGATAGCGCTAAACGTATGCAACAAAGAGGGTGGTCCGAGAATGATGTCCTAGCAAAAGTACATGAACTATATTCAAGTGGTAAGAATGGACATTTCAATATAATGTCAGAATGGCTTTCCGTCAACCACGTTATGCTAGTCAAGTAGAATGAAATACTGGCTCGGGAAGCAGTGGATCTAAGAGATCCAATGAGAGAGATGTATTGTTACGTCATGCAATAATGTTGGTTTGTCATTTCGTGTAATAATGTTATTTTTGGCTTTTAATGTTTGTTTGTTTTTTCAATCATTCAATAAAAAATCGATTCCTTATCTATTAGTTCAGTGCATTGCATATCTATTTGGATTCCATAAATTTATACCACACAATTTTTTTTATAAATGAGACTCATTCTTCCATTTATGAATCAATATCAAAAATATCATCTTACTAAAAAATACATTTCAATGGATCCATCAGAATTTCCTTTTGATATCGAAGCCTACAAAAGGTAATCTAAAATTGAAGAGAGGTATATGATAACTCTCTAATTTACATGTTTTTAGCATCCTTTTTTGTCCATATTTTGTATTGTTCATACATCTAACTTAGCATTTTTAGGTCATTTACTGTAGGAATTCACTTTTAGAGCATTTAGGGTGTTGCATTTCTGCATTTGCATATTTTGGATGAAAACAGGTGCTAAAGAGCCAAAAATGGGGAAAAACAATGACAACTCGAGCATGTACCCGAAGGAGCCATCGATCTACAAGAACAAGTCCGAACCCCAACACAATCGAGGAAGATCCAAGAGCATGAAGAGCAACCCGAAAATCCACCCGAGTAACCCGACTTCACCCTCGTGTACCCCATCGAGTAGACCATCGGGCAGGTCTGGGAAGCTAGGTCAAATGGGTTTCCATATATAAACCCCCTCTTTCCCTAGCTCGCAAACGAGCACGCCGCAAACCCTCAAACCAGAGAGCGAGAGCTTCTGTGAGAGAACTCAGGGACTCAACATTTTTCTTCTTGTTTTACATTTTTATTTTGTAGTTTTCTTAGATTTTTATCCCTTACTCTTTCTACTCTACTCTATCTTTTAATACAATGTCATTTTCGTTTATTTTGATTGCTTTATTATTCGTTTCTATGTCCGAGTAGTGTAGTAAAGTTTCTAGGGATGGGATAGATGATTTTGTGTTCTTGATCGGTTATGATGCTTTAGTTGATTGTGATGATTGATAGATTTCCTTCTAGGTTGGTGTTCTTAATGTTGTCAACAGACCGAAAGGTTGAGATTAGATCTAGGGCGTTTACAATGCTACAAGCCGAAAGGAGTAGATAAAATGCTTGATTTAGCCAATGCTAGAGGTTTACTTAGCTCTGAGTGACAAAATCAGTTGAGTTTAAGTCTACTGACAATAATGAATCGTTCTTAATGCCTGCTTGTTCATATTGCTAGTGCGATAGTGTGGTAGTGTGTTCAAGGTTGATTGTTGCTAATGCGAAAGTGTGGTGACAAGGTCTTAGAGGTTCATTGTCTAGGAAATAATTGCTTGAGGCATGTAAGGCATCCGTACTGGTCTAGAACACTTAGGATTCGATTACCCCCATCCTTAGGAACTTTCGTAGTTTATTTGTTTGCATTTTCTTCACTTACTCGACCACTTACCCGATCAGGTACACGATAACCTGCATCGAGTAATACCTCGAGCTGTTCATATCTCACTTGCATACTCGATCACCCCACTCGATCATGTACTCGATTGCTTGCATCGAGTGCTTAGTCGTGTGGATTACTTGTTTATATTATTTTAATTTGTTTATTTTAGGATTGTTAAAACCAAAACCTTAATTGCTTGGCTTGACTTGTATTGTACTGATCATATCCTTCCTGCTAGCAATACACAACCATTTGGATTGATAACCCTTTGTACTACAACTGCATAGGGGATTGATACCCTTGGTGAAAACCTAGTCTATCAATTTGGCGCCGTTGCCATTTGGTTGTTTTAATTTTGCTACGTTTAGGATTTCAGGACTTGCTAGATCAAGTTTGTTTGTTTATATTTGTTTCGGATACTGACTTGCTTGCTTTCGCATTGTTTGTTTTGAATCTCAGGTACAACCTGAGCACCCACCCGACCCGTCACTCGATCATCTGGATCGATTTGATCCTTGTGTACACACTCGGATACCTACCTGTGCATGCAAACACGATCCAGAGGTAGCCAGAACCTGAGTCCTTTCATCGACAATATCGACAGACCTCGGCTACTCAGACAACAACAAGTTCAACCGGAACCAGCAATCATTGAGGAGACGATGAATAATCATAACGGTCCACCAGCTCCTCAAGCAAGGACCAATTTAGGAGCAGGAGATGCTCCAACTACTCACAATCAGAGGAATCGCATTGTGCCACCAGCTGTGCAGAATAATAATTTTGAGATCAAGAGTAGTCTCATCCAGATGATACAGAGCAATAAGTTTCATGGACTGCCAATGGAGGACCCATTGGATCATCTGGATAAATTTGATAGGCTCTGTAGCCTCACTAAGATAAATGGAGTCAGTGAAGATGGATTCAAGCTCAGGCTTTTCCCATTCTCTTTGGGAGATAAAGCACACATCTGGGAGAAAGCGCTCCCTAAGGAGTCCATCACCACTTGGAAAGCGTGCAAGAAGGCATTCCTAGCCAAATTCTTCTCCAACTCCAAAACCGCAAGGCTGCGAAATGACATTTCCGGCTTTGTATAGAAGAACAATGAAACGTTCAATGAAGCTTGGGAACGTTTCAAGGGGTACAGTACTCGATGTCCACATCACGGCTTCAGTAATGCTTCATTGCTGAGCACACTATACAGAGGAGTAGTCCCCAAGATACGGATGTTGCTGGACACCGCAAGTCATGGTAACTTCCTCAACACGGACGTTGAAGAAGGTTGGGACCTAGTGGAGAACTTGGCTCAATCTGATGGCAACTACAATGAGGAATATGATCGCTCTGTGCGATCTACAGGAGAGGAAGATGCCAAGTACAAGAGGGGCATGAAAGCCCTCAATGACAAGCTCGATCAGCTCCTCAACCAGCAAAAGCATGTACATGCTATATCAGAGGAGGAGCAGTTTCTACAACAAGATGGGGAGACTATGCAGCTAGAAGATGTTAACTACATCAACAACCAAGGAGGTTACAACAGAGGGTACAACAACTTCAAGCCAAATCTGAATCTGTCTTATCGGAACCCGAATGTTGCGAATCCTCAGGACCAAACTTACCCATCTGCAGTTCAAAGGAACCAAATTCAACAGAAGCCTTTTGTCCAATACAACCAAGGCTATGCACCTAAGCAGCAGTACTCAGGAACCTACAACCAACCACCTGGATTCCAACAACAACAAGGTCCACCAAGCCAATCACAAGAAGCTGAGTTACGCGGTCTCATTCAGCAGATGATTCAGAATCAGGCTACAACTTCTATGGACATTGTGAAACGGTTCGCAGAGATGAGCAACAAGATCGACTCAGGATACAATGACCTCAATGCCAAGTACAAATCACTCAACACAAAGGTTCGTTACCTGGAAGGCCACCACAACAACCAACCCGCACCAAAGATCAATCAACTCCCAGGTAAGGCTGTTCAAAACCCCAAGGATTATGCAATTGCTTAAGCCATTTTCCTAGACGATGACTATAAGGATTACCTCACTGGGGACAGTGATGATCAAGCTGGGGAGGATGTGGAGCACCCATTAAAAAATGAGGCTAAATACTATATATCCGAGTATGAACCCGAGCCTTCACCCGAAGAGACTGATCGAGTTGATGATCGAGCAGTGGTTCAAGAATCACAAACTGAAAAACATCCCGAAGTGGAACCCAATGACCTACACGATAGTGTTGATCAGATGATGCATCGAGTAGATGTTGAAAAGAGAGATCAGCCTCAACCACCTGCACTAGTAGAAGGGGAGTTAGAGGAAAGGTTCAATGCTGCACTTGAAATTCAGCTGGAGGCGCTTCCAGAGTGAATGGCTAAGCGTAAAGCTCCACCACCTAAGCTTTTGCCCCCACACGAGCTTCAGAAGGAAGCTGCCAAGGAAGCAGCTCGATTGTAGGATGAGGTTAAGGAAGCTGTCAAGGATATCGGATTTGAGATTCTGGGAAGTGGAGTTTGCTTGGATCCTGAGCTGAGAATTGAAGAAAAACTTGAAGATCTTGGCTCTTTCACCTTGCCGTGTTCGATAGGACTTTGGATCGTCAAGAACTGTTTGTGTGACCTTGGAGCCTCGGTTAGCATTATGCCGCTTTCAGTTGCCAACAAGCTGGGATTCACTGATTTTAAACCAAGTAAATTGTATTTGGTTCTGGCTGATAGAACAGTGAGGCATCCGATTGGTATCCTGGAAAATCTGCCTCTCAGGATTGGAAGATTGGAAGTGCCTACCGACTTCATGATCCTCGATATGGACAAGGAACCAGATGATCCATTGATTCTAGGAAGACCATGCTTGGCAACAGTTGGTGCTGTGATCGAGGTGAAACAAGGCAAGATTAAGATAGAGCATGGTGTGCATTTCAAGATGGAGTTTGATGTGAAGAAAGGGATTAAGAGGCCAACCATTGATGGTCAAGCTTTTTCCACTAAGACCAAACAAAGGAAGGTGCAACATCTTGAAGAGGTCAAGACCACATTTGCCTTGGAAGCTGGACAAAACCTGGAAAATCTTTTGAACCAGCCTACTGTAGTGGAGAGGATTCCAGAACCTCTTCCACATGGATCCCATGCTTAAGGAGCATGAAGAGTCAAGCTTAGTGACTTTAAACAAGTTCACTTGGGAGGAAGTCCCAAAGGTATCTTTCCATTTTAGTTTATTTGATTTGTTTACTTTTATTAATTTTTCTCTTTTTGCAATTTAAAAAAAAAAAAGAATGGAAAATTGGAAAGAGGAAAATTAGAGAACCCGAGGGTCAACCCGACACCGTACTCGACGCGCCTGATCATGTCCCTGCTCGGGTGGCGAGTGGAGTCTGAATTCAGCAAGGAAGCCCACTCTTGGTGAAGCCCACCAACCGAAACCGTAGCCTATTTAAGGGAGTCGAACCCTTCTCCCTCATCATCATCGATAAGTCTCTCCTATACTCTAAAGCTTTTTGATTTCCATAAGTTTCTATTCTTCTCTCTCGATTTCAAGCTTTATCTTTGAAGACTAACCCTATTAACCTTGAGACATATCCTTTCTTTTTCTTCCCAAGGAATCAAACATGGAGCCAACCGCTAGAACCTACGAAAGGAAGGGAAGAAGATCCACCTCCGCCGTTGCTACAACCGGAGATGATGCCGCCAAAGTTCAAGAGTCTCAAGGGAGAGGAAACGTTCCACATTCCCAACCGTTGGCTGGACGTTTTGCCTCCCCAACCCGATGCACAATCCGATCGACCACCCGACCAGATGCTCGAGTACCCTATCGTGTAGGCCCCCGAGTTCGCTCACCGAGTCCAATGGCGAGTGCTGTCCGCCGTTCTCCTCGACGTAGGGACCTGTCTACGTTTGAAAAGACCCTTACCGACCCTATGGAGGTCGATTCTGATGCTGGAGGAGAAGAGCAAGGGGAGATCCAAACCTCTCGATCAAGGAGCAGAGCTGCGATTGCAAGAGGGAAGAGACCAGCTTCAGAGAAGGCTGAGAAGGTAGTTGAGAGGGCAGTTGAGGAAGAGGATCAACACGCCGAGGAGGAAGAAAGGGAGAGAGAAGAGGAGCAGAGAGAGAGGACCTGCCAAGCCTCGCGGAGGCTAAAACAGAAGGAGGTGGATACTCCGGCAAGACTATTCAAGGTCTTCCGGAAGATGAGCTTTGTTGGTACCCGATACCCTCACCGTGAGACCATGAAGCAATTGGGAATCGCTAGAGATGTAGAATTTTTGTTCGATATGTGCCACCTGGGCCAGATGATGCGATCCCACCTTGAAGCATATGAGGAGGAGACGGTCCACTTTCTTTCGACCTTGAAGCTGCACTATTTCGAGGACCACCCGACCCTACTACCCAATGGGGAGATCGGGTTCATCACCTTCTCCGTGAGGAACAAGGACTACCGACTCAGTTTCAAAGAGATGGAGAAGCTGTATGGCTTCAAAGCTGGTAGTGGAGAAGGTATGGAGGTTAGCAAGGAGGAGATGAGGTCCCTATGGCTGACAATAGGAGACAAGCACCCCTACAAGTCCACAAGCTCCAAATCCGCTCAAATAATGAGCCCTGTTTTGAGGTATTTTCACAAGTCCCTCGCATGCACTCTTTTTGCTAGAAAAGAGACTGGGAATGTGAACGACCATGAGCTTCAGCTGTTAGATGTTGCACTGTGTGGATTTTTGGATAGTGCTAGGGATGGAACACCGCTAGTAGGAGATGTTATTGATACTAGCATGTTGTTTGTGTTACTCGATCAATTCCTATACTTGAAATCGTGGGCCATGAAAAGAAGCGAAGGAGGCGGAGAGATCTCTATTGGGGGATTAGTCACACCAATACTAGTGGCATGCGATGTGCCCTTGAAGGGAATTGTGCATGAACCAAGGTGGCTGGATGCGGACTACCTCGTGCTGGCGAGATTTTTGGCCTATGAGAGGCCTAATGAGATGACGCTGTTCAAGTTTGTCCATCCAACCGCCGGAGCTGCTCAAATGGTTCTACCCAATGTCATATGCACCAAGGTTCGGCTGGGAAACAACATTGACTTCGCACCACCGTTGGAAGAGCTGTACAACCCGGAGGAGGAGTCCGAAGCTGAGAAGAGAGAGGAGACCGGGCAGAGACAAGGAGATAGCTCGGAGGAGTTTGATTTTGAGGAGTATGTATGCTCCCAAAAGCAACCGGTTGGAGTGAGGGAAGCTCACAAGAGAATCGGCTGGCTGAAGAAGATGAACAAGTTCTTGGCGAAGAAGGTGAATGATCTTGCTGGTTCGGTGAAGATAATGGGAGGTCAAATCAAGGAGTTGCAAGACAAGGCAAGCTGTGCCTCAGCTCCTACCTCGGCACAAGCACCTACTTGGATGGGGAGAAGCGGACCGCTAAGAGGAACCTGAGGACTACCACCTCCGGAACCTCAAAGAGCATCATCATACGAGCCCCAAGCTGAGGAGGACATCACCCGACCAGAGGCATCGAGGAGAAGCCATTCTGACACTTACCCGACGCCCAACCCGATGGGATACACGATGAACTATCTGATGCACCTGTCGAGCACCCAATCGGGTGATTATGCTGGAATCTTCCCTCCGCCCTACCAGATGCCATTCACGATGCCATACACGATGCACCCTGCCAGTGGATACACGGGTGATCATTCTGGACCTCTACCGCCATTTCCGTCGTACTACCTGATCCCCTACCCGATGAGCTACGCGATCCCACCCTCGATCAACACCTCGGATGCTGGTCCGAGTAAGTCGTCTGTGCACATTACTGAGCTTTCTGACGAGCAAACACCGGCACCTGCTGAAGCCGGCGACGACCCTGGCTACACGTTGGCGAGTATGGAGGCTGCTGCAACCTCCTTCTTCTCCAACCCATGAGGTACCAATTTCATCCAACTCTTGTATATACCATTGCATTTAGTTTAATTCATTTTGTGTGATTCTTGGATTCTTTTCCAACTTTTATTTACACAGGGACTGTGTAATTTAAGTTTGGGGGAGGGTCCTAGAATGTATTTAACATTGTGTTTTATTTTCTTATTTTTATTATTTCAAATTTTTGCATGCTAGTTTTATTCATTTGAGTCTGCATATATGTGCATTAAAAAACCCAAAAAATTTGAAAAATCTTGAAAAATAAAAATAAAAATAAAAAAGAGTGTTCATGTAGTTACATTTGCATATTAGGATTGAGTCTAGTTTGTTTCATATAGGATTGTTGCATATGCATCTTAGGGGACAATGATTAAAACCACCTTGTTTAAAATCAAACCTTAGGATTGAAGCTATAGCCCCTAATCACAGTTCATTGTTGCTAGATCAGTCTTTGGAAAAAAATGAAAAATCTTTGCCTAGACCCTTTGTGTCGATTGAATGCTTCCTCCACTTGCTTGAACATTAGAACATGTCTATATTGTTGGATTTAATTTGAACTTTAATTGTCTTGCTTATGGAACTTGAATACTTGCTCATGGTAACTCTAAACTCGGGTTAGCACTCCACTTTTTACAATTCTTTTTGTTTAACCCGATTCATTTGTCCTACCCATGAACCCAAACCTTTCTTTCAAACCTTGTTGTGAATTGTTGAGTGAGGCTTCTTTCATTGTGCTATAGGTTGTGAAACCTTGAGACTATTGAGAACGACAAAGAACTGCCTCTTGATTTAGCTAAGTTAGTTTTGACAGAGCTAATAGATTCGGTTTTGAAAGTTAGGTGGTTAGAATGTTCATTTGGGGTTGGGTTGTGGAATAAAAAAAAAAGAGAAAGTCCCTAAGGTTAGAATTAATTAGCTCTAAGTCTCTAAGTAAAAAAAAAAAAAAGTTCTTGCTATAGTCTCCTAGAAAGAAAGAAAAGAGTATATATTTATATTAGGAGTTTAGCAAAGAAAGAAAAAAAAAAGAGAAAAGAGAAAGAGCTAGAAATTCAAAGTCTAAAAGTCTAAACCTTATGGAGTTAAAAAAAAAAAGAGTTAAAACAAGGATGTGGGTAGTTTAATTCTAGGGGGTTTAAATAAAAAAAAATGAACGAGAAAAGGGTAGATCATCAAGAGTTAAGCTTTGTATGCCCAAATTGTTCTCAGTCTTAGATAGTTTCCACAACTGTCTAACATTCCATGAGAGAAAACCACCTAAAGAATTTGTTTGAAACCACCTTACCAAAAAGCCTTACCCTTGAAACCGATTGAGCTTGATTCACCTTCCATTTGCAAGAATTTGCCAAATACTTAATTGAATGTGAAAGAGATGTTCCTTATCTTTAGTTGGAGGTTGAGCTACATTGATGCATGGTAATAAGCATAGAAAAATATTTGTAAGTATGTTGATTGATCTTAGCACCATTAAACTATCTTTCAGGACTATAGCTTGAATCCTTCGCTTAGCATTTTTAAGGTTATGAGTCCCCACTTTCAAACCGTACCCTCTTACTTCCTTGCTAGAGGACTAGCAAGATTTAAGTTTGGGGGTCTGATAACTCTCTAATTTACATGTTTTTAGCATCTTTTTTTTGTCCATATTTTGCATTGTTCATACCTCTAACTTTGCATTTTTAGGTTATTTACTGTAGAAATTCACTTTTAGAGCATTTAGGGTGTTGCATTTCTGCATTTGCATATTTTGGATGAAAAAAGGTGCTAAAGAGCCAAAAATGGGGAAAAACAAGAACAACTCAAGCATGTACCTGAAGGAGCCATCGAGCTACAAGAACATGTCTGAACCCCAACACGATCGAGGAAGATCCAAGAGCATGAAGAGCAACCCGAAGATCCACCCGAGAAGTAACCCGACTTCACCCTCGTGTACCCCATCGAGTAGACCATCGGGCAGGTCTGGGAAGCCAGGTCAAATGGGTTTCCATATATAAACCCCCTCTTTCCCTAGCTCGCAAACGAGCATGCCGCAGACCCTCAAACCAGAGAGCGAGAGCTTCTGTGAGAGAACTCAGCGACTCAACATTTTTCCTCTTGTTTTGCATTTTTATTTTGTAGTTTTCTTAGATTTTTATCCCTTACTCTTTCTACTCTACTCTATCTTTTAATACAATGTCATTTTCGTTTATTTTGATTGCTTTATTATTCGTTTCTATGTCCGAGTAGTGTAGTAAAGTTTCTAGGGATGGGATAGATGATTTTGTGTTCTTGATCAGTTAGGATGCTTTAGTTGATTGTGATGATTGATAGATTTCCTTCTAGGTTGGTGTTCTTAATGCTGTCAACAGACCGAAAGGTTGAGATTAGATCTAGGGCTTTTACAATGCTACAGGCCGAAAGGAGTAGATAAAATGCTTCAGTTAGCCAATGCTAGAGGTTTACTTAGCTCTGAGTGACAAAATCAGATGAGTTTAAGTCTACTGACAATAATGAATCGTTCTTAATGCCTGCTTGTTCATATTGCTAGTGCGACAGTGTGGTAGTGTGTTCAAGGTTGATTGTTGCTAGTGCGAAAGTGTGGTGACAAGGTCTTAGCGGTTCATTGTCTAGGAAATAATTGCTTGAGGCATGTAAGGCATCCGTACAGGTCTAGAACACTTAGGATTCGATTACCCCCATCCTTAGGAACTTTTGTATTTTATTTGTTTACATTTTCTTCACTTACTTGACCACTTACCCGATCAGGTACACGATAACCTGCATCGAGTAATACCTCAAGCTGTTCATATCTCACTTGCATACTCGATCACCCCACTGGATCCTGTACTCGATTGCTTGCATCGAGTGCTTAGGTCGTGTGGTTTACTTGTTTATATTCTTTTACTTTGTTTATTTTAGGATTGTTAGAACCAAAACCTTAATTGCTTGGCTTGACTTGTATTGTACTGATCATATCCTTCCTGCTAGCAATACATAACCATTTGGATTGATAACCCTTTGTACTACAACTGCATAGGGGATTGATACCCTTGGTGAAAACCTAGTCTATCAGTATATCATCAACCGGTTTCGAGAGCGTCGAAAGAAAATAGAAGAAGATTATCCAAGTCGTAGTAAGAGAAAGTACTTGAAGAGAGATCATGTAGCAGAAAACCAAACACTGATTGACGACTACTTTGCCGATTAACCTACATATGATGATGCAATGTTTCATCGTCGACTTCGGATGCGAAAACAAGTTTTCCTCTGAATTGTTGGTGACCTGTCAAGCAGTGACAACTTCTTCACCCAACGAGTTGACGCAGCCAATAAAGAAGATATATCCCCATTAGAAAATTGTACCATAGCTATGCGAATGTTAGCATATGGTATGGCGGCAGATGCGGTTGATGAGTACATAATAATCGGAGGTACTATAGCATTGGAGTGCTTGCGTAGATTTTGTAAAGGAATCATACAGTTGTATGAGCAAGTGTATCTCAAAGCTCCAACTCAAGTAGATTTTGCATGTCAGCGAGATGCGGGGGTTTCCGGGGATGATTGGAAGTATTGATTGCATGCACTGGGAATGGAAAAATTGTCCTACAGCGTGGGAAGGTCAATTTACTTGATGAGATAACGGAACCACTGTTATTCTGAAGCAGTTGCATCTCATGATCTATGGATATAGCACGCTTTTTGGGTGTCCGAGCACATTAAATGATATCAATGTTCTAGATCGTTCACCAGTGTTCGATGATGTTGAACAAGAAATACTCCAAAAGTAAACTTCTTTGTGAACCAACGCCCGTACGATATGGCATACTATCTAGCTGATGGTATATATCCTTATTATCCAACTTTCATCAAATCAATTCTTCTTCCTCAAAGTGAACCGTACAAGATATTTGCACAACACCAAGAAGGATGTCGGAAGGACATCGAACGTGCATTTGGAGTGTTACAAGCTCGATTTAAAATTATTCGCAAACTAGCACGTTTGTGGGACGTAGCCGATTAGCTATGTTCATAAGGTCATGTATTACATTACATAATCTGATTGTTGAGGATGACCGAGATACATATGCGCAATATTGGACCGATTATATTGATCAGTCTGAGGCAAGTGGTTCTAGTACACCACAACCATTCTCTACTGAGGTGCTACCTGCTTTTGCAAATCATGTGCGTGCTAGATGTCAATTACATGATTCAAATGTCCATCATGAATTACAAGCAGATCTAGTCAAACACATATGGGCAAAATTCGGGATTTCGGTGATTAAAGAGGTTTTTTAAATTTCTGTGTGATTTAAGTTAAGATGATTGTACTAATTAAGTTATTCGTTTTATTAGCTATATTGTGTGTTTGTATTTTTCGAATTTGAAGTTTGTATAATTTTATTTGTTTTAATAATAATAATTTTTATTTTTGTTATATTAAAAAATTAGCTAAAAATATAAAATTCAATTTTAAAATAATAATGTAACTTTTATTAATTTTAATTATAACTATAAATGTGTTGTTATCAAATTAAATAAAAATAAGAATATAAAGTGAAAATAGTATGGTAAGGTGTTGAATTTTATTAAGAGTTATTTGTATTCTAACACACTTTTCTATAAAAGAATAACATTCTAACACACTTTTGGATCACAACACATTTTTCTTATACTGTTTTACTTTCTTACCCTACAATACAATCGGTGAATTCATACCCCAGCTAAAGAGGTATGTTGAATTGCTACCCCAACTATGACATTGAGCAAATCCATACATTAACTTGGATAAAATTCAAATTCGCTGGATCAACTCGATAAACTGTAAAACATACAAAAGCCGTAACGGTGTTAAGAGCGTTAGCGGCTGCTTACGTGGAAGCCACGTAAGAAACGACGCCGTTTTGAGAAACGAAAGAAAGAGCTTCTTTTGGTCAAAATGACGTCGTTTCTATCTTCTTCTTCCTTTTTCTTCTTTCCGAACTTGCGTTTCTACCTGAAAAGTTGATGTCTCCTTCTCCGTCAGTAGTACTAGTGGTGACGTTTCTTCCCCTTTGAAGTACATATGTGGGTCCAACGTGTCGGTAGGAGATCTCCGCTGCGTTCACTTTGGTTTGAGGACGCCGGTAGGTAGCGGCGGTTGCTTCTCGTGGCTTAGCCGCCGTGTTGGTTACTGTGTCTACGGCGGAAGTCAAAAGGGAAGATGGTGGGTTAACTGATTTGTCTAAGAGGTTAATAGCAGATCCTTCCGGATCTGGCTGGCTGTCGCGGACGGTCTTAGGTGGTTGAGCTCTCCGATTGAGCCATCGGCCTCAATCATCTCCTCGACCTGCTTCCTCTAGACCGGTTGAAGGGGATTGGATCAAATCAGAGAAGAGTCAGATCTGGGAAAGAAGGGTTCGGGCCGAAGCTATAAACGAGAGTCGTGTCCTGCTGTGAACGGGAGCCGTCAGCAACGTGCCGTGATGTCAGAAAGGTTGCTTTACCGAGAGCTGTGATGGGTTGGCTGGTCGATGAAAAGGTTCGGATTCTGGGAGTCGGAAGCTTTCCGCCGTTCACTTAGTACTTCGATCCGCTGCAAAGTTGTGGCTCTCGCTTCCGCCGGTTTTAATGGCTGACCTCTACGTCGGCGGT